>CM062820.1:1041929176-1043129176 GCA_031772625.1 Pinus tabuliformis | reverse complement strand
TAATACCAAATCATAAGTTTGAATGCGCCTAACGGTCGAATCCATTTCCATAATCCTCTTGATAGCCCATCCATTCTTCCCCTATTCCTACACTCCTCTATTCTTTCACAATCACACCATCTTTCTGCCAGCCAACAAACCCGACTAGTCCCATTTTCCTTTCAAGGTAGCCAATCTTCGAGGCAAAGCATCCTTCAACATGGGGGTAATTGTTTGAACTGAGCCAACAGGGAAGAAATTCCTAGAGGAACTAGGAATCTACTACAAAGAAGACAATGGCTGCAGTTCATTGAAAAAGTTAGCAGTTTCCACAAAGAGGTAACCAAGACATTTGGACATTCCTTCGATGGAATGGAGGCTGAAATAGGGGACATAAAGCTCACAGTAACTAAGTCTATGATTTCTGAGGCCACCAAGTTGCAGAGGCATGGAGAAAAATGGTTTAAAAATAAAGCGATTGATAGCGAGGACTGGAGGGTTTCCCTCAAGAATCCAAACATGGACACAACAGTCTACAAAAAGAGTATTCCGAGCTTTGCTCTTAAAAATAAATGGAGAAACTTATTGCTTGTGCTTCAGAAGTTTATCACTTGTGAGGGTAGATTTAGACAAATGTACTTTTATCATGCTAGAATGATGAAGCACTTACTTGAGGATCATTAGATGAACCTCCCCTATTTTCTCTTGAATAGCCTCAGAAAAATGGCTACAAATGTTCAGAAGAAAATTCAATGCATAGAAAAAACCATGTACCATCATGGTTATTGGTCGAATTTCACCTCCGAAGTAGTAACAAGGGATGACTTGGAAAGTTTCTTAATAAGGAACCATTTCGAGGGAAAATCCCCAGAAAAACCAAGTAGCAACAGGGCCCTCAGAGGGAGAAAAAGAACCATAGCAATGCTAAAGGAATAGGCACCTCAAACTCAGACAAAGGTAATAGAAGAAGAGTTGCTTATAGTAAAGATTTTGTTGATAATGAAGAGGGGAAACCCTAGAAGAAAGAAAGCTAGCCCAGGAAAAGAAGAACTCTCACAAACTAAAACCTCTCCTCTAAAAGAAGAATCAGATAATAAGAAGAGGAAAGTGTAGAAAACATAAACCCCGGGGTTGAGAAGGAGCACAAGGTTGAGCACGACTCAACAAACAACCTCAAAAACTACAGAATACATTAACCTGGACAAAAATGAGTTGACTGAAGAGGAGCCAATAGAGAACACTCCAATAAATATTGAGCCAATAGAAAACACTCCAACAGAGATTGAGCCAATAGAGGATGAACCAATTGGAAGCCCTAGGAATTCTCCAAAAGGGTCACCAAGATCATCACCACAACTTTACAGCTCACCTCTAGGAAGCCCGATACATAGTCCAAGTATTGATCCTGTACAAAAGGAACTATATGACTACATAGAATCACTAGAAAGGAAGGCGACAACAACTAAGGAGACAAAGCAGGTATCTGGAGAAGGAAGCAATCAAGTGAATGAACAATCGGCCTCAATCATCTTGAAGAAGGAGATATTTGAACTAGAAACACTAAATCAATACCTTAAAAATGAAAATCAAGCCCTGAAGACACAAAGTGAGATACAGATCGCCAAGAGCGACAATCTAAGCTTGTGGTATAAGAAAAACAAGAAGTTGAAGAAAGAGAATAGAATTATGCAGAGAGATATAATCAGTTTAAAGTACAAAATCCTAATGAGGAAGCCTAGAATTCCAATCTCTGCCAAAAAGAAGAAAACAATGAAACAGGGAGATGACAAACAAGAGACATAAGCAGAAGACAAGGAAGAAGTGTATGAGGACATACAACATCTCCAGTTTGGGGGAATGTAAAGTCTAAAGATTGTCCTACCATGGCATCCTTTTGCCTAATAATCCTCTGTTTTTCATATATATTTACCACTTAATAAAGCCATATCTACAAGGTTTTGATGAAGGTACACATTAGTATGCTTTCTTTTTCATATTCAGCTGTATACCCTATTGTTTAATTAAAGTCGTAATTAGCTACCGAATCACTCTATTTCTGTAGCTAGTCTAGTATTCTATAGCTGTCTTCATTGTTCGCAAGGTTCCAGAGTTGCAGGTCAGCAACGAAAGGTGCATATGGATAGAGGATGACTCCCTCATGGATACCTTCCTATCCACTCGAAACTATTTTCTAAAAGAGGCACAGGAGATTGCGGTCAAACTTCGAGTCAACTGCCATATTAACGTAGAACAGAACCCGAGATCAGTTGAAACCTTATCGTTTTGCTTTCGAAATAACAAAACGATGATTTCGCGATATAAGTTGAGATAGGGTTAAGAGATATTAGGCTTAGGATCTTCATACAGTTATGCAAAGAGACATGCTATAAAGCTAATGGCCGCACTGTTATTTGGGTGCACGCCGAATGATATGTTTTCTGAACAATTTGTGAATTTTGTGTGAATGAATTTGGTTTTTGTGTGCAAGCATTGTACTGATTTGAAGCTCTGAACTGTTATGTGGAGGCCCCCTACAAATAATGACAAGTTTTAATCAAATACAATCTGAATTCCTTTAATTATTCAATTGCTCTATTTTGTAATGCTGAATAATGATCTTGAATTGTTATCTGCATAAGAAATTTAATTTGCTTTATACCTAGATTAGATTGTTATTTACTTTGCTTTATACCTGGTATTGCACAGTTATTTCCTTTGCTTATTATCCAACATAATTGGAGTGTGTTCAATTAATATATGTTGCTTGGATTACTTTGTTTTGAGCATAAATTGAAGCAAGAAGACCTCTCCTAAAACAATTGAGTTCAACGATATTCCTTTATAGCTGCTAGAGTAAGGTTTCATTTTGCACTTAGAGAATTAGGAGCTTCAACAAAGAGATTTAAGGTCAAATCCCAACAATGTAACATAAGTAAAATCACCCTCACATCATCCACAAACTGATTGAATAGAGATTAATTCCTAGAAAACTTAATCAACATCCATAAGAATTACAACTATAATACAATTGACAAACAACGACCCATCTTAAGTTTAAACCTTGACAAATACATAACGACCTACTAAAACAACTTCTAAACGCATATTGTGCACCTATACTTCATTATTCTACGCACCCTAGTTGAAAATTTATGATTGTCAATTCAAGAACATTGAATTGACCAAACAATCTGGAACCCTTTGTTGCTTCTCAAAACTTCTATTTATTACAAAATGAAAACTAAAAATGGAGCATTGTTGAAGTTGTTGCTGCCAATCTTGCATCCTCTTTCTTGTTGGTATCTTCTCATTGTTCCAAAGCTTCTTTGCTTCATCTCCTCAACTGCTCTCCTATAAAAAACCCATCAAAAATAAATTAAATTGCAAATCAAAATCAAAATCAAACCTGGGAAAACAAACATCTCCAGTCAAAATTCAATTAAATAAATTAATAAAAAGAAATCAGAGCATTCCATTGATCCCTGTAATGGTCTTGTTGGTCAAATAGGACAAAATCAAATGGATCTGCAATCAACAGAGGCTTTGGGCAAATGAAAATGCAAAACCTAAACTCAAAAGATTAGCTTTTATTGCATATTCAGAGCTTAAATCTTTGTTAATTTTTAGATTCAGTTAGTGACCAAATATGGTCATGTAACAACTTCAGAAATATTTTCCATGATTTTATCTTTCTAACGAGCCATCCTAAATCGCATTTGATCAGGTAACACTCAACTTATGAATCCCCAAAATTGAAATGTCAAAATTACCAAAATTCTAGAAAAATATTTGACTGAACTAAAATTAAATAATTTTAATTAAAAATCTAATCTAAATTAAATTAATAATAATTAAATAACTAAAAATTAATTATATATACAAATTATTAATTTAACTAATTTATTACTAACTAATTAAAAAAAATTTAATTGGAAAAATGAATAAATTAAATTAAAATTAAATTACAATATTATTTATATAAATTAAATTTTAATTTGATTAAAATAATATTAAAACATATTACAAATATTAAAATAATCTCAAGCTTGAAAACCAAAAATGAAACGAGACTTGAGATCGCTGGGAGTTTATGAGGTCTTTTTGAAAAGTCCCCAAATTAAAAAAGTTCTGATATAAGATATGTCGAAGGAGCATCGGGGTTTCAAATTTTAGAGGGGAATCAAATGTAGTTACGAAGAAAATGTGTCAAGGTGAGGTGAGAAGATATGAAAAGGGAGAGGAGAACAGAGGAAGGTGAGGTGAGAAGATATGAAAAGGGAGAGGAGAACAGAGGAGGGTCATCGTGAAGGGGGATTTTTCTCAATAATTATTTTATAATTAAGGTTGTGATAATATTAAAAATTACAATTATTTTATAATTTTGGGATTTTGGATGTTATAATTTTTTAAAATAGATTTCTAAGATATAAAAAAAGACATATTTTTAATTGTTTTATAATTTATTTGTGGCTATTTGATAAAATTGTTAGGAAAAAAATAAATTAATTAATAAAAAATAATTAAAAACCAATATTTATAATTAATTTATAAAAATTAAAATGATATATATTTTGTACATTTTTTAGTTTTGGCGGTAAAAATTACTAAATTTCAAATAAACACTATTTACAAACTATGCATCCAAATGAGATGAAACAAGAATTGATGGAAAGCTAGCGAAAAATCGAACACAATGAAGCAATAAAAAAAAGAACTCTGAACAAAATAAAATTATGACAAAATTGTGAGACGTTTTAACCAAAAGAAAGATATTAAAAAATGATTTAGCCAAAATTTACCAAAAGGGTCCCCATTATTATTATTATAAAATAATAAGTTAAAAACGGGGGTGTTGTGATTTCACCACAACAATGGCGACACACGAGGAATATCTGATTATCTCTAGTTAAAGATGAGGAACTTCACTTTACCCAAAGATTAAAATAATGGGCTCCATCAAACCGTCAAACAGTAAAACATTTCCAAGGTTTCCACATTAATGAATTAAGCAATATTGGTTAAAAAATAAGCATTCAAAGCAGACTTAGGAGACATTATGAATCCAAATTTTGGGGAACTTTTTAAGATTACCTCATATGAGAAATAGAAGAAGGTACAAATAGGAGTTTTTTGATAAAGCATATCCATCGATATGAATGATCTCTAATATTACTTCGCTTCCAGCGAGCCTGGTTAGTACCCCAACCGATTTGTCCTTAATGTTATATATGCATGGCCCCGTTGCCAATGAGTGTCCATAGCTCCTACATGTTTACTGTATTTCCCATGCTTCCCATTTTGATCACCCTTTTGATAAGCACATTTGCGAGTTTAGTTTATGATGTACCTGAGTGAAATAGGTAGGATGGTAAAATAACCTTATGCTAATTATTATAATACTTCCATAATGTTAACTCCCATATCGTTCCCTGCAACTATTCATTTGGAGGCTTTTACAAAATGGAGGGATGGGAGAGATTCATTGAGTTAAACTACAGGTCAATTCTTTCTTTGAAAATGTGAACTACACCACTTAGAGAATATACATGTTCCTCCATTAAAAATATTTAAAGCAAGAGGGCTTTTAGGATTCCATAAAAATATCCTTTGAAGGTGAGTGAAATTCATTAAATTGACGGAGTAAAAATTTACCATGTTTGCCAACCAATGTTGGGTGAGGAGAATTCATTCTACATAAAATCTGGAGGAGTCACCAAAACCAAACTATAACCAACATAAAAAAGAAAAATAAATCCAAACTGAATTGAAAGAAGAAATCAACAAACTTAAAAAATGTGAAATGAAAGAAGAAAAATGAAAATTGAGCCCAAGTTAAAAGATAACCTCAAGAAGACTAATTACAAAGATGTCTCAACAAAAAGTAAACTAAGACATGCATGTGTGTGTTCGTCTTATGTTGAGATTTTAGTAAATTCTATCTTGTAGAGTTATAAAAAATTAGGCTTTCAAACCATAAAATGGATAACAGTCATGGGGTGAAATGAAATCAAATGAAAAGTTTATGCCTGCTACAATTTTTCTTGTTTCAAAAAAAAACCTGCATGAGAAGAGTCTAAACAATTTTCCAAATAAAAGCAATGCTTGTGAAATGAATAGAAGGTTCAGGGACTCCCCAATTCATTTGAGTTAATAAACATCGTAACTTCTTGTCCTAAATTCAGAAGCAAATGACAAGGAGAATGAGTGTCAAATAAGAGTTGGTAGAGGTGTAAGAAAGATTCATGAATACCTGCAAAACAAATATTTATACCAACAAAACTAAAACAAAGATGAAACAAAAATGTAAATAAAAAGAAAATGATGAAAATGGGCATCTGAAACTTACCGTTTGAAGAATCTCGTTAAATTTTACCTGAAAGGTGTGGATTTTCTCCAACGAAAGATGACCTCTTCTTTTAATTGGAATTAAAAGCATGAAGAAGTGGCTTTCAATGCAATTTTCATTGGCCCAAAATCATAACTTATTAAAACTAAACTAAAACAAGAAATAAAGATAAAAAATAATAATTTATGTTCAAGGAATCTGAAGTAAATAAAATTTTTTAGAAATGAAAATGAAGATGTGCTTTAGTATGAATTGCAACATGATTTGTTCTTTTTTTTTTTTCAGATTTCATATCAACTCCAAGATTTCATACATTCTAAAAAATCAAGTTCAAGTTCCAACTTGTGTAACACTTATGTGTATATGGAGAGGAATTGAATTTTGTATACTAAATATGGAGCGATATATTAAAAATTCGAACATAAATTAACCATGATCCATTACCTTCGCGTGTTTCGAATTCCCTTACCAACTGCTGCATTACCATAGTGTCTGCTAAAAAAGGCCTTGAAAAGAAAACATGGATGCACTCTAAAAGATGATCAGGATGATGATATGATCATCCAATAGTGAGACAAAGACAAAAAATGTAAGCGAGCCATAGGTGATGAACTTTTCATTAACCATGAAGATTGTCATGAAGAGTAAAAAGAGGCCTAAATAGACATGTGAGGCCAACAAAGGCACATCAATATGATCCATGTGCACACATCATGACGAATGGATATCCCTAAAGTCACTTAATCATCCAGGGAAATGAGGATGTTGGACTAAATTATAATTAAAAACACATCCAGGTTCTCGAATACCAGAGTAACATGGAAGTCAATGCAAAGATACAGAGATAAGAAAACAGTACTCCATGTGAATATAATGATAATCTAGACTATATAGTAATGAATGAATTGACGAGATGCCAACAATATCATATAATCTAATATCTCACTAATACAAGAAATTAAGAGGCTAAGAATAGAGAGAAATGGAAATCCCGAAAAAATGAATAGCAGAAGGTCGAGATTCCAAAATTTACCAGTTGCTCTAAATTATCTCAGAAGAGGAAATGTGACTAAAGTGGAAACAATATGAATGAGTGTGATGCAATGGTTCAACTCAACTCGGAAAATATAAGATTAAGAATGGGAAAAGTTGGATAGGAGCATTTTTTACAACTTGCTGCAAGATTTTTTGTGCAATTTTCTTTTGCTTATGGACCATATTTAATTTAAAATGCGAGAAGTTATAGACCCACAACAAATATGAAGAAGAGGGAGCCAAGAATTTCATTTCGGCTGCATCAACAAGAGGAAGAATATGATTATTAACTCATCTCACAAATTTTCAAAGAAAGGAAATATGAAGAGAAGGCAAACCCAAAATACAAAAATACCGATGAGAAAGCAAATACTTCCCGAGCGTGTTGCAGATTAGAAAAGATCAGTTACTCGCTTATTTCTAAAGCTAATTAAATTTGCTAATAAAAATCAAGTCTCCAAATGAAGCTAATGAAGACCTACAAAAAGAAGTAAAACATATATAAGAAATAAACTAATGAACAGAGAAATTAACATCAAATGAAGATGAACATGTCTATGCACAACTAGAAGAGTTTGATGATAAATTTACCTTATATATCTCAACATTCTCCCGTGTATTATCTACGATTTTACATATGTTCAAACATCATCTACTTATTCAATTTGAATTATCTACTAAGTAATGAGTCATTGATTTATATCCACTTGATATTGAAACACAAGAGTGATGAAAGAGAAAGAATGGAGAATAAAATCACTTAACACTTCTTGAGAAATTATTATTTCAAAAGTGCCTCACTGTAATGGAGAAAGATAAACAAGTGCACCACAAGCATCAATGTGATTTGAAAATACTAGATGGTAAATATACTCTAAACCATTCTTTACCAAAAATCAAGTGAATATCAAGGTAAATGTTTGAACTTCATTACCTATTTATTAAAAATAAACAATGTTAAACTAAATAAAAATGGGAAAGAGAAATATAACTAAAATAATTCTACGCCTAATCTAAATGACTGAGAAAATATATCACTAAGTATACTCATACTTACAATGAAGCCACTCTTAATTTTATTTCTGCACATATGAAAACATAAAAAAACAACAAAAATAAAACTACCCCTAAATTATTGAAAGGAAAAGTCACGCTACTATTTACATCATAATTTGGAAAAATAAATTTATTTGCAAAATTCATTCTTTAAAATTCTTCCAACAATATGTCTACAAGATCATAAAAATCAACATGTATTTCAGTGAATGATTGTGAGATGTTCAAAGGAAGGGGAAACATCAAACCAAACTTGAATGATATATTTTCAAATATTGAAGCCTATTGAACACTAACAAAGTTAGAAATCTTCTCCAAAATTGGAATTTCCGAACATTTTCCACATGAATCAATAAAGTATGAATGAACATTTAGAAGATTTCTAGAAGTGTTACATTGTTGACCATAATGTAATGATGCAAGTGCTTGAGTTTGTGAAAAACTCACTTGAAATTAGAAATAAATTGGCCAAACATGATCATCAAATAGAATTTGAAAATAAGAAGTCGCTGAAGTTCATGCTTGAAATTCTAGAATTTATTTTCATATATGCTTATTAATGTACTTGATGAGTGTCTAGAGTTTGAATGCTTAAAGTGCCAATATAATGTACTCAAAAATTTAAAAATGAAATTCGAAAGAAAAACAAATGCAAACCGAGGAAACTGAAAACTATGCAAATTAAAATTTATTTACAAATAATTGTACAACATATCTGAGATTTATTTGCAAAAGTTTTCTTTCCACAAGTATCAACAGAAATTATAAAGTTAAAATTATTATTTTCATTCACTTGCAGGGATGAGAACATTTGAAGATTATGATTTAAAACTGCTATCTTATCATCAAATGGATCATAAATTGGAATGGAATCATGAATATTGAAATCACTATGATGGTTGAATGATTGAGAATTAAATGGAATGTTTAAACTATTATTCTTTTCATCTTCAAAAATAGATTCGCCTATGGAATTGGAAAAATTAGAATCAATTAAAACTATTTCTGAAGAGAGAAGAGGCTCAACATTCTCAGTCTTTAATTCTCCATTATAAATGACTTCATTAGTGTCATTTTCCTTTGAATAAAATAAATTAGAACTAGACAGATAAGTACATGCCAGATTGAGAGAATTCGTATGATAATTGAAAATATTGTTGGTTAAATTTTCTTTATTCATATTAGAAGTAAACAATAATTCATCATTAATGACAACTCCTCTTTTCTGAAATTAAATTTGTATTCAAAAGGACTGTTGATTGATTATGAAATATATTATTGTTGCTAAAAATACCAGGATAGAGATAAAAATAAGAAGTTGAAGATATATACCTTAAAGTTTCTCTATGTACAAATGATTGCTCATTTTCCAAAAATAGACTCTTTCACATTTGTTTCATTACAAAATTCATATTATTGATCAATGTAGTCACAAAAGTCAGATTTTTTGTGCATTTGATCGATCTGTAAATTGTTTCTAAGCTGCTCCATAACTTGAAATTTATTATCGGCAAAAGAGGGTTCTAAATTAATTACAACAATTGACTATGCGTTGTTGACATTATTTGGATGATTAATTATTGTTGATCTATTTGATGTTGATTGTTGCCAATGGATGTGCATCTTGCTGATTTTCCAATTCATTAGATATAACAACATTATTTAAATTCGAAACAAATCTGAAATCAACATCATTTAATTGAGAAACAACAATAATTTCTGATTGAGATTGATAAACATTTGCAATTTTGATTTGTGGATAAGCAACATTGTCGCTTTGAGCAATTGAATCATTATCGGCAATGGATATACTTTTTGGTTCTTCATAGTTATCACATGACAAATACACTAAATGTTTGAAACATCCAATTAATTGGAATTGAGGAGGCAAATCTTTGAACTGAAATATCATTAAAGTTAATTTAAATTTAGTGTAAAAATCATCTAAAGGCTCACGTTCCATCCTACACAATTCTTCTAACTTATCACAAACCTTTTTGTAATCATATTCCTGAAAAGTGTGAAGTAAAATCTTCAACAATTCATCCCAGCTATGTATTTAAGCAACGATAAAATCCAGTCTTTGGATTTACCTGTAAAAGTAAGAATGAAGATCCTGCAAATAATATCTTCATCAATATTGAATTTTTTGCAACTTAAAATAAATTGAAAGAGATGATTAAAAGTAGATGACTCACCATTATAATTTACTTTAGACAAGGTTTTTATTGCCTTTATTGGAGAGTAGTTGGATGAGGTCCAATAAAACAATTCCAAGGAGGTCTTTTAAGTGGATCCATAGTAATACGATAAAACCTTAAAGCAAAAAATCTTCAAAGACAACAATTTACTATGGCCCTCCTTCTAGTGCCAAAAATGTTGATGATAAAAAATGATCTCATCAACATGTAACGAAGACCACCCAATCAGAAACATAAGTCAACTCCTTTTTCGTTTGGAATGGTGGTTTCGACTGGTTCAATCAAGTCCAATTACCCTCTCTCCTTATTTTTTGACTTATAGTATGTTTATTACTTACCAATAAAAAATAGACATTAGAACTGCCTTCTTCCAAAGCTCTTGCAGGATAGTGATCCTTAAGCTGAATTAATGACTCATCCAAACCCCTCTAATGTTTGCCCATGTATAAGAGGACTTCTAGAATGAAATAATTAAAAACAAATGCAAATATACTCTAAGTAACATAAAATAAATCTTAAATCTATCTTGATTGAAAAAATGATTAGTCCTCGTTCCAACCAAGAGCAAGGTAAAAGGGAATTTGGACCAACTTTTAATTTGAAATAAAAATGAAGTCAATAAGCCAAGAAAATAGTTCCAAGACTTATTACTAGTTTAAGCAAGTATATGTATTCAACTATCTTATGAATATTCATAAGATCTCTGGTTAACATACATTCAAATTCAAATAAAATGAATTCATACTAAAACATATATGAATGCATTAAAGAAATAGGTATCATAAAACAATCATTATTAAAACCAAGATAAACTTGACATGAATTTTCTAAATAGTTAACAAGTATGTCGTTTATCTATTTGAATTCATTATTTACTTTGATAGCAATTAGATCCATCATTAAAAGATATCTTTCAAATGATTTAAACAAACATATATTAAATGAATTTACAATAGTGTAAAACTTAAAAAAAGCACATACTTATATGGATCAAGAATTGTATTAAATTTTATTAAATGTAGAACATCAATCAATCTCTATCTCTGACAATAGTGTACAAGAATTAAAGATCTTATCAAAGCCTTTAAGTACATGAAATTCTTAGAAAATTACTTGATAGCATGGAATTTTTAGAGCTGAAATACATCTCTTTTAATCTCCACCAATTTGATCCAAACTTGAAGATTCTCTACCCAAAATTTGCTCCTCACAGTAGTTCAAAAATCCTTCTCTTTGTAGATAATTTCTCCCCAGGTTTCAGATCTGGAACCCTTTGCTACTTCTCAAAACTACTATTTAATTAAAAAGATGAAAACTAAAAATGAAGATCTGTTGAAGTTGTTTCTGCCAATCTTGCATCCTATTTCTTGTTGATCTTTTCTCATTTCTCCAAATCGTATTTTCTTCATCTCCTTAACTACTCTCCTACCAAAAATCAATAAAAAGTAAATTAAATTGCCAATCTTGCATCCTATTTCTTGTTGATCTTTTCTCATTTCTCCAAATCGTATTTTCTTCATCTCCTTAACTACTCTCCTACCAAAAATCAATAAAAAGTAAATTAAATTGCAAATCAAAATCAGAATTACCAAATCTAGGAAAACAAACATCTCCAATCAAAATTCATTTAAATAAAAAATAAAAATAAATCAGAGTCTCCTATTGATCCCTGTAAAGATCGTGTTGGTCAAAGTGGACAAAATCGAATAGATCTGTAATCAAGGGAAAATGAAAATACAAAAATAAACTCAAACAATTAGTTTTGATTGGAAATTCAAAGCTTAATTTTCTGCTAATTTTTAGGTTTAGTTAATGAGCAACAACGACAATGTTCATTAATCTTACAAATGAGGCCATCATGGACCTCATTTGGTCAAGAAAAACTCAACTTATGAGCCTCCAAAATTGAAGGGTCAAAATTTCCAGAATTATGGAAAAATGTCTGCCTATCTAAAATTAGACAATTTTAATTAAAAAATCTAATCTAAATTAAATTAATCATTGTTAAATAACTAAAAATTAATTAGTATATTAATACAAATTAATTACAGCTATAAAATTAATTATGTATATACAAATAAGTTGTCTTTGGTGCGATTTTTTGGAGTTTCCGTGTCAGAATCTCACGGGAAAAAAATTGTAGTGAAATCTTGATTTGTGTTATTTAACTAGTTTTTTTTACTATATATATGGATTCAACACTCTCAAAAACCCTTAGAGTTAGAAAAATTATACTGGAAAAATCCACTCGAAAAGCTTCCAAAAAATCACACCAAAAACAACTCCTCATTAATTTAACTAATTTATTTACAAATTAAAATTATATATAAATTAATTTATTAGTAACTAATTAAAATAAAATATAATTGAAAAACAAATAAATTAAATTAAAATAATATTACATTTTTATATACACAGCAAATTTATTTAAAATATAAAAAATTAATTTAAATAAATTAAATTTCAATTTGTTTAAAATAATAATAAAACATATTAAAAACATTAAAATAATCTCAAACTTAAAAACCAAACATGAAACGAGACTTCGGATGGGTTGGGGTTGCGGAGGTCTTTCGAAAAGGCACCGAAATTTAAAAAAGAAAAGAAAAAGTGAGAGTTTTTGATATAAAACACGTTGAAAGAGCATCGAGGTTTCAAATTTCGGAAGGGTTTTTAAATGAAGTTTTGATGTCATAAGATCCCGAGGTTCCACTATGGCCGGGGCAGAAAGAATATAATAACTATTTTTATTTTTAGTTTTTATTTTTTTTATTTACTTTTCATAAAAACTCATATTAATAGCCATCAAAGGTATGTATATGGGGGAGACTAATAAACCAGAATAAACAATTTACTGTCTACCACAATGTGATAGAGGTTCACATTTGCTTTATTTTTGGTGAATCCCAATTCACGGAGATAATTGTCGATCCGAGTGTACCATGCTCGAGGCACTTGTTTGAGACCATACAATGCTCTCTTGAGTCTGCACACATGTGACTCAATTATATGTCTCAATTCCTTCTAGTTGCTTTATGTAAATTTCCTCCTTAACAACACCATTGAGAAAGATAATCTTCACATCCATTTGGTGGATTTTCCACCCCATCTGCGCAACCAATGCTAGAATGGATCTTATTAAGGAATATCTTGCAACTGGTGCAAAAGTTTCCTCATAGTTCACTCCCTCCACCTGAAAGAATCCATTGGCCACAAATCTGGCCTTATACTTTCTGATGCTCCCATCACTTGCACACTTCACTTTGTAGATCCATCTAGAACCAACCATTGATTTCCCTTCTAGTCTTGGCACTACCTCCAATACATTGTTCTTCATGACGGATTCTTATTCTTCCACAATGGATCAACCTAAACAGGTTGAGAAAATGCTTCCTCAAATGAATAGGGCTCTATCTCAATGATCTTTTCCATGAGAGCCATGTAACTAGTGTACCTGTCAGGTGATCTCCTCTACTTGCGTAATTATGGGGGGGCTCCCACATTCCCCCCTACATCCTACAACAATCTATTAGCTTCTCTAGTTCTGTTTATCCCATTTCTAGAATATTCTAGTTGAGTGGGTGCTCCAAAACCTCCTGACCCTCATCTTGAGGCTCCTCCTTTGGATCTAGAAGCTCGCACTCTGGTGGGATACCTAAATCTCATTCCAGAGAGAATCTCATAGCCTTGTCCTCATCAAACTTAACATCTCTCCTCACCACTTTCATCCTTAGTGAAGGTAAATACATCTGGTAATTGTGTGGTGTTTCATTGTATCCTACAAAAACTCCCAACTTTGTTGTAGGCTTAAGTTTCTTCCTAAAATCCTTGGAGACATGACAATAAAATGAAGCTCCATAAATTATGAAATGGGACACATCAACACTTCTCCTAGAGAAAGCTTCCTCCGCTATGATCATACCAAGTATTCTATGAGGACTTTGGTTATGCAAGTAGACTGCGATGTTGCATGCTTCTGCCCATAGATATAATGGCAACCCCTGATCATACAACGTTGCCCTTGTTGCTCCCACTATGATTATGTTATTCCTTTCAGATACCCCATTCGGTTGTGGGTTATTGGGTGTCGCCATTTCTCTTCAAATACCTTCTTTCACAAAAAAATATTTGAAGACATGCGAAACAAATTCACCTCCATTGTCTCCTTTGAGAGCCTTCACTTTCTTCCCTATCTCATTCTCAACAAATGCCTTGAATTCAACAAATTTTGAGAAAAAAACATCCTTCTTCCACATGAAGAAGGTCTAACATTTTTACTGTGGAGTATATAGAAAAGGGTCCACAAACATCAAAGTGGACTCGCTCTAAGATTACATTTTCTCTACAAGGGAGGCTTTAGGGAGACTGTGGGTAATTTGCAGTATTATTTTTAAGGTACCATGGGGTAGATGAACCAAACTCCTATGCCATAGTTCTCCAACATCTCGAAACTACACCTTTTCAGCCTTGTTGCTCAATGTAGTACATTCTCCCACCTCACGTTTGTATAGGTTCTTCACTCAAAACCCGATCTGCTGCACTTTACTAGTAGCTATGTGTCTTAGAAAGGATTTTCCTTTACTGAAAATAATATCATAGCCACGATCCTCCAATACTTCTATAGAGAGCATGTTCTTCTTCAACCCAGGTACAAACATAACATCTTTGAGGCGAAGAGGATAGGATTTCTCCCTCTCAAAGGTGACAATACCAATTCCTATAGAAATGTACCTCCCATCATCCCCCATTTCGATATGCATTTGGAGATCCTTCTCCTCTAGGCTACTAAAAAAATCCTTACACCCTGTCATATGGAATGAGGCACCGAAATCAAGGTACCACAAAATCCCCATAATAGTGTTGGCCATGCATGCTATTAGGGTGAAGTCTAATTTGAATTGTGAAGCCAGTGCTTCACCTCCTTCTCCTCTTGAAGGCTTCTTGTTAGACTTCTTGTGCATACATTTTTTGCATAGTTCCCGTATTCGTGGCATCAAAAACATTTTATCTTACTCAATTCTTTCTTCTTGCCATTATTTTTATTGGATCCATTTATGCTTGGGTTCTTTTATCCTTGGCCCTTCTTCCCCTTTCCAACCAATGAAAAATTCTCTTCATCCTCTGCCTTGGGTGAAATTCCATCTCTGTATTTCTCCTGAACTCTTTTTGAACCAAGTCATACCACAACCTTTCCCTATTGGGTAAATTTTCCCTTCCATTCACAGAGTCTTGGTAGCTGTGCCAGTATTTTGGAAGGCCTAGAATAGCTAGGCTCACCAGGTCATCTTCTGTAGCATTCACTACAAACCCTCCAAGCTCATCATGAACTTGAGTAAATATGGAGAGATATTGTAGAATGGTTTCATTCTTCTGCATCCTTATGCTTCAAAGTTTGTTTTTCAGGGCCATTTTTCTATGGTCACTACTATTTTCGAATAGCTCAGTCAATGTCTTCCACATAGAAAATGGTGTCTCTTGTCCATGGATATTTGACACCACATGGTCCCTCACACCTTCCAAAATAATTCTCTTTATCTTTGCAACATCCTTATTCCACTGGGCTAATTGTTGTGCATCCAATTGTGGAGGTTGTGCAATGTTAGTTTTAACATATTCCAACACACCATTATCATCGAGCACTACTTCCATGCGATCCTTCTAGGATATGAAATTCGAGCTACCCCCTAGGGCATAGTCAAATCTCGGTCTATTGAAAAATATTCTCCCGATATGAAGAAAAAAATATTGCATTGAAGCTGAAAATTCGAAAATCCTGAGGGACAAGTTTTAAATATTGGTTCTAATGTGATTTCAGGGCTCCGATACCATGCATAAATTTGATAGAAATTGCAACTACCCAAGATTTCAAAATAAAAAACAAGAGACATAATTCTACTCTATTGATTTTTGGAATGGAAAACACAATTTATAACATGCAATAAAAAAAACCACAAATACACAATGATTTCTAGGGGATCCCAACTAGGAGAAACCCCTCAAACCTCTTTGCATTAATCATTGAATAGAGAAACTATTAAAATTGCTAGCTTAAGCTCTAAGCTCAACCTACAAAAGAATAATTGTTCTCTCTGCTGAATGACAAACTTTGGCCAACACTCAGCATATTATTTTCTCACCTAACCTACTATTTTCTTGGATAATTCCTTAGGAAATTAGCCCCTAAAATATAAGAATTTCCTCCTAATTGATTGCACAATTCCCAAGGATTGATCTCCTGGCCTCATGCAACCCCTGTACACTCAAACTAGTATACAAATCATGTTACACTACTTTGACATTTCTGATTCAGCTGAGCAATTCAAATTCATTGCATGCATTAGCTATTCTGGGTTGATTGATCAGTTAATTGACAGATCTCCGAGTTAGACTATTGTCCCACTGCACAACTGACCTTCAACTGAATCTATCAATAGTTAGAGGTCACTTAACTGAATACGACTGAAAATAACTGAACTTTATTACTAAAATTTTGATATCACACATGCATGAGTGAACTCCAAACCCACTAGCTTGAATTTATTGAGTTAATAGAGTTATAAGGTCCATGTCACACTAGTTAACCACGTCCAAGTTGTCTTACTGATGTGGAAATCTGATTTTACTCAATTTGACTAAGGCTAAAGTCAAACTAAGTCTTTCTTGTTACAATTTTTTAGCACTCCCCCCCATCTCTCTCTCTCTCTCTCTCTCTCTCTCTCTCTCTCTCTCCCATTAATCTTTGTGTCTCCCTCTCCCTCTCTCCCCTTTCTCTACCTATCTCTCTCCGTCTTTCCTGTGTCACTGCCTCTTTCTCTCCATCTCTATCTCTTTATGTTTTTATTCTTCCCACCCTTTGTATTCCCCTACAAATCCATCTCTCTCCCTCTCACTCTCTCCTTTTTTATCCCCCCTCTCCTCTTTCTCTCTCTCTCAAATTTGATCCCATTGTATTGTATTTAAGAAAGTATCTAAATTAAACAAACTTAATTGGTTGTAAAATATTAAACCTATATTTTGGATCAATCACGTCAAAGAAAATACAATACTGAAAAACTTCAAAGAATCACGCATTATATTTCTTCTATCATTGTCAGGAACTTTGCTTGCTCACATTACATGGATCCTTAGTTAAGATGGATCTATGTTGGTCCTTAATAATATTATTTATATTATATAAATTTCACATCTCTATATATAAAAGTATTCTCAATTTCAAATTTATTAAAACATTATTTTACACTGCATGGAATATCCACAAAATATTTTTAGTAATCATGTGGATAGAGAGTTTAGATATATCTCAAAAGTAATTATAATATTTGTTATTTTATATTTAATTAAAAAGGTGTTATATATATATATATATATATATATATATATGGTTTTAAGGCATGTGGTATTGATAAACCATGGTATTGGCCCATGGTATTATAACAAATCCTATTTTCAAGTTAATAATATCCATGCTAAAGTAGGGGTAAATATCCATTGGTAAGAAACTTGTCATATTGTAAGTTTATTGTAAGTATTAAGTTTTATGTGCTTATTAATCAAATTTAAATATGGTGACAAAATCATTATTTTAATTTATGAGGTAAAATGGATCTTAATTTATAGCAACTACTTGTCTGCTATATATTTTAATGTGATATGTATATTATGATTTCCTCTTATCTATAAAGTTGTTCATAATTTTGTTAAAAAAAACACAATTACAATATAATAAATTGAATTATATTATTTTTATTACTTTAACTTTTTATAGACAATACATCTTTGGGCTCTATATTACTTTTCACTTTTTATTAGTTTTTAATTGAGCCCACATGACAAATCATTTATATAATATAAATTCAACCTATTATATGTTATATATTTTAATGTTATATGTATATTATGATTTTATTTTATTAAAAAAGTTCTTCGTAGTTTTATTGATAAGAAAAAAATTACATTATAATAAATTGAATTTTATTAATTTTATTACTTTTAACTTTTTATGAACACCACAACATCTTTGAGATCTATATTACTTTTAACCTTTTATTATTCCTTAATTGAGCCAACATGGAAATGTTTACAAATCCATTACATCTCATAACTTCAATATATTAATATAAATTCAACATATTAAGCCTACATTTAAAAATGTTTATATCCTTTCTTACATTACACCTACACATCTCCCCTATAATGGGTTGTAGAGTGCCTATATTTTCCTCTCCCTCCCTCTCTCTATATCTCTCTTCTTATCTCCCCCCCCGTCATATATATCTATACGTCGTTGCATCTCTCCTTATTTGTTTTCTCTATCTCAACCCCCCAAACATACACACAACACACTCTCTCCATAAATATCTATCTATCCCTCCCTCCCTCCTGTTGAAAAGTGTAACTAAGTTCGATCTTCATAATGACATATAATTATGATTTTATGTAAAGAGATGTAAGAAAGAAAAACAAAATTATTGTATTGCTTTATTCATGGGGTTCATGAGCAAGAAATTTTATTTTTTAGTCAAAACTCCCATTGAGAGTTTTTAGGAATTATTTGTCATCTAGTCATAAAATAAGAGAGTCATTGTCATGTAAGGAAGCCATGTTACACATTATAAAAGGTCAAACTTGTCTATGTAAAGTATCCTCCAAGACCTTGTCACTTATCCTCTTCAAGTTGGCATACAACAAAGAAATAAATTGTTAGAATATGTATGCCTTCCTACTTGTGATCATGTCCGCGCAAGGAACATGATATGATGTGTATAAGTAGCCACACTCAGCCTCACTTATATGTAAGAAATTCGACAAGAAATTTGGTGAAGAGAAGTGTGAAGAAGATCCCAACAGTAGAAGTGCAAAGAAGGGATAACGAAGAAGGACTCTTCTAGGATTTGTCTTAGGTTATATATACTCTCCCACGTGTGAAGGAAGAAGGAACAAGGGAATCAAAAGAAGATCGAATTTAAGTGACCTTTGATTGGGTATAGAATCTTGTAGAAGGAGGCTGAAGAGAAGAAATATAGGTCTCTCTTATGGAGACTAGGGTTTCTGATCTAGGGTAAACCTAAGAGATCAAGATTCTTTGGTTGACCAAGATAGAGATCGAGATTCTCAAGAGGAAACTGTTGAAAACCTAGAGACTGAGTTTATCTAGAGGAAGCCATTGAAAGCATAGAGATCGATATTCTCTAGAGGAAGCCAGTGAAAACATAGAGACCGAGATTCTCTAGAGGAAGCTAAGAAGAAGCAGTGTGGAAGGATAGATACTGAGAATATCTAAAAGGAAGCCAAGGAGATCAGTTCAAGATTAAGAAGAAAGTTGAGAAAGGGAAGTGGCAAAACATTAAGGTTAGTACAAGGTTCTTGGGAGGATACTGGAGTCAAGGGTCTTTGTCATGGTCTTGGTATTCATCAATTGAAGATCTATAAGAATAATTTTGATCAGGTTTTCCTCTCAAGAGGTAAAAGGTTTTGCCTAGATGATAAGCCTACATACTGTGTCACTTGTATTCTATTGTACATATTGGTAATTGTCTTGATGAAAAGACACACTAATAATATAATGAAGAGGTGACTATAAGCTAAAAGGTAAAAGTATATCACAAGAAAATATCAAGTAGATAAATCTTTTAACTCCCTCTGCCCTATATTTCTCAACATGGTATTAGAGCTTAGGTGCTAAAGTCAAGAATGGGAATTCAATCAATAAGACATCAAGTCTCGAAGAAGTATCATAGCAAATTCTAGTGCTACCAAGATTAAGATATTCAAAAACCCTAGATGGAAGAAATCTACACTAGCAAGAGTCCTCAAAGAGGAAGGCTAGAACATACAAGAAGGATTGTGAATCAAGCTCTTTCTCATGAATCCCACTAGAAGCAAATCCTCTATCAACATCAAGATTAAGGAGGAAGCAAGCAACAATCACTCAAGTAAGTCTATGACTATATCTAATAATATCAAAATGTCTTTTTGCAAGGAAAAAAATAAGTTGGTTGGGGCTTCATTTTTCCTTGCATGGAAGAAGAGGATAGAGCTACATCTTATTGAGAATGAGGTCATGGATCACATCAAGGGGTCGGTAACCTGGCCTCCAAAGGAATATACTCAAGAATATGGTAGATTCATGAAGGGAGAAGGGAGAACCCAAGCATTATTATAGAATCTATAAAAGACACTCTAATCCCATATGTATCAAAGTCAGAGACTATAAAAGCTATATATGACAAAATGGTAGAGTTGTTTTTCGTAAGAACTACAAGAGAAGTAATTTTATTAAGGAAATAACTCTACAAAATAAAAATGTAAAAGGAAGATGGAATAGCCTTATACTTCATGAGGATATCAGAAATTCGAGATCAACTACAAGATCTGGGAGAAGTCATGTTTGACAGAGAGATGACCACAGTGGTACTGAATGCACTACCACGTGAATGGAGTGACTTCAATTCAAGGTTATATAGGAAGAAAGAGACTATTTCATTTCAATATCTATGGTCACTCTATAAGATTGAAGAAATGATCTGAATTTGAAACTAGAATTTTGTTTGCAAGGTATTCAATTCAGAAATAAACATGTTTAAAAGACTTCCATGTCTTGCAGAAAGGAAACACATGAAGTTTTCAGTTGTTTATGACCCATCTAAGCATAGAAGAATTATTTCCTTTTACTGTTTAACACATTAAAACAATTTTTTTCTGCAAAATAAACCAACCACAGATGCAAAAGAAGTTGATAAAGCAGTTCACCCCCTCCAGGGCTACGTCTACTGGGTCCAAAGCCCCCAAATGGGCTTGTCCTTGTTTTTATAAAATGCTCAAATTGAAAATACAGCTGAATAGAAGCATCTACAGGAGAAATAGATGGTAGAAATGGATTCAGAACACTTGAATCCTTCAGGATTGACTATTGGATCACCTCCAATGGATACTTGTAACCCTGTACAGTCTTCCCAATACTGGCCCCTAGTGGCTCCTAGAACTTTCACGGCTCCAAAACATATGAAAATGACCTCTGATGGCTGTAAGACCTGCACCAATGGCTTCAGAAGGTCGAAATTACCCAAAAACAAAAAAAAAATTCGTCCAAAACCGACTTTCTGGGCCAAAGTTATGGCCATTTACTCCTGATTTCCAGTTTGGCCTAACAAAACCCTAGTTAACTTTAGTGGAGGCCAGTTAGGCCCGCCAAATCTGCCGCTAACTAACTGCTGTTAAATTAAATGTTCTCATCGGATTTCGTGCTGGCTGTTTTGGCTGGCGGTTATTGGTTAGGCTCCTGGTTTCGGTGTCACGGTCACATGGAGGGCGGGCTGGTCCTTAGGGGCTGGCCCCCTTTGCTTTACCGCCGAAATCAATCTAAAACTTAAATGTTATTTGATCTGTTCAACTAACAAATGAGCATGCGGTGGCACATTGGTAAGTCTTGGGAGTGTTAAAAGGAAGGTCGCGGGTTCAAACCCGACCATCCCAACAACATTTTGTGAAAATGCGCCCACAGCTTTTCTGACGTCATCATGGGCCACGTGGCACCCTCCCGGCCTGCGACGTGGCAGCCTCCGATTGGTTGCTGCAGAGGGAATATTCTACAGAATATTCCTTTTTTTTAATTAAAAAAAAAAAAATTCAATTTTTCTAATGTTTTGGGCAAAATATTCTTTTGGCCATATCTTCCTCATACGACGACCGTTTTTCGAACCGTTTGCGGCACCGAAATCAGGAGGACGAGCACTTTCCAGTCGTTCAGCTTTGAACTAGTTCTAAGCACTTTGAATTTTGAGCATTTTTACGACACTTAGAACATGAGCACCTGATCAAGAAAATTGACTGAAAGAAAAGGTTGATGTAGGCTCAAATGAGAAAAATCAAACATATGCTGCTATGACAAGAAGAAAATGGAAATTTGGAAATTTTGGCCCTCAAAAGAAAAAGAAGAACATGGCTAAGGTAAGATGCTATGGATGTCAGGAACTTGGGCACTATAGAAGAGATTGTCCTAAACGTAAGAAGGACAAGATGGATAAGAAAGAAGCCCATATTACCGAGGAAGTGAAGGAACTTGAGACAAAGAAGCTTAAGAAGGAGGAAGTAAGAGATCTCTACTATGATTGAGATGATCTTCTTCACTAAAAGGCATTTTTCACTTGTAATTTATAGATATGAAGTAATGTAAATAAGATAAGATGCAACAAATTAGAAAATAACATCATGATAGAAACATTATAAGTAATAGATCGTGACATGGGAAGAAAAAAGAATGTACGAAATACATTCTATTGATTGAAAAGAATAAGATATCTTGGAAACATCATTGAAATCTCAAGTGATACTTATACAAAGAAGTAGAGGTCATCATACATTAGTCAATAAGGAAGAAACTGTTGGATGGGGATATGAAATATCCTCAAGTTTCTTTGATAGAAATATTATAAGTAAGAGATCGTGACATGGGGAGCAAAAAGAATGTATGAAATACATTCTATTGATTGAAAAGAATAAGATATCTTGGAAACATCATTGAAATCTCAAGTGATACTTATACAAAGAAGTAGAGGTCATCATACATTAGTCAATAAGGAAGAAACTGTTGGATGGGGATATGAAATATCCTCAAGTTTCTCTGATGGAATCCTTATCATAGGATTCATCGATCTAGAATGGAAGCAAATGTTTCATAAGGAATTCCAACTTGAGGGATTCAACGGACGATGGTAGGATGACATATCAAGTGAAGCCGGTTAAAAGGATAAAACTCTTTCATTCAAAAGAAGTTGTTGCAAGTCAGGATGACTCAAAGGAAAATGAGGTATGTATGCTTGCATAAGATGTTATGAAAAGTCATATCATAGAGGTGGAGACAATAAAAATAACTATATTGGGAAACATGATCAAAGACAAGGATCTGCTCCTCTGAAAAATTACAGAAAAACATAATTCACACTAGATTAAATCAATATAATATGTCATCATATGAAACATGAGGTAGCTCACTATAATTGAGGAATTGTAATTGGAAGCTCTTAGGAATGAAGTGTGTGAGGAAAGGGACAAAGAGATCATGAGATATGCAAACCATGGTAAAGGAAATCGACATCAGAGACCAAGAAGATTTTAGTAAGATATCTCCTGGAAAGATATGAAGACTTTGATAGAAGTCTAGAAAAGATGGAGAGCCTTGACAATGGATATCTTTGGGATATGTGTAAACATGTTTGCAGGAGGCTGATACCTACAAGAAAAAGTCATGATGAAAGACCATCATAAAGGTAATTTTTAAAGTGTTTATTTCTTATCTTTGAACAAATATTTGGATGGGCCTATGAAATACTGCCAAAGAGAAGATCTGCGGATGAATTCCAAGAGTACCATGTATAAAAATGTAAGATCCCGCCATAAAATATGACATGTAGAAATCAACATGACATGAAGCAAGGACAGATGTAGACTTATGGGTCACTTTTTGATGAAAATAATGATGACATGACTGACTTGTGGATGAAAGTGATGGATGTTTTATGCCCTATGAAGAAGTCCCAAAAGATGAAGACTCCATAAAAAAAAGAAAATTCATGACATAGAAGGAAAATGAACTCTTCAAAGTAGTTGAATGTCCCATTGTCTCCACCTAAAAATATGTTGTAGGTTCCTAGTTAAGAGGGAGTTAGAAAAGAAATTTCTTACTTGGAAGAAACTTGAAAATTCCTAAGTCAGGAGGGAGCTTAGGTACATTCCTTTTGTAGGAATGAGTACATTATTTTATTGGAATAGATATGTCCTCCCTACTGGAGAGGGAGAGATATAAACATCATTCTAGTCTTCAACTGGGAGACAGAATGGAGGATTGGGTAATCATTTGGCATACAATACTCTTTGAGGATGAGATAGGGAATCCAACAGAAGAGTGATCGTAGAGGACCACTATTATCTGATGACTGAGAATCCAAGATAAGAATAGTCCTGATGGAACACACCCTGAGTACTTGGGTAGGGTATGTTCTGGGAGAGACAGCGATGAGAGTGTCTATAAATCATTGGTCTCACCAGGATTGAACTTAGATCTTGTGGAGAGATAAAGCTATTAGTCAAAGCCTTGCTATGTGAAAATCCTGGTTGAAATGATGCGATAAAAATGAGTTACCAATCGAAATTCTTCAGATTGAGATTGACCAAGTACCATTATGAATACCTCCCTAGTTAAGAGGGAGCATTGAAAAGTGTAACTAGGTCCGGTCTTCATAATGACATGTAATTATGATTTTATGTAAAGAGATGTAAAGAAAAAAATAAAATTATTATGTTGCTTGCTTTATGGGTTTCATGAGCAAGAAATTTTATTTTTGAGTCAAGACTCCCATTGAGAGTCTTTAGGAATTTTTTTCATCTAGTCATAAAATGAGAGAGTCATTGTCATGTAATAAAGTCATGCTACACATTGTAAAAGGTCAAAATTGTCTATGTAAAGTATCCTCCAATACCTTGTCACTTATCCTCTTAAATTCAACCTACAACAAAGAAATAACTTTCTAGAATATGTTGGCATTCCTACTTGTGATAATGTCTGCCTAAGGGACATGAGATGATATGTATAAGTAGCCACACTTGGCCTCACTTAGATGCAATAAATGCGATAATAAATTTGGTGAAGATAAGTGCAAAGAAGGGATAGCGAAGAAGGATCTTTTGGGGTTTGTCTTATGTTATATATACTCTCCCATGAACAAAGGAAGAAGGAACAAGGGCATCATATGAAGATCGAAGTAAGAACATATTGTCGCATTAAAGTAACTTTTGATTGTGTATAGAGTATCACAGAAGGAGGCTGAAGATAAGAAATATAGGTCTCTCTTAGGAAGACTAGGGTTTCTGATCTAGGGTAAACCTAAGAGACCAAGATAGAGATCGACATAATAGACCAAGATTATATAGAGGAAACTAGTGAAAACATAGAGACCAAGATTCTTGAGAGAAAGCTAGTGAAAGCCTAGAGACCGATATTGTTTAGAGGAAACCAATGAAAACATAAAGACTGAGATTTTCTAGAGGAAGCTAAGAAGAAGTAGTGTGGAAGGATAGAGATCGAGAATATCTAAGAGGAAGCCAAGGAGAGCAGTTCGAGATTAAGAAGAAAGTCGAGAAAGGGAAGAGGCAAAACATTAAGGTTAGTGACAAGGTTCTTGGGAGGATACTAGAGTCAAGGGTCTTTGTCATGGTCTTCGTATTCGTTAATTGAGGATCTATAAGAAGAATTTTGATCAGGTTTTCCTCTGAAGAGGTGAGATGTTTTTCCCTAGATGAAAAGCCTACATATTGTGTCACTTGTCTTCTATTGTGCATATTGGTAATTGTCTTGATGAAAATAACACACTAATAATATAATGAAGAGATGACTATAAGCTAAAAGGTAAAAGTATATCACAAGAAATTATCAAGAAGATAAATATTTTCCTCTGCCCTAGATTTCTTAACAACTCCCTCTCTCTCTATATATGTCTTCTTCCCTCCCCTCGACTCTATCTATATCTCTATCTCCCTTTGCCTCTCCTTCATTTTCTCTCTATCTCACCCACCAAATATACACACACTCTCTCTCCATATCTATATATCTCTCTCCCTCTCTCTCTCTCTCCACCCTCCCACTCCTCTCTCGTCCTCACTCTCTCTCCATCTCTTCCCTTTCACTCCCTCTCTCGCTTCACCTTTCTCTCTCTATGTCTATTTATTTAATCCTACCTCTATCTCCCCATTCAACTCCATATCTCTCTCCCTACCTCTCTCCTTCTCTCTCTCTTCCTTCATCTCTCTTCCTTCATCTCTCTCCCTTTATCTCCCACCCCCTTCTGTCTCTTCCCCCCATCACACACACTCTCTTTATCCCTCCCTCTATCCTTTTCTCTCACCTCATCCCCCCCATCCATATCTGTCTCCCTCTCTCTCTCTTCTTGTTCTCTCCCTATCTCTCACCTCTCTCTATTCCCTCACTCTCTCTCTCTTCCCTCCTCTCATATCTCCCTCACTCTTTCTCCATCTCTCCCTTATCACTCCCTCTCTCCACATTTATCTCTCCATGTCTTTGTTCTTTCATACCTCTCTCCACTTGCTAACCCAATGAATAATCTGACTTCATCCACATTGTTAGGAGTTTCCCATTCCATGATAGCTATTATATTTTTTGGATCTACTATTATTCCTTCCTTGGAAACAATATATCCCAAGTAATGCACCTCTCTCTAAAAGAAACTACACTTTCTAAGCTTGGCATACAACTAATGTTCTCTTAACAACCTCAACCTACTTCTAGATGCTCGACATGCTCTTCCTCATTCTTAGAATATATCAGGATGTCATCAATGAACACAATAACAAACTTTCCTAGATAAGGATAGGACACACTATTCATCAAGAACATAAAAGTAGCTAGAGCATTAGTCAAACCGAATGGAGCTACATCAAACTCATAATGCCCATACCTAGTCCTGAAGGCAGTCTTGTAGATGTCCTCTTCATTGATGTGTCCTAATGGTATCCTAATCTTAGATCAATCTTCGAGAACAATGTTTCTCCCTTCAACTGATTACACAAGTCATCAATCCTCGATAATGGGTACCTGTTGTTGATCGTCACCTTGTTCAGCTTCCTATAATCAATGCATAACCTGAGAGTACCATCCTTCTTCTTCACGAACAATACTAGTGCACCCCAAGGTGATACACTTGACCTAATGTATTCCTTATCAAGAATTTCCTTCAACTAAAACTTCAACTCTACTAACTCTAGAGTGCTCATCCTATAAGGTGCCTTTGATGCTGGTTCCGCCCATGTACCATCTCAATAGAAAATTCCACTTCCCTATGGGGAGGAAACTATGGAATCTTTGATGGAAACACATCCTAAAACTATTGTAATATAGGGTACCTCTGGAAAATTTCTGCATCCTTAACATCCTTACCCTTGTAACTAGAAATATGAACTGCAAACATCACACACCCTTTCCTGTAACTACGCTTAGGTTGCATAGATATGACCATCCTCACTGATGTAGGATACTTCTTTCCCTATAATGTTCTATTTTCCCCATTATCATCTAGACACTCAATAGCCTTTTCATAGAAATCTACTTTTGTCTTGTGAAGATACAAAAAATCGATACCCAAAAGCATATTATATGATCCCAATGATAGTACATTCAAATGTGTTGTTGTAGGCACACCATTAACCTCGAATGTACAAGATCTTACCCAGTGATGAACTATCTTGTTAGTACTTGTAGCCAACTTCACCAACCAAGAATCTTCATGCACTTCTCTCAAGCCACACTTATCCACCAGGTCAATATTAACATAACTATAATTAGATCCAAGATCAATCAAAATAGAAATAACTTAATCAAAAAACTTATTGTCCATCTCAATAATAGATGCCTTGTGATCCACCTGCCTGCTATCCACAATTGCATAAATCTGAGGAATACTATGTCCAACATCCCCAACTAGTTGCACCTCCTGAGCATTATAGATCTTAGGCCTACCTCCCTGGTACAATGGGAAATCCTTCTTACAATGATATTTGCCACATATCCAACACTACAATAGTTCTCTACCATCACCTCGAGTGTGCTGCTCTCCAGGCTACAACCCATACCCTTTCTCAATTGTACTGAACTTCTTGTAAGGAACCACATTTTCTTTTTCACCTGCATCTTGAGGTCTTCCCCACCTTGATTGCTTCTTTCCTTTAACTTTCTCATTTCCCTTCAAGTCACACTTAGGCTCAACTTTGTGCTTTGACTGCTCATAACAATGCTTCAATTTTTGAATGGATACCTCTAGTGATCTAGGCTCATCAAAATCAATCCGATCTCTATATATTGTTGGAAACCCACTGATGAAGCTCTGAATCTTAGCCTTCTCCTCCTTGAGACATGGAACATATTGTTGGAATTATGATGCATGTGTTGTACTTGATGGAAACCCACTTGTAGCAGAACAACTCACTAATATATAACTAGATGAATCTACATAAGAGATATCAGATGTGACAGAATACATGGGATGTAGGGCAGCTCAAAGGAATCAGTTTAGATGTAATGAATAATAACAACTCATTAAGATAACAGTTCTCAGTATGGCAAGATAACTTTGCCATCAAGTCCAAAGGGGGAGGTTTCTAGCATTATGATACAGTTGTTGTCCTTGATGGCAACTTACTAAGATGATAGATCACAACTTAGGCTCACAGAATGAAGGAAAAGAGATATACGCAAGTTACCCTTGATAAAGCCGTGTATACATGCATGTTAGCCGACCAAAAGGTGTGTATACGTATACACGCACTCTCATGCAAGGAAAGGCGCATACATTTGGTTTTGGTCTGTGGTATTTGGACCATGGTATTGTGATCCATGGTATTGGTCCAAGGTATCTTGTCCGACGTGTTGATCCCAGGTATTTGGTCCAAGGTATTGGTTCTAAGTGGTTTTGGACCATGGTATTGAGTAAAGGCCTAAGACTATAAAAGGAGGAGAAGATCATTAGGCAAAGGCACGAAGTAAGTCTCGAATATCTGATGAAGTATGCGATCCAGTATGCAGGTTATGGGTTCATGATGCCTTGCTTAATCTGAGATAAGGAAGAATCTTAGCGGTTGATGGAGAACAAGATCTAAGGATAGATCGGGATCTAATGGCTTGGAATGAATCATCTCTATATGGTTTGATCATGTTTACTCTAGATTTGTATACTGATGCATGTAATGTTCTGTAAATATTATGATCTAGGTATAACTCAAGTTTGGAATAGCTGCAAATCATGAATGAATATTTACAAATGTATACGCTGGTTGATTATGATAAAAGCACGTACATACGTAGGTTAGATACATCTAAGTAGCGTATACCATATGAGATATGATGTTTGAAGTTACAGGTGGTTTTGGTTGTTGATGGGTTCTGATGACTATTTACTGGTGTCAGTATTCTGCATATTCAGTTTGGTTGATTGTGTTTAGCTTCAGTGTTGATGGTGGAGATCTAATAATGGATCAGGATCATAATGACTTATCTTTATGTGATCTGATGGACTAGATCTGGTTGCTAACACACATATTATCCTTGTATATGTAATGATCTGGGTATGTCTGAAGTAAAGAAGTGCAACGAAGTTATAAGTAAGTAATGAATGACATATACGCTGGTTCGCTTTGGTGAAGTTGCGTATACACACTTGTTAGGCTATTCCAAGTAGCGTATGCACTCTAATGCATGATTTCTTATGATACAGTTAGATCTGAACATTGTTGCAGAGTTCTGTGTTTTGCTCTGTGTTCTGGTGACTGCAGTTTGTTGACAGGGTTTCAGTGATTCAGTATTGGGTGATTCAGAGATTGATGATGCTAGTGTTGATTGATTGTGTGCTACATTGATATTGATGGGTCCAATATGAAAATTGGATGAAATGTGGCCTTCAAATTATGGTGTTTTGCTTTAGGAGTGTCTAGTCTAAAAATTTATGAAACGTGATACCTGGAAGAAGAAAGAGAAGGTTGTAGCCTTTTGTAGGTCGACACCTACGTACTAGTACATCAGCTAGTACAATAGCTAAGGGGGTTGTATCTCCCTTCCAGTAGTAGTTGGAAAATGAGTGAAGGTTGGAGCATTCAATAGGTCGGTGCCTACATACTAGTAAAAGGATCGACTAATACAAGAGCTAAGGGGGTTGTAGCTCCCTTCCAGGAGAAGTTGGAGAACGAGAAGAGGTTGTAAGCTTTTGCAGGTAGAAGCCTGCATACTAGTATAAGTCTGCACCAGTACAGAAATATTGTAAAAAGAATTTTCTTATTAAAAAGAAGATAGAGACGAATTGCAGCAGGCGATTTTCACCCACATTGGGTTTCCACCTTACATCATGGTGTTCATGTGTACTTCTTGTGTGTGATGATATGTTCTATTTTACTGCACCTGCTTATTATTCATATGGTTAATAAATTTATGATGCACTAACTAAAGATCAACATTTAATGGATTAACTGAATCATAAGTTTATTGGATATACGCTAGTTGCATTAGACACAGTTGCGTGTACACGCAGGTTCCATTAATTTAAGTAGTGTATATGAATCTGAGTATGGAAATGAAAATGTGTTTGATTTGATAATACTGATTCACACCCCCCCTCTCAGTATTATTTCCAACAATTGGTATCAAAACAGGTCCTTTGGTAGAAGCTTGATCACTTGAAGGAGATCCGTAGAACAATGGGAAAGAAGCTTAAGAAGAAAGCGCCTCAAAAGAAGAAGACATCTCAAAGGAACTATGACAGTGGGAGAATCAATTGGGGAATATGTGGAAGCAACACTTCAGATTTAGAATCACCTCAAAATGAAGACGAACAAGCAAAAGAACTATCAGGTACGAATTTGTTATCCTTTGGTAAGACATTTCTCTATCCATTTGAAGATGATCAAAGTGATAGCGAAACAATTGAATTTGCTCTTATGGGTGAGAAAGAAAGATATCAAATAGAGGTAGAATTTAAAAGGTTTATAGAAAAAATTAGAGATCAACAAGATCTATTTCATAAAAGGGAATGTGTCTCCAAAGAAGAGGTTACCAATCTAAAAGCTCAACTAGAGGAAGGAAACAAGGTAAGGAAGCTATTCAAGGAAAAGGAACATCAATGTCAAAAGTTACAGGATGAAGTAACATCATTAAGAAATGAAGTAAAAGAAAGGAGCACAACAATCAAGAAACTCAGAGAAAGATCCAGTTACTATGAAATTCTTGAAGCTACGATCCTCTCGCTAAAAGAAGATATTGAAGAATCAAATAAGCAGAATAAAGAACTACTCCAAGCTCTTGAAAAACAAGAAAACAAAGTTCTTGAATTAAGACATTAGTTGGAAGAAGGAAGAAAAGCTGAAGAAAACATGAAGAAGCAGTATCGTGAAAAGGAGGAGCAACATCAAATGAGGTAAATATTCTAATAGATGACTTAGAAGAAAAGGATAAGCTCTTACGATTTCAAGATATTACTAAAATCTTGGATGATATTCTTAGTAGTCAAAGGTCTCCTGCTATCAAAATTGGTCTTGGTTTTCATGAATTTGTTGAAGGTGAATCTAGTTCACAAAATAAGACAAGGAACTCTAATGCACAATCTGAAAAACTCAACAAGGAGATGAGAGGTCAATCCCATCAACGACCAAGGAAAGAAATTCTTCAAAGAAAATCTTTTACTCCTCCGATGAATAATGTTGAATGTTATGTATGTCATAATCTTGGACATGTTGCAGCCAGATGCAAAAGTAGAATGGTTCAAGACCATCACACAAAAAGATCATCACGTGCCAGGTACTTTAAGGGATATTGTTTTTCTTGCAATATGTTTGGTCACAAAGCTATTGATTGCTATAGAAGTAATATGAAAAATGTAAGATGATATGCATGTAACAAGCTGGGACATATAGCAAAGGAATGCAAGAACAAAGTATGGGCATCATACCAAAAGGAGAAAACATCATCACACTTGAAGATATGGAAGAAGAAGGAAGTACAGTCAGAAAGATATGGCACAACACAATGTACAGACATAACAAACTCAGAGGAAGTTGAAAGTGTAAACCTTCAGTGTTCTCAATCTCATACACAAGTTTCATAAAGAGAAGTCGCGTATATATGCGAGTTATACTCTGCACAGTTGCGTATATGTCAGTTTGAGAAAAGCAGTGGGACAGGCTCAGGAAAAGGGTCTGATATGATTCAGTTCATTATTTGCTCTATTTGATAATGGTTACAATCTGCTAATGATGTGTGGAAATGTCTTGATACTTGTAAGATGTTTAGAAGTGTTTTGATCCTAACTTGATGATGATGATGCCTTGATACTTCTTGCTGATATATGCATGATCAGATCTGACAGTAAACAAGATAGCACTGGTTCAGGGGGAGCATATGCTTTTAATAATTCATTGTTGGCATTATGGTTAGTAGTCCTTGGTGATGATGCTTATATGGCTAAATGATACATCTTGCTATGATATGGTTATGAGTTTTCCATGACAAAATATCTTATGATTCTTGGGGTTACATAGTTGGTGTTCAGATCAGATTTATGGTTGATTCTCTGATGATGCATATATGGTGCTTACATGGTGATCTTCATAAGGATAAGGAGAAGTACAAAGCTTGAATACACAATTTCATTACTTGATGATGAGTTACTCATATGCTGCTGTCGGCATATAATACAGTTATGATGCAGGATTCCTATAGTTCTTGGCGCTCACATGGATGAGGATTGTTGCCGTTGATGATATCAAGAAGTCTTGAAAAAAGATCTTGAGCTCAAGATACATAGTGCTATATACAATACGCTGGATACATGATGATGATGAGTTCTTACCTATATGATGATAGGTTGATACTTACATAGGTTGATTGATGCAGATGTTCCCAAGTGATGATACTTGGATGATATATAAGATCATGCAGATCTTGATGTTGATGAGATGGCTATGGTTTTTTTCGCATATGATATAATGTGAATGATTCTGTATGTCGTATGCAGAATTCTATTCAAAAGGATGAGTCGATATCTATATGCAGACATACCTTTATGACTTATACACTAATGGACATATACAAGTTGCTGGTCTAGATGCTATTGACAGATGCTTATGGAGCAGATCATACATTGTGTATGATAGTTGCTGATGACTATCATGGTCTTATTTAGATGTTTGGTCTCTGTTATAAATATCATGTAAAGGTCATATCAAGACTCATGATGTAATAGTTTGTCTCTATCTATTGTAGTCATTTGATGAATCTCTTTTGGTCATATGATGTAATTTGTACTCCCACTATGCATGGGAAGAATGATGTAATATTTCAGTCATGTATAAACAATTGGTATCTGGTGTATCCCCACTTGGTTGAGTGGATATTGGTATATCCCCACTTGGTTGGGAGATGGATGTATGTATGAGTCTTTGGTGATAGGAAGGTCATTTATGATAGAGTCATGTTCTTCTTGTAGAACATTTTTTTGCACACCTTGGCATATACAAAGGGGGAACTCAATCAGAGATTTCAACAGGTACTCATGGGGAGTATGGACAGTGGAATATATCAAGGAAGAGAATATCTTGGTTCGCCCTTTGCCCTTGATGTCAAAGGGGGAGAATGACCTGGTATGGTTGTTGCCATCAAGTCCAAAGGGGGGAATTGTTGGCATTATGATGCATGTGTTGTACTTGATGGAAACCCACTTGTAGTAGAACAACTCAATAATATATAACTAGATGAATCTATAGAAGAGATATCAGATGTGACAGAATACATGGGATGCAGGGAAGCTCAAAGGAATCAGTTCAGATGTAATGAACAATGACAACTCATTAAGATGACAGTTCTCAGTATGGCAAGATAACTTTGCCATCAAGTCCAAAGGGGGAGATTGTTGGCATTATGATACAGGTGTTGTCCTTGATGGCAACTTACTAAGATGACAGATCATAGCTCAGGCTCACAGAATGAAGAAAAAGAGATATACACAGGTTACCCTTGATAAAGCTGTGTATACACGCGGGTTAGCCGACCAAAAGGTGCGTATACGTATACACGCACTCTCATGCAAGGAAAGGCGCGTACATTTGGTTTTGGTCCATGGTATTTGGACCATGGTATTGTGATCCATGGTATTGGTCCAAGGTATCTTGTCCGACGTGTTGATCCTAGGTATTTGGTCCAAGGTATTGGTTCTAAGTGGTTTTGGACCATGGTATTGAGTAAAGGCCTAAGACTATAAAAGGAGGAGAAGATCATTAGGCAAAGGCACGAAGTAAGTCTCGAATATCTGATGAAGTATGAGATCCAGTATGCAGGTTATGGGTTCATGATGCCTTGCTTGATCTGAGCTAAGGAGGAATCTTAGTGGTTGATGGAGAACAAGATCTAAGGATAGATCAGGATCTAATGGCTTGGAATGAATCATCTCTATACGGTTTGATCATGTTTATTCTAGATTTGTATACTGACGCATGTAATGTTCTGTAAATATTATGATCTAGGTATAACTCAAGTTTGGAATAGCTGCAAATCATGAATGAATATTTACAGATGTATACGCTGGTTGATTATGATAAAAGCGCGTACATACCCAGGTTAGATACATCTAAGTAGCATATACCATATGAGCTATGATGTTTGAAGTTACAGGTGATTCTGGTTGTTGATGAGTTCTGATGACTATTTACTGGTGTCAGTATTCTACATATTTAGTTTGGTTGATTGTGTTTAGCTTCAGTGTGGATGGATGAGATCTAAAAATGGACCAGGATCATAATGAGTTATCTTTATGTGAACTAATGGACTAGATCTGGTTGCTAACACACATATTATCCTTGTATATGTAATGATCTGGGTATGTCTGAAGTCAAGAAGTGCAACGAAGTTATAAGTAAGTAATTAATGACATATACACTGGTTCGCTTTGGCGAAGTTATGCATACACACTTGTTAGGCTATTCCAAGTAGCGTATGCACTCTGATGCATGATTTTTGATGATACAGTTAGATATGAACATTGTTGCAGAGTTCTGTGTTCTGCTCTGTATTCTGGTGACTGCAGTTTGTTGACAGGGTTTCAGTGATTCAGTATTGGGTGATTCAGAGATTGATGATGCTAATGTTGATTGATTGTGTGCTTCAATGATATTGATGGGTCCAGTATGAAAATTGGATGAAATGTGGCCTTCAGATTATGGTGTTGTGCTTCAGGAGTATCCAGTCTAAAAATTTATGAAACGTGGTATCTGGAGGAAGAAAGAGAAGGTTGTAGCCTTATGTAGGTCGGCACCTACGTAGTAGTACATTAGCTAGTACAAGAGCTAAGGGGGTTGTAGCTCCCTTCCAGTAGTAGCTGGAAAACAAGTGAAGGTTGGAGCATTTAGTAGATTGGCGCCTACGTACTAGTAAAAGGATCGGCTAGTACAAGAGCTAAGGGGGTTGTAGCTCCCTTCCAGGAGAACTTGGAGAATGAGAGGAGGTTGTAACCTTCTGTAGGTAGAAGCTTGTGTACTATAAGGCTGCACCAGTACAGAAATATTGTAAAAAGAAGTTTCTTATTAAAAAGAAGATAGAGACGAATTGCAGCATGTGGTTTTCACCCACATTGGGTTTCCACCTTACATCATGGTGTTCATGTGTGATGATCTGTTCTATTTTACTGCACCTGTTTACTATTCATATGGTTAATAAAGTTCTGATGCACTAACTAAAGATCAACATTTAATGGATTACTGAATCATAAGTTTATTGGATATATGCTAGTTGCATTAGACACAGTTGCGTGTACACACAGGTTCCATTAACTGAAGTAGCGTATATGAATCTGAGTATGGAAATGAAAAAGTGTTTGATTTGATAATACTGATTCACCCCCCCCCCCCTCTCAGTATTATTTCCAACACATATCTCAACAGCTCCAAGAACCTGCTAGTATACTCATCATCTGTAATAGAACCCAACTGTAGCTCATAAAATTCCTTAGCTTTATCATCATAATATGTCTCCGATAAGCACTTCTTCTTGAAGAGTCTCTAAAACTCATCCCAAATCATCTCTTCTTCTCAAATAGCCTTGACATTCTTCACATCTTCCCACCAAATGCCTTCTTTCCCTTTAAGACTGAAGGTGGCTATATTGGATTTCATGTTCTCTGAGTAGCTATGCAATTTGAATAATTTCTTCATCCCAAGTAATCATCTCTCTGCATCTTTTGAATTCTTTGTTTCTCCATAAAATTTAGGCAGTTTCACGTTCTTGAACTCCTCTGGTAATTACTCACCCATCCTATAAGGATGATGACGATGATGATTGTGATGATGTCTCCTAGATGAGGAACCAGAATGATGCCCATACATACCTGTCCTCTTGTTAGGTGTATGAAGTGATATTCCACCTCTAATAGTGTCCCCTCTATCCAAACTCTATCCAGACTGAGACTTGATACCATAGGCTCCATTATTTTTCTCTTCCTGTTCTTTACTGATTCTCATCTGTACCTGTTTATGAAACTTTGACACGCTCTAAAGGATTGTTTAATTAACCTCTACATGATTCTCCTGAGCCCTTTTCAAGTCTTTTCTAATCCTCAATTAACCTTTCATTGTCTGCTTTTAAACTTGTAATCTATTCCCTCAAGATCCTCAATGTATTTTCTATACCAGGAGAAAGCTATTCTCCTTGCTGCCCAACTGATCTCTAGGGAGATTCACTGGATCTATATTCTACCATTTTTCTTTTCATCTTTGATTCTCTTATTCCTACAATGTACCATGTCGGATAAACGAAATAGATACAAAAATAAAATCCATACCTCAGTGATTTTTAGGGGAGGCTTATTTCATCGACAAGATCAGTCCACATTAGCATTTACATGTATAATAATAAGTATATCCATATGATCATATCAACACATTAACATCATAAAAACATAACAACAAAACATCATGCATGACCATACCAATTTTATACCATGACCCAATGCATAACAACCATAACCTTGACAATGTCAAACTTTACTCAAAGAGAGCACAACCTGGCTATGATACCACCTTGTGATTCCCTTGCCCCTCATTTACTCGCTTTTACAATCCCTTTAGGTAAATGTGAAATAAAGTGCTAATATGATATGAATCAACCTCCTATATTATCTTAAGGAAATGAAGTCGAAGAAACAAGACCTCACTGATCTTCCTTAGGTGCTACAGGACCCCCAAGGGCTGACCCACCCTTCTTGGATCTCTGTCCCTGAAACAACTTACATTCTTCTGAACTAGAGCCCTAGTTTCTCCCTTGCCAAGCCCTCCAAGCGATTGAGAGACTACAGTCACTCCCATGAGCCTGCTTGAGTGTGACTGTAGCCTTTTTTTCTAGTGCTATGCGAACAACTACGATATTTAAGACTATTTTCAAGGGTTAGGACACAATCACTCCCATAACTCCATGAAACTTCTATAACTCATAAAATACACAAAGACAATTATTTAGATAACAAACTTGATCAAAGACTTGATCTAACCTTCCCCAACTCGGTTTGACATTCTGTCAAACACTTGGTAAACACGCAACATATAGGTCATGAATGCAAGTCTAAACATAAGGAGATGAAAAATTATTTGGGGTTTAACAAGAGGGATCACTTCCTTCCCACATTAGTTATCATAACATACATTAGGTATTTCATTAATTATTCATTTAGTTACAAGTTAAAACATGGAAATATCCATGACTAAGGACTTGCAAATAACCATTCTTATAACAAACATATAACCAAATAAATAACAATGAGAGAACAATTGTTAAGGCCACATAATAACAAGTACATTTACTCATCAAAATCAAGAGAAACTTAGCTCTTATTAAACATAAGCAAAAACCAACCAGTTTTGAGACTTACATGTACCACTCGACCATAGATTGATTGAACAAAATTATTCTTTCAGCCAATCACCCCTGTGCCATATTCCAAGCATAACTGTGAGATCTAATGGGATAAAGAAATCCATAAACAACCAAGGGAATCCATAGGTTAAACCACCTCCACCCTCACCATATCTTGATCTCACCTAAACTAGTGTCTAGATAATAAAACCAAACCGAGCTTGGATGCCTTAAAAATTCTTCTCCAATACCTTGAGGAATTTTCCTATCTCCACCCTCAGGCTTTACAGCGTATCCCGCCTTTATTGGTCAAGGGATTCATATGCCTTTGGGAATTTTCCTCAGACCACCTCACCCATATCCAAAATCTTCTAGCAATCCAAATCTCAAACCAAGGAAAGTCCCATCACACTATGGTTATCTAGAAATGCCAAGGTAAGGCTAAAATCCACTGTTTAAACCCAACAAAATCCATGCCAATGACAAAAAATAAGCAAATACCAACATGCACATACCATGCATGTAAAAACCAACCAGGAAATCATATAAGCATCTTGTTACCTGCAAGTATTCCTATTGAAACTGCTTTATCCAACCTTTCCTTTCTTGATTCTTGCTTTCATTTGCTTTCCTCGTCCTTCCTTTTCTTTCCTTCCCTTCTTCGTGCTCTTCTCCTCTCTGAGACTAGTTCCAAAAGTAAACCAAAAAAATATAATATTGAGAAAAGCTACCAAATGATGCTATGATGTCTTTTTATTATTGATGCACCTAATTTCTTAATTTTTCCATAATTTTCCTTCAATTTCCTCCTCACATGCAACATGTGACCTTTCACCTCTCTTTTCTCCTAATTTCCTTTATTTTCATATATAAAATGCCAATTAATGCCAATTTTCCTTTTCAAAGCCTTTGTCATTTCCTTTTCCAATTTCCCCTTAGCCATAAACACAACAAGTGATGTCCACTATGATATTTTACCCAATATTCAGCTTGGAATAAGTGTCCCTTGACCTTGGTCTTATTTTTCCTTTGTTAACTTTTATTGCATGAACTTTTAACCCGGGGCTATTACACATGACTTGTGAAGCCTTATATTAGCCCCATGTTAACCCTAAAAATACTAATTGAGCCATATATATTGAGTGATTACATTTCTATTGCTATATTTTTATGTATGATAGAACTTCTCATGGTCCCATTTTATTATAATTGTGTCATTTTCTCCTATATATACACCAAGGAGACTTAGTCTTAGAATCATCAAATATTGCCTTGTACATTGTATTCTTTAAAAAGAGGTTTCTCCCGCAAAGAGGACTATAATTATTGATTTATTATCATTTTTAAGGTGCAAGGATGATAACATTTGGCATCTAGCTCATGATCCTAAGGCTTTCCTACTTCAAATAGGTCATCATGGAAGTTCCTCTACACCTTTTTTTTCTTTACTGGGAGGTTTCAAATGGTGAAACCTGGAGAATATTAAGGAGAAATATTGAGTAATATTTGGTTCAAATTTCAGATCTTGGTTGGATATATTTTTAGATATATGTTCCAAGAAAGTTAGGGTTCATGAATGCTCCTGAAATTAATCTCAAATAGGACAATTTTGAATTTTCTCTATAACTTTTTTTTTGGGAGGTTTTAGATTGTGAAACTTGGACCACATTGAAGTGAAATACTAATGAACATATAGTTAGTATTTAAAATTTTGTTTCACTATAATTTTAGATATATTATTTAAGGAATAATGCTCTTGAAATCAATTTCAAACATGTCAATTTAGCATTTTCAATCTTTTTTTGGGAGATTTCAAATAGTGAAATTTGGGCCATAGTAAGCATACATATTAGGGAATATTTGGTTAAAATTTCAAAATTTGGTACATTATAACTTTGGTGTTATACTTGACAATTTAGTTTCGTGAAAAGTCCTAAAATAAAATTTAAATAGGTCATGCTAGATGTCTTCCTGCACAACGGTTTACAGAGAAAAGCCTTTCTACAATGGATAGTAGTCTAACAACAAATAAGAGGGTTAAACCATAGAAGTAGTAACTATTCATGTTAAATTATCAAATCTTCCTAAAATAATAATAATTATAGAATCCGAGCAACAAAAAGTAAATCTACATAACAATTGCCAATTTTTATTTATTTATTTATTTTTCTTTTTATTTTTATTTTTATTTATTTTTTATGTATCCTTGAGGAACCCAAAAACTCGCTTGACACACAAATACTAGTAAAAATTGGGGGTTATACAACTTTTCCTCCTCTCTGTAAACCGGGTTTCAAACAAGGGTATTTAAATCTTGGATCTCTAAGTTTTCACATATTTCACATTACTTCAATCACCAATTGAGTTGCCCCCCTAGGGAAACAATTACCAAACTTCATTGCCCAAAGATAAATCCTTTTACTGATATATTAGCACCTGTTGAGGAGCTCCCAATGAGAATGGATAAAGGGGGCCTCCTCCATGGAAAGTATTTTTTAGATCCTTTATATACAACTATTGTGATTCCCTCTCTCTAAACTAGTTAAACAATCCAAAGGAAAACAAAAGAAAAGAAAAAAGAGATGAGGTTCTAGTTAAGAACACTAAGTGTCACAAAATCAAAGGTTGGATGGTGATAATGGTCATGTGAAATGAGAAGAGAAAACCCATCTATTTAAAATAAAATGTTAGGTTAGATTTTATATGGTTAAATAATAAAATATTTGTTGGACCAAGTCAAGATCTAACCAAATTTTGTATTTTTATTTTATCTGTGAGAGGAAAATGTCATAAAAATGGTAAATGACCTTTACTTAGACAAATAACTCAAAATATAATGATTGATTGAATTAATTAATAAAAATGGGTAAGATGATAAGAAATATAATAAAAAAGGGTTTAGTAAATAAATTCTAGGTGAAACGACTTAATGCATTATTCTTACAGAAACATAAAATGTGAGTGAAAATATTTTGAATTATTTTCACTTTAATGGGTAAAAATATGAGAATAAAACAAAATTAATGAATTTATGGGTTATTCTCATGTGGCTAATTAATTAATGGAAATGAATGAGGAAAAATGGTTCCTTGGGTTATTTCTTGAGGAAAAAGTGCGTTTTAATGTGTAAAAACCTATAAAACATGGTGTATTTTGATCCACCTAATTAATTATGTCCAAATGATCACTTTTGATGTGATAATATATCTCCTACCAGTGTATGAATGTTAGGATCACATTGTATAATTAAAATGCATTGTAGTTTTCTTTCACTAGACATAGGAGGTGGTCATGGAGATAGAGAGTGCGAGAGAGCCCCTACTATAAGGATCTGAAACACAGGAGGAGATGATGCCACTTGTCAATCAAGTGTCTCCAAGTGGGTGTACATTATCTCAATGAGGTGGAGGAGGTATATCCATACCCATTGATATAACTTAGTACAAACAATAATGACATGCCCAACAAAGTGTGTTTGAGCAAAATTATGTATAATACATTAATGTGTTGGCATTACTGGGATACGAAATGATACAATGAAATATATAATCCCATATCCATGTTCCTCGAACAAAAGAGAAAAGACCGTTACAATGATTTATGTTGAGTTGGGTACATAGGATCAAATTCCCCTATGTTGATGAGAGGGGGAGATCACAATCGAAGAAGTTCTATTAGATAGGAAGGGGCTCTGATGATGTAAATTTATGGATGGAATGAAATGATATATAGAATTATAACAAAAGCATATAGATAACATGAAATTTGACTTTTATTAATGTTGAATAAATTCGTCATTGATGTCAATATGATGATGTCATTATTGGAGATGATGACTACAAGAAACCCTTGCATGAAATATGCCTCAAACCATAGTTGAAGCATGCCCTAACATTAAACCCTAAGATAAATACCTAAGTGCATATGTACACAATGTCCTAACCCTAGAATCAATTAAGTCAATATTATGTCAAGCTATTGTTTAAGTCAACCCTAGAGCAATTAATAAAGTCAAATAAATTCTAAATGCCAAACGCTGTATCACTACATGATGCCCCAATATTGTTATAATGACCATGAAATCCTAGTCCTTGCCCTAATGAAACCCTATCTATCTATCTATCTATCTATCTATATGATGGCATGCCCTAGATTGTTAAAGCATTGGTTAATGATGAATGAATGAAGGTGCTCTTATGGTCTGTAAACTTCCATGGATATTCAACTGGATAGTTCATCACAACATATCTGATAATATTATATTAAAAATATGAGATTCTACACTATTACAATTTTATTTAATTTCAAGATCTGTAAAATTAATTGTAAAAATAAATCATGTAGAAAAGTAGAGAATGAGAGACAATCACATAAGCACACATAATACACAGGATATTCTCTCTGGGAAACCCTTTTGGGAGAAAACCCAACTAGAAGGTAAGGTTGCTTCACTCTCTTTCTATGTCTAGAAATATGGTTGCAGATACAAAGAAGTTATACTTGTGGCCCGTGGGCTACTACAGTGCACATATCCTCTCTATGTTCTCTACCTCCTATCTCTCCTAGCTATATTTTCTCAACTATGGAACAAAATTCTCTCGAATGAATGGAATGCCTCTTCCTCCTAGTGGCTCAGTTATGACACAACCTGATAGCCTACTAGTGGTTAATTTTGATTACATCAACTCTTAACTAGAGTTACGAAATAGAATATTCTAAAGTATTTTACATCGCAAACACGTGGATAGCCCCTTTTCCATGAATAATGGGGGATGACGCGGCATCCTCCCAAACTATACATGTGAAAATAAGAAGGTCAACTTTTGAGTGGCATAAATTTTGCATACGGACTTTGATTGACGTGATTCTTTTATCATTGGAAAGATATATGTGCGTGCGTATAATAACATGAAAATATGTTCCATTAAGGAGAAAGTATTTACCCCCAAAAAATTTCATGTGAAGCCTCAAAACGCTCCCGGAAGGTTTTAAGTCCCATTTTGCCAAACTGGGTCTCGCTAGTAAAAACAATCTTGTGAGTTGATTCCTCCACCTTTCCACTCTAAATGCATTGATATGGATGAAAAACAATATAGTGATCCAATTTGGATCACACCTCCCCATTTTTGGGACGCTTTTTGTCCCCAAAATCGTTTATTGAATGAGATGAGGAAATTTTTCCTCCACCTTCTCTCTGGTGTATAATTTAGCTTTTCCTGTAAGTTTTCCCTTAAACCCAATCTTCCAAAGGTCTTGTTGACCTCGTCTTATAGTTTTGGACCTATTCTGTAAAACCATATCTTATGTCAACTTTTCTTGGGTGTCTAGTGCCAAATCCTCCACAGAAGGTAGGATCTATTCCTCTTCCTGATCGAGCATGGAAGGCTCATAGAGTTTCAAATTCTCTACATTTACAACTGAGTAAATGCATATATATGGTGGTAAAATGAGTAGATAGGCATTATCACCCACCTTTTCCAATATCTCAAAGGGACCATACGTTAGAGCCTTGATTTTCTTACCAGGCCCATGCAGCCTCCCCTTGTTCAACTGTAGACATACTCTGCCTCTTAGCTTGAATGATTTCTCTGTTTTGTGCTGATCATACCTAGCCTTATACTTCACCTACAAATTTTGCAATGTTTCTTGTACCTATAGATGGATCTGCTTGATCTTCTCTATAAAATTTTCATCCCTCAAAGCATCTCCTGTAAGGTCTTCCTTCACTCCTCCTTGCTTCCCATATGCATTATCCAAAGGTGAAGGTGGTAAATATCCTAAACAAGTTTCAAATTGGGACTTTCCTATAGAAGTGTGGACTGCTAGGTTATAGGAATGTTGTATATATACCATATTTTCATCCCAGGTCTTTGAATGCTTCTGGTTGTAACCCCTCAGAAGCTGCACCAAAGTCCTATTGACTACTTACATTTGCCCATTTGTTTGTGGATGGAATGTTGTAGATCTCTTTAACTTTATGTCCATATTCTCTTACAATGTAGTGTAGAATGCACTGAGAAATCTTGTATCATTGTTTGAAATTCATCGAAATGGATGAAAAACAATATAATTATCAAATTAAGATAATCTTACCATGAAACCCTCCTAGGCACATGGATGACGAAGCCTAACTCTATGAAGTGATATCCCTTAGCTACATAATGAAACCCTTGACATGGCCTAAATTAAGGATGTAAATGAAGTTGTTACCCTAGATGATGGAACCATAATTATAACTACTCTTACCCTATATGATGGAACCCTAAGTATATAATGAAGTCCTAAATTGATGTTCAAAATAGTTTGAATGACATGTGAAGTTCTTGAAAGAAAATTCTACTTACTTGGTGAGTGTTCTTGAACTGAAAATAAACAAGTGGGAGTAAGTTGCAAACATGATGACAACAAGATTCCATCACTCTAAATGATGATTTAGAAATTGAAGATATTTTCTCCACGGGTCTAAAGAGTCCATGAGAAGAAGTTACCCGATATTGTAGAGCATATGCCTACAAAGAGTGAAGGGAACCCTATGTTGGCATGTATAGAAGGGAAATGCATTACTCAACTTTTATTGCTAGGTGCAATTGACTGTATCTAGAAAAACAATAGGAATATATTACAGACTCTCACAAAATAAAAATTCAACAAATGCACATTTATTTGGAAATATTACATAAAAACACTAGGATGGATAACTTGAATGTTGGATATTTAAAAATAATATTTCAATTTTCAATGATTAATCTGCAACTAATGTATCTAATCATGAGGGAATTAAGAAGGAATAGGAGAAGCTCAGACAAATAGTAGAGCAAAAGCTAGTGTAATTTTGTGCTCATGTTTTGAAGGACATGTATGATCCTACAGGTTGACCTACAAGTCAACCCATAAATCTACCCCATGATAAAGAGACGTGTCTCTTCACTATACATTAAAACAACTATAAATATAAAGTTCGACTCCTCAATTTTGGAAAATAACTTAAGCCAATCAAGTACAAATAAATTGATTCAAAGATATATAAGAAGAAGACAAAGTGCAAGAAGAAGAATTTCATATATACAGCTTACAGACTTGTGAAAACTCTTTATTCCAAATCATTAATAATACTTTTGCAAACCTTTTTTAGTGGTTCTTTGTTAGATTTTGTTTGGACCTGTGAAGGTACCTAAAGAAACTCTCTGCGGACCTGTGTCATACTTGTTGCATGTCTACATTAGGTTCACTCTTGCAATTCCGTGGAGATTTTATTGAAGACATACAGTGATTTCATTGTAAATTAGTAGTAGCATCTAGCCTCAAAGTAACACATCCTTTGGACCTGTCTTGAGGAAAGAATTTTGTAACAATGGTTCTAGCATCATTTATGTGAAGGATTTCTCAACATTATTTAAAGATACATTCTACAAATCAGACTAGTACAAACCTGTGGGAATTATTTTAGACCTATGCCATTAGTTAGAATAACTCATTGACACCAGTTGGATTGGATATGTGTCCATAATCTTGTGAATAACCAAAGGACAGTGGCGAAATTTTGGGAATTTTGTATTGAGTTTCATTTGTGAAACTTTGGAGCAAAATAGAAGAACACATCTTAGAGAAGGATTGAAGAACAATTGTCAAGAAGTTTTTGTTCTAATATTGGAGCAACCTTAAAGTAGTCTTTTAGGACCTAGTACAAACCTAAATTGGATAGTCATTTGAAGCGACCAAGTGACAGACATGAAGACATTATTTGGTGAGTATTTCTTGAAGATAAATAGTTTTATGTTATGTATACTATTGAAGACATTTTAGGAGGAGGATGTTGGAGAAGGGTTAAGGGAAATAAAATTTGAGAAGGACCTTGAAGAATCCTTGAAAAGAAGTCGAAGACATTTTGCACTATATAAAGTTGTAATAAAGACCAGATGCATTGTTGAAATCCACATGGAGTGATATTGGAGAAGAATACTCAGGTATCGTGAAGAGGCTTAGGGACACCTTCTGTGGATGATAAAGTTATTGTTGATGAGCTAAATGTTTTGGAGATTAATTAAGGGTATTATTGAGGAAGAACTTGAAGATATTGTGAGGGCTTGTTGTAGAAGATTGTTGGAAGCCTTTAAGAACCATAAGCCCTATCTTAAAGAACAAAAGCATAGGGTTTGAGCCCTAAAGGATTGGAGTCCTCAAGAATATGAGGTTGGAGCCTAAGATAGTTAAGAGGATTGGAGTCCTTAAGAAGACCAAGTTGGTTCATGGTGGACCACAAGGTTGGATCGTTGAAATACAAGTTGGAGCCTAATTGATTTGAATATTGAAGTCTTCGTATAGGGTTGGAGATTTGAAATATTTATTGTATTTGATTTGTTGTAAAGAGGAATGGAGTCCTTGTCAACTATTGTTAATAAAATTACCTTTTTATTGTTAATTTTGTGTTCTATCTTAAGTGATGTTAACTGGTAAAATAAAAATTGTAAAAGGAAATACTGATTCACCCCACCTCTCAATATTTCCAACAATTAGTATTAGAGTCAGTACCTTTAGTCTTAGCCTAATAGGTGGAATGTAGATCCTGAGAACAAAAATGGAAAAAAAAAAAGAAAGCCTCCAATCCCTCTAAATATTTCTCTTCTTACACTACAAAAAAACCCTATGATTAGAATCCCTTTTTTCTTCCTTTTTTGCGTGTAGAGCCCATTTTGTTAGGATATTCCGATACATAGGAAATAGTTAAGTATAACTTGGTCTAATGTAGAGTTAGGTAAAGTGTGTTTCTCTACCATGTAATTTTGTAACTTACAATCCAACAGTCACGATATGTAGAGATCTGATGGTTGATTCTCTCCTTGGTATTACCGACACTTAATCCATGGCTTAACACCCGATTGGTCCATGATCTCTATTTAAAGAGCATGGAGGGTCACTTGTAGGGTAGCCGTTCATGAGAGAAGCTTATGTAATTTTTCATTCTTTTATTAATAAATTTTCTAAAGTGGCTGCATTGGCTTAGGCCGTGGACTGTTTCCCTCTTTGAGGGTTTTAACCACGTCAAGAATACTGGTGTATTGATTTGTGATCTGTTTGTGAGCAGTGTCATTTGGTGTTCCATATGAGGACCTTACCCTGTAAATTCCTTCATGGTATCATGGCTATCTGAGGACCTTACCCTATAAATTCCTATCGAATATGGTGCAAAACTTGATGCAAAAATTGCATTGAGTTTTGCACCAAGTTTAGCATCAAGTGTTCCATCAGGTTTTGCATGAAGTTTTGTACCAAGTTTTGCGCCATCCTTTGCACCAAGTTTTGTGCTAGTTTTTGCATCAAGTTTAGAACCTAAGTTTGTTTCACCTACTTTTTCATCCTCTATTGCATCCATTTTTTTGCGCCTACACTTGCATCAACTTTTGCATCATTTTTTTCATCCTCTTTTGCTTCGTTTTTTGCATCCATTTTTGCATCCCCCTTTGCGCCAAGTTTTGCGACGAGGTTTGTGAATAGTTTTGCATCTACTTTTGTTACATCCACATTTGCATCTTGTTCTACATCCACATTTGCTTCTTGTATTGCATCCATTATTGTGTGCAATATTGCATCCAATTTTGTTGTGCCATAATTTGCGCCTAGTTTGGCGTCTACTTTTGCACCCACTTTTACTTCTAATTTTGCATCCAATTTTGCATCTATTTTTGCATAATTTTTTGTGTCCACTTCTGCATCAGGTTTTGCATATATTTTTGCATCAACTTTTGTTGCATCCACTTTTGTATCTAATTTTTCATCCACTATTGCACCCATGTTTACATCCACTTTTGCATCAAAATTTGCTTCTTTTTTTATGTCTATCATTACATCCACTTTTAAATTCAATTTTGTTGTGCCACAATTTGCGCCATGTTTTGAATCTACTATTGTACCCAAATTTGCTTCCAGTTTTTCATCCCCATTTTCATCCTATTTTTCATCAAATATTGCATCCACTTTTGTGTTAGGTTTATGCATCAAATTTTGTGTCTTGTTTTGTATCTACTTTTGCATCTGCTTCTGTCACATCCATTTGATCCTAACTTAAATAGGAATGTGAAAATCACATATATAATCATCAATACAGATATGTAGCAGAAAAACACTTCAATTCATTAATAGATAAATATTAAACTATGCTTATAAACAAAATTGAAATAAACTAGCTCAGGCGATGGTAGCTTATCTCTGAGAAGAGATGTGGCAGCTACATGCCTCTTGACTGTGTTACAATGAGGCTCAAGGGCCTATTTATTATTGAAAACATGATAAAACCCTAAAAAACCAAAACACTAACCCTAGGAGATGTAACGCCAAGAGTTTGTAGGCCTCGTTTGGGTTAGTTGGGCTACCAACTTCCTGGGGTCGTAACTTGGTCATATTATCTCTGTTTGGCGCATAAGATACCTTGTTGGAAAGGTCTCTCCAACTACTACAAGTTTCACCATGGGCACTTTCCTATGGCTATGGGCCTACAACAAACCTCAAAAAAATGTTGTTAAGGGGGTGTAAATTGCTCCAGAAGTTTAGGACCCAAAAAACTGTTAAAAATAGTAAATGATGAAATAAACAAGGAAATAATTGAAACTGACTGGATGATCTAGGTGGAATATGTGGGTGGCCACCAATATCCACTTGGATCATTCCCCCCTTAGGAAGGAAGGGTTCCCATTGTGTGCAGAGCCTCCATTAGGTGAGGAAAGTTCTATTCAACCTAGTCCCTAGTGAACCACATGCCCTGGTGAAGGAGTTGGCCTACTTTGACAACTCAATATAGTTGTATTATTTGTTGGTTTGTGTTCTTGATATGTGTGTCCATGATCTGATCAGTTGTGGCATGTTCCATTTAGTCTGGGTTGAGCTCTATTGGTGTGAGTTGTTCTGTAATGTCAGATGTGTCCAACAATGGTGGAAAGTATTACTGAAGGCGCTCTACATTGAACATTGGGTGCAAACCAAGGAACAATGGGATGCAAATCTCAAAGGCATTGTCACCGAAAACCTTGGTGATCGTGTTTGGCCCATATCATAGCAGGCACTGGTAGATTTGTTGAATGCACTCAATGAATTTGTTAGCCCTTTTGGCTTCAGACTGAATGTGAGTCGAATCTGCATGAGTGGATGCAAATGGTATGGCCACATCAATGGGACAAAATGGATGAAATCCCAATCCTACCTAAAAGGGGTTGTGGCCTATTGAGCTATGGAGAGCTCTATTGTAGTTGTGTTGGACATAGGGGATACTTTCATCCCACATGTGTGGATTCTTCGAGTTGTACATGCACAAAATGTGTACGATCATCCTGTTGGCAACCTCTGTTTGGCCATCAATTTGGGGATGGAAAGCCATGGAGTTAGTAATTTTTGTATCCAGCATCGACCAGAGACTTGATCAAAATGCACTCAGGAATATATTGTCCTGATCTGAGACAATGTCTGGGATCCTAAAGTGTACCCACACTTTCTCAAAGAAGAGATTAACAGTGGCCTTTTCTATGATACTCTTATTGTATGCCACCATGATGGCCATCTTAGATAATTTGTCGATGACCACGAAAATGAAATCCTTGTCGTGCTTTGTAGAAGGAAGACCCGACATGTAATCCATGGAGATAGATTCCCAACGCTGACTAGGAGTAGGTAGAGGTGTATATAGGCCTTTCTTCTTGATGGTTGGTTTGGCAATGGCGTGGGATCTAATGTACTTCACAACATCCTGACGAAGTTTCAGACAATAAAAATACTTCTGCAATACCGCCACTATTTTCTCTACTCCGAAATGTACAATGACACAAGTTTAATGTGCCTCCCAAATCATCTTGGCATGCTCTCTTGAAGGAACATAGATGTGTCCTAGGTGGCATAATAGTGCACCCTGAAGGTGAAAATTTGGAACTTTCTTCCCTTCCAGGAGTGTCTGGTATGTGCTACAAAATTTTGGATTGCTCTTGTAAAGATGTGGCCAACCCGAAGTCTCATGCCCACATGATCCAAAATAGATACTAAATCAAGAAGAAAAGGTATTATAGACTCATGTGTAGGAATTCCTATATTATTTAGTGCAACAAATCAAAAAGATTGCGAATAATATAGACAATGAACAGTTATAAAACATAATAAACACACATCAACATAGTCAAAATAATCAAGGAGTTCACTAGACTTCCTGGCTACATCTTCTGGTCTAGCTTTTAGTGTTGACCTCTATATTATGTCTTCAAGAACAGAGTTTACATGCGTGAGCTCAATCAGAGCCATAACACAACAACAATGATATTAGATAGGGATTTCACTCAAAAGCCTTGAGTCTAAAGAGTGCACAGAATCTACCTCTTAGTGCCTTTGATCAACAGTTCGTAGCTCTGTGTTTTCTCTTACTCTTTGTCTCCCCTCTATATACCCCCTATGTGTGTTTCCATTGAATGGATTTTAAGCCTATCGGTGCTACCGGTTCAATCCCCTTCTTGGACTCTCTGGCTCCCGATGTTGTCCCTTCATCTCCCTACTGAGCGTTTAAATAATCATTGTAAAATGCTTAAGGCATTGGGTCGCAAGGCAGCTAACAAGCAAAAATACTGGCGGGTATGGGTGGAACCAACCAATTAGCCTTCCCCTGGCACAAATCCTCAAAACAACATATTTTTAGTTCCCAAAGGAAATACATAGAAAATCCAACAAAACAGAAAATTTGGACTTCAAACGATATAAAGTCTGTGCTATAATCCTCTTGGGTTCTCATTTTATTGTTGTCGCAAGCCCTTTGTATTCCACACCGTTGATTTGCCTTCAATTCGATGGTTCGCATCCAACCCGAAACATTAAGTAGTCTGCTCAATCTCCACCATTGATCCAAAATCTCCAATCCAACGGCTGACAGCGATTTCGGGTGGCCTACTTGCAAGGATATTACCCGCCTGAAAAAGCGATTTTCTATCTCCTGTGGCGTGCTACGTGTCGGCCAGTGTATGGAATTGGGTGGAGCTTCTCTAATACTGCTTACCACCTGAAGCCCGCCTGAATTACCATTTACCACAGAAATAAAATTATATAAAGCCGCATTTATAAACCCTTTTTGGTCCACGCATATCACATATTCTTCAGCCTGCGGTAAGTCCTCCCTTTGGCAATTCTGCGATGCGATAAGTAATCTCCGCCGTTGATCTGCGCGCTTGATCAACAGTCCATAAATCATCACTGATCGCAATTCACTTGAGGCAAAGGTTGATACGCTGCTAGCTTTCTCTGATATGATTCAATCTCGTCCATTGATCCCATAGATCCAACGGCTCTGGGGCATTAAGGCTGCGCTTCTTTGCTTCTTGTTGTATTTGGATTTTCTGCCATTCTGTCATTGTTTCTCTGCCATAATTTGTTTGCATTTTTTTTAACATATTTGAAGACTTAGGCTTAGAGTTTCTATTCAAGATCCATTTTGGATCACCACAAGAGTCGAGCACCATGATCAATGCCATGATTGGTGCTCGACTGAGGCAATCAATCAAATTATTGGTGCTTCCCTTATTATACTTAATTTTCAAATGGAATTGTTGCAGGTACGTTGACCATTTTTTATGGTGATCGTTCCACAACTTCCCTTGTGTCTATATGAATTGTAGGGGTTAGTGGTCTATGTTGATGACTGTTTCCTTACCCAGAATGTGATGCTTCCATTGATGGCATACCTACAAAATGGAATACATTTCTTTGTTGTAAGTGGGATACTTTCGAAATGTGTCTGAAAGTATCTCATTGTGGTAATCCATTGGATGCCCATATTGAGTAAGAATCACACCAATAGCATATTGACATGCGTATGTCTCAATCTCAAATGGTTGTTATAGGTTTGGTAATGTGAGATATGGTGCAGAGTAAGGGGGATGATTAAAATTGGAGAACACCTGTCCTGTAGCAGAAAATGTTATTCGTGCATTAATGGATCGGGGTATGGAACGAGTAGAAGTTATGATAAGTGGCCCTGGTCGAGGGAGAGATACAACATTACGAACCATTCGTAGAAGTGGCATACTATTTTGTACGTGACGTAACCCCTATGCCACATAATGGATGTAGACCTCCCAAAAAGAGACGTGTGTAAGAATTGAATGAATTTCAAGAGAAAGAAATGATTTAATGATCTGATCAAATATTCTTTGTATGATTCGAGATGAAATCTCAGTCTCTATTCAAACACTACAATGGAAATGCATCGAATCTAGAGCATACAGTAAGCGTCTTCATTATGGCTGTTTTTCTCTATCCCCGCTTCGCAAAGGTCGAGCCGATACAATAGGCATCGCAATGCGAAGAGCTTTACTTGGAGAAGTAGAAGGAACATGTATCACACGTGTAAAATTAGAGAACATAAAACATGAATATTCCGCGATAATAGGTATTGAAGAATCTATACATGACATTTTGATGAATCTAAAAGAAATTGTATTTAGAAGTGACTCATACAGAATCCGAGAAGCTTATGTTATTGGGTTTTATACCAAAAATCCTTTTCTTTCGCTCCACCCTTGGTGACTTGACTTAAAGGCCAAGTGATATGAGAGAACCCCAACACGAACCTGCAGTAGAAATTGTCAAGACCCAAAAGACTGTGGAGCTATTTTAGAGTGGTTAGGGTTGGCCAATCCCAAATTACTTGTATCTTGGTTGGGTCCACATGTACAGCTTGCTCATCAATGATGTACCCCAGATATTGAACCTATGTCAAGCAAAAGGTGCATTTCTCCAAGTTAGCACATAGCTTTTGTTTGTAGATTTTCCCACTGTAGATCACCTGGTAATGATATCTACTAAAGCAAAACAATTGATCTACTTCTACAAACAATTGAGCAGAAGCTTAATCGAACATGAGCAACATCAAGCATGAATAGATATAACTAAGAATGAGAAGTAATCAACCATAACACAGAAGATATACATTGGGGAAAGCACCAGCCTAAAATCCCAACTCTATATTATCATACAAGTGGAGATATTGTTCAAGTTACAAAAGGAATTAGCTCTCTAGCTATCCTGATCTCTCCGCACTCAAACAATACTGCTCACAGACTCAATAGACATAGAATATATCTTCCTAAAGCCCTCCAAGCCTCCTATTTTCTTGCCCAGTTTTGGTTGGGGTCCAATGATATCACATGTATGAATTGGCCTCATCACACTCACTGTAACCTCAGGTCCAACTTCGCAATCCATAAGGAATAATATTCCTTCTGCATGCAAGGAATATTCACCTAGGAATATCCTAGCAACTGATAGTACATTGTCCCTCCATCTGATCTCAACTGGGTCTCTGACTGAACCGACATGCATGAGTTATCCATGAATGAATACTCAGTTATCTAAATGACAATAGTTACATGCATGCAAATATTAACTAACAGAACTCTCATTAATTTAACAAACTGTTAAATTAATCTAATTGGACTTAACTAAGTTAAACTAAGTCAACTAATTACAACTCAATATTACAACTAATCCTTATCTCTTTAACTGAAGGTTAAATTCCTCAATTAATGGAGAAATTGTTGCATGTGCTTGCATAGACTTCAAGTTTTATTTTCCTTAACTAATTAACTCAAGATGAATTAATTAATTAATTAATTTCCAAACTGATGTTGATATCAAATTTGAATTTTACTTCCTATGTTTAGTCGAGGGATTGACTAAAATAAGATTCCATCCTGAACTGCTAAAAATAGAACTTCTATTTTTAACACTTCCATTTTTCATTCCCTATTGCTCAATCCAGCACCGGTACCCAAACTACTATTTTTAGCACTTCTATTTTTAGCATTTCTTGTTGCACATTTTTCAACACTCCCTCTCAACAAGAAAGGCTTCCTCTCAAACCTGATCCTATACCTTCGGAATGTTCTGCATGCAACACTTCTACCAATTGTGGTTTCTCCAACAACTCTCGGAACAAAAAACTCACCACTAACCTCTTTGTTGGGCTAGACACATACTCTGATGCTGAAGCTCTAGTTGCTACTGACAAGTGCTCCCTCTCTGAACTACACTCCATGCATCTCTCACCATTGCAACCTCCTAGCTCTACACAGTCTTGGGACTCCTGCACTATAGCTCTCTTTGCCACTCCATCTACAACTATCTCTACCTAATCAGTCAGTCCTGCTACTCCTCATTGGGGCTCTTGTAGTAGGGTTGAATCGAAGAGGTTGGGTACCTCAAGGATCTTGTCCCTCGTCCTAGGGACGATCACTCCACATCGCACCACCTCCTACCTGGAGGTATGGCTACATGTGATCCCTCTGCCTGTAATAAACCTTGGGCAACAAACCTTGCCTTGTGTTTCTCAACACTGCCATCAGCTCCCTGCTTTACCTTATAAGGCCATTGGGAACTAACCACTGACTTGTCCCCAGGTCTAGGGACAACATCCCACACACTGTTTCGTATGATAAAATCATACTCTTCTACCATTGCATCAACCGAGGCTGGTTGTTGTATTGCCTCCTAAAAAGAAGAAGGTTTAGTCGCTACACACTCCCTAACCAGGGCCATGTAGCCAGTGTATCTCTCGGGAGATCTCCTCTGTTTGCATTGAGAGGATAGCTGCACCACATTCTCTCTCACATCCTGCATCAATCTGTCAACTTCCTGCAAGCATTTCCGCACGCCTCTAGAAGACTCTCCAGGAGTGGTGGTCTCCACTACTGGATCCTCTGCATGTAGCTGATCCACATCATCAGGAGGCTCCTCCTCCTTTGGAACTAAAAGTTCCTCATCACCATGCAACTTGAGCTCCCTCTCAAGTGACATTCGCATGGCTCTCTGCTCATCGAACTTCAGATCCCTGCGCACTATGGTCCTCTGACTAGCAGGCATAAACACACGATAGTTGTGGGGTGTATCTGTGTACCCCACAAGTATCCCCAACTCAGCTGTTGGGTCTAGCTTCTTCTGATCATCTTTGGTCACATGACAGAAAACTGGTGATCCAAATATGTGGAAGTGACTCACATCTGGTCGCTTCCCCGAAAAAGCCTCCATAGGTGTCTTCATCCCCAAAACACGATGAGGACTTTTGTACTAAAGGTACAGTATTGTATTACATGCCTTAGCCCATAGATGAAGTGCAACATCGCTCGAGCTGCTCCCACAATAGATCTATTCTTCCTTTCGGCCACCCCATTCTGTTGTGGGTTATGAGGTGTTGTCAGTTCCCATTTAATTCCTTCTACTGCACAGAAGTCTTTAAACTGCTAGGAAATATACTCTCCACCATTCTCGCTATGCAAGGATTTTACTTTATTTCTTGATTCTTTCTCTACCAAGGCTTTAAACTCACAAAACCTCAAGAAGGTTTGATCCTTCTTTTGCATAAATTAGATCCAGCATCTATGAGAAAAATCATCAATAAAAATAACATAGTACCTTTGCTTAGTGGTGGAGGCTGTAGAGAATGGTCCACATACATCTGAGTGAACTCGCTCTAGGATTGCTCTAGCTCTACTATCCTAATCCTGAAAGGAATATTTTGCATACTTACCTAGGGTGCATCCTTTGCATGTATCTGTTTGCTCCACTTTTCCATTGGGTAAGCCGGTAGAAATTTGTTGCATGATCTTCAAGGTCCTGTGATGCAAGTGGCCTAGTCTCATATGCCATAGCTCACCAACATCTTGGATTTGCACCACCTCTGCTTTGGAACTTAGCACAACACAGTCATCTACCTCTAGCTTGTAGATATTCTTTACTCGAATCCCTATTTGCTTGGTCTGTCCGGTGTCGATATGCCTCAGGAAAGCTTTTTCTTTACTAAAGACTACATTAAAGCCTTTATCTTCTAGCATAGCAACAGACACAAGATTCTTTTTCAAACCTGGTACATACTTAATAGCAGATAGGGTGAGAGGAGCACCATGCTCCCTCTGAAACACAACTATACCTTCATCAGAGACATAGTACTTTCCATCATCACCCATCTCGATCTGCATCTTGAGATCCTTCTCCTCCAATGTACTGAAAAGATTCTTGTCACCCGACATGTGGAAAGAAGCTCCACTTTCCAGGTACCAAACACATCCCACCATGGATGAAACCATGCATGCGATAAGTGAGAAATCTAGTTCAAATTGTGAGGCTAATGCATCACCATCAGATCCCTTGGAGGAACCCTTCTTGGATTTATTTTGTGGAAAATTCATTGCATAATGGCCCACTTCATGATAGTGAAAGCCTCACACTTTAGACTTGTCAATCTTCTTCCAAAATGAGAAGATTTGGATTGGGATGCCTTCCCTTTCCCTTTCTTAGCTTTACTCGCTAAAGCTATATTTTCTTCATCATCTTGTTTTGATGAAGATCCATCTCGGGTGCTTCACCTTATCTCCTCCTGCATTAGATCCGACCAAAGTCGTTCCCAATCTGGCAGTTTCTCTCTTCCATTAATTGAGTCTTGGTAGCTATGCAAATTCTCAGGAAGACCGAGGAGTGCAAGACTCACCATGTCACCAGTAGCAGTCACGATCCCTACACTTGCAAGCTCATCCCTGCAGGTGGTGAGCTTGTTCAGGAACATAGACATTGTGTTGCCCTTTTCGCACTTGATCTTTTGAAGTTTATCTTTCAACACCAGCTTCCTATGATCGCTTCTATTCCGATAAATATCTTTCAATGTTTTCCACATCGAAAACAGAGTCTCCTTCGCATGGAGGCTTGAGACAATGTGATCTCAAACTCGCTCCAGGATGATTCTCCTAGCTTCGGCCACACACTTTTTCCATTCCGCCAGTTGAGTAGCATCAGTCAGCTTCTGGACTTCTTGATCAATGAATTCCTTTAGACTATTATCTTCTAACTGCCTCCATTTGATCCTTCCAGGCTATATAATTCAAACTGCCATCAAGGGCATATTCGAGTCTTAAACCACTGAACACCATCGGTGAAATAGATGTGATAAGAACTCAATTCAATATTCAGAAACCAAACTTCAAACTTCTCCTACTTGTATATTGTTCTTCCTTGATCACCTTTGCTCCGATACCATGTAGATTTTCCCACTATAGATCACTTGGTAATGCAATGTACTAAAGCAAAACACTTGATCTACTTCTACAAACAATTGAGCGGAAGCTTAATAGAACATGAGAAACATCAAGCATGAACAGATATAACTGAGAATTGGAAGTAATCAACCATAACACAAAAGATATAACATTGGGGAAAGCACCAACCTAAATCTCCAACGTTGTATTATCATACAAGTGGAAATCTTGTTCAAGTTACAGAAAGAATTAGCTCTCAAGATATCCTGATCTCTCTGCAGTCAAACAATACTGCTCACAGACTCAATAGACATAGAATATATCTTCCTCAAGCCCTCTAAGCCTCCTCTTTCCTTGCACAGTTTTGGTTGGGGTTCGATGATATCACATGTGTGAATTGGCCTCATCACACTCACTGTAACCTCAGGTCCAACTACGCAATCCATAAGGAATAATATTCCTTCTGCATGCAAGGACTATTCACTAAGGAATATCCTAGCAACTGATAGTACACTGTCCCTCCATCTGATCTCAATTGGGTCTCTGACTGAACTGACATGCATGAGTTATTCATGAGCGAATTTTTAGTTATCTGAATTACAGTAGTTACATGCATGCAAGTATTAACTAACTGAACTCTCATTAATTTAACAAACTGTTAAATTAATCTAACTAAACTTGACTAAGTTAAACTAAGTCAACTGATTACAACTCATTATTACAACTCATCCTTATCTCTTTAACTAATGGTTAAATTCCTCAATTAATGGAGAAATTGTTGCATGTGCTCACATAGACTTCAAGTTTTATTTTCCTTAACTAATTAACTCAAGATGAATTAATTAATTAATTTCCAAACTGCTGTTGATATCAAATTCGAATTTTACTTCATATGTTTAGTCCAGGGATTGACTAAAATAAGAATCCATCCTAAACTGCTAAAAATAGAGCTTCTATTTTTAGCACTTCCATTTTTCATTCCCTGTTGCTCAATCCAGCACTGGTACCCAAACTGCTATTTTTAGCATTGCTATTTTTAGCACTTCTATTTTTAGCATTTCTTGTTGCAAATTTTTCAACACTGTTATCACAGGGTTTGAAGGACCTGTCCAATATGATGGAGGTGCTCTTCCCAACTCTAGCTAAAGATCAAGATGTCATCTAAATACAACACTATGAATGCATTGGTGAAGGGTAACAAGATGTCATCCATCAGTCTCATGAAGGTTGCAAGGGCATTCGTCGATCCGAACGACATGACCAACCATTTGAAAAGGCCCTCCTTGGATTTGAAGGTAGTCTTCCACACATCAGAGAGTTATAACGTAAATTCAAGTCAATCTTGCTGAAATATTTAGCCCCCTTGAGTTGGTCCGGAAGGTCATCAATCCATAGGATTCGTTACCTATTCTAGACAATCATCTTGTTCAGCACCTGATAGTCAATATAGAGCCTCCAGGTCTCATTCTTCTTCTATACCAATACAATAGGGATCCCACAAGGTGATGAGATTAAACTGATGTGCCCTTTCCTCATAGTTCCTAAATCTTCCTCTTGATCTCATCATTCTTTAGAAAAAAGTGTCGATAGATTGGTCCATTGGGCAGTGACGCACCTGGGGTCAGATCGATGGAGTGATTGACCTGACAATGAAGAGGTACATCTATAAGTGAGGTGAAAATATCCTTGTACTCCTCCATGATCTTATCCATCTACTGTTGTTGTGTAGAGGAACCCTTCTTGGAAGCTGTGGCCAAAACCTTCTTCTTGCCTTGACGGCAACTCATAATGAAAACAAATTTCCTGGTGTGGGAAATGGTCTTACTGAATTTATTTGCATTGATTAAAGATATGGTGATGGGCGGGGCTACCTCCAATATCCTATACAATGTATTGGCCAAAGTAATAATCACAGAGTGATTTCTAGACTCATATACAACATGTTGCTTCCACAAGTATGATTGTCCTAACAATACATCACAGACTTCAAGAGGAGCAACATCACACAGTACCTCATTTGTGAAGGGATTGATGTTGTAGGGATTGATTGTCCTAACAATACATCACAAACTTCAAGAGGAGCAACATCACATAGTACCTCATTTGTGAAGGGATTGATGTTGTAGGGAAGGCGACACTGATGGCTGATGGGAAGATCTCCTCCTTGGTGAAGCCACCCGATGGTGTATGGTTGTGGATGTGTTGTAGTCTTTAGGCCCAAACACTTCACAACCTATGCTGAAATGAGGTTCTTTTGGCTCCCGCTATCGACAATGAACTATAGTGGAGAAACCTTCACCCATATTTATGAGTGGAAGAGGCGTTCCCCCTCCTTTGGATCTTCAGGCTCAATCTTCTAGATCTTGGTAGTGGCCACAGTGGAACTAGGATTCACATTAATTATTTTCTTCCCTTTTTCATTCCCCTTATCAAGTTCTGATTCAGAGTCAGAACATGTGTCTGATTTGGAGGCCTTCAGCTTGACCACTAGTGACTGCTTGGCCCGACACTCACGTGCGTTGTGAGTGGAGCTCTTATGGAGCTCACATCATTTTCCTATGTCCTTATTTGTCGTTGTGGTGTTTTTCTTTGCTTGTGGCTTTAGCGGGTTGTACTAGGTAGTCCCACCTTGGCTTTGTACTTTACTCCATGGTTTGGAGGAACCTTTTCCTTGCTTTGGATTCACAGTCTAAAGTCCCGCTTCTTCCATTTAAAAGTTTGGTCAATATTGACAGGGTATCGATACGCTGTGTCGAGTGAGGAAATTTGTAGGAACTCCATCTCATCCTGGATGTACTTGTGTCAATAACCACAATACCTTAGTACCAAATGCTGCTTAGTATCCTTGATACCCAGCTTTGTTGGAACGACATGGAAAATATTTTTGAACTCCAATACATCTTGGTCCCTTCCTTGTCGTAGTGTGGTTCACTATATGTATTTATCTTCATAGCTCATGATAGGGTAATATTATCCCTTGATGGAATCTTAGAAAGAATCCAAAGTGTGTGTAGCTAAAAACAAAAATGGTTCACTCTCGTGCTTTTGTTCATAGTAGGTTTCCCACCAGTCCTTGATGTGTGGGGCGACTTTGAGAAGTGCGAAAGTATTTTTTTACTGATTGGAAAAGCCGTGAACTGAAAAATTATCCTTCCAACAAATTTAACCATTTACCTATGACGTCTGCATCCATAAAACCCTCAAATATGGGAATATTGAAGTTAACTTGTACCTTAAAAGAAGTGGTGCCTCTAGAGTGGTTGTTGGATGAAGATGCGTCGCCTATGGGTAGCCATCGACGGATCTGGGCAAGGTTATCCATCATTGCAATCCTCTATCACTCAAGGGCTTCCTCGAGAAACCTTTTGAAAGGATATCCTACCTCCTCATCTTTCATTTCTTTCGCCATGGGAGGTCGTCGGGTTTTGTGAGGCTGATCTTGCAACAGTTCAACAAGATCGAGACTTAACTCCTTATACCTTGACCTCGTTGGGGATATGTAAAGAAAAATAGAGAAAGCGCAAACTAATTTGATACCACTTATCCGAACTTAAACAAGAATGCAACAAATCATAGATATAATCATAAATATAGAGATGCAGCAGAAAAACACTTCATTTCATTAGTAGAAAAATATTGAACTATGCTTACAAACAAAATGGAAATAAACTAGCTCAGGCAATAGTAGTTTATATCTGAGAAGAGATGTGGCAGCTACATGACTCTGAACTATGTTACAATGAGTCTCAAGGGCCTATTTATTATTGAAAAACATGATAAAATCGTAACCCCAAGAGATGTAATGCCAAGAGTTTGTGGGCCCCGTTGGGGTTAGTTGGGTGGCCAAATTTCCAGGGTTGTAACTTGGTCATATTACATTGTTTGGCACATACGATACCTTGTTTTAAAGGTCTCTTCGAGTACTACATGTTTCGCCATAGGCCCTTACTTATGGCCACATGCCTGCAATGGATCTCAAAAAATGTCGTTTAGGGGGTCAAAACTACTCCAGAAGTTCAGGACCTAAAAAACTGCTAAAAATAGTAAATGCTGAAATAAAGAAGGAAATAAATGAAACTAAATGGAGGGTCTAGGTGGGATAGGTGGGTGGCCACAAATATCCACTTGGATCATTTGCATCCAATTTTGTGTCCATTGTTGGACCCTTGTTTGCGTCTACTTTTGCATCCTTTTTTGTGTCTTGTTTTGCATCATTTTTTTCTACCATTTCATCCACTTTTGCATCCAATTTTGTTGTGCCACGATTTATGCCATCATTCTTTTCACCTACCATTGCACCCACATTTGGTTCTACTTTTGCATCCACATTTGCAACCTATTTTGTATCCAAATTTGCATTGAATATTGTGTATGTTTTTGCATCCCATTTTGCATCCACTTTTATGTCAAGTTTTGCATAAGGTTTTACATCTCATTATACATATACTTTTTCACCTACTTCTATTGCATCCACTTTTGCATCTAATTTTGTGTCCATTACTGCACCCATATTTACATCCATGTTTATATCCTTTCTTGCATCTTATTTTGCATCCAAGTCTGCATCCTTTTTGCATCCAAGTTTATGTCCTTTTCTACATCCGTTGTTGCATCCTCTTTTGTTTCACCACAATTTGCGCCAAGTTTTGCACTTACTATTGTACCTATGTTTGCTTCCACTTTTTCATTTGTGTTTGCATCATATTTTTGTCCAAGTTTGTATTTAATATTGCATTTTTTTTGCATCCAATTTTGTTTTGGGTTTTGCATCTACTTCTATTGAATCCACTTTTGCAACCATTTTACATCCATTGTTGCACCCATTTTTGCGTCTTATTTTCAATCCATTTTCAAACTCTTATCAATTTTTTTGCATTGATGGTCTTTCTTATGACATTGAAAATTATGAACAACTGATGACAATGCCAATAATCATTATGCTGATGATAATGAAGATGATGATGATGACATGAACATTGATTATGATGATAAAGACAATAGTGGTTGCAATGACAATGACAATGATGATGATGATAATGACGACTATGATTATGATGATGACGAGCTAATGACCTTAAAAAATATTCCCATTTTTAAATGTTGTCATTGTCATAATCATAATCATTATATTTGGCATCATCTCTGAAGTCATCATCACCTGGTCATAATTATTATCATTGTCATCTAGGTCATCATCAACAATAATAATGGCATGAATGGTGATGACAATGTCGATTATCATGATTTCCATGATGACGATGACAACACTGACGATAGAAATCAAATTAATTATGATGATGGGGATTTTGACAATGATAATCGCGACGATGATGGTGGTGATGATGATGATCATCATCTCTCAAAAACAGAGTTGTTATTTTTCATGCATACATCATATGTGTCCTAAACAACCCTTTTCTAACACTCATCACATTTTTTCTGGTTGATGATATTTCTTACAACATCGATAATTATGAACAATTGAATACAATGTTGATAATCATGATGATTGTCATGCCAAAGATGATGACAATGACATGAATGGTGATTATGATGATAATGTTAACGATGACAATAGTGATAACAATGATGGTGGTAGTGATGATGATAATGACTATGATGATGCCAATGACCTTACAATATTATGGATTCATAAACTTACTAGTTTCAAGACCATCGTTAGCATACATATTACGCACAATTTTCATGTACCTCAATTTTCACACACACACACACACAAATTCTTTTGTAATACAATAGACAATGTTCACTCTCTAGTTGGGGAATACATTGCTTCTATCTTGTCTTTTCCCACTCCTTTGCACATTTCATGGTCCTCAACATATCTTTCTAACAAGTTTTCCTTTTTCTTCATGCCACATGCTATACATCTCCTCTTGTTCGAAGAAAGGTGATTCTCCATTTGACTTTTTGATGTTTAACCAAAACACCTGTGGACACCTAATCCGAAACGGATGAGGTGAAGCTGGATAGTCATCTAGAAGATGAACTGATCCATTGTGTATATGTATAAATAAATAATTGTCTAATGAATAAATCCATCAGTTCTGTCTTGCGCTCATTAATTGCTGGAGTTACCTTGGCCTGACATGGTATCAGAGCACAGGTCCCAGAAATAACTCTTGCCTCTGCCAGGTTTCTGCTGCCTCATGAAACCTCTGTCCTGAGCGCCTCTGAAGACTGCGCCCTCTGACCATGAGTAATTGATGTGCGTTTTTTACCTGAGCGTTGATGCGTTTTGAGCGTTGATGCGTTTTTGAGCCTGATGCGTTCATGTATTCCCTGGAACGCTGCGTTGAAGCTCTGCTGTCGAACCATGACTGCGTTTTTAATGGTAACTGCAATGGTGGCCGTGTTGAAAACTGAGGTATCATTTTTTGTAATGGTGACATGGTATCGTTTTTTTTGTAAAGACTATGGCATAGACTGCGTTTTTTGAACTGTGGTATCGCTGCGTTTTTGATGAGATTCTATTGAAGTGCATGCTTGTGTATCTATTGGTATCGTAATACTCAAGATTTCCCACTTCAGAACTGTGGTATCGCTGCGTTTTGCATGGAATTGCTGTAACATGGTTGGTATATGAGCAGAGTATTGTCATCAGTATATACAAATGTTTATACATAAGTGTTGTATTGTATTGAAGCTGCGTTATATTGTTTTGAAGTCTGTGTTATATTGAAGAAACGCTGTGTTTTATTGTATAGAAGTAAGCCTGCGTTATATTGTTTTGAAGTTTGCGTTATATTGAAGAAACTCTGCGTTGTATTGTATAGAAACTGACATGGTATATAAATTGGTGCTGTGGACTGCGTTCTTTTATTGAAGACTGACATGGTATATACATTGGTGCTGTGGACTGCGTTTTTTTTATTGAAGACTGACATGGTATATACATTGGTGCTGTGACCGTGGATTTGAAGACTGCGTTTTTTTTTAGACTGACATGGTATATACATTGGTGTTGTGACCGTGGATTTGAAGACTGCGTTTTTTATTGAAGACTGAAATGGTGACTGCGTTTTTTATTAAAGCTTGAAATGGTGACTGCGTTTCTGACATATTTCTGCTCTCGGCATCGGTTGTTGCCAGAAACTAATTTTTGCAAAAGTTGAATGCTCCCTTACTTTGTATGTGTAGCGGAATGTTGCATGCAGTTTTGAATGGTGGTTATGCGTTGGTAAAAGTTGTGTGTCGGAGACTGTGTGAGTTAATGAAGTTGAGCAATTATAAAAACCTGTCCAAACAGTGTTCTTTGAATGCGCTTGAGTTTTTGAATGCGCTGTTCATACATTAGTTCACTATTTCAAAGTTTTTCCAGTAGTGCTCTATGAAATGTTTTAGAGCCTTTGATGTATGAAGGAAAATGGAACACCATTGAATCTGTTCTCAAGTAAAAGACTGTTTTTAATAACTGATGCATTGTTACATACAGAAGTTACATAAGGCTGTGGCATAAAGTGCATAAAGTTGTGGCATAAGATTTTTTTTCCAGCAGAAGTCTTTTATCAACAGAAGTTTTTTTTAGCAGAGATTTTTTTTACAGAATGCATTCAATCATTTCAATGGTCGGAATAGTTCTCACTGGCAAGGAGAACTATTCTGAATGGTCTCGGATGGTAAAGCACACCCTTATCTACAATGAGCTGTGGAAAGGAGTGTGTGTCGAAGAAGAAGACAAAGACCCTGTGCAGCCCACATCAGACAAAGAACTCGCCATTTGGGAAAACAAGAACAACAAAGCCTTTGCATTGATCGCAGCATCTGTAAATGAGGAAGTAAGTCGTCATATTTCATCCTATTCCACTGCCTTTGAAGCTTTACAAAAGCTGAAAGAACTCTATGATACACATTCTGCACTTGAAGTTGTTCAGCTCATGATTAAACTCTTCACTCTTGAACTGAAAAATAATGATCCTCTTACTCTTGCATCTGAAATAAAGTCTATAGTGCATGATATTAAATCCACTAAGGTTGAGCTGGATATCTCTCTTATTGCCTTTCTCAAAGCACTCTATCCTACCTACTCTAACTATCTTGAGTCTTTACAAGCAAATGGAAATCTTAAAGATATAACCTTTGACACTCTTGTGAAAAAGTTTGCTGAAAGAGAGAAAGCCTTTGGAAAGAAAACAGTCCCTGAATCTTCTGAAGAGATTGTTTGCCTTGCTCATAAAGAAAAGCATCCTTCTCAAGATTCTACAAGAGGAAGAGGTGGACGAAGAGGAAGAGGAAGATACTTCAGAGGCAGGGGGGGCAGACATCCTCAAGCAGAAAAGGCAGATCTGCATTGCATTCGCTGCAAACGAAATGGATCACATGATGCTTCTACATGCAAGCTACCATGGGACAAGGTTGAGCAGAGAAGAAATCAGAAGAAAGGTAAAACTGATGATACAGACAAAGGTAAAGCACCTGAATCCGCTCACTATATTGAGGCACAATGTAACATTGGAGTAAATGAAGATTTGTTTAATGCTTCACTTGCTTCTTCGAAAAATGACTGGTTGCTTGATTCAGGAGCAACCTGTCATATGACTCATAGGAGAGATTTCTTTGAAGATTTCACTGACAATGTTGATGGAGCAGTATACTTTGCAGATCAGTCAAAAATCAAGCCATCAGGGCTTGGCACAATCAGGCTTAAACTACCTGGTCTTCCAGACTTTCTTCTGGATCATGTTCTATATCTCCTACAACTGAAGAGAAACTTGTTGTCCCTGGTCCACATCCGCCAGCAAGGTCACTCCATTCACATGTTTGATGGCAAGCTTGAGGTAAGAAAGGAATCTGACCACTCACTTGTCATGAGGGGTATAGAAGAAGAAAGACTTCTTAAACTGCAAGGAACCTCTGCTCATGCACAACATTTCTCATATATTTCTCATCATGAAGAAGGTGCACTTCCATCAAGTTTATTATGGCATGCTAGATTTGGACATTTAAACTATGATAGTCTCCACTTGTTGAAGAAAAATGGTGTTGCTGGTTTGCCTACAATTCCTAGAAAACATAAACAATGTGATGCTTGCATTCTAGGAAAGCACAGCAAATAGTCTTTTCATGATTCACATTCAAGAGCACATAGGAAGCTTGAACTTATTCATTCAGATTTGTGTGGTCCAATGCCTGTTTCTTCTGCAAATGGAAATAAATATATCATGACATTTATTGATGATTACACTAAAATGTGTTGGGTTTATTTTTTGAAGAACAAATCTGATGCTTTTCAAACATTCAAGAATTTTCATAAATGGATTGAAAATGATGCACAATCTCATATTGGGTCTATTCGCACTGATAATGGAAAAGAATATACATCAAATTAATTTGAACACTATCTTCGCCAACATGGGATTAAACATCAAACAACTGTGCCTTATAATCCTCAACAGAATGGTGTAGTCAAAAGAATGAACAGAACAATTTTGAATATGGTACGATCCATGCTTTTCTTCAAAAATGTAAAGACAATGTTTTGGGCTGATGCTGTTCTATGTGCTGCATATATAAAGAATAGATGTCCATCTAGTGCTATAAGAAACAAGACTCCTTATGAATTGTGGTATGGACATGTTCCTTCGGTAAAACATCTCAGGATATTTGGTTCCACCTGTTATGCTTTAATACCAAAGGTACATAGAAACAAACTTGGTGCTAGAAGTCGTAAGTGTATCTTCCTAGGGTATTCAAACACATCTAAAGCATACCGCCTTTATGATGAAGTAAATAAAAAGTTTGTTTTATCTAGAGATGTCATTTTTCTTGAATCATCCAAATCTGACAGTGTTGTTGAGCGGCAACTTGATCGCTTGGATAGATTCACAAAACCGAAATCATTCCAAGAGTTTGATAATCAGATTCCACATCTTGAAGGGGGGATTCCTATACTAGATCAACATGTGGAATCTTCTTCTGAAGAAAAATCTCCCCTGCATGACACTCCAACAACGGATGATGCTTTAAGTGATGTAATTGATAGAATTGGGAGACTCAATCTTGATTCAGACCCAACTCAATCAACAGAACAGCCTGGACCATCTCAGAAAGGTCCCCCAAAGTGGCTGACAAAGACACTTGAAAGTGTTCATCCTGATGAAATTGGAAAAACAGGAACCAGAAATACAAACCGACAAGATGGAGGTGATGTAGATAACTCTAATTCACCTGTTGATATGGATGTTACTTATGATTGTGAATTGAACTTGTCTACAGATTTTGAACCAACTTCCTTCAAAGAAGCTGCTTCTCATGATGAATGGAAAGAAGCGATGCAGAAGGAGTACGATGCCCTCATAAAGAATGGCACTTGGAAGCTGGTTGATCCTCCATTTGGAACAAAACCAATTGGCTGCAAGTGGGTCTACAAGAACAAGTACAAAGCTGATGGCTCACTTGACAAGCACAAAGCTAGGCTTGTGGCAAAAGGTTTTGCACAGAAGGAAGGGGTCGATTATGAGGAAACTTTTGCTCCCACAGCAAAATGGGCCACCATCCGGACACTCTTTGCACTAGCTGCTCAGAACGGTTGGAAAGTCCATCAAATGGATGTAAAAACTGCATTCTTGAATGGAGATCTAAAGGAGAATGTTTTTATGTCCCAGCCTGAAGGATTTTCTGTGAAAGGACATGAACACAAAGTATGCAAACTTGTGAAGTCCTTGTATGGCCTCAAACAAGCACCACGAGCCTGGTATGAAAAACTAACAGAGCATCTTCTGAAACTCAACTTCAATCATTTTGATCTTGATGATGCAACTTTATTTGTCAAGAAAGTTGGCAAAACAGTTGTATATCTTGTGGTATATGTAGATGATCTTTTAATGGCAGGGAACAATGAAGGCTATATTGCATCCATAAAGAAAGAATTAGGAAATTTTTTTGAAATGACTGATTTGGGCTATGTTCATTACTATCTTGGCATTGAAGTAACCCAACATCCAAAGTCCATATTTCTTTCTCAAAAGAAATACATTGGAGATTTTTATATAGATTTGGCATGACAGAGTGCAATCCCCTTTCTACTCCAATGGAACAAAACTTGAAGCTCACATCTACTGAAGGAAAGGAATTTGAGGATGCAACAAAGTATAGACAGCTTGTAGGAAGTCTCATCTACCTCACTACTACCAGACCAGACATTTCATTTGTTGTTGGAATCCTCTCCAGGTTTATGCAAAGGCCTTGTGAGGGACATTGTTCTGTTGCAAAAAGAGTTCTAAGGTACTTGAAGGGAACTCAAGACCTTGGAATCAAGTATACACAGGTGGACGACTTCAACTTGATTGGATACTCTGATTCAGACTTCGATGGAGACAAAGAAACTGGGGTATCTACTTCAGGATATGCTATGAGTCTTGGATCGGGAGCTGTCTCCTGGAGATCACGCAAACAATCAGTACCAGCAGATTCCACAACAGAAGCAGAATATGTGGCAGCAGCTAAAGCAACGAAAGAAATTGTGTGGCTCAGGAAAATTCTTGAAGATTTGCAGGTAAAACAAATACAATCAACTCCACTCATGATTGATAACACCTCTGCAATAAAATTGACCAAGAACCCAAAGTTCCATGATCATACTAAGCACATCAATACTAAATATCATCTGATCCAACATCATTTTGAGGCCAAAACAATCCATCTCCGTCATTGTTCCACAAACGAGCAAATTGCAGACATCTTCACCAAAGCGCTTGGAAGAGAAAAGCTTGAAAGATTCAGAACGATGCTTGGACTCACCAACATCCCTTCAGATTAAGGGGGGGAATGTTGACACCTAATCCGAAACGGATGAGGTGAAGCTGGACAGTCATCTAGAAGATGAATTGATCCGTTGTGTATATGTATAAATAAATAATTGTCTAATGAATAAATCCATCAGTTCTGTCTTGCGCTCATTAATTGCTGGAGTTACCCTGGCCTGACAACACCTTAGTTTATTTACCCAAGGAATATATGGTTTGATAAATTACTCATACTATATGACTCCTTTTGATCTCATATAGTTGTTGGACATATATCATATGATATAACACATGCCATTATATCACCCTTCCCACATTCTATACATGATTAAATTAGTTACCAATTTATTGTAGAATTTGAGGTTGATTGTTTTCCTTTCAAAATACGAATTGGATGATTGTTTTTATTTTGATTCTTAACCCAGTAATGATAACATGAAGCATGGCAGTGAATTCTTTTTGTGATTCTATTGTGCAGAATGTTCACAGTTTGTGATTAAGAAGCATATGCACTTCTAAATTACAATTGTAATTTGAACTAAAGATTATAGTAACTTTTAATTTACCAATGGTGAATGGACATCATAAGCAACATTCACAATAGAATATGAAGAACAATTGGGTACCTACTTCATATGCATTAAAAATTTCTTCTACTACTTAATGTGAATTACAAGCATAATCTTAGTTTGAAGTGCAATATATCTTAAACCAAATTTTCATTTTATGTTTCAGTACTATTATATGTTATTGTATCCTACCTCATTTTATGGTTAGCAATGTAACCAAAATATGCATTGTGCTCTGGAATTAATACCAATATGTAATATTGTTTTTTTTTTTTCAAGAATGCTATAGGTAATGACCCTGGAGATGACGATCCAAACTATGCTAAACATATATTAAATATAGGATACGATGATGATGAGGATGGTGATAACATTGGTGATGATGATGATAGTTATAGAACCTTTATATTGTTAAAAAAAACATGTTAACCTTAACAAGCATCCACAATTTAGTGAAACTCAATAGCCCAATAATGTTGATTTCCTAACAAGGAAATACTCCATGTAAGAGAGATAGGAAAATACTATAGACACAAGATTCAACCCATGCTTAGGTGGACTTGGCTAGAAGGAAAATTGAAAGATATGCTTAAGGTTTTTCACTTGGCCACATTGTGGATAATGCAAGCTTTGGACAACTAAGTATGACTATCTCTTATTTATATGTATATCCCTCATAATTATACACCATGTAAACATTACTTTCTTTTCTTCTAACATTAGCATTCGAATGTTATTATATTGTTGAGATTACTAGGGTTTTTGTTGAGAAGTACCTATTTATCTATGATAAACACAATTTGGCCTTTGTGACATTCCTCATGTTTATCTTGCCAATCACTCAACGAAATTTCTTCTTTTATGACATGTGGAAGGGATTTGAGAAGAATAAAAATAAAGAGACTCGTAGTTACTTATTTCTTAGGTATCTCCAAAATATTGATAAACTATTTTCTATTTTTTTCTCTATTAAATCATTTAACAAGTGAGTAGCTAAATATCATAAACTTCTCATCAAACATTTATCAATATAATCATTATATTAATCAATTTATAATTTTTACAACAACAAACAAAACACAAACCAAAGAATGTTTTGAGATAACCACACACTTACACTTACAATTAAATGATAAAAACCCATTAACTATCCCAAACTTAACTAACATTAACTGAAAATACCCACACCAATATCACCCTCAACAACCCATAGAAACCCACACTCCACATATATTGTTTTGACATAACCACACACTTACACTTACAATTAAATGATAACAACCTAATAATTATCCCAAACTTAGCTAATTAAATGATAAAAAAATTAATTATCTAAAACTTAGCTAATTTATAAATGATAAAAGCCCATTAATTATCCCAAACTTAATAAATCTTAACTGAAAATACCCACACCAATATCACCCTCAATAACCCAGAGAAACCCACACTCCACATGAAAAAAATTGCCTTCGCAATTCACTTCATACTTTTCCCAAAGTCATCTCTAGTCATCCATTAAACTGTTGGGAACACCCCCCCAAAAAAATGACTTGGCTAATACAAAAACAACCCTAGAAAAAAACACTATAGACTACAAATTCAGTGTGGATAATCTTAGCTCAATGAATCCACCATGGCCCAACTATAGTTCAATCCACAAAAACTCCTGCGACTCATAAAATAAATTGATCTAGAGAACCCATGACCTCCTTAACCCCTAATTGAATCACAAAGCTGAGTTGAGAGGGCCTTGAACAATGGCATACTTCCTAGAGATGGAGAGTAGGGATGAAATACGAATGACATAGAATGTGTGGTCGAGCTCTAAGATTGAATCCAACAAGTACATAATTCAGATGGCTATCATCTACAACCCTCTTTGCACGATGCCAAAGATGCTCATGTTACCTTACCCTCCTCTCCACTACAAATCATGTCTCTACATTCTAAACCCTTACAGCCACGTGGATTACATGGCCAAGGTTTTCCTATGCTCCTTTTTGCTACCAGCGGAACCATTTTCCCTAGTACTGCGCCATGATCAATGAGAGAAATGTGTCTGCTGAGATTTTCCTATAGTATATGACCATTGAGTATGCAATTCATGATGAACGAGCTTCGAAACCAAACCCCATCTTTATGTTCATGCTAGATAAGTGAGTGATCGAAGAGGAATTGGGGTGCGTGAAATTGGCCCTACACCAGGCCATAACTCTGCTGCCAGAGAATGCTCTAGCGGAGTTTATTACATTCGGGACTCAGGTCGTGATCGAAGAGGAATTGGGGTGCGTGAAATTGACCCTACACTAGGCCATAACTCTGCTGCTAGAGAATGCTATGGCGGAGTTTATTACATTCGGGACTTAGGTTCATGTGCACAAATTGGGGTTTTCATATCTATTCAAAACTTATGTTTTCAATGGTTCCAAGGATATTTCGAAAGAACATATTTTGGATCAGTTGGGGCTTACGTGACCTTGGCCTAGATTTTTGAAGATATCAATGATCGGTGGGATGCCAGGTGGAGGGGTTTTAAGTGGTGTTATTGTTGGGGAATCAATCAGTTTTTGCTTGTGGTGTCAGACTGCGAATACATTGAATTTTGTATGTACCTGTGGTCCTTGAGTGTTTTTTCTTTTGATCTTTGATGGAGTTTGTTTGAATTGGGTTCCATTTCATTCATTTTGGGAAACTTGATACTTTGTGCTTGAAAGTGAACATGACAAGCCATAATTACATCAAAATAGACTTTCCTACCCATGCAAATAAATCAATCGCACAAGATCTAATTCTTATCTCTAGTTTTTTACATATTTTTCTTAATGTAGTTAGACATTTGTGCCCCTTTTAGTGTTTTGTTTTTTATCTTTGAGGGAGTAGACGAAATTTCTTATCTAGATACTTCGTGCTTGAAAGTGAACATGAAAAGCCATTGTTACATCAATCATTACATCAAAATAGACTTTCGCCAACCTACCCATGTAAATAAAGCAATCACACAAGATCTAATTCTTATCTCTTGATTTTTTCATATTTTTCTTAAGCTAGTTAAACATTTGTGCCCCTTTTAGTGTTTTGATTTTGATCTTTCAGGAAGTAGCCAGAATTTCTTATCCAGATAGAAGATCAACCTCTTTACTTTGGAGTTTAGCCTATACATTTTCATGAAAACCATATTGATCTTGAAAATCTTATAACTGAGTTGTTTGATTGCAGAAACAAGATGTTGAAAATTCAACATCATTCATTCAACCTTGATTAAAATTCTAAATCAAGCTTTTATATTCAACTTTGATTCTAAGAGAAGAAGTTTTTATATTCAACTTTAATTCTAAGAGAAGAGGTCTTATAGACCAAGTAGGTGGAAAATGATTGAAAAGTAAACATAACCTTCATTATAATTGGAAAAAACTTGAATCTTACATCACTAAAAGGGATGCAATTGTCATGTCATAAAATTAAGCATGTCAAGGCATTATTGCCTTAAAATAGCATATCTTAACCAACCCATGCAAGCAATGCAAGTGGATGAGATCTAGCTCTCCTTGCTTATGTAGGTAGGGGACTTAACATGAATTCTTTGTGGCCCTGGGGCATGTTGCTCATGATGTACATATATATTTAAAAAATAAGCTAGTGATGAGATTCTTATTGTAAATTGGTTGGGTGCTCTAGAGTTTGTTCTCCCTCACTAATTGGAAATTTGTTCATGAGGCCTCTTGTGATTAGAGCCATCTAGAAATTGGAATTAAGAGGTAATGGGCTTGCATTAGTTGGGCATGATATTTCGCTAAGATAATATTTTACTCATGAAGCAATATATTTGAATGTAAACACTTGGAATAAGGATTTGTGGGTATCCTTAGATGTAATGTGGGTGTTGAAGTGCCCATTTGAAGAAATCCTCTATGAGAATATATCTTTAAGTGGCCATTTATATACTCTTTGAGAATAGATCTTGAAGTGGCAATGTGACTGAAGTTAGTATAAAATTTCATTGTAGAAGTGATGTGCTTCTCTTCATATGGGACTCCTCTAGATCATGACTAGGGAAATAACACTCTAAACAATACTTTGAAAATGTATTCTTGCATGCTATATTTTGGATGTTTGTTTTTCCTTGTAATTATAATAGCATATTATGTATCTTTTGAGTGATTTTTAGGGAATCAAAACATGTAAAGGGATTTCTCCCAATGAAATAAAAAGAAAGTCAAAAGTGGATTCTTTGGTATGATGAACGTGGCAACATATATGGTACATAGAGATGAGGATCCTGTTTCATATTTTAAGGCATCCAATGGGAGTGGTAGTGGGTTTCAATTTGGTAGTGGGTCGAGCAATAACAACAAGATGCATACTCCTAGTGGTCCAATGGTCAAGATCTCTCAATTAGGTTTGTGAGAGGAGATGGATCTTGCAATAGAGTTTTTCTTTTTATTATTATAGCACACACTATTGTAAATATCGATATGTGTGGAGCTCTAGTTGAACAAGCTTTCATTGCTTATGTACCTCTTATTCATAGAAGTGTAGAGCCACATTGTTGGTTAAGGATAAACTCCTACAACCTTCAAAATCAACATGTATTCTGTCAAAGTTAGTATTGTTTCGTTGATGAAAACAATCAATATTTTTTCTTATGGATGAATGGATTGAGCACACTATTCCCACATCAATTTTGTGGTGTCATTAAAGAATGCATTGGGTTTCTTGAAAGTGATAGATGCTTTGGGTGCACAATATATGGGTGGATTGTTTGTTAAAGTTATTGAAGTGTTGACTTGTGTGCAAATTATCACAAATAATGAACTTGTTTGCAAGGTTGTTGGCATAATTGTGGAAACTAAATACCCACAAGTATTTTGGACACCTTTCATTGTGCATTCTTTGAATTTAGCACTTAAATCTATTACTTTTTATGTGACATGGATGGGGGAGTTAATTGATTATGCATGCCATATTCACAATTTCATACCAAACCATATCCGTGTGCTCATAATCTATAAAACCTTTGCAAATTTATCATTGCTAAAAAGTGTAGATACTCTTTTTTTTTCCTCTTTCATCATGCTTATGTGGTTAAGGGAGGTTAGAACCACTCTTGTATCTATGGCTATTTCGAATTATTGGGATTTTGGAGAAATCACAATGTAAATGTTTCAAAGAAGATCATAGAGATAGTATTGGATGATTGTTGGTGGTTGAGGATTGATCTTACAATTATGATCATGGATCCCATCTTTCTTTGTTGTAGTTTGAAAATATAGACCCATGCCATATTGGGAGATGTTTATGAGGGTTGGGACTACATTGGGGTTGGCGAGGACAATTATTTTTTAGAATGAGTGTCTTTAGTAGGGGACATTGACAAAGATCTTCAACACTATATGAGATATTATTTTTAGCATGTGGGAGAAGAATTGGACATATCCACTTTTCTTGGCTCATTTGTTGAATCCCAATCACTACAAACAACAATGGCTCAATGTTGGAATTATCATGTAGATTCCGTGCACACATGGAGAGGGAATTTTATAGGGGAGGAAGATTGTGTATAATAGGATATATTAGGATAAAGTTACTCTCGAGAGGTGGACTTCATTGAGTTTTCATCTCAATTCTTAGATTCAAAGACTATGATGTGATCAAAGTCAAGTAGATTAAGAAGTCTTATGCTTGGTGGGTGACACCTGTGCCAGTGTACATTATTCCATAGTAGAGAGTCATTAAGATCTTATCTCAGGTTACTTCATCCTCTTCTTTCTAGATGGATTGGAGCATCAAGAATGTGTGGACTGTGAAGAACATGCTTGAGTAGTCTAGACTCTACAGTAGAGACATTGGTGTATATGTACACGAACCTCCTTGTAAAGCAAGGAAGGGAAAAGATGGTGTATTTCTTGATGATATGGTTTTGGAGACCTACCTTGAATTTGCATTGTTCAAATTTGATCTTGATACTCTGGCCCTAGTGCTAGTCACTTTTGATGATGGTCCACACTAGTGGATGAGGATCTTAATGAAATGGTTCTAGAGCTGCTCACTTTTGATGATGGCCTACACTAGTAGATGTAGATCTCAACTTGATATAGAGGAGAAGGGAGGAGAGCACATCAACAATGGAAATGATGGTGATCTTGATGGTTTTGATTATGATATGCAGGAGCATAGGCTATAGCTTATGACTCGTCACTTTGATATCCTTCAATGAATCTACCCTATTTTTTATTGTCTACTAGAATTGACCAACTTTGATCTTAATACTCTGGCTTTAGAGTTGGTCACTTTTGATGATAGTCCACACTAGTAGATGCAGATCTTAATTCACTAGTCTTACAACTGTTCACTTTTGATGATGGCCCACATTAGTAGATGCAGATCTTCACTCGATATAGAGAAAGGGGAAGATCACAACAACAATGGAAATGGTGGTGATCGTGATGGTTTTGATTATATGATGCAGGAGGACAGACTATAGCATATGGATCATCACTCATGAGATACTTCAATGAATCTACCCTATTTTATATTGTCTTTTGGCAATCCTGTCTATGGAATCATTGTATTTATTTAATACATTTTTTGGCATTGAATGAAGAACATCTGTTCTGACTCTTGAGTTTTTTTCCTGTTATTGTGTGTGTATGATCTATACATTATTCAAATTCTTATATCTGAATGTTCAAAATATTTACATATTTATCTTAATATTTCCTTTTTGTAATTTAATGCACACACTTGCACACAAGCTGAATGGGCTTAACGGTTAAGAACATGTTCTCTTTGGAGGTCACAGGTTCGAATTTGGACGAGGGTAGGGTGTGTAGTGTGTACACCTCCATAGAATAAACATTCAAATTACTTCAAAAGGGGGTGCTTTGTCCCACAAACAAGGGGATCTTATATGTCAATTTGGTGTCAGGCTATGGACTTAGATTATTATTATACAATATTATATTCTCTTAGATTATATCATTATTACTATACAATATTATTTTCTCTTTGTCCTGTTTTTGGGAACCTACGTGTTAGTGGTGGACACTCTAATCCTCATGTCCTAGTTTAAGGTGACTTAGTTTGGTATATATATGCTAAAGTGCTCAGGATCTGGTTTCAAATTTTTTTGCTAGATTGCTTTCCAATATTATGTTGTACTGGTTAGTACAACTAGAAATGAGCATAATACATGAGTTCATTGCTGAATTTTTTTCTTTATGGCTGAGATGAATATGTTTGTAGGAAGTTATTAGTACTTGTTTAATGATTGTTTTTATTAAACTTTTGCATTTCAGGTTGGGGTTGCCGAAATGAAAGTAGCATTTGAAAGAACAGATGGCCTTGTTGTGTTAGCAGAAATATTTTATCATTCTATGTTCAAGGACTCTTTCAAATGTATTTTTGAGGTTGGAAATCAATCCCTTGGTATTTTGTTCAAGTAAGTACTAGTGGAATTTTGGGTTGGATATGATGTCATTTACTATACATTTCTTCTTATCCTAGAAAGACACATATCGTTATTTTTATAGATACATTTTTCTCTAATGGTGACATATTTCTGTTTTCCTTTTAATGTCATTTTCAAAAAGGGAAGATAAATGGTTATTCAAAATCCATTTTCCAACTTATTTTTCTTTTAGCCTTGTGAACTCTAAAGTTTCTCATCATAAGTTGTGCTCAATTCATTATGAGCAGCACAATAATGATCAATCACATCTTGAACATGTCCAATTTTGAACTAAAATTGGCAATTATATGTTTTCCTCAATCGACCTCAAAAGAAAGTTGGATTAAGCCAAACCTTCTTGGTCCAGCTGATAGGAGGGGCACCTTGCATATTTTTAGATCTCATATTAGTTTTCTTTCTCCTAAAACTGTTATTATACATGACCCCATATTTATTTTATTTCTGTGTTTTGATGGTTGACCCTTTATATGTAGTCTGACATCTTGTTGAATTGGGCATGTAGCTAGACTTGTAAGTGTTGTTTTCTCATGATGCTTGTGTGTGTGGGGAGATGAGATTGAAAATACTTATGGAATGGAATGGAATCTCATGAATTTAGTAGTTGTTGGAATCATAGAGGGCCATGGAGTGAAAGGGGTTGGGGTATTATAAGGGGAATATCTATATTAGGAATTTGCAGGAGTGTTGTAGAAACATAGCTACAACAGAATGTTGGATGGGTTGGGATTTGAAAGTCAAACTCCCAATAGAAATTGAAATAAAATATGGTAGAGTGATGATTGAGAGATGGTGATGACTGCCCATAAAGTATTAGTAGTTTGAAGAGGAAAGTAAAGCAATATCATGGTATAGTACAAGGCTTTCCTAACAAGTGAATCAGTTGGTATATATGTATAGAGAGTGACTAGCTATGGAGGGGATTGCCTAAGCTTGCCTTCTTTTTTCTCCTTTTTACAAGTTTATTTGAGAAGTGGGCTATGATGGTGGAGATATACTTTGAGATGAGATGGGCTCAAATATCCTTGCAAGCGTGAAGTACGAGCTGTCTAGAGGAATTTGGGAAATTCAATGTAACAAATAAGACCAACAGTTATCGAGAAAAAGGAAGAAGGGAATGAGATATTTTAATGTTACCATGCCTGTGTTTTCTTGCTGTCATTTCACCTTTGAGGGGAATTGATCATTGCATGATGTTGTTTATTGTTGTTCATTACAGTCCTCAAAGGATGTGGGGATAAGTTTGCTTTATTTCCTATTCCTCCTATGTATTTATGCTAAGTATCATTATTGTTCTCTAGTTCTCAATAAATATATCTGGAACATTTTCTCTTCTTCTTCCTGACTATCCTTTCCTTCATTGCACCTCCTTCACAACAGTGAATGAGAATGTGTCGGTCTTGGTGTACAATTTTTGTAATTCAGATGGGGAGGTTGTTGGGCGTTTTTTGCATTATGGGAGTTATGGGTGTCATTACCACCTTTGCAGGTAGCAACACTCTCCCCAAACAGTGTGAATCCAAAACTCGTTGCTCTGATTAATATCAAGAGTGGATTGAATGACCCACACAATATAATGGAGAATTTGGATGGAAGTTTTGTTGACCCTTGTAGTTGGAACATGGTCACCTGTAATGTTGATAACTTAGTCACTGCATTGGGATTATCCAGCCATAACCTATCAGGGACATTATCTGCAGGCATTGTGAACCTCACCAATCTTCAGTTTGTGATTCTGCAGAATAATGACATGTTTGGACTTTTGCCTGAATCGTTAGGGAATAATGGAAAGCTTCAAACACTAGACCTCTCCATAAATCATTTCAGTGGTGTTATACCCACTTCATTAGGCCAACTCAAGAACTTTAAGAACCCGAGGCTAAATAACAACAACCTTTATGGCCATTTCCTAGATTACTAGCCAACATCTCTATGTTGTAATTTTTGGACTATTCCTACAACAATCTCAGTGGTTTAGTCCCATCTATTCATGTAAGGACCTTCTATATTCAAGGATACCCTCTTCTATGTGGGTCAGGTGTTGTACACCTTTGCCCTGGAGAAGCTATGACACCTATTCCTTTGACTACCAATACATCAACAACTATTATAGCTAGATATCATTTTGGGATTCAACTGCGTTAAGTAAGTCATTCACGTATGACCATTTCCATGAGAGGTAGTCGTAACTGACTAATTTCTCATGATTTTTGAATAGTTCACTTAGCACTCATTGCATCGGGTGATGCTCACAGGGGTGAAGAAGTGGGATTGAAACTAGTGAAATGAATCACATAGCATCAATCATCACTTCCAGGGCTTGCCCCCGGTAACCAGGACTTCCCAGGAGGTCACCCATCCTAGAACTCCTCTGGCTCAAGCGTGCTTAACTGTGGAGTTTTCACCACAATCAAGCCCACTTAGCTTGCTACCCCATTTGCAAAACCTTAGCAAGTATTGTGCCTCATGAACCATTCAAGTAGAGATCCCTTGACTCCTTTTGAATTGAAGTATGGGGGTTTACGCAGTGCATTATATTAGATATCATTTTGGGATTCAACTGCATTAAGTAAGTCATTCATGTATGACCATTTCCATGAGAGGTAGTCGTAACTGACTAATTTCTCATGATTTTTGAATAGTTCACTTAGCACTCATTGCATCGGGTGATGCTCACAGAGGTGAAGAAGTGGGATTGAAACTAGTGAAATGAATCACATAGCATCAATCATCACTTCCGGGGCTTGCACCCGGTAACCAGGACTTCCCAGGAGGTCACCCATCCTAGAACTCCTCTGGCTCAAGCGCGCTTAACTGTGGAGTTTTCTCCACAATCAAGCCCACTTAGCTTGCTACCCCATTTTCAAAACCTTAGCAAGTATTGTGCCTCATGAACCATTCGAGTAGAGATCCCTTGACTCTTTCTGAATTGAAGTATGGGGGTTTACGCAGTGCATTATATTAGATATCATTTTGGGATTCAACTGCGTTAAGTAAGTCATTCACGTATGACCATTTCCATGAGAGGTAGTCGTAACTGACTAATTTCTCATGATTTTTGAATAGTTCACTTAGCACTCATTGCATCGGGTGATGCTCACAGGGGTGGAGAAGTGGGATTGAAACTAGTGAAATGAATCACATAGCATCAATCATCACTTCCGGGGCTTGCACCCGGTAACCAGGACTTCCCAGGAGTTCACCCATCCCAGAACTCCTCTGGCTCAAGAGCGCTTCACTGTGGAGTTTTCTCCACAATCAAGCCCACTTAGCTTGCTACCCCATTTGCAAAACCTTAGCAAGTATTGTGCCTCATGAACCATTCAAGTTGAAATCCCTTGACTCTTTTTGAATTGAAGTATGGGGGTTTATGCAGTGCATTATATTAGATATCATTTTGGGATTTAATTGCGTTAAGTAAGTCATTCACGTATGACCATTTCCATGAGAGGTAGTCGTAACTGACTAATTTCTCATGATTTTTGAATAGTTCACTTAGCACTCATTGCATCGGGTGATGCTCATAGGGGTGAAGAAGTGGGATTGAAACTAGTGAAATGAATCACATAGCATCAATCATCACTTCCGGGGCTTGCACCCGGTAACCAGGACTTCCCAGGAGGTCACCCATCCCAGAACTCCTCTGGCTCAAGCGCGCTTAACTATGGAGTTTTCTCCACAATCAAGCCCACTTAGCTTGCTACCCCATTTGCAAAACCTTAGCAAGTATTGTGCCTCATGAACCATTCAAGTAGAGATCCCTCGACTCTTTTTGAATTGAAGTATGGGGGTTTACGCAGTGCATTATATTAGATATCATTTTGGGATTCAACTGCGTTAAGTAAGTCATTCACGTATGACCATTTCCATGAGAAGTAGTCGTAACTCACTAATTTCTCATGATTTTTGAATAGTTCACTTAGCACTCATTGCATTGGGTGATGCTCACAGGGGTGAAGAAGTGGGATTGAAACTAGTGAAATGAATCACATAGCATCAATCATCACTTCCGGGGCTTGCACCCAGTAACCAGGACTTCCCAGGAGGTCACCCATCCCAGAACTCCTCTGGCTCAAGCGCGCTCAACTGTGGAGTTTTCTCCACAATCAAGCCCACTTAGCTTGCTACCCCATTTGCAAAACCTTAGCAAGTATTGTGCCTCATGAACCATTCAAGTAGAGATCCCTTGACTCTTTTTGAATTGAAGTATGGGGGTTTACGCAGTGCATTATATTAGGTATCATTTTGGGATTCAACTGCGTTAAGTAAGTCATTCACGTATGACGATTTCCATGAGAGGTAGTCGTAACTCACTAATTTCTCATGATTTTTGAATAGTTCACTTAGCACTCATTGCATCAGGTGATGCTCACAGGGGTGAAGAAGTGGTATTGAAACTAGTGAAATGAATCACATAGCATCAATCATCACTTCCGGGGCTTGCACCCGGTAACTAGGACTTCCCAGGAGGTCACCCATCCCAGAACTCCTCTGGCTCAAGCGCGCTCAACTGTGGAGTTTTCTCCACAATCAAGCCCACTTAGCTTGCTACCCCATTTTCAAAACCTTAGCAAGTATTGTGCCTCATGAACCATTCAAGTAGAGATCCCTTGACTCTTTTTGAATTGAAGTATGGGGGTTTATGCAGTGCATTATATTAGATATCATTTTGGGATTCAACTGCGTTAAGTAAGTCATTCACGTATGACCATTTCCATGAGAGGTAGTCGTAACTGACTAATTTCTCATGATTTTTAAATAGTTCACTTAGCACTCATTGCATCGGGTGATGCTCACAAGGGTGAAGAAGTGGGATTGAAACTAGTGAAATGAATCACATAGCATCAATCATCACTTCCGGGGCTTGCACCCGGTAACCAGGACTTCCCTGGAGGTCACCCATCCCAGAACTCCTCTGGCTCAATGAGTGCTAAGTGAACTATTCAAAAATCATGAGAAATTAGTCAGTTACGACTACCTCTCATGGAAATGGTCATACGTGAATGACTTACTTAACGCAGTTGAATCCCAAAATGATATCTAATATAATGCACTGCATAAACCCCCATACTTCAATTCAAAAAGAGTCAAGGGATCTCTACTTGAATGGTTCATGAGGCACAATACTTGCTAAGGTTTTGCAAATGGGGTAGCAAGCTAAGTGGGCTTGATTGTGGAGAAAACTCCACAGTTAAGCGCGCTTGAGCTAGAGGAGTTCTGGGATGGGTGACCTCCTGGGAAGTCCTGGTTACCGGGTGCAAGCCCCGGAAGTGATGATTGATGCTATGTGATTCATTTCACTAGTTTCAATCCCACTTCGTCACCCCTGCGAGCATCACCCGATGCAATGAGTGCTAAGTGAACTATTCAAAAATCATGAGAAATTAGTCAGTTACGACTACCTCTCATGGAAATGGTCATACGTGAATGACTTACTTAACGCAGTTGAATCCCAAAATGATATCTAATATAATGCACTGCGTAAACCCCCATACTTCAATTCAAAAAGAGTCAAAGGATCTCTACTTGAATGGTTCATGAGACACAATACTTGCTAAGGTTTTGCAAATGGGGTAGCAAGCTAAGTGGGCTTGATTTTGGAGAAAACTCCACAGTTAAGCGCGCTTGAGCCAGAGGAGTTCTGGGATGGGTGACCTCCTGGGAAGTCCTGGTTACCGGGTGCAAGCCCTGGAAGTGATGATTGATGCTATGTGATTCATTTCACTAGTTTCAATCCCACTTCTTCACCCCTGTGAGCATCACCCGATGCAGTGAGTGCTAAGTGAACTATTCAAAAATCATGAGAAATTAGTCAGTTACGACTACCTCTCATGGAAATGGTCATACATGAATGACTTACTTAACGCAGTTGAATCCCAAAATGATATCTAATATAATGCACTGCGTAAACCCCCATACTTCAATTCAAAAAGAGTCAACGGATCTCTACTTGAATGGTTCATGAGGCACAATACTTGCTAAGGTTTTGCAAATGGGGTAGCAAGCTAAGTGGGCTTGATTGTGGAGAAAACTCCACAGTTAAGCGCGCTTGAGCCAGAGGAGTTCTGGGATGGGTGACCTCCTGGGAAGTCTTGGTTACCGGGTGCAAGCCCCGGAAGTGATGATTGATGCTATGTGATTCATTTCACTAGTTTCAATCCCACTTCTTCACCCCTGTGAGCATCACCCGATGCAATGAGTGCTAAGTGAACTATTCAAAAATCATGAGAAATTAGTCAGTTACGACTACCTCTCATGGAAATGGTCATACGTGAATGACTTACTTAACGCAGTTGAATCCCAAAATGATATCTAGTATAATGTACTGCGTAAACCCCCATACTTCAATTCAAAAAGAGTCAAGGGATCTCTACTTGAATGGTTCATGAGGCACAATACTTGCTAAGGTTTTGCAAATGGGGTAGCAAGCTAAGTGGGCTTGATTATGGAGAAAACTCCACAGTTAAGCGTGCTTGAGCCAGAGGAGTTCTGGTATGGGTGACCTCCTGGGAAGTCCTGGTTACCGGGTGCAAGCCCCGGAAGTGATGATTGATGCTATGTGATTCATTTCACTAGTTTCAATCCCACTTCTTCACCCCTGTGAGCATCACCCGATGCAATGAGTGCTAAGTGAACTATTCAAAAATCATGAGAAATTAGTCAGTTACGACTACCTCTCATGGAAATGGTCATACGTGAATGACTTACTTAACGCAGTTGAATCCCAAAATGATATCTAATATAATGCACTGCGTAAACCCCCATACTTCAACTATTATAGCTCCTTCTGGAGTTTCTAGAAAAAACACAATGCCTTTAGATGTAGGCACGAGTCTTGGTTTTCTGGGTGCAATTGGCCTTGAAATTGGAATTTTACTTTGGTGGACCCAGAGACACAATCAACGAGTTTGTTTGTTTTTTTTTTTTTTTAATGTCAACTGCATGATGCAGAAGCTTTCTTGGGACATTTAGAGAGATTCCATTCCAAAGAGCTTCAGGTTGCCGCCAATAATTTTAGTAGCAAGAATATTATAAGTTTAGGAGGTGGGAATGTGTATAGGGGATTCCTACAAGATGAAAATCTTGTAGCCGTAAAAATATTGAATGATGTTAATGCAACAGGAGGATAAGTCTAATTTTTGACAAAAGTTGAGATGATAAGCTTGGCTATGCATAGGAATTTTTTGAGATTACGTGGATTTTGCATGACATCCACATAAAGACTATTGGTTTATCCATACATGTTGAACAAAAGTGTTGCATCTCGATTGAGATATACCATTAATGCAAAACCTACATTGTGTTGGGCTACAAGGAAGAAGATATCCCTAGGAGCTGCTAGGGGACTTCAATACCTACATGAGTAGTGTGATCCCAAGATAATTCAGCGTGATGTAAAAGCAGCCAACATCTTACTGGATGAATATTTTGAAGCTGTTGTGGGTGACTTTGGATTGGCAAAAATTCTGGATCAGAGGGATTCACATGTGACTTTACCTGGTAGGGGTACTGTTGGGCACATATCCCTTGAGTAATTTTCAATAGTCCAATCCTCGGAGAAGACCGATGTATTTGGTTTTGGAATATTATTGTTGGAACTTATAATTAGGAAAAAGGTTTTGGATTTTGGCTGGGCAGCAAACCAGAAAGGAGTGATGCTTGATTGGGTTAAAAAACTACATTAGGAGAATAGGCTTGACATCATGATAGACAAGGATATTAAACCCAATTATGAGAGTTGAACTTGAGGAGATGGTGCAGGTAGCACTGTTATGTACTCAGTTTAACCCTGGTCATCGTTCGAAGATGTATGAAGTGGTTAGGATGTTGGAAGGTGATGGATTGGCAGAAAGGTGGGAAGCTTCACAAAAGGTTGAAACACCTAAATACAAGGGGATGAAAATTATATCCAAGAGGTATTCTAACTTTATCGATGAACATTCATCACTGGTTTTGAAAGAAATGGAACTTTCAGGTTTGAGGTGACTTACATGAAATGATAATCTCGTGTTTGGAATTCTGCTCATGTGGCATGATGGAGGCTTGTTTATCTTGGAACATCTTGAATTAACCCCCAAGCATAGTTGGTTGTTGTAGCTTCCGTGAAGGTTCATTGTGAGGCGCACCCTAATAGCATCATTGTTTTGGGTGTTTTCTTGTAAAATTATCGTAGTATACTCTCTGATCTCACCTCTAGGTTACATTTCCAACATGGTTTTTCTACACCAAAGTGAGGAATATAGGCACAACTTACTTTTATGTAACTTGTCAGACTATGAGTCGATGGATTTTTGCTGAGATTACCTGCAAATTCTAGAAATTTTACCATAGTCAGGGCTAGTTTTTTATTTTGAGTTAGAAACCCACTGTGTTCATATGTTACTCCATGCTTATTATTCTCCTACATGCACAATATTGTTGGCCTTTCTCAAGTGGAGCCTTAAGAAAATCATAAATTTCAGGACAACTTTGAGTGCAACTTTTTATCCAAAACAACTCCTCCAACATAATTTTCTATCAAGTTTCTCAACCCCTGAAGCTGAGGCATTGACTAAACATTGCACTGTAGTATTTAGAATTTTATGCAAGGATTTTTGAGTTTCTCCAATGTAGTGTGGAGAAAATATGTGATTCTCAAAATCAATTATTTTAAAAGTGAAATATGGGTGTGTTCTGCACACAACTGCCTTAAGTTAAAGTGTAGTAGTTGCAATATGATAGGAATCATGTACAACAAATATTTAAAAATATATACTTGTAAGTATCTGTGCTCTATCGTGGTAGTTGCATCCATCTGATGTTTTCCTTCCCTGATGTGGAGGGTTATTTCTTGAAATTCACATATCAATATAGTGTCTGGTAGTTCTGCAGGAGTGGTTGGAGCCTGGTGATTTGCATGTACAGAGGTGGGGCAAGATGTCTTGCACTGCCCTTTGCCTATCCTATTTTTTGTTTCTATTAACCTTTCTTTCCTTCTTTTTCTGGGAAGAAAGAGCATGTGAAGGAACAATGCAACATAGTTGATTGTCCTCATAAAATAGTAAGGTTTTCCTGTTTGATAAAACATATCTCTCTATATCTCAAGTGGTTTATAGTGGTACTAGAAACACTCAATGAAGTTTTGTTAGGAGTCTCCTAATGTTAAATAGTGTTGTTAGTTGCCCTAAGGTTGAGGACCTTAATTAGTTTTATTGATCCACATCAGCTATCACTTAGTTATGGAAGTGGTTAAATAATAAATAACTTATTACATTAGCTATATGTGCACTTGGTGCTTCTCTTTTTCTTTTACAATAAATTGTGTAGCTAGTACTGACAGCCTGCAAACCAGTATTAGCAGGAACTTGTGACTTGGCAAGGGCCAAGATGTTTGGAGACAGTCTCATATGAGGGTCCCACTCCAGGGGGATGCCAACCCTTAGAGCCTCATTGCAGTGGGCCAATATTAATCATTCATCATGTACATGCTCGACCCCTCTCTAGTTTTGAACTTGTGATCTCCACAGAAGAGACACATGTTCTGTTGGTCTCAACCTTTAATGACCATAATTATCATATGGGGCAGTCCTGAGATCATATGGACTCAACCTTTGTTTTGTAGCCAATTTTGATAAAGGGAGATATCAAATCAGGGATTGAATGGAGATGAAGATGCTTCAGTGAAATTATAAAATCATTTCAGATAGTAAAAATTGCTTGAAGGAATGTAGGTTGAGACCTCTAGAGGGGAAGTTTTGGTGGTTTGTAGGTATTCTCTCTAAATTTCTAACAAAGACTTTATTAATCTCTTTTGGGAAATATAGAAATTAGGAGCATGTAGAAAGATTCTGATGGGCACTGGGAAAGACAATGGGGATGCAAACTGTTTGTCACTTGTAACATTAAATATATCTTTTACATGCCAACTTGGTTTGTTTCTAAGTTGGTCTTTTGTCATTTCAGTAGTAGAGGGCTAACATAACACCAGTGTTTGGTTGTTTGGTCAAGATGGTTGTGTTGTTCACCAACTTTTATAACATAAGACTAACATGCAATATTAGTAGTTTTTCAGTTATGTCTCAGGACATTTTGTAGCCTCAAACCTAATAACTTCCCACAAGTAAATAGTATCTAGAAAACTAATAGGTTTGGAACCCATCTAATCATGATTTTCTTTTAGGGTTTCTGAACATTGTAGTAGACTACTTCCATCGAAAATTCTGAGCGAGGGTCTCTATGCTCATGCCCTCCTTGTGTATTTCTTGCAGAGCCTTGAACTAGTTTTGGAGATCATGTTAGTGGGCTTGATCATAAAATTGTAGAGTCATTTCTTTGCATTTCCTACTTAGAGGATTTCCTTTGAATGTTCTAATAAGAAGTAAGTCATTAGGTATGCCTAGGAGAAGGCTATGATGGCCTATGGATTAAGAGCTCAGGGTGGCTTCCTTGTTACTTTGTAGTGGAGCCCAAGGACTATTTCATTTTAGTCATATTACTCCCTTGGTTGGCAGAGCTTTGTTGCCTTTAGGTCTGTAGATGTTTTGGCTTGTACCTTTTTGATGTGAATAGTTACTAGTGTTGTCCAACATACTTCTTTTTCTTTAGGGGCATCTTGAGCTAAAGGGGGTTGAGACTGAACCTCATCATTTTCACCAAATAGTGGGAAATCCTTAATCTTATTATTCAGGTTGACTTGTTTGTTCAGCCTATGACATTGGAATTAGGTATTTGGAGGTGTAATGTATTTGATAGGTTGAGGTTGACCTCAATGTAGATGATGCCTATTTGGATGGTATCTTAAATTTTCACGGTGGTTCTTGGAAAATGAATTTACCAGTGGGTGAGGCAAACTACTCTGAGAAGGGAAAAAAGTGTAAAGGAAATATGAGAAAATCCATTCTAATGAGACAATGCAACTCAACGTTTTTATTAGTTGATAAGTCCTCAATCCCCTGAGAGAATACAACAAACACAATCCTACACTCCACTGACCTAAGATAATCACCTGGTTATTGTGTGTTGGATCCATGGGATTCTGATCACCTTCCACCCAGGTTTCAATCATGTTCTTAGAGGGGAACACCCAACTCGAGTTTTATATTCATCAATATCAATAAAAATGGATTGGCCTCTGAGTCATTCCCTTGTCATATAACTTTGGTACAAACTTGTTGGCTTTATTGGCATCATAATCCTCTCGAAAACTTGCAGAGTTCATTGCAATGATTGAAGGTGTGCGAGCCATAAAAGGCTTGTTTCCTAAGGGGTAAGGAGCTATCTGCCTAGGATTAAAGTAGGACACAAGGAGTAAAGACTAATGGTATATGATTTGAAGAAAAATGTTGTGCCATAATGTGTTTAGTAAAGTAATGGGAGCTATTGATGTTAGAACTTTAAGATTGATATTAAGGTGTCACATGTTTTTTTTTTCTAAAGTATGCTAAATTCTATTACTAAAACATAGTGGTACACTGAGGCTTTGGCCTTTGCATGTCCACGCCATAGTTTAAGGCATATAACAGCAAAACATGACTGTGTCTGCCCATAACGGGAAACCAGTCCAGTTCAAAAATGAAGTTGCAAATATTATCTTGCTGCCCACGTAGGGGGAACCAGCAATTAAGCACAATATCTAACTAGTTTTTCAAAAGAAAAAAAATAATCCGAGAAACCAAATGACAACAAGTTTTCCAAAAAAGCCCCAAAAAAACCAGATATCACAATTCCCGGAACCTGAGACTCGAAGACACGTGCCAAGTTGTGTGGCTGGTCAAGTGTCATGCTATGACAATGAGTGTTCCTCCATGACGAAGCACCTGTATGCATCCATGTCGTCTTCTGCCTGCTGAGTTGCTCCTATGTTATCTTCCCTTTGCTCCGGATGTTCCTCAACGATGAAACATCTGTAACGATCCATGGTGTCTTCTACCTAATGGTCATGGTCCTTCTTTTCCTTAATTTTCTTGTCCGGAGGAGTGTATTGCTTTGCCCCTGCATAATGAGTTCTTCCCTCGACCCTGGCTGGTTCCTCATTGGCAGGGGGTCCACCTCCTGTGGCTGGCTCCTCGTGGAAGGTAATGGAGATGGTGGCGGTGATGATGGGTTGGTTCAGGGAGCAGCAGTAGGTGAACTAGGCTAAGCGGAGGGGTTGCTGTGGACTAGAGGGAGTTTCAATGGGTGGAGAGTCATAATTTGTCAGTTGGAGGTGAGAAGCTCATGAGCGGCCTCTACCACTGCGAGTATTTGTATAGCAGATTGTAGTCAAATGAGCTGAGGAGGAGGAAGTGTCTGAGGTTGGAGATGGTGGAGAGCGAGGCAGTCAGCCTCTACTGCTCCTTTTTCAACTTCGAATTCTATGGCGAGTTCTAGGCATTTTGACGCCAAGGGTAGGAGAATGTTTGCTAGGAGATGTCTCAGATTGATGAGAAGGTGCTACAGGTTTAAATGGTGGCTCAGAGGAAGGAATAGCAGCAGACGCGGGGTGAAAAATGAGATTGCAGAGCAAGCTTTGTGTAAAATGATTGCCCATGCTGAGTTCAATGCAACATAGAATGCTGCAGCGCCTTCCTGTAGTAGTGCGTGAGCTCGGTTCCAATGTTGCTAGTTGGCAATGGCATTGCAGAGGTGAGGGATTAGAAATAGGGGGGGTGAAGTAAATATTACCAGAGGTTGCCATTAAGCCGATCCGAGGTGGGTAGATGCAATCAGATTGATTACAGTGCCAATTTCAATTCCATGTATGGGTGCTTTTAATTCTTTTTATGGTTTGGTGTGTGGGATTACGGAGGGCCATGTGGCAAGGCCACTTTCCATCTTGTTCTGCCACCAACATATTAATCTTGATGTAAACCCGCATCTGGGAATTGTGCTTCCTTATGCACCAGGTCAGTACATTCTTGTAATTAAGTTTGGTAATTTAGAATTTTGATGGTTTCTTATTGGAGTACTTGATCATGTTCGACTCCTTTGTTTGCCAGAAGATCAGCAACCATGTTACTCTCTCTTTTGACATGTATGAAAATGGTGGCTCTTCTGTTTTTCATCCATTTCTCTATTAGTTCTAGACAAGCTGCTAGTCTCCATTTGGCGGCGACTTTCGAAGCCAGGGTTCCCATTTGTATTTGGGTAGCCATGTTGATGAGGATTTGAGAATCCCCTTCTATTATAATAGGATGAAAGTTATGTTGATGAGCTAGATTCATACCTTGCCATAATCCTTCTAGTTCTGCTGAATTATTTGTGTCCCATCCAATTGAACCAAAGTAAAGTAGCAGAGGTTTGCCTTCATGATTTCTAAATATTCCTCTGTGTCCTGCTTTGCCTGGGTTTCCTTTTGAGGCCCCATCAAAGTTGAGTTTGATCACATTTGTGGGAGGGGGATTCCATTGTGTGGGTGGCTTAGAGATGATGGTGGATTTGTTTTGATCTTATTGAGATTGTGTGATCTGTATTTTCCAGTTGTCCCAAATATTCTATTCTTGTGCCTGAGTGGGGAGGTCCTCTACTTTCCATTGTTGGGGTGCCAGGGTTTCTTGAATGTTCCGTCATAAATTGTTCTAGATAATTTCCAGTGGAGAACTTTGATTTTTGAAAATTATTTTGTTTCTTTCCTTCCAAATTGTCCACAAAAGTAAGCCCGGGAGGATTGTCCAGAGAGAGTTTAGAAGCTTGCTGTTGTAGGGAGCAGGGGCCCAATTGTGAATGGTGCTTGTGATGTCCCCCGATATTTTGCAAGGATGTTGACACCTGAAAGTGATCTTTTCCCATAATTGGTTGGCCATGTGGCAAGAATCCATGAGATGCTGAATAGTTTCACCTTGTTTCTTGCAGTTAGGATAGTAAGAGGGTCCCTGGAATCCTCTTTTAATTAGATTGTCCAATGTGAGAATTATTTGATGCTAAAGCAGCCAGGTGAAGGTAGAAACTTTGGTCCATATTATGGTAGTCCATAAGCGTGTTCAATAGGGTCTGCTGGTTCCTGTGTTTGAAGCATCAACTTATATGCTTCTTTTGTTGTGTATATCCCCCTCAGAGTGTATTACCATCTCAATACATCTTTTTCATTTGTGTATCTGATTTTCCTATTGGTGAGCTCCTTGTGCAAATCTTTGTAGTAGTCTTTTGTTTCTTGGTGTATTATATGTTCAGCTTGTTTCCATTGCCTGAATCCGTGACTGATGTCTTGAGTCTAGTGCTGATAGACTTGGTCATTTTGGATGATGTTATTGCCTTCAAGATTTTGAGGGGGAGAACTTATAAAATTTTAGGGAAGTGTTGCCATGAGTCAGCCCAAAATCTTGTTGTTCTACCATTGCATATCTCCCGGAAGTTGTGCTGTTGTATTAGTGCTTTATGTTGTTTTGTTGCATTCCAGATTAGAGAGCCTGTATCTGTATTGGTGATTTTGATTAGCTCTTCTGGTGGTTGATTATTCCCATATTTTTCAGTCCATAGTTTGGCCCATGGCGTGTGTGGTCTTGACGCCCAATGCCACCATAATCTTGCTCCCATCAATGTATTGCTGTGTTGAGGATCTCACAGTCCCAAACCTCCCTGCTTTTTTGGTGTGTAGACTGTCACCCATTTTACTAGTGCCGATTTTTGATTTTGCCCTAAGGAACCCTAGATAAATTTGCATTGCATGTCTTTGATCTTTTTGAGCACCCATTTCGGCATTGCGAGTATTGAGAAAAGATAAAGAGGCATAGATTGCAATACCGCCTTTATCAAAATAGGCATGCTTTCCATGTTGAGAGCTCTGTAAGTCCATGATGATAGTCGACCTTCAATTTTCTCAAGCAGGTGCTTCTAGGATGCATGCTTTAAGGCAGGATCTATCAGTGGAGCACCAAAATATTTAGATGGAAGTTTGGCTAGTGAGAAGCCCATGATTCGGGCAATGATTCTTTGGGTTGCATGGGGAGTATGGAAGAATAAGACTTGAGATTTTGCAGTGTTTATTGTGGTTCCTGATGCCATAGAGAACGTGTGTAGCAGGGATTTGAAAGAGTGAGCTTCATGGACTGAGGGGTGTCCAAATAGCATATTATCATCCACAAATTGTTGATGAGTGATGAAAGAGGTTCCATGGGCAGAGATGCCTCTGAGGTCTTGGGAGTGAACAACATGCTTTATAAGGTGACCCAAACCTTCTGCTATGAGGACAAAAAGGAAGGGAGATAATGGATCTCCTTGACATATTCCTCTAGAGGGGGAGAATGGTCTTGAGGGGACACCATTAACTAGGATAGAGAAGAAGGTGGATGATATTAGATTCATAACCCATCTGACCTAGGTCAAGCTAAAACCGAAGGCACTAAGCATTTTTTTTTATATAGGTCTAACTTAATTTGTCAAAAGATTTAGATAAATCAATTTTGAGAAGCATACATACCTGTTTGTTGCTCTTTAAGGAATGTATGATCTCGTGAGTCAGTATTATGCCATCCAGGATTTGACATCCTTCTACATAGCCTGATTATTCCGGTGAAATGAGGAGTGGGAGTAGCGGTTTGGGATGATTGGTGATGACCTTCGAAATGATTTTGTATATGACATTGCAAAGAACGATTGGTCTGAACTTCTCCGGAGTGCTTGACTGATCTTCTTTGGGGATGAGAGCTATGAATGTTGCATTGAGAGAAGGAAGAAGCCAATGCATAGTTCTAGATTCTTCTACCACCTTCCATACCTCCTTTTTTATTAGTTCCCAGAAGTGATGGAAGAATTTAGAGGTGAAGCCATCAGGTCGGGGGCTTTCCCATCTTTCAGTTGAGTTGATGCTGATTCTACTTCCAATATTGTAACTGGTTGCAGTAAGAGTTGATTGTGCTCTTCTGTTATGATTTTTGGAATATGTTGGAGAATTTTGTTTATAGCAAGCCATCTATCTGTTGGCGGCTCTTGATGTACCGTTTTGAAATGGTTAATGAACTCCTCTCTCAATGTCTTCATGTTTCTCCAGTCATTCTTCCTATCGATTCTGAAGATGTGCAATGGTGTTATTCATTCCTCTCTGGATAGTAGTGCGATGAAAGAATTTGGTGTTTCTTTCCCCTTCTTTTAACCATCTGATTCTTGATTTTTCTTTCCAGAGCATTTCCTCTTGCTTCCTTCTTTCTTCTAGCTGTGTGAGAAGATATTGTTCTTGACTTACTAGTACCTTAGTTCTGCCACCTTCAATGATCTTCTGCTATAGCTCTCTCATGCTTTGATCAAAATTTTTTTGACCTTGAAATATATTGCCGAAGGTAGCATGATTCCAATGCTTGATTTTCTTTTTAAGATACTTTAGCCGTTGTTGAAATTGATGCATAGTCAATCCTTCATAAGGAGTTAAGTTATACCAAGCTGATTTGACTATATTTTTGATATCTGGGTGGGTGAGCTAGGACATTTCAAATCTGAAAGGTTTCCTAATTGAGTCTCCAGGTCTTGTCCATTGAAATGAAATGGGCCAGTGGTCTGAGCTTGTTAGGGGGAGTATTGAAGCAGTAATGTCGCCTCCCAAATGTACAAAGTTATTTGAAATTAGGAAGCTGTCCAGCCTAGAGGTGATTTGTTGAGTGCCTGATCTTCTATTATTCCAGGTGAAAATACCATTATCGAATGGTAAAGCTATTAGCCAGTTATTTTGCATGTAATCTTTGAAGTCTCTGCTTTCACTGTCCAATTTCACTCTACCTCCTTTTTTCTCCTCCAGTTTGGTAATCATATTGAAGTCCCCACTTGTGATCGAAAGTGGATGGTTTCTTATGGAGTTGAGAGTTTCAAATGTTTTTAGCATCAAATTCTTTTGCACATAGTCCTAAGGGAAGTATACATTTGTCAAATGACCATGTATATTGGTTCCTATGATGTGAAAAGTGGCCTGTATGAGATGATGGGAGGCATGAAAGTCTTTGAGTGAAATGTTTTGCGTATTCCAAGCGATAGAAAGCCCTCCCGATGCTCCATATGCATCTACCGTAATAGTTTGGAATCCTGGCCAAGCTTTGGATAGAATAGAATCTAATGTGTTGTTGCATTTTGTTTCCTGCATGAAGAATATATGGGGTTTTTCATGCTGTATCATGTTTTTGATCATCTTGTATTTCCCGGGACTATTGAGTCCTCTTACATTCCATGAGATGAGCTTCATGGTTGACCAGTTGGTAATGATCTATAATATTTGGTAAGCTTGGAGCACCTACCAGACTCCACTAACATTTCCTCAATGAGGATGGTGCATTGTAAATCTATCTTTCTGCCCCTTTTCTTTCCATCTTTGGTGGTGTGTTTCCCATCTCAGATGCTTCCTTGTTGTATGCCCAAGGTTCTTTTCTGGTGAACTCTTGAGAGTACTACTTCCAAATTTTCAAGCTTCCTATCCGGTATTTTTTCGAACTCCTTCTTTTTGCAAGCTTGTTTGAGACTGAAGATGTCTAGGTCTCCTAGATCAAAGCTTTCTGGATCTTCTTCCATGTGACTTTGTTGACTACTCTCAGTCATGAGGTGGGTTGTTTTGAGTGGGTCTATCAGGAAATTGTCAAGGTGTCACATGTTATTAGGATCAGGACAAAGGATTATTGCACCTTTACAAGGACAAGCTTAAACCAGAAACATGTCATTAGTTTTTATTGCAAGCCACAACTTACTTTCATGAAGCAGTAGTACTGTAGCATATTCGTACCCAAAACTTGTTCATGTAGCACATTGTGGTATGGGCATTGACCATTCCTGTAGTTGCTATCTTAATCAAAAGGGATTTGATGTTGGAGTCAAAGCGAGTTATAGGAATGGAGTTGTAACAAGGTACTGGGTTGCCCTATTGGAAGTTGTGGCAATAGAACATCCTTTCTAAGGAGAGCTCATATCTACTTTGTTGTTTGGTTTGGTGTTGCTTGACATTCAAAAGAGAGTGTGCCACATTTAAAGCTTAATCTAGGAGAGGAAAGTGAAGTAGGACCTAATTAATGAGATTTTATATCCTTTTGAGGTTAGAAGAGAAAGAGAGGGACACACCTTCTCTCACTTTTGGTATAGAAAGACAAGAATGAAAATGTGCTATTAGCTTTGTGGTAGAGTACACACTTGATAATTGCTAGGAAGACTCACCTTAATTAATAATATTTGATGTACATATCCGAGCCAGATCTATGGATGTCAGCCATTCACAGTACATCAAGTCATTAACATGATTTTCACCAAGAAATGTTCAGTGATCGACACTAGGTATCATTGCTATTTTGTTCATAATATTTTTTTGTTTTTTTGACATGTATTTATGTATGCTAATACTATTTCTTTTTTCTTTTTAATTGATTTTAATATGGCACACCTATGTGTTGGTTATAATTCATCGTTGATTGTGTTGAAAGAATGTGTCTGAAGAGTTGGAGACTTTGCTATAATGATTCAGAATGAGAACTTGATGATATCTTTTATTCAGTTTGTGATCAATACTAGGAGTCATCAATATTTTGTTAACATAACATGTTATCAAGTTCTCATTCAAACACAATATTTCAACATAATCATAAACACTTACAAACACACATGTATGAGAGATTTAAATATGTGATTTTTTTAAAATGAAGATAAGAAATATATTAGCATACATAATGAGTCATGTCAAAAAATGCAAATATATATATATATATATTTGCATTTTTTGACATGACTCATTATGTATGCTAATATATTTTTTTTCTTCATTTTAACAAAATCACATGTTTAAATCTCTCATACCTGTGTGTTTGTAATTGTTTATTGATTATGTTGAAATATTGTGTTTGAATGAGAACTTGATGATATCTACCATCCAGCTAGTGGAAATTCTGCAATTTTCTTATTAAAAGAGAAGAATCGTACTGTAGTTTTATTTTTAAAACATATTAATTTGTTAGAAGTTGCTACATGCTTTTCAAAATGTGTCTCAACTTGCATTTGATGATTTGACAAGCTTTTGCAAGTAAGAAAATTTGTGCTAAATTAAAGCTAACATACTATGTTTATTGTAGTGGCACCTTTGAAGTAAATTGTTCTAAGGCTGCAAATATAATGGTCAATATTAAAGAAACCATTTGACTTGTAAATATATGTTCTCTCCAAGGAAAAAAGTTCATAAAGTTTCAAGGTTTAATTTTTTAAAGGGTGCTATCTCAATGGAAGAGCATCTTCTTTACAAGAAGGTGGTTGGTGGTTCGATTCCATTGTGCTCTAATATTTATAGGGAATGGTGATAATCATTATCCATCCCTATATATGTATTAACAATGAGGGTAGTTAAAGGACCATTATCAAAAAAAAATTATGAAATGGTGACAGTTAATGAACATCGCCATATATATGCATTGTTGGCTTATAGGGGCTTGACCCAGGTTTAGAGTTAATTTAGCCAAAAAAATCTCGATACTACTGGCCCTTTCTGCAATAGTCTGTGGAGCATGGTCTAAGGTCTCACCTGAAGTAGTATGGGAGGGTGCTAGAACTAGGTTTCCACACCCTAGAGATGTCTGATGAGTTCAAGTGGTTCGTGGTTCGACTCTGTGCACAAGTCGCTTCGCGCAATGCCCTGTACCTCGCATCCTAATATACTACCTTTGTGCAGCCCAACTCGGGGCTGAATGTTACACTTCTACATTATTACCCAAGACCTTACTGGTATTCCAGTGTTAGTTGATTATTTTAGCCTACTTGCGTGCTTTAAGTTATACTTAACAACATAAACCATTCATACAGGTGCGTGCAGTAAATAAATAGTATATTTGCAAATTATATTAAACATGCATTAACCCAAGAACAGATAAACAGAATTATGATAAAACTTCTCTTTATTAATTCCTTCTTTGGTTATAAAATCGACTCCGCCCTTCACACTCAACTACAAGGGTCCGCGCACTCAGTTGCAAACTACTTGGCCTCTGCACACTCAGCTACAGAGCCTTCTCCTACAATATGACCTAAAGACACACTTCACCTTACTTCCTTAGCCTCTCTTCTTCTCCCTCTCTCGACTTCTTTCTCTTTTACCCTTAGAGCCTCATTCTATTTATATAATCCCGTGGTCCGTGGACCATGGGTAGGTCTATCCAGCCGGCATTACATTACAAAACTAGGGCGGACAACCCTGTGACTCTATCATGCTTTTCGTGCTCTGCGCCTGCAATTTTGTTATGAAACCAACTCATAAAAAGATAGAAAAGATAGTTGAACGCCTTAGAATTCAGCCCCTTTGAGGGGGAAACCTCCTTTACATTACACAAATGAACAATTATTGGATGATTCAAATGCCAAAACCTCCTTTCTATATACAGGAGTCTAAGGAGTCACAATATAACATAGCCGACCTAACAATAATAATATAAAACCACAAAAATAACAATAGAGGGATTCTATGGGGCATAGTAATAAAAATATGGGGACAATAGGGGCACAACAATATTAATAAGTGATACAACTACAATAGTAATGGGGTAATCACTAGTATTATAGGGACCTAACATGCCCCTCTCCTTCAAAAAGGTGTTGTCCTCTATGCTTGAGTAGTTCTCGATGCTTCTGTATAAAATTCTCATCCTCCCATGTGGAATCTTCAGCAGATAAGTTCTTCCACTTGATGATATACTCTGAAATTGATTGATTTCGTAGTTGTCGAGTTCTCATTTCTGTGACTGCTTCCGGTTCCAATATAATTTTTCCTTCCTTGTCAAGTTCTGGAAATATTGTTTGAACTGGGAGCTTGTTGCCTATAACCTTCTTTAAACATGAAACATGGAAAACTAGGTGCACTCGAGAAGCTGCAAGAAGCTCCAATTTGTATGCCATAGTACCAATCTTATGCAACACCTTGTACGAACCATAATACTTTGGTGATAATTTATTATCCTTCTTAGCTTGCTTGAGGGAAATTTGTTTATATGGTTGTAGCCGTAGGAATACCCAATCACCTACATAAAAACTTCTTTCGCTGCGATGTTGATCTACCTATTGTTTCATTCTATTTTGTGCCACACGAGGTTATCCTTTAAGAGTTGGAGGACTTGTTGTTGATGTTCGATGTGATGTTACACTACTTGAACCTTAGAATTTTCTCTTAAATATGATGTGATGGATGGTGGCTAATATCCATAAAGTGCCATAAATGGGGTCATTTTTGTTGTTGTATGGAAGGAAGTGTTATACCACCATTCAGCCAAAGGTAACCATTTGACCCATTGTGTCCGTTTATCAGATACAAAGCAAGCAAGATATCCTTCCAAACATTTATTTACTATCTCAGTTTGCCCATCAAATTGAGGATGATAAGATGAGCTATGAGCTAACTGAGTACGAAGACATGAAAACAATTCTGTCCAAAAATTTCCAGTGAAAATGGGATCTCTGTCACTTACAATAATATTTGGATTTCCATGTAGCTTTTGAATTGTTTCCATAAATGCAGTAGAAATTGTACTGGCTTTAAATGGATGTGATAATGCACAAAAGTGTGCATACTTGGTAAGTCTGTGAACTACCACCATGATAACACTCTTTCCCTCAGATTTGGGTAAACCTATGATAAAATCCATTGAAGTCTCCCCCAACGTTGGCTTGGAATGGATAAAGGTTGTAATAGACCCGGGGTCTTAAGCGTTTCAACTTTATTTTGTTGGAAAACCAAACATTTCACCACAAACTTTTGAATATCTGATTTAAGGCCATCCCAAAAAAATTCCTTTTTAATCCTGTGGTAAGTTTTTAAAAATCTTGAGTGCCCTCCTAAGGGAGAAGTGTGCAATTCCATAAGAATATTTTGTTTGAGTTGGAAATTGTTACAGAGGTATAAGCAATCTTTGTACCATAATGAATCATTTTTCCAGCTAAATGTATCAGATGTACTGGAATCTTGTTGTAACTTTCGAATAAGTGCCCACACTTCTTCATCATTCTTCCATTCCTCCCTTTCTTCGTTTATCCAATCTGGTTGGATAATAGAAATGGTGCACAACAATGCTTCCACATCCTCATCCTTTTTTGAGAGTGCATCTACCACCACATTTTGCTTCCCTTTTTTGTAGATGATTTCAAAGTCATAACCCAACATCTTTGTGACCCACTTTTGTTTCTCTTCAGAGGATAATCTTTGTTCTAAAAAGTATTTAAGGCTATCATGATCCGTTTTTACCTTGAAGTGTCTTCCCATTAGGTAGGGTCACCATTTCTTAAGTGCATGTAGTATTGCCAACATTTCCTTCTCATAAATAGCTTTGTGTAAAAACTTTCCCTTGATTGGACGACTTTCAAAAGCAATGGGTCTTTAATCTTGCATTAAAACAGCACCAATTCCATTTCTTGAAGCATCACATTCCACAATAAGGGTTTTTGTGAAGTCCGGTGTAGCTAAGACTGGTGCTTGGCACATTGCCTCTTTAAGATGTTCGAAGGCCTTTGTTGCTTTTGGAGTCCATGAAAATGCATCTTTCTTCAATAATGTTGTTAGAGGTGCTGCTATTCTCCCATAATTCTTAACAAACTTGTGATAATACCCTGTCAACTTGAGAAATCCTCGCAGATGCTTTATGGATGTGGGGATTTTCCATTCCTTAATGGCTTTAATTTTGCTAGGGTCTACCTTAACTCCTTCATGAGATACAATATGAACCAGATATTCCACCTCTTGTACTCCAAAGAAACATTTGGATCTTTTTGCATATAATTGTTTCTCCTCCAATAGTTGTAGCACCCTGTCAACATTTTCAACATGATCCTTCCAAGACTTATCGTACATTAGTATATCATCAAAAAATACTAACACAAATTTTCTAAGGAAGTGTTTGAAAATGGCATTCATCAAACCTTGAAATGTAGAAGGTGCATTGGTAAGGCCAAAAGGCATGACCAAAAATTCATAATGACCCTCATGAGTTCTAAATGCCATTTTTGGAATGTCTTCAGTATTCATTCTGATTTGATGATATCCTGAACGAAGATCCAACTTGGTGAAGTAAATTGATCCATGCAATTCATCAATGACAGGAATGGGAAACTTATCTTTAATAGTGAGCTTGTTGAGCTCCCTATAGTCTGGACACATGCACCATGATCCATCCTTCTTGTGCACCAATACTACTAGAGCAGAGAAAGAACTTTGACTAGGTTGAATTATACCAGCCTCTAGCATTTCTACAACCATACGTTCAATTTCACTCTTTTGGGCATAGGGATATCTGTACGGCCTGATGTTTGGAGGAACACTTCTTGGAATCATATGAATAGCATGATCATGATCACGAATAGGTGGGAGACCTTTGGGAGTCTCAAATACCTTGGAATGATTGTTAATTTTTGGAGATCTGGAGAAATATATGATTCTGATGTGGAAACATCTGGTGAACATAATTGTGAAATTACACCTCTTTGTTCCTTTTTTATAAGCTTTGTCATACCGTTAGAGTTGATTATCTTTCCCAGTTTTCCTACAATACCCCTTAATTCAACTTCCTTTCCTTCCGCAAAAAATTTCATGAAAATCTCTTGAAAATTAAAATCTATTATACCCAAGGATTGTAGCCATTGGACTCCTAGTACAACATCAACACCTCCCATTGGAATGGAAAGCATTGGGCTAGTCAATACATATTCTCCCATGGATAGCTTGATATTATGGCACTTTCCAGAGCAATTTATCATTCCTCCATTTGCAACCATCACTTGACTCTCTGGTGTTGGATATAGGAAGCAATTCAATTCTTTTGCTATCTTACAATGAATAAAATTGTGGGTACTTCCTGAATCAATCAACATTATTACCTTTTTCTTCTTGATTTGTCCTTCTATCTTGATGGTTTGAGGAGTGGTAATTCTAGCCAATGCATTACAAGATATGGTAATTCCAGGCTTTGTTCTTGGAGTATATCCTCTTCTTTTGACCTTTCTTGTTCCTTTTCTTCTTCCTCTTCACAATCTATGTAGAATAATTTCTTCTCAGCACACTTATGACCTTTAGTGTATTTTCTATCACAACTGTAACAAAGCCCTCCTGCTCTTTTTTCTTCCAATTGTTGTGGTGTCAACCTTATAGGTGTGGAAGACTAGGGGCAACAACACTTCCATCTTTATAGTTGTGAGTGGTATGCTTCCTGGTTGCCATAATTTTGCTTTCCATTTTTCTTGCTAACCTGAATGCCTTCTCTAATGAATTACGTTCCCAAAGGCGAACATCATGTTGGATATTATCCTTTAAATTCCCTATGAACACATCAATCCTATGCTCCTCTGGAATATTTTTTACCCTTATGTTCAATTTTGGAACTCCTCAATGTGCTCCATTATTGAACCCTTTTGTTTGAGACTTATCAATTGGCTAAAAAGAGTGTTTCTTTTTGTATCCTCATAATGTGCTATCAATTCTTCCGTAAAAATTGCCCTAGTGATAATTTGTTTACGAGAGCAAAGCCATTGATACCATACAAACTGATTTGGTTCTAAATAAAAAGTTGCAATACGTACCTTTTGTGTGTTTTGCACATTATTGAGATCGAAAAATTGCTCCATCTGTAATATCCATGTTGTGGGATCCTTGCCATCAAACTTCCTCATATCAATTTTTGGAATATGGTGGGTCTTTGATCCAACATTAGAGTCTATGAAATCATGATTAACATTTCTTTTATTCTCATCATTAGTTTCCTTTACTACCCTTTCACCATTAGTAAACATTTCTTGTAGAAACTTTGTCAAATCTGTCTTCAAATCTTCCATGCCTGTATTTAAACAATCCATCTTAGCTTCTACGCCTTTCTTTAAACCATCCATCTTAGCTTCTACATCTTTCTTTAAACCATCCATCTTAGATTCTGTTACTTTTTGTGCAAGTGACACTTGTTGCATTTGGTCTTGTAATTTTGATATATCATGTTGCATTTCTTCCTCTTCTTCATGAGTCATGCTAGAGCTTTCAGGTTTCTTACTAGGTTTTTGCATTTTCTTTCCTCGGGGCATCAGTTATCGATAATAATGCTTTACTATGCCCTTTCAATTCCTTCAAACTAATTTTTCAAACCAAGCTTATGCAAAAATTAAAAAAAAAACTACACACCTTTTTTCACTTTGTAGGAGCTTGATATCGAATCTGATGTATCTCTGTAATTTCGGATCATCCAGTTCTAAAATTGTGATCTGCGGTAGCCCTCTATGTTCTCTTTCCAATGCCACCAGTCTGAACCAAATTGGATTCTCCAGGGAAGATTTATGCCAAATCTCCCACAGTGACCTGATTATAGACTAGTTTAGTAGAGCGAACTTGTACGATGTGCCACGAGTCTGTCATATTTATGTACCTTCTTACGAAATTTCAATCTGATGCTCAGAGAGAAAGATATGATGATTTTCCCTAGGTCATGAGTTTGGAATGTAATTCAGGAATCTGCAAAAAGACCAACTTCCTCAGATCATATCTCCATAAATATAGTGTGAAAAGCTCTGAAGTTCAGACTCGAGCTTCAGTGCGATTTTGTCTCAAATGGGTTTTTTTTTTAGCTTCTGAAACATCACAGAAAAAAAGTTATAGCGAAAATGCCACGATGACCTATTTGGAGCAACGAAACCCTAGAATCCAAAGCTCTGATACCAAATGTTATGAAACTAGCTCCAAAAAGATAGAAAAGATAGTTGAACGCCTTGAATTCAGCCTCTTCGAGGGGGCAACCTCCTTTACATTACACAAATGAACAATTCTTGGATGATTCAAATGACAAAACCTCCTTTCTATATATAGGATTCTAAGGAGTCACAATATAACCCAGCTGACCTAACAATAATAATATAAAGCCACAAAAATAACAATAGAGGGATTCTATGGGCCACAGTAATAACAATATGGGGACAATAGGGGCACAGTAATAACAATATGGGGACAATAGGGGCACAACAATATTAATAAGGGATACAACTACAATAGTAATGGGGTAAACACTAGTATTATAGGGACCTAACAAATTCACAAAGCTTTACAACAAGATTGGGTCAAAACTTGGGCTTTGAGCCCCAAAACATGCCTTGGGGGGATTCCATGCCCAATAGGCCCCCAACACAAACATCGTGACTTGCCCTCAAGTCACTCTATTGGTGCGATGATCTTTGCGTGGAGTCCCTCCAACTGTTCTCAAAGTACGCGAAGGTCAACAACACACTGATCTGCCGCTTGCTGGATCTTTTGCATGCACTGTTCTGAGACCTCTATGTCTAGAGTGCTTTTCTACATCTATACCAGTATGTGTTGCATATGTTTATAGTCCCATGCCTTTGTCCGGATCCTTGGAGCGTGAAGACTGTGCTTTCGCTGGTTAGTCGGATAGCTCGACCACCCATGTAGGGCTTTAAGTGGCTGCCATTCACCTTGCCTAGGAAAGGTTCTCCATTTAGTTTGACTAGTTGTACTGTGCCTCCATCTATGACCTCCTTAACCATGTATGGTCCCAGCCAATGTATTCTGAACTTTCCCGAGAATTTTTCAAACTTACTGCCATACAACTACACTAAGTCATTTACCTTGAAGGTGTGCAACTTAATATGGCGATTGTGTCAGGCCTTTTCACGCTGCTTTTGTACCTGCGGATGAAAACCAGCCAGGAACCATTCCTCCTCAAGTTCTTCCAGTTGCACGAGACTTTCTTCCAATGCTTCGCAATCCGTCATACTTGTGAGCACTGTTATGCACAGACTAGGTACAATATACTTCATCAGCATGACGACTTCCACGCCATAAACTAACCGGAAAGGTGTTTGTCCCGTTAGTTTCTTGCATGTTGTCCTATAAGCCCATAGTACTATAGGTATTCACAGGTCCCAACTGCTTTGCTACACATTGCATACTTTTGTTAGCGCAGTCTCTAGTATTTTGTTGAATGCTTCTAATGTCCCATTCGCTTGTGGGTGATACAATGTGCTTGTTTGATGGTACACCTGGAACTCTTTTGTGAGCACGCTGATGGTTTCATTCGGGAAATGTGTACCATGATCACTTGTTAAGATTTTTAGATAGTCAAATTGGGTCAACGCATGTTCAAACAAAAACTTCATAGCCATAGTGGCCATGCAGTCTTTGACCAGCTGCACTTCTGCCCAATGTGTAAGGTACTCCGTCGCGGTGATGATGTATCACATGCTCGTTTTTCCCTATGGTTTGATAGGTACCACAAAATCGATTTCTCACTTTTCAAAGGGCTGCAACATCATTTGAGGATTTAAAGGCATCTCGTCCCTTCGCGATGGTCTACATGTCCTTCGACATATATTGCAAGCCTTACAGTGTGCTTCTGAATCATGATGAAGGGTTGGCCACCACAACCCTATGCGGAAATCTTTTGTGTTGTTGCACATCCTACATAGTGTCCTCCTGTAGTGACCCCATGTGCTTCCATGAGGATCTGACTCTGTTCAAATTCAGGTACGTACCTTCGCAAGATCTCATCATTTCCCATTTTGTATAGGTATCCCGCGATGACAGAGAAATCCGCCGTGCGCACCACCAATTCCTTCTTTTGTTGAACAGAGTATTCCTTCTGTGCAATCCCTGTTGTCAGAAAGTGGATTATATCTTCAAAGTGTCCATCCATGACATGCTCAACAAAGAGTTTTGCATTAGGTAATCCTTCCTCCAAACTAGTAGGTTCCTCGCCTGTCTCAATACGCAACAAGTGATCCGGTCCTGCGTTCAGTCGTCCAGGCTTTACCACGACCTGAAAGTCATATTATTGGAACAATAAGAGACACCTACAGATGTGGCCCCCCAACACCCTCTTGTGTTAGGACTGCTCTCAATGCTATGCATGACGTGTCAAGATGGACATGAAACTCCACATCCCATTTTGGGAAGACCAGGATTGGGGCAAAGGCCAATTTCCCCTTTTGGACATCTAGGATCTTCTTGCAATCATCGTTCTAGCAGAATGTGTCATCCTTTCTCAATAGTCTCTCCATTGGCGTAGTGATCTGGGCATAGCTATGATGAACTTCCTGTAGTATCCTATGTGTCCCAAGGTAGCGTGCAATTGTTTAACACTTCGTGGTGCTTCCAAATTCAGAACTATTGCAATCTTCGCAGGGTCTACCATTAGTCCCTTTTTGCAGACCACATGTCCCAGTAGGTTCCCAAAGGGAACGAGGAATGTACACTTCTTAAGGTTCAACACAATCTGGTGTCATCGGCAAGTATCCAGCATCAAGCGTAAGCTTGCTACATGGTGCTTAACCAATCCAAAGACAATCCAATCATCTAGATAGACCTCCAAGAAGTTGTGGATATATTCTTCGAAGGGGGCAACAACTATGCACGAAAAGATGGTTGACATGTTTTTTAACCCAAACGGCATGATGGTGTATTGAAAGCAGCCCCATTCAGTGGTGAAGGTGGTATTTCTCCTGTCTTTCAGCGCGATTTTGATCTGGTGGAACCGCGAGAACCCATCGGTGAAAGAATATGCTTCTTTCCTGCCAACGTTTTCCATTACTTCATCTGTGAGCAGGGTCGGGAATGGGTCATGTATGAGAGCGTCATTCAACTTCCTGAGGTCCATGCATATTCTTATCTCGCCCTTCTGATTTTTTCTCCTGTACTACCATAGGGCTTACCCATTCGGATTCTTCCACCGGCTCAATAATTCCGACTGCAAGCATTTTGTCTAGTTCTGGGCGGACCTTTTCCTTTTCCTTTGGATTTAAATGGTAAGGCCTCTGCTTATCTAGCTTTGTGTCGAGTTTTAGGGTGATCTTTATCATCTCTAAATCGCTAACAATCCTGTTTAAGTCCATGATCTTGGTCGAGAATAAGTCTTGGTACTCACGGAGTAACTCAATGACCTTATCCACCGTGGCATCATCCCAATAGTCACCAAGCATTGCATACTTCAGTTTAGCCTCCATCCCAATGTTTGCTTGCTTTGTTTTTACCGACGCAGTGATGCCAGGATCTTCAATCAATGGTCCTTGAACCTCGTGATAGCCTTCAGTTTCTGTAATGTTGACTTTCGTGGATCTTCATCATCCTCCTCAATGTTTACATTATAACACTCCAACATGCAGCTCAGCTGGGTCGCCCATTCCGGCTACAACAATTCCATTGGCTCCTGAGGTAATTTGAAGATAGCTGCTTTTACTGCGTGAAACGCATCATCAACAGTATCCACCAATGATCCTCAAACATGAATCCTTCGCGCAAGATATCCCATTCACTCGTGCCATGGCAGAGCTTCATCTCGGTATACCAATTCATGGGTATGATATCTAGGGTGTGATAGAATAGGTGCACCCACTCAGGTTGTGGCTTTCCCCGTAAACCTTGGTCCATTTTGCGAGGTGTTCACATGGATTATCCCACCCATCATACTTTTCTGTTAGCCGTATCTGAGGTTTTCCAAACCGCATGTGCATCATCCTTCTGCATTCGCGCGAGTTCTCAAAATTCTGCTGGTGCGTACCCTAGAGGGAGAATCTGCAGGTGGTTGTTATTGTGCCAGGAACATGATTTTGAAGTTATTGTGAAGCATGGATGACTGAACACGGGACCAGATCAGCTGTCGCGCATCGAAATAGGGAGCCCACTAATTTGGAAGAAGGATTTCCTGACGTGCAACTATTTGTAGTGCACATTGCGAATGGTCATTTTGAAGATATCATACACTTCCTAACGACAGGAACTACCCCAGAAGTATACACCATCCATCAAAAGAAGGATTTAGTGGTGCGTGTGGTAGATGTTTCTGTCATTGCTGGGAATCTGTACAAAATGGGGTCAGATGAGATATTGAGATGATATGTACCAGAGTTTGAAAGAAGCAGAATCCTTGTGGATGCTCATGGGGGCATCGTGATAGGAAATTATGCAGGGAAAGCAACCGCGTAGAAGATTCTCCGCACAGGTTTGTGGTGTCCAACCCTCCATCAGGATTCAAAAGCTTACTGCAAAGCATGTGATATGTGTCAAAGGAGTGGAAGACCATCACGAAGGGATGGGATGCCTCTGAATCCATAGATGACATTACAGCCATTTGAGAAATGGGCAATATATTTTGTGGGACCCATCCAGCAATACATGTTCAGTCACTGTTCCTTTGTCAGTCGCGGGTTTCTGTTCTCCTGCACCAAGAATTCATGGATCTTCCTATCCAACCAGTCTCCAATCTCTTTCTTAGTTGGATTCAAGTGATACGACATCAAACATCTCTTATGCAGATCTCAGTCCCAACAACATTGTTGACACGACTTCCAGGTAGAGCTCCTCTACACACAACAATAGATGAACAAGGTCATGGAGGAGTACAAGGACATTTTCACCTCACCCACAGGGGTACCTCTGCACTCTCAGTCAAACACTCCATCGATCTGACCCTAGGCATGTCGCTGCCCAATGGATGAATCTATTGATGGTCTATTATGGAGAACGATTAGATCAAGAGGTATATTGAGGAACTACTGCATAAAGGGCACATCAGGCCAAGCTCATCAGCCTGTGGGAGCCTGATTATATTGGTACAGAAGAAGGATGGGACATGGAGACTCTGTATCGACTCTCAGGCATTGAACAAGATCATTGTCCAGAATAGGTATCCAATCCTGCAGATTGATGTCCTATTGGACCAGCTCAAGGGGGCCAAATATTTCAGCAAGATTGACTTGAAGTCAGGTTATCACTAGGTCCCTATCGAACCCTCTAATGTGTGGAAGACTGCCTTCAAATCCAAGGAGGGCCTTTTCAAATGGTTGGTCATGCCATTCGGATTGACTAACGCCCTTTTAACCTTCATGATACTGATGGATGACATCATGCGGCCCTTCACCAATACATTCGTGGTGGTGTATTTAGATGACATCTTGATCTTTAGCCAGAGTTGGGAAGAACACCTCCACCAGATTTGACAGGCCCTTCAAACCCTTCGACAACACAAGTTGTGTGCTAACTTGGAGAAATGCAACAGTTCCATTTGAACATTAAGTATAAGAAGAGCAGCGCCAATAATGTTTTTGATTGCCTTAGCAGACCACCGATCATGGCGTTGACCACTGTGCTCGACTCCTGTGGGCACGAGACATTGGGGTGGCCTTATGTTTACAAGAGTGATCCAAAATTCGGAAGCATATACAAGAGAATCCTAGAAGGGAAGAAAGTTCCAAATTTTCACCTTCAAGATGCACTATTATGCAACTTGGGACACATGTGTTCCTTCAAGTGAGCGTGCCAAGATGATTTGGGAGGCAGACTACAATTGGGTCGCTAGACATTTCTAAGTATAGAAAATAGTGGCGGAATTGCATAAGTATTTTTATTGGCCGAAGCTTTATCAAGATGTGGGAAGTACATTAGATCCTTCATTGCTTGTGCCATTGCCAAACCAACCATCAAGAAGCAAGACCTGTATACTCCTATACCTACTCCTAGCCGGCCTTGGGAATTTGTCTCCATGTATTATATGTCGGGCATACCTTCTACTAAGCACGACAACGATTTCATTTTCATGGTTGTCGATAGGTTCTTTAAGATGGTCATTATGGCATCCTACAAGAAACGTATCTTAGTAGAGGCCACTGTTAAGCTCTTCTTTGAGTGAGCGTGGGTACACTTTGGGATCCCATGGTCCATTATCTCAAATTGGGACAACAGATTCCTGAGTTCATTTTGGTCAAGTCTCTGGGCGATGCTGGGTACAAAACTCACTAAGTCCACAATTTTCCATCCCCAAAATGATGGCCAAATAGTGGTTGTCAACAGAATGATCGCACATGGGATGAAAGTCTCCCCTATGTCCAACACAGCTACAACAGATCTCTCCACAACTCAATAGGCCATAGCCCCTTTCAGGTAGGGTGAGGATTTCAGTCATTATGCCCCATTGATGTGGCCATATCATTTATAGCCACTCACGTAGATTCAGCTCACGTGCAGTATGAAGCTGAAAGGGCTAACAACTTCATTGAGCGCATTCAACACATCAGCCAATAGGTCCATGATATATTGGACAGATCCAAGGCTAAGTACAAGAAGTCGCATGATGAACATTGAGAGCCACACAAGTTCCAAGTGGGCAACAAAGTTTGGCTTCATTTGCAGAAAGAGAGCCTTGTTGGGTCCCATCGCAAGCTTCACCCACTCCGATATGGGTCATACACCATCACCAAGGCCATCGGTGAAAATTCCTTCAAACTCAGCATCCCACTGTTCCTTGGTCTGCACCCAGTGTTCAATAAGATCGCCTTCAGTCATACTTCCCACCATTGTTGGACACATTTGACATTGCAGAACAACTCACACCAACAGAGCTAAACCCAGACTGCATGGAACATGCCACCACTAATCGGATCGTGGATACACAAATCAAGAGCGCTTTCCAGCAGAAGATCCAACTATATCGGTTTGTCAAAGCTAGCCAACTCCTTCACCAAGTAAAGTGGCTCACCAGGCACCAAGTTAAGGATAAGTTTCCCCATCTCATGGAGGCACTCAATGTAATGGGGACCATTACTTGCAAAGGGGGGAGGAATGATTCAGGTGGATATCGGTGGCCACCTACCTATTCCACTTGGACCCCCAACACTGTCTTTTTCAGTTTTTTGGTTTCCTTAATTGTAGCATAGTTTAATATTTTGGCAGTTTTTCATGTCCTGAACTTTTGGAGCCATTTTGAGGCCCTAAATGGCATCTTTAGGGAAAATGGAGAGACCAAAATTGACCGAAACCTCTGTACTAGTTTATTTTCGGCCTTCTCATCAAGATCTTTGAAACAAGGTATTCTGATAGCCAAATGGAGATCGTATGCCAAAATTATGACCTCGGGAAGTTGATGTACCAATTTACTCAAACGGGGCCACAGTTTTGGTGCTTCATCTTCTAAGGTTAGGATTTTGTATGTTTAGGGTTTTCCATTGTTTCTCAATAATAAATAGGCCTTTGAGCCTCATTGTAGCACGATTCAAAGGCATGTAGCCACCACATCTCTCCTCATAAATAAGCTACCATCGACCGAGCTATCTTGTTTCCATTCTTTTTGTAAGCATAGTTTAGTATTTTTCCATTAATGAAATAAATTGTTTTTCTATCACATTTCTGTGTTTATGATTATATCTGTAAGTTGTTGCGTTCTTGTTTAAGTTTGGATAGTGGTATGAAAGCGGTCTGCTCTTTCTCTGTTTTTCTTTGCATGTCCCCAACTAGGTTAGGATGTTGGGAAGTACATTAGATCGTCCACCGCCTGTGTCATGGGCATACCAACCATAAAGAAGAATGGCTTATATACTCCTCTACCTACTCCTAGCCGGCCTCGAGAATCTATTGCCATGGATTATATGTCAGGACTTCCTTCTGCTAAGCACGACAATGATTGTGTTTTCGTGGTCATCGACAGATTCTCTAAGATGGCCATCATGGTAGCCTACAAGAAGAGTATCTCAGCAGAGGCTACTTCTAACCTCTTCTTTGAGCGAGTATGGGTACACTTTGGGATCCCATAGTCCATTATCTCAAATCGGGACATTAGATTCCTGAGTGCATTGTGGTCAAGTCTCTGGTCGATGATGGATACAAAACTCACTAATTCCATGACTTTCCATCCCTAAACTAATGGCCAAACAAAGGTTGTCAACAAAATGATCATACACATTCTGCGCATGTACAACTCGAAGCATCCATGCACATGGGATGAAAGTCTCCCCTATGTCTAACACAGCTACAAAAGAGCTCTCCACAGCTCAACAAACTACATCCCCTTTCAGGTAGGTCTTAGATTTTAGCCATTATGCCCCATTTATGTGGCGATACCATTTACAGCCACTCAAGTATATTCGACTCACATGCAGTCAGAAGCTGAAAGGGCTAACAAATTCATTGAGCACATTCAACACATTAGCCAATAGGTCCATGATATATTGGACAGATCCAATGTTAAGAACAAGCAGTGCCATGATCAACATCGAGTGGTGCACAAGTTCCAGGTGGGCGACAAAGTTTGGCTTCATTTGCGGAAAGAGCGTCTTGTTGGGCCCCACCGCAAGCTTCACCCACTTCGATATGAGCCATACACCATCACCAAAGTCGTTGCTGACAATGCCTTTGTGCTCAGCATCCCACTGTTCCTTGGTCTGCACCTATTGTTCAATTTAAATCGCATTCAGCCATACTTCCCACCATTATTGGACACATCTGACATTGTAGAACAACTCACACCAACAGTGCTAAACCCAGACTGCATGGAACATGCCACAACTGATCGGATCACGGACACATAGATCAAGGGCACTCGCCAGCAGAATATCCAACAATATCGGGTTGTCAAAGGTGGCCAACTCCTTCACCAAGGCAAGTGGCTCACCGGGGACGAAGTTCAACAGAAGTTTCCCCATCTCATGGAGGCACTCAACACAATGCGGACCATTGCTTCCTAAGGGGGTAGGAATGATCCAGGTGGATATTGGTGGCAACCGACCTATTCCACTTAGACCCCCAATAATATCTCTTTTAGTTTTTTGGTTTCCTTAATTGTAGTACAATTTACTATTTTGGTAGTTTTTCAGGTCCTGAACATCTAGAGCCGTTTTGAGACCATAAATGGTGTTTTTAGGGAAAATGAAGAGATTGAAAACATCCCAAACTCACTCACCAATTTTCTTTTAGCCTTCTTTTTGAGATCTTCGAAACGAGGTATTATGATAGCCAAACGGAGATTGTACGCCAAAGTTACGACCCCAGGAAACTGATGTACCAATTTACCCAAACAGGGCCCACAGGTTTGGCGCTTCATCTCCTAGGGTTAGGTTTTTGGATGTTTAGGTTTTTCCATTATTTTTGAATAATAAATAGGCTTTTGAGCCTCATTGTAACATAGTTCAGAGGCATGTAGCCACCACATCTCTCCTCAGAGATAAGGTACCATCACTGTCCGGAATAGGTATCCAATCTTATGGATTGATGACCTTCTGGACCAACTCAAGGGAGCCAAATATTTTAGAAATATTGACTTGAATTCAGGTTATCTCCAGGTTCCTATCGAACCCTCCGATGTGTGAAAGATTGCCTTCAAATCCAAGGAGGGCCTTTTTGAATGGTTGGACATGCCATTCTGATTGACGAACGCACCTCCAACCTTCATGAGACTGATGGATGACATCTTGCAGTCGGCCCTTCACCAATGAATTCGTGGTGGTGTATTTAGATGACATCTTGATCTTTAGCCAGAGTTGGGAAGAACATCTCCACCATATTCGACAGGTCCTTCAAACCCTTCGACAACACAAGTTATGTGCTAACTTGGAGAAATGCACCTTTGGCCTAACCCAAGTTCAATATCTTGGGTACATCATTGATGAGTAGGGTGTATGATCCAAAATGGATCTAGAATAGACTTCTAAGTCAGAAAATTTTTCTTGGAAAATGAAAGTCAAAGGATGCTCTTGGAAATAGTCTCATTGCATAGATCTCTCCATTCTAAGTCTGATGCAATTTGAATGGACCAAAACGGACTCTGGATGAAGGAGTTATTGTAAAATGAAAATTGCCCAATGTCCTTAGAAAAGGAGGCAATTTCATTAAACTTCAAACTATATTGAAAATGTCGATTTTTGGAATAGGCTCACGGGCCAATCCACAGCTGACACATGGCAGGCCGGGATTGGGCCACTTAGCCCTGTTTGATTGGTCAAGAAGGAAATCGGGCAATATCATACTGCATCGCAAATGTGCCAAAGGGAAGGACTTAACCATAGGCCTTAAGTCCTAGTGGAAAGGATCATGGACATAGATTTTTGAGATAAGTCATACTGCTAACCATACTACATTGCAAATAGCCACCACATATCTCCTCAGAGACAAGTCATACTGCATCGCAAATGTGCCAAAGGGAAAGACTTAACCATACTACATCGCAAATGTGCTTAGTAGAAGGAAGGCTCGACATAGAGTCCATGGTGACAGATTCTCTATGATGGCCATCATGGCGGCCTGCAAGAAGAGTATCTCAGCAGAGGCTACTATTAACCTCTTCTTTGAGCGAGTGTGGGTACACTTTGGGATCCCACAGTCCATTATCTCAAATCGGGACATCGGATTCCTGAGTGAATTTTGGTCAAGAATCTGGTCGATGATGGATACAAAACTCACTAAGTCCATGATTTTCCATCCCTAAACTAATGGCCAAACATAGGTTGTCAACAGAATGATTGTACACATTCTGCACATGTGCAACTCGAAGCATCCACACACATGGGATGAAAGTCTCCCCTATGTCCAACATAACTACAACAAAGCTCTCCATAGCTCAACAGGCCACAACCCCTTTCAGGTAGGGCTCAGATTTAAGCCATTATGCCCCATTGATGTGGCCATACCATTTACAACCACTCAGGTAGATTTGGCTCGCATGCAGTCCGAAGCTGCAAGAGCTAACAAATTCATTGAGCGCATTCAACACGTCTGCCAATAGGTCCATAATATATTGGACAAATCCAATGTTAAGTACAAGTAGCGCCATGATCAACATTGAGTGCCGCATAAGTTCCAGGTGGGTGACAAAGTTTGGATTCATTTGCAGAAAGAGCGCCTTACAAGGGCCCCGCCACAAGCTTTGCCCACTTCGATATGGGCCATACACCATCACTAAAGCTATCGGGTACAATGCCTTCAAGTTCAACATCCCACCATTCCTTGGTCTGCACCCAGTGTTCAATGTATATCGCATTCGGTCATACTTCCCACCATTGTTGGACAAATCTGACATTGCAGAACAACTCACACTAATAGTGCTAAACCCAGATTGCATGGAATAGGCCACCACTGATTGGGCATGGACACACAGATCAAGAGCACTCGCCAGCAGAAGATCCAATAATACCGGGTTGTCAAAGGTGGCCAACTCCTTCACCAAGGAAAGTAGCTCACCAGGGACCAAGTTCAGCAGAAGTTTCCCCATCTCATGGAGGTACTCAATGCAATGCGGACCATTGCTTCCTAAGGGGGAGGAATGATCCAGGTGGCTATTGGTGGCCACCTGCCTATTCCACTTGGAACCCCAACACTGTCTCTTTTAGTTTTTTCATTTTCTTAATTGTAGCATAGTTTACTATTTTTGGCAGTTTTGTGAGTCCTGAACATCCAAAGCTGTTTTGAAACCCTAAATGGTGTTTTTAGGGAAAATAGAGAGACAAAATAAATCCAAAACTTACTTCCCATTTTTTTTGTAGCCTTCTCTTCGATATTTTCGAAACGAGGTATTATGATAGCCAAATGGAGATTGTATGCCAAAGTTACGACCCCAGGAAATTGATATACCAATTTACCCAAACAAGGCCCACAATTTTGGTGCTTCATCTCCTAGGATTAGGTTTTTGGATGTTTAGGGTTTTCCATTATTTCTAAATAATAAATAGGCTTTTGAGCCTCATTGTAACACAGTTCAGAGGCATGTAGTTGCCATATCTCTCCTCAGAGATAAGCTACCATCACTGTCTGGAATAAGTACCCAATCTCGCGGATTGATGACCTTTTGGACCAGCTCAAGGGGGCCAAATATTTCAGCAAGATCGACTTGAAGTCAGTTTATCACCAGGTTCCTATCAAACCCTTCGATGTGTGAAAGATTGCCTTCAAATCCAAGGAGCGCCTTTCGAAGGGTTGGTCATGTCGTTCTGATTGACGAACGCACCTCCAACCTTCAAATGACTGGTGGAAGACATCTTGCGGTTGACCCTTCACCAATGCATTTATGGTGGCGTATTTAGATGACATCTTGATCTTCAACCAGAGTTGGGAAGAACACCTCCACCATATTCGATAGGTCCTTCAAACCCTTCAACAACAAAAGCTGTGTGCTAACTTGGAGAAATGCACTTTTGACCTGACCCAGTTTCAATATCTTGGGTACATCATTTATGAGCAGGGTGTACATGTGGACCCATCCAAGATACAAGTCATTCAAGATTGGCCAACCCCAACCACTCTAATAGAGCTCCGTACCTTTTTGGGTCTTGTGAATTTCTACCACAGGTTCGTGTTGGGGTTTTCTCATATTGCTTGGCCTTTAATTCAAGTCACCAAGGGTGGAGCAAAAGCAAAATTCTTTTGGTCGGAAACCCAGTAGCAAGTGTTCTCCGAGTTGAAGAATCGCCTTTTTTCTGCACTAGTTCTCACATTATCATACCTACAACAACCATTTGAGATTGAGATAGATGCCTTCGACTATGCTATTGGGGTTGTTCTTACTCAACATGGGCATCTAGTGGCTTACCGCAGTGAGACACTTTCAGACACTGTCCGAAAGTACCCCACTTATGACAAAGAAATGTATTCCATTGTGTAGGCCTACCTTTAATGGAAGCATTACATTCTCGGGAAGGAAACAGTCATCCACATAGACCACCGGCCTCTACAATTCATACAAACACAAGGGAAGTTGCAGAACAATTTCCATTAGAAATGGTCCACCTATTTGCAATAGTTTCATTTGAACATTAAGGATAAGAAGGGCAACACCAATAATGTCACTGATTGCCCCAACAGACCACCTGATGTAGGAGCATGAGACTTGGAGGGAAAAGACTTCAAACTTATTCCAAAAATACAAAAAAATATACAAGCAAAGGAGTAGGATCCTTTAGCCATCAATTTCCATGCTTTTCTAGTTAAACATAGAGATAAAATCTAGGAATAAATCATGATGCAATAAATGTTAAATAGTTAATCTATAGTGGAGGTTCTCAACGAGAATACCTCGCTGAATAGATAGGATTAGTTAGCATAGTAGAGGTTCTCGAGGAGGATGTCTCGCAGAACTGGTAGTTGCAATAAATTTAAGCCTCTGTTTTAGGATTTGGTTGTTAACATGAACCAGTATATATGTAATTTGGATGTTATTGTAATGGGATTTGGACCGCATGGTTTTATCGCATATTTCTTAAAGGAAGAGGGTATTTCTTTATTTATCGGTCGATCCTGGAGGTGTGGTGACCTCCAAAACCTTTTTGTGCATCTGAACTGTATTTGCCTATTAAACTAGTATTTATGCGTTTATTCGGCTTCGTTTTTTCTTCTGAGTCTTTATAACAGTGATTCGACCTTGTTTTCCAACTAATACTTTGATTGAAGCCTGTTGGAGTGTGTTTCCTTTATATCGGTGTGCCCGGATTCATTTATATGCATTGTTTAGTTATGCAGGAAAAACTCTAGTTTACACTAGAAACTCGTGAAAAACTTAGTCGGAACCGAGTTCCGAACTTGAAATCCTATTAAGTATGGCCGATACCCTTATCGAGTCCATAACCAATATCGCATCGCAATGTTTGAGCGAAAAGGGACTAGCCCTTCGAAGTGCCGAAGTCCGAAGTGCGGCATTAGGATTCGAAACATTATAAGGGAGGTTTTATAACATATCGGGTCTGTGGGGCTTATCGCATTGCAAGCCTTTAACGGAAGAGCTTAGCGAGTGTGTATTGGAATTTCTGATTGTGATTGTTGATAACACTACAGTGTTATTGCATCAGAAAGGGTCGTTATGTTATTGTCCTGTTCCATGGGAACTGCCGATAGCGATTGCCGATAGTGTTATTCCATTTTATGGAGTAAAGACCCTACCGATAGTGTATTTGTGTATCAATGCTTTCCTTTGGAAAAAAACCCCGCCGATAGTACAATTGCATGTTAACGCATCCCTTTGGGAAAAGCCCGCCGACAGTGTAATTTCATGTGAAATAGCATTATGGCAATAAAACTCCTCGATAGTGCATTTCCATGTATAATCACATTATGGTAGTTTGAAACCGCTGATAGTGTATTTTATACACAATTTCATTCATTCCATTCAAAAACCCCTCCGATAGTGTATTTTGTAATTCTCATGGAATTACAGCTCTGATAGTGGAAGAAAAGGCTATGTTGTGTAAATTGTTCTCGATAACAAGGTTTGGGGTGATTAATGGGAAAAGAGCGGTGATAGTGGCCAAAAAGGGAAGTTTATAAACAGTCAGTGTAGCAATAGATGATTGATACTCCGGTGGAAGAAGAAGAAGGAACTTCGTCAGATTTAGAAGAAATTTTAGCAAGATTTTCAAGATTGTCAATATTGCTTGCACCCAGGCCACCATTAGTGGTATCAGAGCAACCTTTTGACACTGAATTGAATCTTATAAGCAAAAGAAGGAAGGTTAATACAGCTTTCAGAGTTGGAAGAGGACGAGGACGTGATAGAAGAGGACGACCAGTTGCAAATGATGAGGTGATGGAAGCTGTGCAACAGATGTAGGCTAGAATGGAAGCATTAATAGCAAGGAGAAATATAGATGATGGAGATGTTAGTTAGCATAAGGTTGAAGCTGAAGGAGAGGAGGAAACTATAGCAGTTACTCCTGAGATGAGATTCTTCCAGTCAGTGTTGAGATCCACATCTAGACCAAAGACTGAGGTTTCAATATATGAAGGAGGACTGAATCCAGAAGAATTGGTACACTGGATTAATGGCATGGAGAAGTTCTTTGATTATGAAGAAACAGAAGATGAGAAGAAAGTACAGTTTGTTGTCACCAAGCTAAAAGGAAATGCAACACTTTGGCGGGATGGAGTGCAGGCAGAAAGAAAGAGACTTGGCAAGCAACCTATCAAAAATTGGAGTAAGATGCTAGCAAAGCTAAGAGGTAAGTTTCTACCAAGTAATATCAGCAAACCTTGTTTAGAAAGATGCAGAATATTAGACAGAGGTCTATGACAGTGAAAGAATACACAGAGCAATTCTATAAGGTAAGCATAAGGGCTAGACAAACTCAGGATACAGGTGAGAAGGTGGCTATATATGTGAATGGTCTTAGGATGGACATTCAAAATGAGATAAGTATATTGTCTCCTAAAACGGTAGAAGAAGCTTATCAGATGGTACTCAAAGCTGAAGGAAATTCATGAGGAAGCAGTCTGCTAGAGGGAGAGGTACTTTCTAAGGAAAGGGAAGTCAAGGTGGTAGAGGAGGATCTACAACACCTAAAGATGGAGCTAGCAGCAACTCAACTCAACATGCAACCACAGGAGGTGATGCAAGTGGCAGAGGGAGCTTTTCTAGAGGAAGAGGAGGAAGAAGTAAGACATTACAGATGTAACAAACTAGGACACAGAGCTTTTGAGTGCCCAGAGAATACAAGAACAACCCAGAGGAATGCAATTGTTTCTCAAGTTGAGGGAGAAGCAACAAAAAAAACAGTGATAGTAGAAGAAAATATACCAAGGAGAGGAGAATCTTTGGTAATCAATAAATTTTTGCTCAAGCCAGCAAAGGAGATCGTTGAACCATCACAAAGAAAGACTTTGTTCAGAAGAGTGTGTAAGGTTCAAGGGAAACGTTGTGAGATGATCATTGATAGTGGCAACACCAATAATTTGGTCTCTATAGAAGTGGTGGAGAAATTGAAGCTGAAGACAATGAAACATCCAACACCTTACAAGGTATCATGGTTACAAAAGGGACATTAGCTGTTAGTGAATGAACAGTGTGAAGTAGAGTTGCAGTTGGGAAAATATAAGGACAAAATTGTATGTCATGCGATGTGATGCCAATGGATGTGTGTCACATATTTCTTGGAAGACCTTGGCAATATGACAGAAGAGCTATGCATGATGGGAAAAGAAACACCGACAAGTTTGGTAAAGATGGTGTCAGTCATACATCGCTGCCTATGGTAGAAGAAGATGCATCAGGAAAGAAGACTGATCCAAAAACTCTATTACTGGGAGGAAAGGAATACTTGCAGCAGATTGAAGAGAATGATGTAAATTTTGCTGTAATTTGCAAGCCCAAGGTAATAATGACTTCTACTAAAGTTTCCGATTTACCCATTGAAATTCAAGAAATGTTGGACAACTATTGTGATATCATTGTTGATGATTTGCCTAATGGGTTACCACCCATTAGAAGAATTAGCCACCATATATATTTGATTCCTGGAGAAAATCTACCTAATAAAGTAGCTTATAGAATGACTCCCACAGAAAATGAAGAGGTTAGAAAGCAGGTTAAGGAATTGCTTGACAAAGGACTGATCAGAGAAAGTTTGAGTCCTTATGTAGTACCAAAAGTGTTGAGCCCAAATAAAGATGGAGGCTGGAGAATGTGTACTGATTCAAGAGCCATCAATAAAATCACAATCAAGTACAGATTTCCTTTACCTAGAATTGAAGATTTAATGGATTGTTTGAGTGGAGCAAAGTATTTTACAAAACTAGATCTTAAAAGTGGGTATTATCAGATAAGGATAAGAGAAGGGGATGAGTGGAAAACTGCCTTTAAGACAAATGAGGGATTGTATGAGTGGAGAGTAATGCCTTTTGGGTTTTCAAAGGCACCAAGTACGTTTATGAGACTCATGAGTGAAGTTCTTAAAGAGTTTATTAGTAAATTTGTAATAGTATATCTGGATGATTAATTAGTTTATAGCAGGTCTAAGGAGGAGGACATGAGACATCTGAATTATGTCTTACAAAGGTTACAGCAAGAGAAATTATTCTTGAATATGAAGAAGTGTTCATTCATGAAAGAGGAGTTAGTGTATTTGGGTTTTGTTATTTCTGCTAAAGGGCTCAAGATGGATCCAGAGAAGATCAAGGCAACCATGGAGTGGCCTTCACCTAAAAGTGTTTTTGAGGTTAAGACGTTTCCATGGTCTTGCTAGTTTTTATAGGAAATTCATAAGGAATTTTAGTAAGATCAATGCCCCTATTATTGAGACCATAAAGAAGGATAAACAGCCATTTGGATGGACTACTGAAGCGGAAAATAATTTTCAGCTATTGAAGAAGAAAATCACTGAAAAACCTATTTTGGTTCTACCTAATTTTAGTAAGCCTTTCCAAGTGAAGTGTGATGCCAGCAGAGAAGCTATTGGAGGTGTTTTAAGTTAGGAAGACAGACCTATAGCTTATTTTAGTGTAAAGCTGAATGATTCAAAGAAGAAGTATTCTTCTTATGATAAAGAGTTTTATGCATTTGTGCAGTCATTGAAGAAGTGGAGCCATTATCTAATGTCAAAAGAGTTCATACTTTATTCAGATAACCATGCACTACAGTATATTATGCAGTAGTCAAATCTTAGCTAGAAAAATGCTAAATGGGTAGAGTATCTTCAAGGTTTCCATTTTGTCTTGAAGCACATAAATGGCCAATCAAACAAAGTTGCAGATGCCTTAAGTAGGAGAAATGTATTACTTCAAGAGAGTCAAATTCAAGTGTTAGGTTTTGATTTTATTAAAGAATTATATGAGATAGATCCAGATTTTAAAGAGGCATTTGAAGCTTGTAAGAATCTTGTTTTGATGGATAGGAATAAATGGTTGGATTATTTCTTACAATATGGACTGTTGTTTAAGAGGGATTAGCAGTGCATACCAAAATGTTCTATGAGCGAGAACTTAATCAAAGAGAAACACAGTGGTGGACTTGCATGACATTTTGGTATAAAGAAGACTTATGAACAATTGAACAGATTTTATTTCTAGCCAAAAATGAGATCTGAAGTGGAAAAATATGTGAAAACTAGAAAAATCTGTCAATATGGAAAGGGAAGAAGCCAAAAGACAGGTTTGTATGTTCCCTTACCAATTCTAGATAGGCCTTGGGATATGGTAAGTATGGATTTTCTTTTGGGCTTACCAAAGACTCAAAGAGGGAATGATTCAATTTTTGTTGTAGTGGACAGATTTTCAAAAATGGCACATTTTATTCCATGTTATATAACTAGTGATGCTACTCACATTGCTAATTTGTTTTTCAAGGAGATAGTAAGATTGCATGGGTTACCTAAGAGTATTTTCCCAGATAGAGATTCCAAATTTGTTGGACATTTTTGGAGGACACTATGGAAGAATTTGGGAACTAAACTAAGTTTCAGTTCTGCCTATCATCCACAGACTAATGGACAGACTGAAGTAGTGAATAGGAGTTTGGGCAATATTTTAAGGAGTCTTACTATAGAAAATCCAAAACAGTGGGATCAAGTGTTGGCACAAGCTGAATATGCATATAATGACTCACTTAACAGGAGTACAAGATAGAGTCCATTCCATATAGTTTATGGAATGTTGGTGGGCTCCAGTATTGTAGCAATAATGCTACAACTCCTGGAGCTTCCTTCTTTAGTTTTATCAACCCGGTAGTTCGTAACAAACTTGGAAGCGACGGTGCTGTATGCACAAGTACTAGCTCTTGCCGCAGCTGTCACTTGGTCAGCTGGCACAAGTCCGCTAGGGGCTCAAGCCAACTTCTATGAGCTCTTATAAGAAGCTTTTTAACTGATGGACGAAAGCTAATCTCAAAAGAAGCTAATCTACTTGCAGAAAGGAACTGAAAGCCAACAAGAAACGCAAACCCTAGCAAACCCTAATTCTACCAGCTAGTCCCACTGATGTAGAGATGGGAATGAAAACTACTGAAAGCGATGCCATTACTTCTATGAAGGTGAAATGCATGTGTTTAGACTACCTCTATATGAAGAAAACACTTTTTGTGTTTTTGTTTCAATTATTAGAATTATCATGCATGTGCTTTTAACTAGTTTTGTACTTGTGCAGAGGTGGATCAAGGAAGAGGAAGGCTTGAAAAAGGTTGGGAGAGTTCAGATAGGGTCTAAGGGGTCCCTAACACCCTTCCAGAGAGTCTCACAAAGTTTGGTTCCCAAGAAACTGTGTTTATGAGCTTCTACAGGAAGTCTGCAGGGGTTCTACAGGATGTTTCAGAATTTCTACAGGGTGTTCAGTAATTCCTATAGGATGTTCTACAATCAAACTTTGGGTGATGGGTGAGTGGAAGAGGCTGCATGGGTGGATAGGGAGGTAGGAGAGGGGTTTGTAATGCCTTAGTGACTGAGAGATGGGATGATGAGGGGGTGTGCTAAGCTAGTTTGTTTGGAGGAGAGTAGATGGAATGGAAGGCCGAAAAGGGAGGATAATGTGGGCAGTAGTGTAGTTGAGAGACAAGGGGTCTAATTGGGAGATGAGTAACTGGCCTGGGCAAGGTTTAGAAGGATGAGAGGGTGAGGGAGTAGTACTGCATAGTGCAAACTGAATCAAATCATCCACGTCTTGCATATAATCAAAACATTCCTAACTGTTTAATGGAACTAATGAACAACAACATTATTCTTAAGGAAAAACCATGTATGGTACTGAAGCAAAGAACATTCCAAGAGGTCTGAACGCATGGAAAACTTCTACAAATGAAAATATTGCACCACAGATTGCATGAATTTGTAAACCAATGTTTTTGGTGGGTAGCACTGTCTGCAATTCCAGCCCCTAGAAAGAGGTGAAAATGAGTGTGCAGGCAACCCTTTTTTAGAACTCTTATCAACTCCAATCTCTTCACTCTATTCTAAACAGCTGAAGTAATTCTGTCTTATGAGAATGACCTACTTAACCACACCAAGAAATCTAACTCAGCAAACTGCGTTTCAAATGCATGTAAAGAAAACCATAATGTTGAAGGAAAAGCTAACAATACAAAGGAAGGAGGCCTTAGAATCTCAGGTTGGTCCCAACCCCGAGAGCTATGGCTCCTTTTAAAAACTCAGGAATGAGATCAAATAGGACTTCTTTCCATTAAAAAACAATAATCATCAGTCAAATTGCATGCCAATAATTGGCTACAAAAGAGCAAAACCAAACTAGCAGCTCGTAGTGTAGAATGTGCAACAATGTTTCAAAAGTCCCTTTCGAAGGCTAAAGCCTTAGCATTTATACATCACGAGGCCCCAAGCTGGCCTCCTAAATTAGTGGGACTCGGCTGACCAAACTAGGAGTGAACTGCTGCTTCCTCAAAATCCGTTTGGCTGCCTTCTAATCCGGTTGTGGTGGCTGTTAGAGCTTGGAGTTGGGGGTGAAGATCCCGAGGAAGGCCTTTTAATGCTGAACAACCCTCCTACGAATCCTCAACCCCATCTTGGCTGTCTCCTGGTCCTTATCTGCTCGGTTTTGTTCCAATCATGTGTCAAAAAACCTGAAATGAGCACGTGTTAGCCACCTAGGAATAATGACTGCCCTTATTCGTACAAATGACATAAACATACTAAAAAATGATGCATAAGTTATGAAAAATGAAGGATTGAGCAAAGGTAGTTAGGCCAAATGAGCCCAAAATGTTACCAAATTTGGGGCTCATCATCACCCCCTAGCTAAAATGATTGCTCATCCCTGAGCAACTAATCCAGCTCCTCGTCCTTCATTGCTTTCACCGCCACCCTCACATCCCAGGCTTCTGAAGTGGTCTCTTCCTCACTGGCATGGAACCCAACCTTCCTTTCCACCTCCTCCCACTGCTTATGCTCTTCTTTTTCTGTGCTGCCTTCCATCAATCCTAACAGCAGAGGTGGGCTTAGCTTGAGGCGAATCCAACTGGCTTAGAGGTTCTGTATGGACTTTTTGTACAGGGGAACCCATGCTAGAGCTTCCCTCATTCGAGTTGGAGTATGGTATTCTCTGATTTTAAGGCTGTGGGACAATGTGTTCCATCGGCGGGTGCAAGCATGAACACAGTTGTCCCCTAACAGTCGCTCCATATCCTCGAAATGTGCTATCGCCTGTGCCTGCTGATCCATGTATTTCAATAAAGTTTGAGGGTTGGTGGCTAAGTGTTGGTGGGCCGATATCAATGCAGTGGGATCCCCTGGCTCTACTCTAATCAGCAGTGGTTCATGTAATTCTCGGCCCATGACTTCTTTGACCTCTGCTGCCCTCTTTTCATCATGGTTCAACCATGAGGCAAATGCCATCAACTGCATATCCCCTACAACTGTGTTGGGATCCCATGTAGTCACATTTGGAAGGGCCAAATTATGGAGATAGAACTCTGAGAGTTTGGCCTTATCCTTCGATGAACTGCCATTACATAACGTTGTGAACTGCTGGGGGTCTTGGAGTTGGGAGATCTAGTGTTTCCTGTAGAGCGGCCTCAACATCCTGTAGCCGTGCTTTTGAAGCCAACTGGTCCATCCTCTCCTTCCAAGTAGTTATCTTCGGGCTCCCTCGCTCATAAGTGACCGATATCTTTGAGGGGGACCTCTCCCTTGGCGAGGTAGGGGTATCTTCTATAGTAATTGGGCTGCTGGATGGAGGTTGGGGCTTGCTCGTTTTGATTCTCACACTTCTCTTGGCTTTGAAATACATAGGGGTCTCCCTCTTCTGCTTTTCCTTCGGCTTAGGAGGTGTACTGAGGGTGGCCAGCACGACTGCTACCTCCCTTGCAAGAATTTCCGTTGTCTTCTCTTTTGGTTTTCCTTTCTCAGGGCTTCCTGTAGAAGGCCCTGTATCAGCTGATTTATGGCTTCCTGTAGAAGCCATTTTTGGTTTTCCTGTAGAAACAGGTGGCACCGTTTTAGCTTGTTTGGCTGAGGGTGCTTTGCTTTTTAACTTGGTTGAGGTTGCCTTCGAGGTGCCTTTACTGACGTGGACTTGTCCCGTCCTTTCCACCCTACTCTGTAGCCTTTTCTCTCTGGGTGTCAATGTGGATTTGTCACCCTCCTTTTCGGCAACCTGGGGTTTCTCTTGCCTCCCTTTTTGTTCTTTCTTCGGTGCTTTGGCCGCGGGTTCTTGGCCTTTCCCTTTCTTCTCTGTGTGTGCTGAATTCTTCTCCTCGCTGCTAGAGGAGGTGAGCTCCTCGGTCAACATTTTGATATCGCCATCCTTAGTCAGATTTTAGAAGGCTTCCCACGAGAGAGGGACTGTGTAGGTGTGGAGTGCATCCTCCACGAGGAGCTTAATGAGCCCATGATGGGCTACCTGGTCTGGCGTTCCCTCTCGTAATTTTGTGGCACATTCAGTCATGGACTGCAGAAGGAAGTAAGGAATACTTAGCTTGTTTTCTGAAGGTAGGTCCATTTGGTGCCTCAATTCTGTGAGCAGCCGGAAATGGTACCCATATACGATGCTGAATCGTCCTTCGCACGTTATATACTTCATGATTTGGAGGCTGACCTCACTCCAAAGCGGCTGTAGGCTAGCTCTGCGAACCCCATTCTTATCCTCTGAGAATTGCTCCTCTGGTGGAAAGAACTCTTTTTTAGCCTTTTGGCCTAATTTCCTTTCCTCCTTGTCCCATGGTACTCCCATTGGGAGGTCAGTGACCCTGTTGATGAATTGTGGGGTGAGTCTGAGATTCAAACCCCTGAAATTGACAATGGTTAGTGTTTTCGATTTTGGCTTCAAAGCTCGCAGGAACTCCTCTGCCACCTCATCATCATAACCTTGAAGTTTGTCGCAGAACGACATCCATCGCGCACGGGTGAACAATTCTACCACCTCCGGGTTTTCTCGTAGTTTCTTTGAGTCTGTCGGTTCCTTTCTGATGAATCCACCCGGCATGGTGGAAGCCTGCTATGTTAGCCGGAGGTGGCGGGTGCGTATCAAAAGATGGCCTTTCGGATTTCTTTGGGACGGAGCGCAGAACTACACCTCTGTCACGCACACAATTCGTGAATCCTCGGCTATCTACAGGTGAGCTTTGACAGAGCCTTAATTACGACCCGAATCCTATAGAAAACCCCGCATATACTACGACGACACTTTTCATGCAAAAGGAAGATGACGCTTGCAATTGTATGCTTAGACTATAGTTTTACATTTTTGAGGATGTCGACTTCGCCACCCTTCAAACCAATTGCATGGGAGGAACAGGTTCAGTCTTACCTTTTCCAATTCGCCACCTTTAACATGAATAGATCAATTTTCCTCCGTAGCGGCTAGCTTCCTGTAGCGCAGCTTCCTGTAGAAGTCGCGCACAGGTTCCGGAGATCACGGCAGTGGTTCTGCACCTTCTGTGCCACCACCAGACGTCTGAACGAGCCGAGGACTTGGAGTAACGAGCTTCAGAGAAATTCGGACGCTTACTCGACTGCAAAACGGCTGGTGATAAATGAGTGGAGTGACGATCTAGCCGGTGGATTTGAATCCCAGCCGAACTCGTGGCGCGGGGGTGAGCTGTCCCTGCCGGACCGTTGGACGACGTCACCTACTCATTTCACTATAAGTCTCCCTTACTGCCGCATCATTCCCTGCAAATCCACTGCTACCATTTCCGTTATATCGCCGCTTCTCCCCGACTGGACGCTTCTCATGTGTCCATTACCCGTTTTGCTTGCCACGACCAACACTTTCCAAATCTAACTAGACCATCTAACTGGTCGTGGTGGCCAGTTGAATGGCTACCCGACTGCTCAACCCATTCATTTCCACACTTGCAAACATTTCAAAGCATAGTTCATGTAATTTGGACGAAAAAAGGGTGAGGCACTTACCTGTGCGGCCGCGACGTCATTTTCTTGTTGCTGCTTCGTGCACAGGCACGGGGGTTCCTCCTCGCAGACTGCTGTTGGTTGCAACACTTATTACCTGGCTGCGGATGGTGCATGTGCCCGCTCTGTGTTTTGCAGGCGCCTTGATGGTGTGCACTCTAGCTGGATGAACTGCTACGGGATTCCTGTAGGATGTCCTGTAGCAGTTTCTCCTCCTCGGTTGCATGCTGAAACGGTGGAGATGGTGGCATCACGGTCACGATCGCAGGACCCTTGGAAGGCTTTGACAAGTAGTGCATGGTATCCCTGCATCTTCTTTTCCATTTGAGAATCGCTTCTTCTGATAATTTGATGTTCTAATTTGACTGTGCAGGTATCTCCACTGCATGGCAACTGGGGTGGTAGAAGGAGGCGACAACAGTGCGTGATGGAGAAAACATTAGCTTGCATGCCTCCGTGTTGGACCTCGGGCGTTAGATCTCCCCACACAGTCGGTTCTGGGTCGTCCAAAGCTTCTACAGGAAGTTCCTGTAGAAATATAGAACTTCCTGTAGAAAGTCCTATAGCTTCCTATAGGAGGCTAAACTGTGATCAAATCACGCCCAGACCTTGGAAGAGATGAGTGTTTCCGGAGGGAGTGCTGGTGAGGTCGCCTGGTAGCATAGTAGGGACCCTTGTCTTTGAGTTGAGGGGTCTCTTTTCCTGCATGGAATACCTGCAACCTGCATGCATTGCCACATCTTGAACTTGTTTTCCCTGTTTATTTTATTTTTTCTTTTTTGTTTAATTTTTTTTTTTTTGAAAGATAGCAGGGGTGCCTCTATGAGGTTTTCACCCTTACCATCTTCCTTGAGCATCTCAGAGAGGTTTTCACTCAAGGGTATTTTTCAAACATTTCCAGAAAGACAGCAGGGATGGCTCAATGAGGTTTTCGCCCCTACCATCTGCCTTGGGAGCCCCAGAAAGGTTTTCACCAAAGGATCTTTATTATCCTTGGGTACACCCAAAACAGAGGCAGAACCCTTCTCTATGACCAGTACTGATTTTTCCACAGTTTGGATGAATTCTTGCCTTGAAAGAGGTTTCCTGTAGATCTTTAGTCGATGCCCATTGACAAGCATAGGGATGGCCTCCTCATCAATGGTCTGAATAAGAACAGATCCATTGTCATTACATTTTTCCACTGCATATGGTCCCAGCCATCTGGTTCTTAGCTTTCCCTTGAAATCCTTATGCCTGGAGTCATACAACAACGCCCTATCTCCCGGCTGAAATTGCTTGTCATTGAGGTGTTGGTCATGCCACACCTTCCTCTGAAGTTGAACCACTTCTGAGTGGAGAAGGGCCTGCATTCGGTGCTCGTCCAATCCATTCAGCTGCAATAACCTTTCTTGTTGGGCATGGCTGAGATCCAGGTCCAGCTGAGCTGCCATCCTCAAGGTGTTGTATTCGAACTCAATTGATAGCAAAGCTCTCTTCCCATAGACCAGCTCATAAGGTGTGAAGCCGGTTGTGGTCTTCCAAGTGGTGTTGTAAGCCCACGTGGCCTCAACCAGGTGATCTGCCCAATCTTTCCTGCTGCTGCTCACCACCTTAGTCAAGATCCCTTCTAATGCTCTATTGGTGACTTCCACCTGCCCATTTGCTTGAGGATGATAGGGGGTGGAAGTCCTATGCTTGATTTTGTGATGAGCAAGTAATTAAGTTAGAGGTGAACTGGCTTCCTTGATCGGTGACTAGCTCTCTTGGGTAGACAAATTTGTAGAAGATGTTCTCTCTTAAGAACTCGGCCACCTTTTCTTCTGTCGCTGCTTTGATTGCCTTGGTTTCTGCCCACTTTGTCAGGTAGTCTGTGCACACAATGATGTAAGACCTTTGCCTCGAAGGAGGGTTGATTGGACCCACAAAATCCATACCCCACTTCTCAAATGGCTCAAGAGTCACTTGAGGTTGGAGAGGCATTTCATCCCTTGGAGTCAGTTTCCCCATTCTTTGGCATCGGTCACATTGGCTGATATACCTTCTGACATCTTGATGAAGCGTGGGCCAATAGTAGCCTGCCTACAAGATTTTGAAGACAGTCCTTTTGGCTGCAAAATGTCCTCCACAAGGTCCGTCATGACAGGTTAGGAGGATATCAAAGACTTCCTCCTCCCTTACACAACTCCTTAAGATCTGATCAGGGCCAAGCTTGAACAGGTTGCCCCCGATCCAAGTGAATGAGGCACTCTTCCGTATGATCCTGCTCTTTTCTCTGGAGGATAGGTGCGGAGGAAACTGTGCTGAGACAAGGTAGTTTGATATATCAGCAAACCATGGAGAGAGTATCGAAATAGCAAACAGATGTTCATTTGGCATCTGGTCATCCACTGTTCCATCCTCTCCTGTAGATAAATCCAATCTAGACAAAAAGTCAGCAACAACATTTTCTTTACCTGGCTTGTCAACAATAGTCAAATCAAACTGCTACAACAAAAGTAACCATCTAATAATACGAGCATTCACGTCCGGTTTATTCATTAAATATCTAATTGCAGCATGATCAGTATGTACAAATGTTTGATATCCAGTGATATAATGTCGAAATTTGTTCAGTGCATGGACCACGACCAAGAATTCTTTCTCAGTTACAGTGTAATTCAGTTCTGCCTTGGATAAGTTTTTGCTGACAAAGTAGATGGCGTATGGAAGTTTTTGTTCAACTTGTCCTAAGGCTGCCCCTATGGCTTTGTTCGAGGCATCAGTGTGGATGTGGAAAGGTAGGGCCCAGTTTGGACCTCTCAAGATTGGGGTGGACACCAACTTGTCCTTTAATTCATTCAGAGCCTTCTAACAATCGTCAGTCCATTTAAACTCAACATCTTTTGCCAAGATGCCAAACAATGGTGAGGCTAGCTTGCTGAAGTCTTTAATGAATCCCCTATAATACCCTGCTAATCCTAAGAAACTTCGAACATCTCTTACCTTCTGAGGAGGTGGAACCTTCTTGATGAGAGCAATTTTGTTAGGATCCACCTATAACCCTTGGCAAGAAATGGTATGGCCTAGCACGGTCCCTTCAGTCATCATGAATTCACACTTTTCAGGACTAAGGGACAGGTTCATCTCAATGCACTTGGTTAGGACTTTTCTTAGATTGGACAATGCTTCCTGGAAGTTGGACCCATAAGGAGTGAAGTCATCCATATAGATTTCCACCGAATCATGGACCAGCTCAGAAAAGATGCTCAAGACGGCTCTCTGGAAGGTGGCAGGAGCATTGCATAGTCTAAAGGGAAGAACTCGGTAAGCAAAGGTACCCCAAGGACAAGTGAAGGTGGTCTTATCTTGGTCTTCCAGGCTGATTTGGATCTGGTTATACCCGCTAAACCCATCTAGGAAAGAGAAAAACTTCTTCCCTTCCAGGCCATCCAACACTTGATCTATGAAGGGTAGAGGAAAATGGTCTTTCTTGGTGGCCTTTTTCAGTTCTAGGTAGTCCACACAGATCCTCCACTTCCCGTTTTTCTTGGGAACCAACACCAAAGGGGACACCCATTCGCTATCCGAGATGGGGTAAATGAATCCGGCATCCAACAGTTTTTGTAATTCGTCCTTGACGATGTCCTTAAGGGCTGGATTCATTCTCCTTTGGGGTTGCCTAACCAGTTTACAGTCTTCTTTGATGTAGATGTGATGGGTATAGACCGAAGGATGGACTCCTTTCATCTCCTTATAGCTCCAAGCAAAAGCATCTAGATGACTGGCCAACAGACTACACAACTCCTTTTCCTGGGAAGGAGATAAGGAGGAGCTGATCTTTAACGTTCTCTCAGGGCCGAACTCCACATTTTTTACTCTGGGAGTGACAGGGTTGGTCACACAAAGGTCCACTAAGGTGCTAGCTTGGGCATCCTCCACCAATTCCTCTAAGGATAATGCACTAGGAGGTGGATTCTGGATCAAGGTCTCAATCAAATCATCCTCGGTTGGGAGGCCTCCCCTAGTGGTGTCTAGGGTGCACAAAGGTGCTGAGTACACCTCATCCTCTTCTCCTTCCTCCAACCAAAGTGGTAAGTCATGCTCTAATAAGGGTTGGGCAGGAGGGTAAAGGACTAGTTGCTTGGACATAGGACCATTTTTGATGGTCACGTTTCCTGCACGAAAGCTTATGTAAGCATCTGCAGTGGCTAACCAAAGCCTTCCCAAAATAAGGGGGTATCCAGTAAGCTTTGCCTTTGGTTGCAAAACCAAGAAGTCCGCAGGGTACTCCCAAGAGTCAACAGAGACCAAGACATCCTCTACAATCCCTTCGGGAGTCACGGTGGAGCGATCTACTAGTTGTAGGACTGTCGAGGTCTTTCTCAAGGAACCCTGAAGGTTGAGTTTGAGCATGGTATCTCTGGTCATCACATTAATGGCAGCCCCCAGATCAATCAATGTGTGAGGTATGATGGTGCCATTGATGTGAACATCCACTACAGGACTCCCAGGATCCAAATACTTTGGGCAGATGGCCTGCCCCAACATAAGATCAGACAGTTGTCCTATGACGTTGATGGTTGAAGCATCTCTTTTTCGCCTGCCTGGGTGTCTGAAACACTTTTCCTTCACCAGTTTGTTGTATATCGGTACATCTTTGATGGCTTGGAGAAGTGGTATCCTCACACACAACTGTTTTAGTTCTCCCAGAAGCTCATCCTCCTCTGGGTTGGGTTGTGTGGTGGCCGTTAGTCTCTCAGGAAAGGGTGGAATAGCCTTTGGTTCACTTTCTGTTTATCTTCCTTGTCCTCTGGGGGAGGAGGTTGGCGATCTGGAAGAGTCTTTCCAGATCGCAGATTGATCTTCTGGATATCCACAGCATAGGTAGGGCATGATGTTTCCCCAGTATATACCTGCTAGGCCAGTCTGTTGTTGGGGTTCAGGTTCGGTTGAGTAGGCATTTGGGGTTGCCTTGGAGGAGCAAGAGGTAATGGTTGTGGTTGAGCTGGTGGTGGAGGCAAAATGGCGGGAGGAGTATTGTACTGGGGCCTCCACCCTGATTGAGGTGCATTCCACTGAGGTTGTGGCTGGGCATGTGAATGAAATGAAGGAGTAGTGGGCTGAGTATGGTACTGAGGCGGGTAAGACCATGGAGGAGTTATAGACCAGGAAGGATGAACAGGGGGTCCCCAGGAAGGCATAAGAGAAGATTGGTTGGGGCTGTAATAAGCTTGGGATGTCCCTTGCATCCCCTGTTGGTAAGGTCTGGGTCCATGTGGCCTCCTTTAGTTGAGGAAATAGATAGGTTCAGTGGGTGCTTCTGTCCCTTGATACATGGCTTTAAGCCCAGGTAAGGTTGGACATTGGTTTGTGGGGTGGTCCTCCTCACAGACAAAACATACCTCAACTGAATGTAATGGGCACTCGTTCTTAGGGTGTTTCCTTGTACACCTAGGGCAGAAGATAGCCAAAGCCCTCTCAGCTTCCTCCTTCTTCTGTTGGATTCAGAATGTATCAAGTTGCATGGCGATGGTCTGTCTCACCTCACTCTTGAGGTCCTCTAATTGATTTGCAAACTCATGTTTGGAGAAAGGAATACCAGCTGAGAGGAGGTTTCCTCTACCTCTTTTCCGGGCTGCCCTAGAGTGGTTTCTAAACACAGTCTTTATGTCCTCATAAGGTAGTTGGTAAATATCTCCTCCAGCTAGCATGTGAAGGGTATCTAAGAGGTCTTCAGGGACTCCTCGGATCAGGACCAACTTGAGGGATTCAGGGTCAAGTGTGCACCTGGCCCGTTTATAGCTGAGTTGGAACCTTTCCTCGTAATCTTCTAAAGACTCATCATTCCCCATGGTCATCCGAAAGATTTCTCCCTTGGTTTCCTTGGACCTACAATAGTCCCGGTATTTGGTATTGAAAGCTTGCTGCATCTAGGCCCAAGTGGTGATACTGTTCCCAGGTAAGCCCATGAACCAGCGTAGTGCTGCATCCTTAAGGGTAGAGGGGAAGAGTTTCAGTTTTTGCTCATCCTCGGTATAGTCATAGGTTCGAAAAAGGACGACAAACTCAAACAGGAAGGTATCAGGGTCTTCAGTAGTCAGTCCATGGAAGTGAGGTAAAGCGGAGGGGTTGATGTTCTTCATTTTCATGTCTCCATTGGTCTCTCGGATGGGGAAGGCACCTTCAATTCTCTCATCTTCTCCCCTATTGTCAGCCATAGCTTCAGATGGAGTGTTCTCTAACTCTTCTTCTACTATAGGATCTTCATATATCTCAGGAGGTTCACCTATAGGTTCTTCTGGATCACTGTCACCAAAGAAGAGAGAAGGGTGACTCAGTGATGTGGTGGGGGTGTTGGGTAAGAATTTGCCTGTTTTATCTCAATTTCTACGAGGCATGAAATGAAAAGACTTCTGATTGCTTTTGTTTTTTCTACTACCTACAAAGCTAAAATAGATTGAACTGCAACTACTATCTTGCTGAAATGGAAATGCGGAATTGAAATGAAAGCATGAAAGAACTAATCTATTTTGCTCAAATGAAATTGCAGGAATGAAATGTTAGGCTACGCTTGCGGAATTGAAATGCTAATCTACGCTTGCAGAAATGAAATTGCGGAATTGAAATGTTAATCTATGAAAGCAGGAAATGTCTATGCTACTTTTGCAGAAAGGAAATTGCAGAATGGAAATGAAATACTACTTAGCAGAAGGCGAGAGTATGAAAGTAGAAGAAAAGCAACAATCACTAATACTCTGACGCTTCCCCGGCAACGGCGCCAAAAAGATGGTGGGCTCCAGTATTGTAGCAATAATGCTACAACTCCTGGAGCTTCCTTCTTTAGTTTTATCAACCCGGTAGTTCGTAACAAACTTGGAAGCGACGGTGTTGTATGCACAAGTACTAGCTCTTGCCGCAGCTGTCACTTGGTCAGCTGGCACAAGTCCGCTAGGGGCTCAAGCCAACTTCTATGAGCTCTTAGAAGAAGCTTTTTAACTGATGGACGAAAGCTAATCTCAAAAGAAGCTAATCTACTTGCAGAAAGGAACTGAAAGCCAACAAGAAACACAAACCCTAGCAAACCCTAATTCTACCAGCTAGTCCCACTGATGCAGAGATGGGAATGAAAAATACTGAAAGTGATGCCATTACTTCTTTGAAGGTGAAATGCATGTGTTTAGACTACCTCTATCTGAAGAAAACACTTTTTGTATTTTTGTTTCAATTATTAGAATTATCATGCATGTGATTTTAACTAGTTTTTTACTTGTGCAGAGGTGGATCAAGGAAGAGGAAGGCTTGAAAAAGGTTGGGAGAGTTCAGATAGGGTCTAAGGGGTCCCTAACACCCTTCCAGAGAGTCTCACAAAGTTTGGTTCCCAAGAAACCGTGTTTATAAGCTTCTACAGGAAGTCTGCAGGGGTTCTACAGGATGTTTCAGAATTTCTACAGGGTGTTCAGTAATTCCTACAGGATGTTCTACAATCGGACTTTGGGTGATGGGTGAGTGGAAGAGGCTGCATGGGTGGATAGGGAGGTAGGAGAGGGGTTTGTAATGCCTTAATGACTGAGAGATGAGATGATGAGGGGGTGTGCTAAGCTAGTTTGTTTGGAGGAGAGTAGATGGAATGGAAGGCCGAAAAGGGAGGATAATGTGGGCAGTAGTGTAGCTAAGAGACAAGGGGTCTAATTGGGAGACGAGTAACTGGCCTGGGCAAGGTTTAGAAGGATGAGAGGGTGAGGGAGTAGTACTGCACAGTGCAAACTGAATCAAATCATCCACGTCTTGCATATAATCAAAACCATGTATGGTACTGAAGCAAAGAACATTCCAAGAGGTCTGAACGCATGGACAACTTCTACAAACGAAAATATTGCACCACAGATTGCATGAATTTGTAAACCAATGTTTTTGGTGGGTAGCACTGTCTGCAATTCCAGCCCCTAGAAAGAGGTGAAAATGAGTGTGCAGGCAACCCTTTTTTAGAACTTTTATCAACTCCAATCTCTTCACTCTATTCTAAACAGCTGAAGCAATTCTGTCTTATGAGAATGACCTACTTAACCACACCAAGAAATCTAACTCAGCAAACTGCGTTTCAAATGCATGTAAAGAAAACCATAATGCTGAAGGAAAAGATAACAATACAAAGGAAGGAGGCCTTAGACTCTCAGGTTGGGCCCAACCCCGAGAGCTATGGCTCCTTTTAAAAACTCAGGACTGAGATCAAATAGGACTGCTTTCCATTAAAAAACAATAATCATCAGTCAAATAGCATGCCAATAATTGGCTACAAAAGAGCAAAACCAAACTAGCAGCTCGTAGTGTAGAATGTGCAACAATGTTTCAAAAGTCCCTTTCGAAGGCTAAAGCCTTAGCATTTATACATCACGAGGCCCCAAGCTGGCCTCCTAAATTAGTGGGACTCGGTTGACCAAACTAGGAGTGAACTGCTGCTTCCTCAAAATCCGTTTGGCTGCCTTCTAATCCGATTGTGGTGGTTGTTAGAGCTCGGAGTTGCGGGTGAAGATCCCCAGGAAGGCCTTTTAATGTTGGACAACCCTCCTACGAATCCTCAACCCCATCTTGGCTGTCTCCTGGTCCTTATCTGCTCGGTTTTGTTCCAATCATGTGTCAAAAAACATGAAATGAGCACGTGTTAGCCACCTAGGAATAGTGACTGCCCTTATTCGTACAAATGACATAAACATACTAAAAAATGATGCATAAGTTATGAAAAATGAAGGATTGAGCAAAGGTAGTTAGGCCAAATGAGCCCAAAATGTTACCAAATTTGGGGCTCATCAAATGCACCCAAGAGGAGTATCTAAGTTAAGAAACTTGGGAAAAGATGAGATGAGAAGTGCAGAGGGAGAAGATTTTGCTTCAGAAATGTAAGCATTACATGAACAAGTGAAACAACAACTGCAGGATAGCAACATCAGGTACAAAACTAGAGCAGACATGAGAAGAAGAGAGGTGAACTTTGAAGTTGGATATTTGGTTTTAGCACACCTCAGAGAGGAAAGATTTCCAAAGAGGGAGTATAACAAATTAAAGTTCAAGAAAATTCGACCATGCAAAGTGTTAAGGAATTTTTCTGCAAATGCATATGAAATTGAATTACCCCCTGATGTTGGAATATCTCCAATTTTCAATGTTCTTGACCTATACAAGTATGAAGGTGAAACTGCAGATGATACAGAAGAAGATCAAGGGACACAAGAAATTGACTGGATAAAACAGTTACCTATAGCAAAAGCATTATAGCTAGAAAGGATTTTGGACAAGAAAGTGTTTTAGAAAACCAGAGGACATGAGTACTTTCAGTATTTGGTCAAATGGAAGGATCAGCCAATTGCTAAAGCTACTTGGGTAATAGAAAATATGCTACAGAAGCTGGGAAGTTTTGTAGAAGAACTCATGGATAGGAGCCCATGAAGAATTTTGTCCTTAGTAGTCTGATGTAGGAGCATGAGACTTGGAGGAAAGAGACTTCAAACTTATTCCAAAAATACAAAAAAATCTACAAGAAAAAGAGTGGGACACTTTAGCTTTCAATTTCCATGTTTTTCTAGTTAAATATAGAGATAGAATCTAGGAATAAATCATGATGTAATAAATGTTAAATAGTTAAGCTATAATGAAGGTTCTCGAGGAGAATACCTCGCTAAAAAAATAGGATTAGTTAGCATAGTGGAGGTTCTCGAGGAGGATGTCTCGTAGAACTGGTAATTGCATTAAATTTAAGCCTTTGTTTTAAGATTTGATTGTTAACATGAACTAGTATATATGTAATTTGGATGCTATTGTAATGGGATTTGGACCGCATGATTTTATCGCATATTTCTTAAAGGAAGAGGGCATTTCTTTGTGTATTGATCGATCTCGGAGGCATGGTGACCTCTGAAAACCTTTATGTGCATCTAAATTGTATTTGCCTGTTAAACAAGTATTTATGCGTGTATTTGGCTTCATTTTTTCTTCTGAGTCTTTATAACATGGATTCGGCCTTGTTTTCCAACTAATAATTTGATTGAAACCTGTCGAAGTGTGTTTCCTTTATATCGGCGTGCCCGGGTTCCTTTATATGCATTGTTTAGTTCTGCAGGTAAAACTATGGTTTACACTGGAAACTCGTGAAAAACTTAGTCAGAATTTAGTTCCGGACTTGAAATCCTATTAAGTATGGCTGGTACCCTTATCAGGTCCGTAACCAATATTGCATCATAGTGTTTGAGCAGAGAGGTACTAGCCCTTTGAAGTGCTGAAGTCCAAAGTGCGACATTCGGATTTGAAACATTATAAGGGAGGTTTTATAACATATCAGGTTCACGGGGCTTATTGCATCGCAAGACTTTAATGGAAGAGCTTAGCAAGTGTGTACTGGAATCGCCGATTTCAATTTCCAATAACACTACAGTGTTATCGCATTGGAAAGAGCAGTTACATTATTGTCCCGTTCCATGGGAACTGCCAATAGTGATTACCGATAGTGTTATTCCATTTTATGGAGTAAAGGCCTTGCTGATAATGTATTTGTGTATCAACACTTTCCTTTGGAAAAAAACCCCACCGATAGTGCAATTGCATGTTAACACATCCCTTTGGGAAAAGACCGCTGACAGTGTAATTTCATGTGAAATAGCATTACAGAAATAAAACTCCCTGATAGTGCATTTCCATGTATAATCACATTATGGCAGTTTGAAACCACGGATAGTGTACTTTATACACAATTGCGTTCATTCCATTCAAAAATCCCTCCGATAGTGTATTTTGTAATTCTCATGGAATTACAGCTCTAATAGTGGAAGAAAAGGATCCGTTGTGTAAATTGTTCCCGATAACTAGGGTTCGGGAAATTAATGGGAAAAGAGTGGTGATAGTGGCCAAAACGGGAAGTTTATAAACAGCCAATCTAGCAATAGATGATTGATACTCCGGTGGAAGAAGAAGAAGGAACTCCGTCAGATTTAGAAGAAATTGTAGCAGGATTTGCAAGATTGTCAATATCGTCTACACCCAGGCCACCACCACCGGTCATGGCGCTAACCACTGTGCTCGACTCCTGTGGGCACGAGACATTGGGGTGGACACATGTTTACAAGAGCAATCCAGAATTTGACAGCATATAACAGACACTCCTGGAAGGGAAGAAAGTTCCAAATTTTTATCTTTAGGATGCACTGTTATGCCACTTGGGACACATATGTATTCCTTCAAGTGAGCATGCCAAGATGATTTGAGAGGCACACTACAGTCGGGTCACTGGACATTTCGGAGTAGAGATAACAGTGGCGGTATTGTAGAAGTATTTGTATTGCCCGAAACTTCGTCATGATGTTGGGCAGTACATTAGATCCTGCACCATGTGCACCATTTCCAAACCAACCATCAAGAAGCAAGGCCTGTGTACTCCTCTATCTACTCCTAGTTGGCCTTCGGAATGTGTCTCCATGGATTATATGTCGAGCCTTCCTTCTACTAAGCACGACAATGATTGCATTTTCATGGTCATCGACAAATTCTCTAAGATGGCCATCATGGCGCCCTGCAAGAAGGCTATCGCAGTAGAGGCAACTGCTAAGTTCTTCTTTGAGTGAGTGTGGGTACACTTTGGGATCCCACAGTCCATTATCTTAGTTCGGGACAAAAAATTCCTGAGTGAATTTTGGTCATATCTATGGTTGACGCTTGATGCAAAACTCACAAAGTCCACGACCTTCCATCCCCAAACTGATGGCGAACAGAGGTTGTCAAGAGAATGATCAGACACATTCTGCACATGTACAACTAAAAGCATCCACACACATGGGATGAAAGTCTCTCCTATGTCTAACACAGCTACAACACAGCTCTCCACAGCTCAACAGGCCATAACCCCTTTCAGGTAGGGCTATGATTTTAGCCCTTATGCCCCATTGATGTGGCCATACCATTTACAGACACTCAGGTAGATTCGACTCATGTGCAATCCGAAGCTGAAAGAGCTAACAACTTCATTGAGCACATTCAACATGTCCATGGTATATTAGATAGATCTAACGCTAAGTACAAGTAGCACCAAGATCAACATTGAGTGTCACACAAGTTCCAGGTGGGCAACAAAGTTTGGCTTCATTTGAAGAAAGAGTGCCTTGCTGGGCCCCACTGCAAGCTTCGCCGGCTCCGATATGGGCCATAAACCATCACCAAGGTCGTTGGTGACAATGCCTTCAAGCTCAGCATCCCACCGTTCCTTGGTCTGCACCCAGTGTTCAATGTAGATCGCCTTCGGCCATACTTCTCACCATTGTTGGACACATCTGACATTACATAACAACTCACACTAATAGAGCTAAACCCAGACTGCATAGAACAAGCCACCACTAATTGGATCATGGACACACAAATCAAGAGCACTCGCTAGTAGAAGATCCAACTATATTGGGTTTTCAAAGCTGACCAACTCCTTCACCAAGACAAGTGGCTCACCAGGGACTAAGTTCAACAAAAGTTTCTCCATCTCATGGAGGCACTTAATGCAGTGGGGATCATTGCTTCCTAAGGGTGGAGGAATGATCCACATGGATATTGGTGGCCACGGACCTATTCCACTTGGACCCCAAACACTGTCTCTTTTAGTTTTTCGGTTTCCTTAATTGAAACACAATTTACTATTTTTGACATTCTTTCGAGTCCTGAACTTTCAGAGTTATTTTGAGGCCCTAAAGAACGTTTTTAGGGAAAATGGAGAGGCCAAAAATGTCCCAAACCAATATTCCCATTTCCTTTCATCCTTCTCTTCGAGATCTTTGAAACGAGATATTATGATATCCAAACAGAGCTCGTTTGCCAAAGTTATGACCCCAAGAAGTTGATGTACCAATTTACCCAAACGAGGCATGTTAGGGTCTTATAATTTTTATAGGATTACTTGATTATAGCTGATAATTATTATGTTTGAGATGTTGGAAATAATATTTCCTCCTACAAATTATTTCCAAAGCAACACCAAGTACTAAGAGTTAGGGATATTTTTACATATAAATGTTTGGAACAGATCAAACTGCAGGTATTTTCATCGGAAAGAGATCAGAAGAAGTTTTCCAACGTTATATTATTCACTCAAATCCCATTCCTGGATTGAAGGAAAGAGCAAGTTGAAATGTACACCTTATAACATATAAGAAGGCATAAGTGACAAATAATTTATTTTGAATTATTAAAATAAATTCAAAAATAAGTGAATAATTAAAACTTTAAAAATACATGAAAAATTCATTTATTCAAAAGTCCAAAAGTCAAATGGCCCACCCTTGTGAGTTACAGATGTCAACCTCAAGTAATTTTGGACGCCCTTCTCCTAAACCTCTTATTGCCCTACCCCCTTCGAAATCCATTTACTGTTTTGGTTTGGATTTTTTTAGATGGTGGGAATGTATTTGGTAGGCTAAGATGGAAGGAAAAGGAGTTAAAACAATTTTACAGGCACACATAGTAAAATAGTTTATAGCTACACGAAAAATAAATTCATGGGTGCAGGAAAATAAATACATGAGAAAAAATAAGAGGAAGATTTTGCAATAGTATGCTCATGAAAGTAATGTACAGGTGAGGAAGAATAAAGAGCTTCATGTAAACTAGTTTTACATATAAGAGGACAAGTAAAAATGAGTTTTTACATTGCAATAGTATGCTCATGAAAGTAATGTACAGGTGAGGAAGGATAAAGAGCTTCATGTAAACTAGTTTTACACATAAGAGGACAAGTAAAAATGAGTTTTAACATAGAAGCAAAATAATAATTTATAGCTACAGGGAAAAATAAATTCATGGGTGCAGGAAAATAAATACACTAGAAAAAATAAGAGGAATATTTTGCAATAGTATGCAGGAAAATAAATACACTAGAAAAAATAAGAGGAATATTTTGCAATAGTATGCTCGTGAAAGTAATGTACAGGTGAGGAAGAATAAAGAGCTTCATGTAAACTAGTTTTACACTTAAGAGGACAAGTAAAAATGAGTTTTTACATAGAAGCAAAATATTTTTGTTTTACAGGGATAAAAGTGTTTTACCACCTATGGATTTACAAAAAACAACACATGGTTTTGGAAATTGCCCAAATATTTATAGAGTAAAAAGGAAATTTACATGGTTTTTGAAAACAACTCATGGATTTTTGAAATTATAAATCATTCTAATAAATACTTTGAATTAGGAATTTAATTTAAATATTTGGAAATATTAATTTAAATATATTATTTAAATCCAAATATTTTGTGACAAAACAAGTATTTAAAAGATGAAGGATAACACAAGGCACATGACAACAACAAGATAAGCAGACCCAACATTTCAGAACAGAATAAAACAAAAAGAGGGACAACACCCAACAAGACAAACAACATTGCTCATTATGCCCAAAAACAACAGATTGCAAGCAATCAGTAAACCAATTCCAGATTGGAATGCACATTACTTACCGGAGGTTCAGAGTTCCTTGCAAGAAAATTAGAGATATTATCTTATCTTTAGTTTATTATGTAGGATTTCTCCAGAAATAGCCACTGTGGGCAACAATTCACTTTAAAGATTGAACTTAAGATCAGAAATAGTATAGACTTTCTATTACTTAGTTGTATTTTGGGAAATATCTAAAGGTTTTTGGTAGATATTGTTTGTAATAATTTTTATTCAGATTTTCCTGAGATTATTAGAGAATATTTTGAAAATCAATTCCGTTTTTGAGATTTGATATTAGTTTAACAAAATATCTCAAGATATTTTTTAATTATTAGTTTAAATACTTCATTCATTGGAAGTATTGATGGTTGGTACGTGAACATTGTAACTCTTTCTATCAAGCACTGTATTTTCACGATGCTGGAGCACCATTAATGAAAATAATTTTCACAGGATACCTGTGTTATGAAATACTGGTGTTGTTTTTCCTACAGTAGTTTTTCCTACTGTAGTTGTGTTTTCATTGTTATTCTTCTTATGTTATTCATCTGAAATTGGGGATGTGAAAAATAGGATATGTTTTTGAAAACCTTATTTTTTCCTACTGTAGTTTTTCCTACTGTAGTTGTGTTTTCATTGTTATTCTTCTTATGTTATTCATCTGAAATTGGGGATGTGAAAAATAGGATATGTTTTTGAACACCTTATTTGGACTGCGTTTACAATATATATGTTTTCTTCTAAGGTCTGATTGAGAAATTATTAAATGATTTTCAATCCATGATGAAGTGTACCTTTTCTCCATCAACCAACCAACCAACCAAATTCAAAACAAACAACCAAGCTTAATCATAACTATCCTAAAATCAACTTAAAAACCAAGTTAAATCATACAGAGAGAGCCCTCTCTGAAGTTGGCAGGGTTAGATCCCAACTTCAAAAGTGGTTTGATGTTGTCCAATGTATAGTGGCGACCATACTGGGGAGGACATTTTATGTTCCTCAGAAAAGTGTATCAAGTTCTAGTTTTATCTTCCTCAGAAAAGTGTATCAAGTTCTAGATCTGATTGTTGATGGTGAACAATGATCAGACATAAGAAGGCTGAATTATTCACCTAGCGACTCCATGTTCAAAGTATCCAAAGCTTCAAAGTTTTTAGGGTGACTCCACTGTCAAATAATCTAGGTTTTAGAGCATTCATGGTGACTCCACTACACGTTGATGAGATTTCTTTCTAAACAAGATGACAGGGTATTTGGCAAATCTTCTATCTTGTGAATTTTTAAAAGGAATCAGGAATGAGTTAGTAGAATTTCAAATTGATGAAGCTTTTTTAGAATCGAGAAAATATCCTTGTGAAAGTAAAATTAGTTTTCTTGGTTAGTTGCTGAAATATTTGAGAAAGATATTGAACTTTTGGATCTTCGGATTTAGTCCTATAGTTTCCAATATCCTAAAATATTCTTGGAAAATATTCCTTCTCTAAAACAAGAGGAGATTCTATTGCCTTTTGATTTGCATATTGAGAAAAATTTTGTTTTAGAATACGAGACTGAAAATCAAGAGTTGAAATTAGGGTTTAACCTTGAGGATACAATGGATGAGATCATCCATGATCTACTGGTCATTGAAGGGCTGCAAGTTAATTTAGCTAATCATGCCTTTATTGGTGTTGTAGCAGACGACATAGAGGTTCTTTTTAGGTTAAGTGTTCAACCATGTTTTCATTATAAGGACAAGATCCATCTGCACTTACCATTACATATTACAGCCTTGATTTTGGGGGCAAAAAGTAAAGCTATCCATTTGCTTTTGCTAATAGGTAGTAAAACAGTCCACTTGTTTCAGCAACTACTTACTCGCTTCATTGTTATTTTTGTATTATTTGAGTCAGCATGATTTTCAGCAGTGTAGGGTAGTAGTCCACTTGTTTCAGCAACTACTTAGACTCACTTCATTGGAATTTTTGTATTATTTGATTCAGCGTGATTTTCAGCGGTGTAGGGTAGGTAGCAGTGTGTAGATAAGCTTAGTACTTAGAGCATTTTTCCAATCATTCTTTCCAGTTTCAGTTTTAGTTTAGTGTGTTTCAGATTTCAGTTTGTAGAAAAGGTTTAATTTTAGTTTGATATTTTCAGTCACAGAGATTTTATGGCAGAGCACCTTGTAGATTCATGATCAGCCCAATGGATCCAACTAGGAAGTGCCATCCCTAGCTGGAGCCCCTATTAGGGTCCTATAAGTTTTATAGGATTACTCAATTATAACTGATCATTATTATGTTTGAGATGGTGGAAATAATATTTCCTCCTGCAAATTATTCCCAAAGCAACACCAAGTACTAAGAGTTAGAGAGATTTTTGCATATAAATGTTTGTATTAGATCAGACTACATGTATTTTCACCATAAAGAGCTCATAAGCATTTTTCCAATGGTATATTATTCACTCAAATCCGATTCCTGGATCGAAGGAAGGAGCAAAGTGAAGTCTATACCAGAAAGCATATAAAAAGACATAAGTGAGAAATAATTTATTTTAAATTATTAAAATAAATTAAAAAAAAAATGAATAATCAAAAATTTAAAAATACATGAAAAATTCCTTTATTCCAAAGTCCAAAAATCCAAAAATCAAAAGGCCCACCCCGCACTCATGCAATAAGTCCCCATAGTTAAACGCATAGGGATATGTGCATATTATAAATCTATGGTAACAAATAGGTTTCACATTCCCCTAGCCCCTCCAAAATTTAGCCCGAGGGGGTCTGGAAAAGTGGTTTTCAATTTTACTATAAGTTACACATGTCAACCTCATGGGTCTGCAAAAGTGGTTTTCACTTTAACTGGGTCCAGAAAAGTGATTTTCACTTTAACTGTCAACCTCATGTAATTAAGTGGTTTTCACTTTAACTGTCAATGTCAACCGCATGTAATCTCGGAGCCCCTCTCCGTAAACGTCTCACTGCCCCTCGTTCGATTGAAAAATATGGCGGGAATGGATTTCATGAGATTGTGAAACAAATTTTATGTGGATGGGAGGCTGAATGTAATTCAATGCGACTATGAAGTAAATTCTATGTGGATGGGAAGCTAAGTTAAAGAGATCATAAATTCTATGTGGATGGGAGGCTAAGTTAACGAGATCATAAATTCTATGCGGATGGGAGGCTAAGTAGCGAGAAAGTTTGGATGGAAGGCAAATGAGTTAAACAATTTTACAGGCACACAGAGTAAAATAATTTTACAAGAAAAGGAAATTCATGGGTGCAGCAAAATAAATACATGAGACCAAATAAGAGAGATATTTTGCAATAGTATGCTCATGAAAGTAATGTACATGTGAGGAAGGATAAAGCGCTTTCATGTAAACTAGTTTTACACATAAGAGGACAAGTAAAAATGAGTTTTTATAGAGAAGCAAGATATTTTTGTTAATAGGGATAAAAGTGTTTTACCACCCATGGATTTACAAAGAAATACAACACGTGATTTTGGAAATCCATCCAAATATTTACAGGGGTAAAATGAAATTTACAGGGGAAGGTAAAAGGAGAAACATGACATCGTGTTTGAAAACAACGCATGGATTTTTGAAACAGTTTTTATAAATAATTATAATAAAAACTTTGAATTATGAATTTCATCTGAATATTTGGAAATTTTAATGTAAATATATTATTTAAATCCAAATATTTTGTGACAAAACAAAGTATTTAAAAGATGATGGATAAGACAAGAAACATGACAACAACAAAATAAGCAAGGACAACAATGCATATGCAACCCAACATTTCAGAACAGAACGCACTAGAAAGAGGGTCCCAGAAAAAACAAATTTCAAGAAGTTAGTAAACCAATTCGAGATTAGAATGCACATTGCTTGCAGGAAGTTCAGAGTTCCTAGCAGGAAAATTAGAGATATTATCTTATCTTTAGTTTAATATGGAGGATTTCCAATTAGAAACAATTCACTTTAAAGGCTGAACATAAGATCAGAAATAGTATAGACTTCCTATTACTTAGTTGTATTTTGGGAAGTTTTTGGTAGATATTGTTTGTAATAATTTTTATTCAGATTTTCATGAGATTATTAGAGAATATTTTTTAAATCAATTCCTTTTTTGGGATTTGTTATTAGTTTAACAAAAATATGTCAAGATATTTTGTAATTATTAGTTTAAATACTTCATTCATTCAAAGTATTGAGGGTTGGTCCGTGAACATTGTAACTCTTTCTATTAAGCACTGTACCTTTTTCACGCTGCTGGAGCACCATTAATGAAAATAATTTTCACAAGATACTTGTATTATGAAATACTGGTGATGTTTTTCATACTGTAATTGTGTTTTCACTATTATTCTTCTTATGTTATTCATCTGAAATCTAATTGTAAAACAGGATATGTGAAAAATAGGATATGTTTTTGAACACCTTATTTGGACTATGTTTACAATCTGTATGTTTTCTTCTAAAGGTCTTATTGAGAAATTCTTAAATGATTTTCAATCCATGCTGAAGAACACCTTTTCTCCATTCCATAATTTAATTTAAAAGATCCAGTAAATCTAGCTAGCTTGCCCTATGATTACTCCTTTGAAATTTTGATGTAGTATTCCAGTTTTATTTTACTCCATATCCCAATGGAAAGGAAGTGATTTGATCAGATCAACCAACCAACCAACCAACCAAATTCAAACAAACAACCAAGCTTAATCATAACTAGAAACTAGCCTAAAATAAACTTAAAAACCAAGTTAAATCATACACAAAGAGCCCTCTTTATAGCTGGCAGGGTTAGATCCCAACTTCAAAAGTGGTTTGATGTTGTCCAATGTATTTACTCCCACAACCTCAAAAATGCAGAATGATAACAGGGCCCACAATTTTGGAGCTTCATCTCCCAGGGTTAGGTTTTTGGATGCTTAGGGTTTTCCATTGTTTCTCAATAATAAATAAGCCTTTGAACCTCATTGTAACATAGTTCAAAGGCATGTAGCCGCAACATCTCTCCTCAGAGATAAGCTACCATTTCCCGGGCTATCTTATTTCCATTCTGTTTGTAAGCATAGTTCAATATTTTTCCATTAATGAAATGAAGCGTTTTTCTGTTGCATCTCTATGTTTATGATTAGATTTGTAAGTTGTTGCACTCTTGTTTAAGTTTAGATTAGTGGTATAAGAGAGGTCTTCACTTTCTATGTTTTTCTTTGCATGTCCACAACAAGGTCAGGGTAAAAGGAATTAGGGTTTGATCTAGTTGAACCATTGCAAGATAAGTCTCACAAAACCTGACGACCTCCCATGGCGAAAGAAAAGAAAGATGAAGGGGCAGAAGATCCTTTCAAAATGTTGCTCAAAGAAGCTCTCGAGCGACAAAGGGACGTGATGATGGATAAATTTTCCCAGATCCTTTAACGAATACCCACAGGTGATGCATATTCATCCAGCAACAAGTTTGGAGGCGCCACTCCTTTTAAGGTACAAGTTAACTTTGATATTCCCATATTCGAAGGCCTAATAGATGCAGACATCGTAGATAAATGCTTAAATCTATTGGAAGGATATTTTTCAGTTCAAGACTTTTCCAATTGGGAAAAGATTACGTTTGCACTTCTCAAAGCCGCCCCTCATGTCAAGGACTGGTGGGAAACCTACTGTGAACAAAAGGACGAGAGTGAAGCCTCATTGTTGTCAGCTGCATCCACTTGGAATTCTTTCTGAGACACCTTTAAGGAACAAAATTACCTTGTCGAGAGCTATGAAGATAAATACATAAAGTGGACCACGCTACGACAGGGAAGGGACCAAGATGTGCCGGATTTCACAAATACTTTCCATACCCTTCGCACAAATCAAGGATACTGAGCGGCGTTTGGTACTCAAGTACCGTGGTTATATACACAAGTACATCCATGACGAGATGGAGTTCCTAGACATTTCCTCGCTCGGCACGACGTATCGGTACATTGTAAAGATTGAGAAGAAGTTTAAATAGAAGAAGCGGAACTTTGGAGCTGTGAATCGAAAGCAAGGGAAAGGTACCCCCAAACCACAGAACAAGGGACCAAGCGAAGGCAGAGCTACCTAGGACAACTTGCCGAAGCCACAGGCAAAGAAAAACACCATGAAGACGAAGAAGGACACAGAAAAATGGTGTGGGTTCTATAAAAGTTCCACTCACAATATAAGTGAGTGTCGAGCCAAGTAGTCACTCGTGACCAAGTTGAAGGCATCCGAATCAGATGCAGGTTTCGACTTTGAATCAGAACTCGATAAGGGGATTGATAAAGGGAAGTAGATCATTGATGTGAAGCCCAATGCCACCATGGACACCACAAAGATCCGGAAAATTGATCCTGAAGACCCAGAAGAGGTGGAATGCCTCTTCCACTCACACATGTGGGTGAAGTGTTCTCCGATGTAGTTCATTGTCGACAGCGGGAGCCAAAAGAACCTCATTTTAGTAGAAGTCTTGAAGCGACTTGGCCTACATATTACATCACATCCACAACCGTAGGCCATTGGATGGCCTCACCAAGGACGAGATCTTCATGTCAGCCAGGAGTGTCACCTTCCCTATAGAATCAAGCCCTTCACGGGTGAGGTATCATGTGATGTTTCTCCTCTTGAATTTTCTGATGTATTGTTAGGAAAACCATACTTGTGGAAGCGACATGGTGAATATGAGTATGGACCTCGCTATGTGATTATTACTTTGGCTAATAAGTTGTACAGGAGACCAAAGGTAGCCCCACCTACCACCATCTCTTTGATAATTGTAAATAAATGCAGTAAGATTATTTCACAGACCAGGAAATTTGTATTGCTTATGATTCACCCCCCAGCCAAGAAGAAGGTTGTGGCCACGACTTCTAGGCAAGGCTCCTCTACACAGCAGCAACAGATGGACAAGGTCATGGAGGAGTACATATGCATTTTCTCCTCACCCACAGTGGTACCTCTACACTGTCAGGTCAAGCACTCTATCGATCTAACCCTAGGTGTGCCGCTTCCCAATGGACCAATTTATCGATGCTCTATTTTCGAGAATGATCAGATCAAGAGGCAGATTCAGGAACTACTGCAGAAAGGGCACATTAGGGCAAGCTCATCACCCAGTGGTAGCCCGATTTTATTGGTACAAAAGAAGGATGGGACATGGAGACTCTGTATTGACTATCGGGTGCTGAACAAGATCACTGTCTGAAATAGATACCTAATCCTGCGGATTGATGGCCTTCTGAACCAGCTGAAGGGGGCTAAATATTTCACCATGCTTGACTTGAAGTCAGGTTATTACCAAGTACCTACCGAACACCCTAATGTGTGGAAGACCGCCTTCAAATCCAAGGAGGGCCTTTTCAAATGGTTGGTCATGTCGTTCGAATTAATGAATGCCCCTGCAACCTTCATGAGACTGATGGAATACATCTTGTGGCCCTTCACCAATGCATTCATGGTGGTGTATTTAGATGAAATCTTGATCTTTAGCTAGAGTTGGGAAGAACACCTCCACCATATTCAACAGGTCCTTCAAACCCTTTGGCAACACAAGTTGTGTGGTAACTTGGAGAAATGCACCTTTGGCCTGGCCTATGTTCAATATTTGGGGTACATCATTGATGAGCAGGGTGTACTTGTGGACTCATCCAGGATACAATTCATTCAATATTGGTTAGCCCCAACCACTCTAACAGAGCACCACAACTTTTTGGGTCTTGCTAATTTCTACCACATGTTCATGTTGGGGTTCTATCATATCGCTTGGCCTTTAAGTCAAGTCACAAAGGGTGGAGCGAAAGAAAAGTTCCTTTTGTTGGAAACCCAGTAGTGAACGTTCTTTGAGTTTAAGAATTGCCTCTGTTCTGCACCAGTGCTCACATTACCAGTCCTAGAACAACACTTTGAGATTGAGACAGATGCCTCTGACTATGCTATTGGGGCAGTTCTTACTCAACATGGGAATGCATTGGCTTACCACAGTGAGACACTTTCAAACAGAGTCTGAAAGTACCCCACTTATGACAAAGAAATGTATTCCATTATGAAGGCCTATCGTCAATGGAAGCATTACATTCTGGGGAAGGAAATGGTCATCCACATAAACCACAGGCCTCTATAGTTCATACAGACACAAGGGAAGTTGTAGAATCATTTCCATAAGAAATGGGCCACCTATCTACAACAGTTCCATTTGAAAATTAAGTATAAGAAGGGTAGCACCAATAATGTCGATGATTGCCTTAGTAGAAAACCACTCATGGCGCTGAGAACTGAGCTCAACTCCTGTGGGAATGAGACATCGAGGTGGCCACATGTTTATAAGAGCAATCAAAAATTCAACAGCATATACCAGACACTCCTGGAAGGGAAGAAAGTACCAAATTTTCACCTTCAGGATGCACTATTATGCCACTTGGGACACATATGTGTTCCTTCAAGTGAGCGTGCCAAGATGATATGGGAGGCGCACTACAGTTGGGTCACTGGAAATTTCAGAGTAGAGAAAATAGTGGTGATATTGCAGAAGTAATTTTATTGGCCAAAACTTCATTAGGATGTTGGGAAGTACATTAGATCCTGCACCACCTGCACCATTTCCAAACCAATCATCAAGAATCAAGGCCTGTATACTCCTCTACCTATTCCTATCCAACCCTCGGAATCTATCTCCATGGATTATATGTCGAGCCTTCCTTCTACTAATCACATCAATTATTGTGTTTTTGTGGTCGTCGAGAGATTCTCTATGATGACCATCATGGTGGCCTACAAGAAGAGTATCTCAGTAGAGGCCACTACTAATCTCTTCTTTGAGTGAGTGTGGGTACACTTTGGAATCCCACAGTCCATTATCTCAGATTAGGATAGAAAATTCTTGATTTCATTTTGGTCAAGTCTCTAATTGATGCTGGATACAAAACTCACTAAGTCCATGACTTTCCATCCCCAAACTGATGGCCAAACAAAGGTTGTCAACAAAATGATTCTACACATTCTACACATGTACAACTTGAAGCATCCACACATTGGATGAAAGTCTCCCCTATGTCTAACACAGCTACAACATAGCTCTGCATAGCTCAACAAGCCACAACCCCTTTCAGTTAGGGCTGGGATTTCAACCATTATGCCCCATCAATGTGGTCATACCATTTACAACCACTCAGGTAGATTCAACTCATGTATAGTTCGAAGCTGAAAGGTCTAACAACTTCATTGAGCACATTCAACATGTCCGCCAACAGGTCCATGATATATTGGATAGATCCAATGCTAAGTACAAGTAGCGCCATGATCAAAATTGAGTGTCGCATAAGTTCTAGGTGGGCGAAAAAGTTTGGCTTCGTTTGTAGAAAGAGCGCCTTGCTGGGCCACCCAAGCTCAGCATCCCAACATTCTTTGGTCTGCACCCAGTGTTCAATGTAGATCGCCTTTGGCCATACTTCCCATCCTTGTTGGACACATCTGACATTGTAGAACCACTCACACCAACATAGCTAAGCCCAGATTGAATGGAACATGCCACCACTAATCTGATCATGGAAACACGGATCATGAGCACTCGTTAGTAGAATATCCAACTATACTAGGTTGTCAAAGCTGGGAAACTCCTTCACCAAGGAAAGTGGCTCAACAGGGACCAATTTTAGCAGAAGTTTCCCCATATCATGGAGGCACTTCATCTCTTAAGGTTAGGTTTTTGGATGTTTAGGGTTTTCCATTGTTTCTTAATAATAAATAGGCCTTTGAGCTTCATTGTAACATAGTTCATAGGCATTTAGCCACCACATGTCTCCTCATAGATAAGCTACCATCACCTAAGTTATCTTATTTCCATTCTGTTTGTAAGCATATTTCAGTATTTTTCCATTAATGAAATGAAGTGTTTTTATTCTACATCTCTGTGTTTATGATTATATCTGTAAGTTGTTGCATTCCTGTTTAAGATCAGATTAGTGGTATCAAAGCGGTCTTCTCTTTCTCTGTTTTTCTTTGCATGTCCCGATGAGGTCAGGGTATCAAGAATTAGGGCTCAATCTGGTTGAACCATTACAGGATCAGCCTCACAAAACCCGATGGCCTTCCATTGCAGAAGAAAAGAAAGATGAGGGGACAGGAGATCCTTTCAAAATTTTGCTCAAAGAAGCTCTCGAGTGACAGAGGGACACGATGATGGATAAATTTTCCTAGATCCTCTGACGGCTACCCATAGGCAATGCATCTACATCCAGTAGCCACTCTGGAGGTCCCACTCCTTTTAAGGTACAAGTTAACTTCAATATTCCCATATTCAAAGGCCTGATAGATGCAAACGCTGTAGATAAATGGTTAAATGTATTGGAAGGATATTTTTTAGTTCATGACTTTTACAATCAGGAAAAGATTATATTTGCACTTCTCAGAGCCGCCCACAGGTCAAGGACTAGTGGGAAACCTACTGTGAACAATAGGATGAGAGTGAACCATCGTTGTTTTCACTGCACCCACTTGGAATTCTTTTTGAGACACCATCAAGGAACAATATTACCTTGTTGGGAGTTATGAAGATAAATACATAAAGTGGACCATGCTATGGAAGGGAAGGGACCAAGATGTGCCAGAGTTCATAAATACTTTCCATACCCTTCGCACAAAGCTCAATATCAAGGATACTGAGCAAAATTTGGTGCTCAAGTATAGCGACTGTCTACACAAGTACATCTAGGACGAGATGGAGTTCCTAGACATTTCCTCTCTCAACATAGTGTATCAGTACACTGTAAAGATTGAGCATAAGTTTAAACAACAGAAGCAAGACTTTGGAGCTGCGAATCCAAAGCAAGGAAAAGGCACCCCCAAACCACAGAGCAAGGGACCAAGCCAAGGCAGGGCTACCTAGAACAACTCGCCGTAGCCACAAGCAAAGAACAACACCATGAAGACGAAGAAGGACATGAAAAAATGGTGTGAGTTCCATAAGAGCTTCACTCACAATACAAGTGAGTGTCAGGCCAAAAAGTCACTAGTGGTTGAGCTGAAGGCTTCCAAATTAGACACAGGTTCTGACTCTGAATTAGAACTCGATAAGGGGACTGAAAAAGGGAAGAAGACCATTGATGCAGAGACTAGTGCCACCGTGGCCGCCACAAAGATCCAGAAAGTTGAGCCTAAAGACTGAGAGGAGGGGGAATGCCTCTTCCCCTCATAGATGTGGGTGAAGGGTTTGCCGCTGCAGTTCATTGTCGATAGAGGGAGCCAAAAGAACCTCATTGTAGAAGAAGTTGTGAAGCGACTAGACCTAAAGACTACAACACATCCATAGTCGTACACCATTGGGTGGCTTCACCAAGGATGAGATCTTCATGTTAGCCAGCAGTGCCGACTTCCCTATAGAATCAAGGCCTTCATGAATGAGGTATTGTGTGATGTTTCTCCTCTTGAAGTTGTTGATGTATTGTTAGGACAACCATACCTATGGAAGGGACATGTTGTATATGAGTCTAGACCTCACTCTATGCTTATTACTTTTCCTAATAAGTTGTAAGGATATTGGAGGTAGCCCTGCCTACCATAATCTCTTTGATCATTGAAAAGTAATGTAGTCAGATAATTTCCCAGACCATGAACTTCGTTTTCCCTATGATTCACCCCCAAGCCAAGAAGAAGGTTGTGGCCACGACTTCTAGGTAGATCTCCTCTACATAGCAACAACAAATGGACAAGGCCATGGAGGAGTACAGGAACATTTTCTCCTCACCCACAGGGGTACCTCTGCACTGTTGCGTCAAGCACTCCATTGATTTGACCCTAGGTGCGCCGCTTCCCAATGGACTAGTCTATCGACGCTCTATTCTAGAGAACGATGAGATCAAGAGGAAGATTCAAGAACTACTGCATAAAGGGCACATCAAGCCAAGCTCATTACCATGTGGGAGCCCGATTGTATTGGTATAGAAGAAGGATGGGACCTTCGATAACACAAGTTGTGTTCTAACTTGGAGAAATGCACCTTTGGTCTGACCCAGGTTCAATATCTGGGGTACATCATTGATGAGCAGGGTGTACATGTGGACCCATACAAGATACAAGTCATTCAAGATTAGCCAGCCCCAACCACTCTAACAGAGCTCTGAAGCTTTTTCGGTTTTACCAATTTTTACTGCAAGTTCATGTTGGGGTTCTCTCATATCACTTGGCCTTTAAGTCATGTCACCAGGGGCATAGCGAAACCAAAGTTCTTTTGGTCAGAAACCCAACAATGAGCATTCTCCGAGTTGAAGAATCACCTCTGTTCTGCACCATTTCTCACATTACTAGACCTGCAACAACCATTTGAGATTGAGACAAATGCCTCTGTCTATGTTATTGGGGAAGTTCTCACTCAACATGGCCATACAATGACTTACCACAGTGGGACAATTTCAGAAATATTACGAAAGTACCCCATTTATGAAAAATAAATTTATTCCATTATCCAGGCCTATTGTTAATGGGAGCATTACATTCCGGGGAAGGAAACGTTCATCCACACAGACTACCGGCCTCTAAAGTTCATACACACATAAGGGAAGTTGCGAACAATCCCCATAAAAAATGGTCCACCTATCTGCAACAGTTCCATTGAAGCATTAAGTATAAGAAGGGTATCACCAATAATGTCACCGATTTCCTTAATAGACCACCAGTCATGGCATTGACCACTATGCTCGACTCCTGTGGGCACGGGACATCGAGGTGGCCGCATATTTACAAGAGTGATCTAGAATTCAACAACATATACCAGACACTCCTGGAAGGGAATAAAGTTCCAATTTTCACCTTCAGGATGCACTGTTATGCCACTAGGGACACATATGTGTTCCTTCAAGTGATCATGCCAAGATGATTTGGGAGGTGCACTATAGTCAGGTTGCTAGACATTTCGGAGTAGAGAAAACAGTGGCGGTATTGTAGAATTATTTTTATTGGGAAAAACTTCATCGGGATGTTAGGAAGTACATTAGTCCTGCACCACCTGCGCCATTGCCAAACCAACCATTAAGAAACAAGGCCTGTATACTCCTCTACCTAATCCTAGCTGACCTTGGTAATATGTATCCATGGATTATATGTCGGGCCTTCCTTCTACTAAGCATGACACTGATTTTATTTTCGTGGTCGTCGACAGATTCTCTAAGATGACCATCATGGCGGCCTGAAAGAAGAGTATCTCAGCAGAGGCCACTGCTAAGCTCTTCATTGAGCGAGTGTGGGTAGACTTTGGGATCCCACAGCCCATAATCTCAAATTGGGACAACAGATTCCTGAGTGCATTTTGGTCAAGTCTCTGGTCGATGCTGGATACAAAACTCACTAAGTCCACGGCTTTCCATCCCCAAATTGATGGCCAAACAGAGGTTGACAACAAAACGATCGTACACATTATACACATGTACAACTTGAAGAATCCACACTCAAGAGGCCACGATCCCTTTCAGGTAGGGCTGGTATTTCAGCCATTATGCCCTATTAATGTGGCCATACCATTTATAGCCACTCAGGTAGTTTCGGCTCACATGAAGTTCGAAGCTAAAAGGGATAACAACTTCATTGAACACATTCAACACGTCCGCCAAATCGATATCACTCACCAGTAGAAGATCCAAATATCTTGGGTTGTCAAAGCTGGGCAACTCCTTCACCAAGGCAAGTGGCTCACCAGGGGCCAAGTTCAACAGAAGTTTCCCCATCTCATGGAGGCACTCAACACAATGGGGACCATTGCTTCCTAAGGGGGGAGGAATGATCCAGGTGGATATTGGTGGCCACTTGCCTATTCCACTTGGACCCCCAACACTGTCTCTTTCATTTTTTCGGTTTCCTTAATTGTAGCACAATTTACTATTTTTGGCAATTTTTTGGGTCCTGAAGTTCCAGAGAGATTTCGAGGCCCTAAATGGCATTTTTAGGGAAAATGGAGAGACGGAAAACATTCCCAATATACGTGCCCAATTGTTTTTGGCCTTCTCTTAGAGATATTCAAAATAAGCTATTATGATTGCCAAACGGAGACTGTATGCCAAAGCTACAACCCAGGAAGTTGATGTACCAATTTACCCAAACGAGGCCCACAATTTTGGCACTTCATCTCCTAGGGTTAGGTTTTTGGATGTTTATGGTTTTCCATTGTTCCTCAATAATAAATAGGTCTTTGAGCCTCATTGTAACATAGTTCAAAGACATGTAACCACCACATCTCTCCTCAGATATATGCTACCATCACCCGAGCTCATATTTTCATTCTGTTTGTAAGCATATTTCAGTATTTTTCCATTCTACTACATATTTGTGTTTATGATTATATTTGTAAGTTGTTGCGTTCCTGTTTAAATTTGGATTAGTGGTATTATAGTGTTCTGATCTCTCTATTTTTCTTTGCATGTCCTTAACGAGGTTAGGGTATAAGGAATTAGGGCTCAATCTGGTTGAACCATTGTAGGATCAACCTCACAAAACCTGATGACCTCCCATGGCAGATGAAAAGAAATATGAGTGGGCAGGTGATCCTTTCAAAATGTTGCTCGAAGAAGCTCTCAAGCGACAGAGGGACGCGATAATGGATAACTTTTCCCATATCCTGTGACAACTATCCACAGGTGATGCATCTTCATCCAGCAGCCACTTTGGAGGCATCACTCCTTTTAAGGTACATGTTAACTTCGATAATCCAAAATTCGAAGGCCTGGTAGATGTAGACGTCGTAGATAAATGGTTAAATCCATTGGAAGGATATTTTTCAATTCATGACTTTTCCAATCAGGAAAAAATTACATTTTCACTTCTCAAAGATGCCCCACACATCAAGGACTGGTGGGAAACCTAGTGTGAACAAAAGGACGAGAGTGAACCCTCACTGTTTTCAGTTGCACCCACTTGGAATTATTTCCGAGATGTCATCAAGGAACAATATTACCATGTCAGGATCTATGAAGATAAATACATAATATGGACCACACTACGGAAGGGAAGGGATCAAGATGTGTCGGAGTTCACAAATAATTTCCATACCCTTTGCACAAAGCTTGGTATCAAGGATATTGAGTAGCATTTGGTGCTCAAGTACTGCAACTATCTACACAAGTACATCGAGGACGAGATGGAGTTCCTGGACATTTCCTCACTTGGAACAACGTATCGGTACACTGTAAACATTGAGAAGAAGTTAAAAAAAAAGAAGCGGGACTTTGGATCTACGAATCCAAAGCAAGGAAAATGCACCCCCAAACCACAGAACAAGGGATCAAGCCAAGGCGGGGCTACCCAAGAAAACTTGTCGAAGCTGCAAGCAAAGAACAAGACCACGAAGACAAAGAAGGACATGGCAAAATGGTGTGAGTTCCATAAGAGATCCACTCACAATACAAGTGAGTGTCGTGCTAAGTAGTCATTGGTGGCCGACATGAAGGCTTATAAATCAGACGCAGGTTATGACTTGAAATCAAAACTCGATAAGGAGAATGACAAAGGGAAGTAGATCATTGATGTGCAGCCCAGTGCCACCATGGCCACCACAAAGATCTAGAAAGTTGAGCCTCAAGACCCAGAGGAGGGGAAACACCACTTCCACTCACAGATGTGGGTGAAGGGTTATCTGTGCAGTTCATTATCGACAGTGGGAGCCAAAAGAATGTAATTTCAGTAGAAGTCATGAAGAGACTGGGCCTAAAGACTACAACACATCCAAAGTTGTACACCATTGGGTGGCTTCACAACCAGCAGTGTCGCCTTCCCTATAGCATCAAGCCCTTCATGGATGAGGTATTGTGTGACATTGCTTCTCTTGAATTTTTTGATGTATAGTTAGGAAAACATACTTGTGGAAGCGACATGTTGTATATGAGTCTAGACCTCGCTCTATGATTATTACTTTGGTTAATAATTTGTACAGGATATCAGAGGTAGCCCTGCCTACCACCATCTCTTTGATCATTACAAAGCAATGTAGTAAGATCATTTCCCAGACCAGGAAATTCATTTTCCTTATGATTCGCCCCCAAGCCAAGAAGAAGGTGATGGCCACAACTCCTCTGCACAACAACAACAGATGGACGATGTCATGGAGGAGTACAAAGGCATTTTTGCCTCATCCACAGAGGTACCTCTACAATGTCAGGTCAAGCACTCCATCGATCTAACCATGGGTGTGTTGTTGCCTAATCAAATGATCTATCAATGCTCTGATCTAGAGAACGATGAGATCAAGAGGAAAATTCAGGAACTACTGTAGAAAGGGCACATCAAGCCAAGCTCATCACCCTGTGGGAGCTTGATTGTATTGGTACATAAGAAGGATGGGACCTGGAGACTCTGTATTGACTATCGGGCGCTAAACAAGATCAATATCTAGAATAGGTACCCAATCCTAAGGATTGATGACCTTCTAGACTAGCTAAAGGGGGCCAAATATTTCAGCAAGATTGACTTGAAGTCAAGTTATCACCAGGTGCCTATCGAACCCTCTGATGTGTGGAAGATTGCATTCAAATCCAAGGAAGGGCTTTTCGAATGGTAGGTCATGCTATTCAGATTAACGAACACCCCTGCAATGTTCACGAGACTTATGAACGACATCTCGCCGCCCTTCACCAATGTATTTGTGGTGGTGTATTTAGATGACATATTGATCTTCAGTCAGAGTTGGGAAGAACACCTCCACCATATTTGACAGGTCCTTCAAACCCTTCAAAAACACAAGTTGTTTGCTAACTTGGAGAAATGCACCTTTGGCCTAACCCAAGTTCAATATTTGGGGTACATATTTGATGAGAAGGGTGTACATGTGGACCCATCCAAGATACAAGTCATTAAGGATTGGCCAGTCCCAACCACTCTAACAGAGCTCCACATATTTTTGGTTCTTGCCAATTTCTACCACAAGTTCGTGTTGGGGTTCTCTCATATCGCTTGGAATTTAAGTCAAGTCACCAAGGATGGAGTGAAAGAAAAGTTATTTTGGTTGGAAACCTAGTAGTGAGCAATCTTCGAGTTGAAGAATCGTCTCTATTCTACACTAGTGGTCACATTATTAGACCTGCAACAACCATTTGAGATTGAGACAGATGCCTTCGATTATGCTATTGGGGCAGTTCTTACTCAACATGTGCATCTAGTCACTTACCACGGTGAGAACTTTCAGACACAGTTCGAAAGTACCCCACTTATGAAAAATAAATGTATTCCATTGTGTAGGCCTGTTGTTAATGGAAGCATTACATTGTGGAGAAGGAAACGGTCATCCAAACAGACCATCAACCTCTACAGTTCATAGAAACACAAGGGAAGTTGCAGAATGATCGCCATCAGAAATGGTCCAACTATTTGCAATAGTTCCATTTGAACATTAAGTATAAGAAGGGCAGCACCAATAATGTCACTGATTGCCTCAGCAGACCACTAGTCACGGCGCTGACCACTGTGCTTGACTCCTGTGGGCACGAGACATCGAGGTGGCCACATGTTTACAAGAGCGATCTAGAATTCGACAGCGTATACCAGACACTCTTGGAAGGGAAGAAAGTTCCAAATTTTCACCTTCAGGATGCATTGTTATACCACTTAGGACACATGTGTTCTTTCAAGTGAGCGTGCCAAGATGATTTGGGAGGGGCACTACAATCAGATCGCTGGACATTTCGGAGTAGAGAAAATAGTGGGGGTATTGCAGAAGTATTTTTATTGGCCGAAAATTCGTCAAGGTGTTGGGAAGTACATTAGATCCTGCACTGCCAGCGCCATTGCCAAACCTACCATCAAGAAGCAAGGCCTATATACTCCTCTACCCACTCCTATCCAGCCTTGGGAATCTATCTCCATGGATTATATTTCGGGCCTTCCTTCTACTAAGCATGAAAACGATTGTGTTTTCGTGGTCATCGATAGATTCTCTAAGATGGCCATCATGGCGGCCTGCAAGAGGAGTATCTTAGCAGAGACCACTGCTAAGATCTTCTTTGAGTGAGTGTGGGTACACTTTGGGATCCCACAGCCCATTATCTCAAATCGGGATAGTAGATTCTTGAGTTCATTTTGGTCAAGTCTCTGGTCTATGCTGGATACAAAACTCACTAAGTCCACGAATTTCCATTCCCAAACTAATGGCCAAAAAGAGGTTTTCAACAGAATCATCATACACATTTTGCGCATGTACAACTTGAAGTATCCACACACATGGGATGGAAGTCTACCCTATGTCCAACACAACTACAACAAAGTTCTCCACAGCTCAATAGGCCACAACCCCTTTAAGGTAGGGTTGGGATTTTAGCCATTATGCACCATTAATGTGACCATACTATTTACAGCCACGCAGGTAGATTCAGCTAATGTGCAATTCGAAGCTAAAAGGGCTAATAGCTTCATTAAGCGCATTCAACACTTCTACCAACAAGTCCACGATATATTGGACAGATCCAATGCTAAGTACAAGCAGCGCCATGATCAACATCGAGTGCCACACAAGTTCCAGGTGGGTGACAAAGTTTGGCTTAATTTGTAGAGAGAGCACCTTGTTGGGCCCCACCGCAAGCTTCACCCGCTTTATATGGGCCATACACCTTCACTGAGGCAAGTGGCTCACCAGGGACCTAGTTCAACAAACGTTTCCCCATCTCATGGAGGCACTCAATGCAATGGGGACCGTTGCTTCCTAAGGAGGGAGGAATGATCTAGGTGGATATTGGTGGCCACCCCCCTATTCCACTTGGACCCCCAACACTGTCTCTTTCATTTTTTTGGCTCCTGAACTTCCGGAGCCATTTTGAGGCCCTAAAAAGTGTTTTTAGGGGAAACAGAGAGACCTAAAACATCCCATAATGACCCACGCATCTTTATTTAAATTTCTCTTCTAGATCTTCAAAACGAGGTATTGTTATAGCCAAACAGAGATCGTATGCCAAAGTTACAACCCTGGGAAGTTGATGTACCAATTTACCCAAACAAGGCCCACAAGTTTGGCGCTTCATCTACTAGGGTTAGGTTTTTGGATGTTTAGGGTTTTCCATTGCTTCTCAATAATAAATAAGACTTTGAGCCTCATTGTAACATAGTTCAGAGGCATGTAGCCACCAAATCTCTCCTCAGAGATAAGCTATCATTGCCCAAGCTATCTTATTTCCAGTATGTTTGTAAGCATAGTTCAATATTTTTCCATTAATGAAATGAAGTTTTTTTATGCCGCATCTCTTTGTTTATGATTATATTTGTATGTTGTTGCATTCCTTTTTAAGTTCGGATTAGTGGTATCAAAGCGATCTACTCTTTCTCTGTTTTTCTTTGCATGTCCCCAACGAGGTGAGGGTATAAGGAATTAGGGCTCAATCTGGTTGAACCATTGTAGGATCGGCCTCGCAAAACCAATGACCTCCCATCGCAGAAGAAAATAAAGACGAAGGGCAGGAGATCCTTTCAAAATGTTGCTCGAAGAAGCTCTTGAGTGACAGAGGATGCGATGATGGATAACTTTTCTGAGATCCTTCGACGGCTACCCACAGGAAATGCATCTTCATCCAATAGCCACTTTGGAGGTGTCGCTCCTTTTAAGGTACAAGTTAACTTCGATGTTCCCATATTCGAAGGCCAGATAGATGCAAACGTCATATATAAATGGTTAAATATATTGGAAGGATATTTTTCAGTTCATGACTTTTCTAATCGGGAAAAATATTACGTTTTCACTTCTCAAAGCTGCCCCACACGTCAAGGATTGGTGGGAAACCTATTGTGAACAAAAGGATGAGAGCGAACCCTCGCTGTTTTTAGCTGCACCCATCTGGAATTCTTTCCGAGACATCATCAAGGAACAATATTACCCTGTCAGGAGCTATGAAGATAAATACATAATATGGACCACACTATAGTCGGGAAGGGACCAAGATGTGTGGGAGTTCACAAATACTTTCCCTACCATTCGCACAAAGCTTGGTATCAAGGATACTGAGCAAAATTTGGTGGTCAAGTACCACGACTGTCTACACAAGTACATCCAGAACGAGATGGAGTTCCTATACATTTCCTCGCTCAACACGACGTATTGGTATGCTATAAAGATTGAGCAGGAGTTTAAACAAAAGAAGCAGGACTTTGGAGCTACGAATCCAAAGCAAGGAAAAGGTGCCCCCAAACCACAAAACAAGGAACCAAACTAAGGCAGGGCTACCCATGACAACCTGTCGAAGCTGTAACCAAAGAACAACACCACAAAGACAAAGAAGGACATGGGAAAATGGTGTGAGTTGCATAAGAGCTCCACTCACAATAGAAGTGAGTGTTCGGCCAAGAAGTCACTAGTGGTCGAGATGAAGGCTTCCTAATCAGATGCAAGTTTCGACTCTCAATCAGAACTCAATAAGGGTACTAACGAAGGGAAGCAGATCAGTGATGCAGAGCCTAGTGCCACTGTGGGCACCACAAAGATCCAAAAAATTGAGCCTGAAGACCCAAAGGAGGGGAAACACCTCGACCACTCACATATGTGGGTCAAGGGTTCTCCGCTACAATTCATTATTGACAACGGGAGCCAAAAGAACCTCATTTCAACAGAAGTCATGAAGTGACTGGGACTAAATATTACAACACATCCACAACCATACACCAATGGGTGGCTTCACCAAGGACAAGATCTTCGCGTTAGCCAGCATTTTTGACTTCCCTATAGCATCAAGTCCTTCATGGGTGAGGTATTGTGTGACATTGGTCCTCTTGAAGTTTATGATGTATTGTTAGGACAACCATACTTGTGTAAGCAACATGTTGTATATGAGTCTAGACCTCACTCTGTGATTATTACTTTGGCTAATAATTTGTACAAGATACCGGAGGTAGCCCCACCTACTGCCATCTCTTTAATCACTGCAAAGCAATGCAGTAAGATCATTTCCAAGACCAAGGAATTTGTTTTCCTTATGATTCGCCCCCAAGTCAAGAAGACGGTTGTGGCCACGGATTCCAGGCAGGGTTCCTTTGCACAACAACAATAGATGGACTAGTCTCAAATTGCAAAAGGATAAATTTGTCCACTAAAATATTGTTGGAAAAGATTTCTCCATTTAATAAAAAATTATATTCTTTTCTTATGTTGTGACACATTCATTGTGTAGTTTATGTTCAATTTTTTGGTAGATATATATGTTTTCTCTCTTTTTTCTCTCAATATTTATGGTTCCTAGATCTTAGTGCCTAAGATATGATTTATATATAGAGATCATCTAGTCATTATTGAGGCACATGTATTTGGATGTATAAATATATTGGGGTATTTGGAGGAGTTTCTTCTATTATTTGAGTTGTTGTGTAACTCATCTCCCTTATCTATCTTGGAATTTTTCTCCACACTCACTTGTTAGACATAAATTTGGGATTATATAATTTATTAAGGAGATTTAGAAAAAAGGGAAAGGGAAATACTAACAAGGGATGTAGGAAGATGATGAGTAAAGGGAAGAACTTAAAAAGAAAGATGAATATGTAGATTACAAAATCATAATAAAAGACCACTAGTTGAACTCAAGATATTGAAAGAAGAAAATAAACATTTTCAATATCAATAAAAACCAAAGATCTTAAATGGAGAGACTACCAAAATGCACAGAGAATAATTTTGAAGAAAGTTGAGGAATAAATAAATATTGATGAGATAAAATGACAAAAATGTTATCTAGATTAAAAAATTGTCAAATTGTAGGTTCATAAGGGGAAACAAGATAAGACTAAATAAGGTCCGCATAAAATAATTGTAGAAGTTGAAATGGATCTAAAGGATGTACATGTCAAATATGATGGTATTATCTCCAAGGCTATAGTAATAAAAAGCCAAACGAAGAGGATAGAGGATGTTATTGTCTTAAGAAATGAGACAAATGTAATGGGTGTACAAAATCAAAGAAACTAAAATATTTCAAAGACAAAGAATTCGTATCAATAACCTTCTTACCAAAAAATATTTCAAGAAAACTAAAAGATTGGCACCAACATTCTCTAGGAAGATGGAATAACCAACAATCTTCATGGAACATGGTATCACAAAACCCTATCCAATACGATATTATCAAAGATCATCAACTATACCAAATTGAAGAAGTCACAACAATAATGCACGGAATGAAAGAAAATAAGATTACTGAACAATTACATAGGATTAAGAACAAAAATAATCAAGTTTGGATGGATTGACCATCATGGATGGGAACAATAATGTAGAAATATAATAAGATCATATTACCTATTTTCATCACATGTAAGGCCTTTAATTGCAATTTTTTTAGGACAAAGCTTCTTAAAAGACGGTATTATGGTTTAACCCTAGGGGACATATATTGGGTTAAAGGTATATTGTGATAACTTAATTATTTAACTCATAACACTTGGCATGGGAGAACTTTGTATAAAAAGGCTCAAAAATTAAACCAAGGAAATCGCAGCAAAGGGATGTCATAAAGGATGAGTTAATGGAAGAATTAAAAAACAAAGATAAATAAATATGTAGATTAGAAAAGTAGAATAAAAACACTACTTGATGAAGTCAAGAGATGGAAAGAAGAAAATAAGCATTGTCAAAATCAAGGGAAAATAATATATTTTGGATGAAGAGACTATAAAAAATACTTGGAGAAAAAAGTTGTGATAATCACGAGGAATAATTAAACACTAATAAGGTAAAACTAGAAATGCAATCTAGAATTGAAGAAGGTCATTACAATCTAATATATGTGTTCACATTAACTTCAAAAGGATAAATAAGACAAGATTTAAGAAGGTAAATAGAAGATATTTGAAGAAGTTTACCTACAACTAAATGATATACATGCAAATATGATAGTAATATATCTCAAGGTTAAAGCTATCAAAGATACATAAAAGAAAAGAAAATATAGGATTCTTTTGCTTTTGAAATAAAGACAAATATAATGGGTGTGTAGAGTAAAAGTAAACCATCATATGTAAAGTCATATTGACACACTCAGTACCAAAAATACTTTCAATGAAAAACATAAAATAAACATTGACATTATCAAAATTATAGAATAATCAACAATTTTCCTAGACCATAGCATCACAAAACCATTATTCAACCACATATGATGAGAAAGACAATAATGCAACAAAGGATTAATACCAAAGGAAATAGAGTTTGGATGGAATGATCATCTTATATAGGAACAAGAAAGTAATAATATGAGAAAAACATATTACTTGGTTTCATCATCTTCTACAAGGTCTTAATTACAATGCTGTAAGGACAAATTTTTTTAAGGTACTATGGTATGATTCCAAAAAGAAAATATATAAAGTTAACTGTAAATGCTAAGACTTATATCTCAAGAGTAAATGTATATGTAATAGTGGCTGAACTCATAAATGGGCCATTACTAGTAATGTTTCAAAATCAAATAAGTCAGTTTCATTAAATTAGAATACGTTTGGTGTTGCCTCATTCTTTCTCTGTATTAGTGGTGTTTATCAACTTAAATATCAACCCTTTGGAGAAAAAAATGCAGACATTGACGTACACAGGGAATTAAAACCTCTAATATGTCCCATGATAAACTATAAGAATCAACCAGAATAATAACTACAATAGGTAAGCTTTGATCAAAATATTTAATCCCACATGTCTAGGTTCGTCCTGCAGTAATATGACTTTACCGGATTGCACGCATAAAGAGAAAATTACGCATCAATGTCAACTATCGTAAATCATCCTTTTCAGCTTTTCCAATGGTATGATTATCTGCCATGAATATGTATGTATTAGTATGCATTCAAATTTGATGCCCTATGGACTTTGTTATGAAGTAATAGGTAAAGTATGAAATTTAAAGTTAAAATTTGAAGAATTAGGATTAAAAAATTGATAATGTAGAAATTAGTAAATTTTAAAAATAATTTATTAAATTTATAAACTCTAAAAATAAATTATTAAATTTAAAATGAATTATCAAATTTAAAATGAGTAAACTCTAAAAATAAACTATCAAATCTAGAATTCCTAAGGGTTAGTTCAATTGGTCAAATAAGTAGCTTTTCATTTTTTTCGAAATCATAGGGTCAATTTTTCCGGAAGTTCTTGGGCTTAGACCTAGGGTCAATTCTTCCCGAAGCCCTTGAGGTTAGGCCCAACTATTGGCAGCAGGGCTTGATACCCTTGATCAAGCTCAAATATTTTCGTAGCCCTTGAGGTTAGGCCCAACTATTGGCAGCGGGGGTTGATACCCTTGATCAAGCTCAAATATTTTCGTAGACTTAGCGGCCACCCAGCAACCACTGTGTCCAGGGGCTTGATACCCTTGATCAAGCTCAAATATTTTCGTAGACTTAGTGGCCACCCAACAACCACTGTGTCCAGAGACTTGATACCCTTGATCAAGCTCACATATTTTCGTAGACTTAACGGCCACCCAGCAACCACTTTGTCTAGTGAACCACACGGGAAAAAAAAACATCAAAGCCAATCGTAACATACCTGAACCAGAAGAAAGACAAACAAAACTACGGCTCCTCCGAAAATGATGCGTGTGCGAACACTGGAATCACGTCGATTCTTATACCTAAAGATCATGATAGCAGCGGCGGTCATGATCGCAGACTCCCTTGCCCACTTCCCTGTTTCGTTCAATATATTTCTACAGTTATTTTGCATTACTGGTCCATAATTCAAATATGAGCAAATGGGAGAAATCAGAAACCCACCATTCATAAGAGCACATATTAATCCAACGGCAAAGCTGCTGGAAATGGTAAATACCACGGGCACTAGTTCTCCTCTGTACTTCTTTATATAGTAGTAATGTGCAACTGCCAAAGCCGTGAAACATAAATATTAGGTATCATTGGCATTAAATCCCATATACATTGGATTGGGAATGTCAATAATATATAACAAACATAGCAACTTACATATCAAAGGGGCAAATGCATAGTACACATTGAATGCTTCATCAAGCAACCATTGCGAATCTATGAAGTTCGAGAAAGCTGGAACGCGGGCTTGAAGGGCAAGAAAGACATGGATGAAGAAGAGATGCAGAACGAGACTTAGAATAATTAAAACTAATTCGCAGGTTTTAGAGGTTATGACGGCCGCCTCAAACCCGTTAGCAAAGTCCATAATTTCTTCTTTGAGGGATTTAACCGTGGAAGTACCCATCTCCAGGTCCAGAAACTCTTCTTTGAAGCTTTTAACGATTTCCATGGAGCTCTGTTTCTGTCAACACTGTGTCCGATCAAACACTCTTAATCTTTCAGATAAAACGAGTTGAATGGACGATCGATATCAAAGCAGGATAGACTGAGAGAATATATATTTATAGAGAGAGAAGTTGATATTTACCAACGTGGGGATCGATCTTCAATTTGTGGGCTCTTATCAGCGCTTATCAAAATACCTAGGAGTCTTCGGTTATAAGCAAGTTTTATAAAGATTTGGTGACATAATGGAAGTGTACAGGGTCATGGCGTGCGTGACTAAGTTAGCCATGACCTTATTGTTGGTGGGGAAATGATTTATATTAATTTTTTTATTTTTTAAATTTTAATAATTTCAATTTTTTGGATAGATAGTGGGGTGTTTGGTTAAGACATTTTTTGATGTGAAGTTATCTATTCAATTCTTTTTCTGATTCGGGTGATTGGAGAAGATGAAGATGTAATCCTACCAAGTTTACAAAAGGAACAATTTCATTTTTGTAAAAGAAATGAGTGTAGATCTATTTAACTCTAGATCTATCAAGTGCCCATAGAGTGAATCTATCTAGGTGCAAACTTACATTTTTTGATGTGAAGTTATCCATTCAATTCCTTCCCTAATATGAGTGATTGGACACAATGAAAATGTAATCCTACCAAGTTTACAAAAATAACAATTTCATTTTTGTAAAAGAAATGAGTGTAGATCTATTTAACTTTAGATCTATCAAGTGCCCATAGAGTGAATCTATCTAGGTGCAAACTTTTTTTTTTTACGCTTGGAGAGATTTGATCCCTCTTAGAGCTTCACAGATCTTGATATAAGATGGATCTAGGTTGGTTTAATGATTAATAATTATAGTTATTTAATTAATTTTTAATTCTTTTTAAGTCATTTCATTAAATCAATTTTTTTTAATTAATAATTTTTTAGTTTTTATTTTTTTAATGTAATTTGACGAAGTCAAAATGTTTAGATAACATATCATAACAAGATATTACTAAAATGTAATAAAATTAAATTATAAAAATTATAAAATATCTTGATTGTGAAACAAGAAATGGTTTTAGGGCATGTGGTGTTGATAAGCCATGGTATTGGCCCATGTTATTGTAAGAAAGCCTATTTACAAGTTAGTAGTATCATGGTAAAATGGTTATTGTCGCTGATGAGGAAGATATGTCCAACATTTAGGGTGAACCTTCACCCATCTTCTAGTCCCTGAAGATGTGTGAAGGGTTCCCCTGAAACATTACACATAATAATGATTGTAACACAGTTCGTCCTCATCAAAATGAGAGAGATTTTGGGCATATGGTATTGATGAGCCATAATATTGGCCCATGGTATTGTAACAAAGGCTATTTAGCCCACAATAGTGATAAAATATTTTGATTGTGAAATGAGAAAGTTTTTGAGCATGTGGTATTGGTGAGCCATGGTATTAGCCCATGGTATTGTAACAAAGGCTAAATACAACAGTGATAAAATATTTTGATTGTGAAATGAGAAAGTTTTTGGGCATGTGGTATTGATGAGCCATGGTATTGGACCAGGGTATTGTAAAAAAGGCTATTTAGCTGACAACATATATTTTGATTGTGGAATGAGAGAGTTTTTGGGCATGTGGTATTGATGAGCTATGGTATTGGGCCATGGTATTGTAACAAAACTTATTTAGTCTAGATGATGTTGTAATTTAATGTTTAACATTTTGACTAAGTCAAATTACACAAAAATAAAAATAAATTAAATTCAAAAATTAAATTCAAATAAAAAGATTACTATAATGTAGTGTAAACATTTTAACTTAGTCAAAATAAAAACAAAAATAAGGAAATAAAATAACCCTATAAAAATAATATAATAATAAAAATAAAAACCATCTATGGTATTGGCAAATGGTATTGAGAACCCATGGTATTGATCCATGGTATTCATGTGAAATTTAGCTTATTTAAAGGGAAAATTAAACTAGCCTAGATCCATCTTAACTCAGGGACATTGAGAACCCATGATATTGACCCATGGTATTCATGTGGAATTCAACCTATTTAAAGGGGAAATTAAACTAGCCTAGATCCATGTTAACTCAATGGCATTGAGAACCCATGGTATTGACCCATGGTATTCATGTGGAATTTAGCCTATTTAAAGGGGAAATTAAACTAGCCTAGATCCATCTTAACTCCCAATGTTCTCGGGCTCTTCGTAGATCCAGAGTTAAGATGGATGTAGGCTAGTAATGTGACCCATGGTATTGATGAGCCATGGTATTGACCCATGGTATTGTAACAAAGACTATTTATCTATGGTGAAGTGGGCATATGGATCTAGGCTGGTAATATCTATGGTGAAGTGGGGACCAATTGCCATGGATAAAAATATTATTATATTGTAGTTTATGGTAAGTATTAAAAATTTATGTGCTTATTAATTAAATTTAAATATTGTTACAAAATCATTATTTTAATATATAAGGTACAATGGATTTTATTTTAGCTACTACTTATATGTTATATGGAGAAAATCCATGAAATTCTGGTTTTCTAATATGAACAGTGTGAAGAACAATTTTCTTTTCACATAGACATAGAATTTCTCTACTAAATTTTGTAGAAAAACAAGAACAAAAATAAATCACAACCACATAGTAGCAAAGCACAATATTTTTTCTAGTAAACCAAACTAGGAAAACCCAACAATAGATCTATTATGACAACTAAGGTTCATCATTTTGAATGGGAACACTTGCAAGTTTTGAAGTTGAAGTCAGATCTGGCGTTTCTTAAAAGATGCAGAGATTCGTCTATCATCCCGGTCTTTGCCCAGATTAATCATCGCCTCCATACTCCTCAGAACCGTCAGGTCTTTCTAAAGGCTAGTTTAGCTTTACTGAGATCTGAGATTAGAAGGATTATATGTTCCTTGGATCAACTTTCCTAAAATTTGTTGGTTTTACATTTGGAACTTTCGAGCTTGATTTCCGCCAACCTTTGGGCCAGAATTGAAGCGTGTTCAACATTGAAATTCTTGTGTTTGGAAGATCTCCGGAGGAATAAACAAGTGTTTAAATTTCATAGATTGGCCCAAAACTCTTCTGTGTTTAGCGGCCCTTTCGATTCTTTGAATGGATTCTCCCACAATTGACTTTCAGTCGATCAAAGGTCGGTCCTCCAGACTTGGGCTTGCAACCTTTCTGCTCAGCCCACCCACATTCTAATATGACAAGAATATACAATGGTTGCTGAAGAGGCCTGCCCCCTTAATACCATTCATCCGTTCCATGTATTACCTTCAATCGGCAGCCTGATCCCTCATTCAATGTCTAGCTCATCCGCGATGCAGTCTCTCAGCCCTTCGAATGAGCCTTCCATTGAGTCCTATTTCAGGGTTTATATCTCAACTAGATCCTCTATATCGCCATCGTCATGTCGTATGATTGCCCCCGTCATTGAGTCCAATCGCAGGGACATTTCCTCACCTGAATCAAATCCTTGTGCTGGTATGCAATCGTCGTCCCCCGTCAGTGCCCCCATCCCTTCTGGTCTACCTGTTGTCCTCACTAACTCTAGATCAGAGCTTAACGAACATGCCTCACCTTCAGCAGGTGACCTGGTCCCTCTAACGTCGTCCCGCTCGACCATGGTGCAACCACCGCTCTGCCCTTCAGACTGTCGCTCCGTCCAGCCTTCATTCGGGGTTTATGTCTCACCATGCACCTCTTTGACTACAGCGCAGTCTCATCCACTTGCCCTCGTCACTGAGTCCAGCCGCAGAGCTATCCCGTAGACTTTAATTCCATCCCATGGCTCTGTCATGAATTCACATGATGGTTTGTTGTCATCGACTCTGAATCATGACCCCCTCCCTTTTGGTTAGCCCATCCTCCTCACTGAATCCAACAACCTAGTCATACCTAAGCCAGATCTGAAAAATGATTTGGACACAAGTTTGTTGAGCCATTTCAACGGATGTGATAAGGACCGAAAGTTCTATATGGATATTATTAACTATAATCATAAACGAGGTTTTAATAATAATAATAATAGTTTGAATCACAAGAATAAAAATGAAAATAACAATATTAATAAAAATAAAGAATATATGATTTATTATAAGGGTGATTCAGCCAATAAGATTCATAGTAATTACAAGAAATTTAATGATAATAATAATAATTATAATCTTCCTCCTTCCTCTCAGAATAATAAAGTTATCAATCTTTTGAGTTTCTCCTTTCCCCCTCCCGTTTTCAATCTTCTCGGTAAAGGTTTAAATTTTTCCTAACCCCTAAAAAGATCCCGATAGAAGACAATATTTGTGACATTGAATTCGGGATAAAGGGATTACTCCATAATATCAAGGACACTATAAGGCAAGATTGTGCCGTTGTCCTCATGAAGGAAAAACCCCCAGCAACAACATCAGCAAGGATGACTTTGATTCCCTCCGATCCTTAAACCAGAATAAAGATATCATGGTTCTAAAAGTTGACAAAGGAGGAGCTACTGTCATCCTCAACAAAGAGGGTTATCGCTAGAAGATGTTAGATCATTTATGTAACAATGGAAGCTATAAAAATCTCTCCAAGAATCCCCTGAAAAAGATCTCTATGACTGTGGCTCTTGCTATCAAGTCCAGTAGCTCTGTGGGTTCCTTGTGCCATAAACTCATTGAGAGTAGCCCCATCACTCCTAGGATCTATGGGCTTCCAAAGATTCACAAGGAGGGGGCTCCCCTAAGGCCCATTGTCAATACTATCGGTGGTCCTACCTACCTTCTTGCTAAATACCTGGCCTTGAAGCTTAGACCCTTGGTTGGCCTTACGGAGTCCTTCGTTAAAGACTCTGCGTCCTTTGTTGAAGAGCTTAAGGGTATTAAGCTTGACACTAGGGACATTCTTGCGAGTTTCAATGTGGTCTCCGTTTACATTTGTATTCCTACAAAGGAGGTTATGGAGGTTATCAACCGACTCAATACTGCCAGGTTGGTTGAGATATTTCTCACTTACACTTTTTTCAGCTTCAAGGGCGAGTTCTTTGAACAAACCCGTGGTGTTTCCATGGGCTACCCCCCTTTCTCTCGTTGTTGCTAATCTTTTTATGGAAGATTTTGAATCCAAGGATTTGGCCTCAGCCCGGCTCTTGCCTAAGCTGTGGAAGAGATTTGTGGATGACACGAATGCCATCTGGTATCATGACCAAGATGAGTTGGATCTTTTCTTCAAGCATCTTAACACTCAATCCTCCTCCATTAAGAAGTTTTTGGATGCCTTCCTTTCCTCGATGTTCTTATTTCAAATAATAATGACGGTTCCCTCTCCCACCAAGTGTTTCGGAAGAAAACCCATATTGAGCAATATCTTCATGCCAGCTCCCATCATTTCCCTTCTCAAAAGTTTGGCATTCTCAACACTCTTTCTACTCATGTGCTATGAATCTCTGATGAAAAGAGCCTCGATAAAGAGAAATCCCATCTCCTTAATGTCTTTGTTAATAAGGGTTATAGTAGGCACCTTGGTTAGAGGGATTTCCTTAAAGCCAAAAAGAATTCGTTGGTCAAGAAATACCCTAGAGATCGAGCCTCAGGGATCCATCTACCTTTTATCCAAGGGACCACTGATAAGATTGCAAGGATTCTTAAGAAGCATAATGTTCCTTCAACCTTCAAACCTCTTAACACCCTTCGTAAGTCCCTTCGATCGGTGAAGGATCTAATCGACCCTAAGGACATGAAAGGTGTCTATATTATTCCTTGTTCTTGTGGGACCCCCTACGTTGGAGAGACTAGTCGCTCTATTAATTGGAGGATTAATGAGCACTCAACGGACCTAAAACATGGGAGGACCCTGTCTTCTTCTCTTGCAGAGCATGCCGAGAAGACCAAGCATCATGTTTGTATTGAGGAGGCCCGAGTTGTTGCTAAGGTTCCACAGTTTCACCACTAGAAATTTAGAGAAGAAATTGAGATTGAAAAAAGACCAAGCAATCTCAATAGAGATGATGGTTGGAAGATCAGCAGTTGTTGGATCCCTGCCCTCTCTTCCTAGTCGGTTTTCTTTCCCCCTTGTCTTCTGACCTGTATTCTAAATTTATTAGAATGATTATGTATGCATTAGATAGCTTTAAGTTTATATTTAATTAATAATCTCTATTAATAGGTTATACAAACCATTAATAACATTAGGATAATACTATTATTAATTATTAGGTAAGAATAATAATAATATAATAATATAATTTTAAAATTTATAATATTAATATTATAGTTATAGGGATATTAAGGGTAATAAGTACATACTATTATTAATATTAATCACTATTAAACCATTAATATTATAATGTTTAACATAAATATAGTAACTTTTTACTTAATTATCAATATTACCTATAACTATTAGTTTAGTTAAACATTATAATATTAAAAAGAAATATTCATAAAGTTGTTATTTTAACATTCAGAACCCAGAATATATTATAATAATATGTATTAATTCATTCAATAAATTTATCTAATAAAATTATTATAATTAAATAATAGTATTAAATAGAATTTTGGTCCATGTCCTTATCCCTTAATCTAGTCCAATCCAATTGGCTAGTCAAAGTTAGTTGTTACTTGGTCAAATATAGCTATTAGTCTGATCTAATTACCCAGTCCCATATAGCCGTTTCTTAATCAAACTTAGTTGTTGGAAGATATTCTCTCCCTATTTAACATGCAACCATGATCTGATTCTTCAACTCGTCCTGGCGATGAACCACACTCGTTGGTTCGAAATGCATCGACAAATATATCATAATGTGATTTACACCAAAAAATCTTCTCATAAAATGATCTATTACAATATAACTTGTTTCAATCTAAAAGACACACTTGTTGATCCAGGTGGATATTGGTGGCCACCCACCAATTCCACTTGGACCCCCACCATTGTTTCTTTCAGTTTTTCAATTTCCTTAATTGTAGCACAGTTTACTACTTTTAGCAGTTTTTCGGGTCCTAAACCTCCGGAGCCATTTTGAGGCCCTAAATGACATTTTTTGGGAAAACTGAGAGCAACATGGATCTGTGGTCCAATGTTTCTCACTCAAAGGTTGTAGTCCTCAAATAGATCTTTCTAATGAGGTATTGTGCGCATCAAACAAAGATCGTATGCCAAAGTTACGACCCTCGGAAGTTGATGTACAAATTTACCCAAATGGGGCCCATAGTTTGGTGCTTCATCTCCTAGGGTTAGGTTTTTGTATGTTTAGGGTTTTCCATTGTTTCTCAACAATAAATAGGCCTTCAAGTCTCATTGTAACACAGTTCAGAGGCATGTAGCTGCCACATCTCTTCTCAGAGATAAGCTACCATCACCCAAGCTAGTTTATTTCCATTTCTGTTTGTAAGCATATTTTAACACTTTACATTAATGAAATGAAGTGTTTTTTTCTATTGCATCTCTATATTTATGGTCATATCTATAATTTGTTGCATTCCTGTTTAAATATGGATCAGTGGTATCAGAGTGGTCTACTCTTTCTCTATTTTTCTTTGCATATCCCTAATGAGGTCAGGATATAAGGAGTTAGGGCTTGAACTGGTCGAACCTTTCCAAGGCCAACCTCGCAAATCCCAACAGCCTCCCATGGCGGATGAAAAGAAAGATGAGGCCCCTGAGTGACAAAGGAACACGATGATGGACAACTTTGCCCAGATCCTTCAGCAGCTACCTAGGGGCGACACATCTACTTCCAGCAGCTACTCTGGAAGTGCCACACCCTTTAAGGTGCAAGTTAACTTTGACATTGCCATATTTGAGAGCCAGATAGATGTAGACGTTGTAGATAGATGGTTAAATCTGCTAGAAGGGTATTTTTCTGTTCATTATTTTTCCGATCGGGAAAATATCACTTTTGCTCTTCTCAAAGCTACCTCCCATATCAAGAACTGGTGGGAAACCTACTCCGAGTAGAAGGATGAAAGTACAGCCTCACTATTTTCAGCCGCACCCACTTGGAATTCATTCTGGGTTTCCATCAAGGAGCAATACTACCCTATCGGAAGCTATGAGGATAAGTACATAAATTGAACCACGCTGTGGCAGGGAAGGGACCAAGACGTGCTGCAGTTTACCAATATTTTTCATACCCTTTGCTCAAAGTTGGGTATTAAGGATTGTGAGAAACATTTGGTACTCAAATACCATGACTGCCTACACAGGTACATCCAGGATGAGATGGAGTTCCTAGGCATCTCCTCGCTTGGCACGGCATATCGATACACTATCAAGATCAAGCAGAAGTTTAAACAGAAGAAGCGAGACTTTGGATCTGTGAATCCAAAGCAAGGTAAAGGTGCCCCCAAACTGCTGAACAAAGGACAAAGCCAAGGTGGGGTGGCCCAGGACAACCCGCCAAATTCGCAAGCAAATAACAACACCACAAAGCCGTAGGACAACATGGGAAATTGGAGTGAGTTCCATAAGATCTCCACTCACAACACAAGTGAGTGTCACACTAAGTAGTCATTAGTGGTTGAGCCAAATTCTTTAGAATCAGATGCATGTTCCAACTTTGAGTCAGAACCCAACAAGGGGAATGACAAAGGGAAGCAGATTATCGATGCAGAGCCCAACACCATCGTTGCCACCATGAAGATCCAGAAGAAGGAACCCAAAGATCTAGAGGAGGAGGAGCGGCTCTTCCAATCCCAGATGTGGGTAAAGGGTTACCCGCTATAGTTCATTGTCGATAGTGAGAGCCAAAAGAACTTCATTTCGGCAGAGGTCGTGAAGCGGATGGGCTTACCAACCACAACACATCCACAACTATACACCATCGGGTGACTTCACCAAGGATGGGATCTTTGCGTGAGCCAGCAGTGTCGCCTTCCATACAACATCAAGCCCTTCATGGATGAGGTATTATGTGGCATTGCTCCCCTCGATGTTTGTGATGTATTATTAGGCCAACCATAATTGTGGAAGCGACATGTTGTGTATGAGTCAAGGCCTTGTGCTGTTATTATTACTTTGGGAAATAATTTGTACAGGATGCCGGAGGTAGCACCGCTTATCACCATCTCTTTGGTTACTGCAAAACAATGCAGCAAGCTCATTTAGAAAACCGGGAAATTTGTTTTCCTGATGATATTCCCTCAAGGAAAGAAGAAGACAGTGTCCACGACCTCTAGATAGGGCCCCTCTACATGACAAAAATAGATGGACAAGGTCGTGGAGGAGTACGAGGACATCTTCACCTCCCTCGCAGGGGTGCCTTTGCACTGTGAGGTCAAGCACTCCATCGATCTGACCCCAGGTGCACCACTACCCAATGGACCAATCTATCGATGCTCCATTCTAGAGAATGACGAAATCAAGAGGAAGATTTAGGAACTACTGTAGAAAGGTCACATCCAACTGAGTTCATCACCCTGTGGGAACCCGATCATGTTGGTACAGAAGAAGGATGGGACTTGGAGACTCTCTATTGACTATCGGGCACTGAACAAGATCATTGTCCAGAATACATACTCGATCCCATGAATTCATGACCTTTTGGACCAAGTGAAGGGGGAAAAATCTTTCAGCAAGATCGACTTGAAGTTAGGATATCACCAAGTACCAATCAAACCCTCCGATGTGTGGAAGATTGCATTCAAATCCAAGGAGGGCCTTTTCGAATGGTTGGTTATGCCTTTCGGGTTGATGAATGCTTTGGAAACCTTCGTGAGGCTGATAGATGACATCTTGTGGCTATTCACCAACTCATTTGTAGTGGTATACTTGGATGACATCTTGATCTTTAGCCAAAGTTGGGAAGAGCACCTCCATCACATTTGACAGGTTCTCCAAACACTGTGACAACACAAGCTATGTGCCAATTTGGAGAAATTCACTTTTGGCATGACCCAAGTTTAGTATCTGGGATACATTATTGATGAATGGGGTGTGCATGTGGATCCAACCAAGATCCAAGTCATTCAAGATTGGCCAGCTCCAACCACTCTGACAGAGCTTTGCAGCTTTCTGGGTCTTGCCAATTTCTACTGTAGGTTCGTATTTGGGTTCTCTCATATCACTTGGCCCTTGAGTCAAGTCACCAAGGGAGGAGAGAAAGAAAAATTCTTTTGGTCTAAATATCAACAGAAGGAATTCACAGAGTTGAAACATCGCCTCTGCTCATCACCAGTGCTCACATTACCAGACTTGCAACAATGATTTGAGATCAAGACAAATTCCTCTGACTATGCTATTGGGGCGGTCCTTACTCAACACAGGCATCCAGTGGTATATCATAGTGACACACTTTCAGACACATTCTGAAAGTATCCCACTTATGAAAAAGATATGTATTCCATTATGAAGGCTTGCTGACAATGGAAGCATTACATTTTGGGGAAGGAAACGGTCATCCACACAGGCCACCAGCTCCTACAGTTCATACAGATGCAAGGGAAGTTGCAGATAGATCACCATTAGAAGTGGTCCACATACCTGCAATAGTTCCATTTGAATATCAAGTATTAGAAGGGCAACACCAATAATGTTGCAAATTTCCTTAGTCGACCACCGATCATGGCATTAACCATCGTGCTCAATTCTTATGGGCACAAGACTCCTGACTGTCCACTTATCTATAAAAGCGACCCAGAATTCAACCACACATACTAGACACCCTTGGAGGGTTAGCATGTTCCAGATTTTCACCTCTAGGATGCCGTGTTATCCCACCTGGGTCACCTTTGTGTTCCTTCAAGCGAGGGGACCAAGATGATTTGGGAAGTGCACTACAGTCGAGCTACTATCCATTTCGGGGTCGAGAAAACTGTGGCATTATTGCAGGAGTATTTCTATTGGCCAAATCTTCGACATGATGTCAGGAAGTACATCAGATCCTACACTTCTTGCGCCATTTTCAAACCAACCATCAAGAAGCAAGGCCTGTATACTCCGGTGCCTACCCCTAGTTGACCTTGGGAATCCATCTCCATGGATTACATGTCGGGCCTTCCTTCTACTAAGCATGGAAATGATTGTGTTTTTGTGGTCATCGACAGATTCTCGAAGATGGTCATTATGGCGACTTGCAAGAAGAATATTATAGAAGAAGCCACTGCTAAACTCTTCTTTGAACGAGTGTGGGTACACTTTGGGATCCCATAGTCTATCATCTCAGATCGGGATAACAAGTTCCTCAGTACATTTTGGTCCAGCCTCTAGTCAATGATGGACACCAAACTCACTAAGTCCACAACTTTCCATCCCCAAACTGATGGCCAGACAGAGGTTGTCAACAAGATGATCATACACGTTCTACGCATGTACAACTCGAAGCATCCACGCACATGGGATGAGAGCCTCCCCTATGTTCAGCACAGCGATAACTGAGCTCCCCATAGCTCGACTGACCACTACCCTTTTCTGGTGGGCTTGGAATTCTAGCCCCTATGTCCCATTGATGTGGCCATTCCATTTGTAGCTACTCAGGTAGATTCGGTTCATGTCCAGTCCAAAACCGATAAGGCAAACAACTTCATTGAACACATCCAACATATCCACCAGCTAGTCCACGAAATTCTAGAGAAATCAAATGCCAAGTACAAGCAACGACATGATCAACATTGGGTGCCACATAAGTTTCAGGTGGGCAACAAAGTCTAGTTGCATTTGCAAAAGGAACGCCTTACCAGAGCCTATCGAAAACTCAGACCACTCCGATATGGTCCTTACACCATTGCCAAGGCTGTGGGAGACAATGCATTTGAGCTCAACATTCCCCCATTCCTTGGCCTGCACCCAGTGTTCAATGTGGACCGCCTTCAGCCATACTTTCCACCATTACTAGACACATCTGACATTGTAGAACAACTCACACCAATAGAGTTAAATCCAGATTGCATGGAACAAGCTGCAACTAATCGGATCATGGACATGCATATCAAGCACACTCACCAGCAGAAGATCCAACTGTATCGAGTTGTCAAAGAAGGCCAACTCCTTCACTAGGGCAAGTGGTTCACCAGGGACCAAGTTCAACAGAAGTTTCCTCATCTCATGGAGGAACTCAACATAATGGGGGCCATTGCTTCCTAAAGGGGGAGGAATGATCCAAGTGGATATTGGTGGCCACCCACGAATTCCACTTGGACCCCCACCATTTTTTCTTTCAGTTTTTGAGTTTCCTTAATTGTAGCATAGTTAACTATTTTTAGCAGTTTTTTGGGTCTTGAACTTCCGAAGCCGTTTTGAGGCCCTAAATGACATTTTTTAGGAAAATTGGGAGGAGCATGGGTCCATTGTCTAATGTTTCTCACTCAAAAGTTGTAGTCCTTGGATAGATATTTCTAACGAGGTATTGTGCACATCAAACAGAGATCATATGCAAAAGTTACAAAACCGGGAAGTTGATGTACCAGTTTACCCAAACGAGGCCCATAGTTTGGCGCTTCATCTCCTAGGGTTAGGTTTTTGGATGTTTAGGGTTTTCCATTGTTTCTAAACAATAAATAGGTCATCAAGCCTCATTGTAACATAGTTCAGAGGCATGTAGCCACCACATATCTTCTCAGAGATAAGCTACCATCACCCGAGCTAGTTTATTTCCATTTCTGTTTGTAAGCATATTTAAGCACTTTACATCAATGAAATGAAGTGTTATTTCTGTTGCATATATATATTTATGGTCATATCTATAATTTTTTGCAGTCTTGTTTAAATCCTGATCACTCGTTTTTCTTGTTTGATCTAAGCTTGAAGATCCTGCAAGAATTGTTGATCACGTTGCCCTCTTCCCTTGCTTGACCTCTACTCCAAATTCCTATCACAAGAGTAAGGGAAATCTGCCTTCCACCAACTCTCACAAGCCTCAACACACAATTTCCAACCTGTGCTCTCTACTTTCTTGTCTCACCAACTCATGCTCATGGGACAATGATCAAATTGTGCCTTCATCCCCCCTTATAAGAACTTCGATTAGGATAATACAGACAAGTTCTATTTGAGGAAATTCGAACTATTTGATTGACTAGTTAACAAAATCTCACTAGTTGTGATAACTTGTCCTTCCTGGAACAAAAATAAATCACAACCACATAGTAGCAAAGCACAATATTTTTTCTAGTGAACCAAACGAGGAAAACCCAACAATAGATCTATTACAATATAACTTGTTTCAATCTGAAAGATACACTTGTTTTTCTTGCTTGATCTAAGCTTGAAAATCCTATAATAAATGTTGATCATGCTGCCCTCTTCCCTTGCTTGACCTCTTGTTAGGGTCCCACCCTAACCCCTTATTTATGTAGTAGGATCAAGTCATAGTTATAGTTAAGTAAAGACTCAATAAAGCCCATATTAGTAATTGTAAGTGGTTAACTCGGAATTAATGACGGGACCACAGTTAGTTGCAAATGGGCCATGGTATTAGATAGATGGTATTAATAAGAACCATGGTATTAATCCATGGTATTGCATGTATGAGTCATATATAAAGGATAGAGACTCCCTGCGAGGAGCATCGTGTCTTATTTTGTAATTGAGCTCTGCTCTATTGGAGGTTGCCCCCTTGAAGAGGCAAATGAACATTGCTTTCTGAATAATAAAATACTTGCTCTTGTTTCTCACTATTCTATGTTCTGGGTATATTTCTTCACATATTTGAATTCTTGTAATCGTCTTGCAGGTGAAGAGCATAACAAGTGGTATCAGAGCACTTTCTAGGGCAGGTGGGATCTCCATTTCTTAGCAATTTTTTTTTTGGCTAGAGACGTGTTCTGGCGTCTTTAAACCACGGGATCTGTCATTGAGCACATAAACCTGCGGATTTGGGGAGGCATGCACGTAGGAAATACAAGAGGTGGTCACACTTGTTGGACTCCCTTGTAACCCCTATGGGTACCCCTTCGAGTAGTAGCGCATTAGACAAAACCACGCATGGATTGTCTTCCAAGTACCCTCTCGGTATATTGGAAGCCCCCTAGCTCCTTTGAAACCTCGCCATAGATAAACCATCGGTCGTCTTACTGCTATAGTACACCGAGAATAGCACTCAGAGAGATTACTCGCCCGTATGATAGGGTAGTTGAGTTGTACGGCTAAGGGTACAGTTGATCCGCCTTATTTAGAGCCCTGAAACAATGGGCCGAGTACTACTATCAGATCCTTATGTATATTGCGATCTGTAGCACCTGACACTCCTTGAGACCATAGTTCCCTTTTCTATCTTAGGATCATGCATAATCTCTGCCAGATTAGATCTTGCAAGGGGGTTTGCAGCAGCAGCAGACATTAGTCCCGCAGTTCTGAGTTAGCAGACCAGCCTTTCCGATCTATTGGATCCATCAGATCCGCAGCAACAATCTGTCCGCCGATCAGAGCTATCCGATCAACCATTTAGATCTCTCAGATCCACCAGATCTGAGTAGTTGTGTGGGGTTCCTATACCGGGGCACTTATTGGTGATCTATCCCATAAGAATCAGGACGACGAGCTGAGAAAGGTGGTACCATTCAATTGTTAGGGAAAAAAAATTCGGGCGGTCCCAAATTTCAAGTACATCGGATCGATGCATGGTAGCAACTAGAGCTCAAGCTATGGCCAATGAGAAGATCGACAAACTTGAACAATCCTTGCAAGCCATCCAAGCTCAGCTTGACAAACTAACTGACGCACTCTTTAAGGGCAAGGAGGAAGCCCGCGAGGAGGCGTATATTGGCAATGGACACAGGGAGGGTGAGTCTAGCCACTCTCTTCACCTCTGGGGCACTCACCAACAATCCTGTCCGCGACCTCCCAAGCTGGATATGCATCAATTTGATGGTTCTCACCCAGCCACATGGGTAGCACAAATGGAGTAGTATTTCAATTTGAATAACATCTTAGATAATGAGACTCAGCTTATGGTGGGGAGAATGTACTTGGACAATGAAAGATGGCAATGGTGGGAATGGCATCAATGTTGCAATGGAAGTTTTTTGACTTGGGCCACCTTCAAAAAAGCTCTTACAAAGCGCTTTGACTAGGAATCTGCTTTTTTGGGTTGTATCACTAAGCTCCGACAGACTGGCACAGTGGATGAATATGTTACAGCCTTTGAAGCCTTAGCTTTCCACACTAGGGATATCCCCGATGTGTTCTACACTGAATGTTTTATCAGCTGTCTTAAAGATGCCTTACAAGCCCACGTCTGACTACACCACCCTCCCACATGGTCGGAGGCTTGCAAGGTAGCTCGTAACATGGAACGTGTGTTAGCAGCCCAGTCCATTCGCCCAAATTTCACCGCCAAGGGTCGCCCCCCACAGGCTCACAGCATGACTCAAACACTTAAGGTTCAAAAGGTGTCACCTGCAGAAATGGCCGAAAGAAGAAAGCAGGGATTATGTTACTACTGTGATGAAAAATAATCCCCAGGTCATAAATGCAAGGAGCCCAAATTTTTTCAAATTGATGCCACTGATTACAGCTCATTGGAGGAAGCCCCACCACTTGAGGAACTAGAGGAGGTAGAAGAGGACAACCAGAAGGACAATGTCCCTGACGAACCAGTTATTTCGCTGCATGCTTTGGCAGGGATTTCTTCACCTCAAACTCTCAAAATTAGATGTTTTATTAAACATCGCCCAATAGTAGTCTTGATTGATAGTGGAAGTACACATAATTTCATCCATCAAAAAGTCTCGGAAGCAGTGCATTGTTTTGTATGAACAGTTTCTAACTTCCAAGTCCAAATTGCGGATGGGGGAACAATAAAATGTGAAGGCCGCTGTGAAAATGTCAAACTTCAAATGGGGGATTATCAGTTGAAGACCCACATGTTTTCCATACACATGGGAGGGTGTGACATTGTCGTCGGTGCTAAATGGCTTCACACTCTTGGGCCAATCACAATGGATTTCCAGGAGTTATATATGAGCTTTAAGCAGAACAACTCCACACATACCCTCCGTGGACTCCAGGCAGGAGCTCCCTCTATCATCAGCTCACATAGGATGGAAAAATTGCTAAAAAAGGGCCATCATGGAGTTATAGCTCAATTTAATGCCATCTAGGCCGTCGAACCCAATTCTCTGTCGATTCATCCTGAGATGCAACAGATTTTAAACAACCATCTACCAGTCTTTGACAAGCCTCATGAGCTTCCACCCTCAAGAGGGGAACATGATCATAGCATCACCTTGGTTCCAGGGGCCCAACCACCAAATGTGCGCCCATACAGATATCCGTTCACCTAAAAGAATGAAATAGAAAAAATAATCAAGGAACTTTTGGAAGCAGGTGTCATTCGTCCCAGCATTAGTCCTTATTCATCACTGGTGGTCATGGTGCTCAAGGAAGATGGGGAATGGCGGATGTGTCCAGACTTCAGGGCCCTCAATAAGTTGAAAATCAAAGATAAATTTCCCATCCCGGATTTTGATGATTTGTTGGATAACTCAATGGGGCTCAATTCTTCACTAAGTTGGATCTTCGCTCAGGCTACCACCAAATTCGCATGAAGGAAGTCGACATTCCAAAGACTGCTTTCAGAACTCATGAAGGCCATTATGAGTTCCTGGTCATGCCATTCGGTCTTTGTAATGCCTCATCTATTTTTCAGAGCCTTATGAACCACCTTCTCAAACCATATCTCAGGAAATTTGTCCTTGTCTTCTTCGATGACATCCTCATCTATAGTTGCACTTGGGCCACACATCTTCAGCATGTAGATCTGCTCTTGCAACTGCTCTGCAAGCATAAATTATTTGTTAAGATGTCTAAATTTTCTTTTGGCATGGAAGAAGTTGAGTATTTGGGCCACATTGTGGGGCGTGAAGGTGCCAAGGTGGACCCCAAAAAGATCCAGGCAATGCAGGATTGGCCTCAAGCTAAGACCTTGAAGAGCCTGAGAGGATTTTTGGGTCTCACAGGCTATTATTGCAAATTTTTCCTCAATTATGGTCGCATTGCAAAGCCCCTCACTCAACTCCTCAAGAAAAATTCATTCTTATGGAATGATGACGCAAAACAGGCATTTACAGCTCTCAAAAATGCCATGTGTTCCACTCTAATCTTAGCACTACATGATTTCACCAAATCTTTTGTCATTGAATGTGATGCTTCGGGTACGGGTATTGGGGTGGTCTTAATGCAGGGAGGTCAACCCTTAGCCTTCACAAGCCAACAATTAAATGGGAAGAATTTGGGACAATCTACCTATGAGAAGGAAATTATGGCCATCTTACATACAGTAGATACCTTGCGACCTTACTTACTGGGGTGACATTTCGAAATCCACACAGACCATCACAGTCTTAAATATTTTTGGGAGCAACGCCTATCCTCCCCACAACAAAATAAATGGCTTGCCAAAATGCTGGGATATGATTATGAGATCATTTACAAGAAAGGGTCCGAAAATAGTGTAGCAGATGCATTATCTCGCCAATTTGAGGAGGAAAATACCCTGCTCGCAATTTCCCTTCCCATTATAGAATGGATTGAAGAGGCTCGTAGGGAATGGTTTTCACATCCCTGGCTCTCCCAACTCATTACTCAATTGCAGGCGGATCCAAATTCCACCAAGGGCTACTCGTGGCAGGATGAGATTCTTCACTACAAGGACAAAGTCATAATATCACCAACATCCACCCTCAAAAGCTGCATTTTGGCAGAATTGCACTCATCCCGCATTGCAGGACATTTAGGCTTTCAGAAGACATATGCTCGCACTAGAAGACCATTTTTTTAGATAGGCATGAAAAAGAACATCCTTACTTTTGTAGCGGAATGCGATGTCTGTCAACGCCACAAAGGGGAGACAATCAAAGCACTAGGCACATTACAACCGTTGCCCATCCTGGCATCTATATGGACGGAGGTTTCTATGGCTTTCTGTTATGAAGCCAGCTCACAAAAAGATAGAAAAGAGAGATCCACGCCTTAGAATTCAGCCTCTTCGAGGGGGCAACCTCCTTTACATTACATAAATGAACAATTCTTGGATGATACAAATGAAAATACCTCCTTTCAAAGCCTACACAAAAATAATATTGTAGGGCACAACAATAACAATAGTGGGCTTCTATGTGGCACAATAGTAACAATATGGGAACTACATGGGTACATCAATATAAATAAGGGGTATAACTACAATAGTAATGGGGTAATCACTAGTATTATAGGGACCCAACATGCCCCTCTCCTTCAAAAAAGTGTTGTCCTCAACGCTTGAGTAGTTCTGGATACTTCTGCATAAAATTCTCATCCTCCCATGTGGAATCTTCAGCGGATAAGTTCTTCCACTTGATAAGATACTCTGAAATTGATCGATTTCGTAGCTGTCGAGTTCTTGTTTCTATGACTGCTTCCGGTTCCAATATAATTTTTCCTTCTTCGTCAAGTTCTGGCAATATTGTTTGAACTGGGAGCTTGTCGCCTATAACCTTCTTTAAACATGAAACATGGAAAACTGGGTGCAATCGAGAAGCTGCAGGAAGCTCCAATTTGTATGCCATAGTACCAATCTTTTGCAACACCTTGTACGGACCATAATACTTTGGTGATAATTTATTATCCTTCTTAGCTTGCTTGAGGGACATTTGCTTATATGGTTGTAGCCGTAGGAATACCCAATCACCTACATCAAAACTTCTTTCACTGCGATGTTGATCTGCCTGTTGTTTCATTCTATTCTGTGCCAACACGAGGTTATCCTTTAAGAGTTGGAGGACTTGTTGTTGATGTTCGATGTGATGTTCCACTGCCTGAACCTTAGAATTTTCTCTTAAATATGATGTGATGGATGGTGGTTGATACCCATAAAGTGCCATAAATGGGGTCATTTTTGTTGCTGTATGAAAGGAAGTGTTATACCACCATTCAGCCAGAGGCAACCATTTGACCCATTGTGTCTGTTTATCAGATACAAAGCAACGAAGATATCCTTCCAAACATTTGTTTACTATCTCAGTTTTCCCATCAGATTGAGGATGATAAGATGAGCTATGAGCTAACTGAGTACCAAGACAAGAAAATAATTCTGTCCAAAAATTTCCAGTGAAAATGGGATCTCTGTCACTTACAATAATCTTTGGGTTTCCATGTAGCTTTTGAATTGTTTCCATAAATGCAGTAGAAACTGTACTGGCTTTAAATGGATGTGATAATGCACAAAAGTGTGCATACTTGGTAAGTCTGTCAACTACCACCATGATGACACTCTTTCCCTCAGACTTGGGTAAACCTGTGATAAAATCCATTGAAACCTCCTCCCAACGTTGGCTTGGAATGGATAAAGGTTGTAATAGACCCGGTGTCTTAATTGTTTCAACTTTATTTTGCTGGCAAACCAAACATTCTGCCACAAACTTTTGAATATCTGATTTAAGGCCATCCCAAAAAAATTCCTTCTTAACCCTGTGGTAAGTTTTTAAAAATCCTGAGTGCCCTCCTAAGGGAGAAGTGTGCAATTCCATAAGAATCTTTTGTTTTAGCTGGGAATTCTTACAGAGGTATAAGCGATCTTTGTACCATAACGAATCATTTTTCCAGCTAAATGTATCAGACGTACTGGAATCTTGTTGTAGCTTTCGAATAAGTGCCCACACTTCTTCGTCATTCTTCCATTCCTCCCTTGCTTCATTTATCCAATCTGGTTGGATAATAGAAATGGCGCACAACAATGCTTCCACATCCTCATCCTTTCTTGAGAGTGCATCTGCCACCACATTTTGCTTCCCTTTTTTGTAGATGATTTCAAAGTCATAACCCAACATCTTTGTGACCCACTTTTGTTGCTCTTCAGAGGATAATCTTTGTTCTAAAAAGTATTTAAGGCTATCATGATCTGTTTTTACCTTGAAGTGTCTTCCCATTAGGTAGGGTCGCCATTTCTTAAGTGCATGGAGTATTGCCAACATTTCCTTCTCATAAATAGCTTTGCTTAAAAACTTTCCCTTGATTGGACGACTTTCAAAAGCAATGGGTCTTTCATCTTGCATTAGAACAGCACCAATTCCATTTCCTGAAGCATCACATTCCACAATAAAGGTTTTTGTGAAGTCCGGTGTAGCTAAGACCGGTGCTTGGCACATTGCCTCTTTAAGATGTTCAAAGGCCTTTGTTGCTTCCGAAGTCCATGAAAATGCATCTTTCTTCAATAATGTTGTTAGAGGTGCTGCTATTCTCCCATAATTCTTAACAAACTTGCGATAATACCCTGTCAACCCAAGAAATCCTCGCAGATGCTTTATGGATGTGGGGATTTTCCATTCCTTAATGGCTTTAATTTTGCTAGGGTCTACCTTAACTCCTTCATGAGATACAATATGACCCAAATATTCCACCTCCTGGACTCCAAAGAAACATTTGGATCTTTTGGCATATAATTGTTTCTCCTCCAATAGTTGTAGCACCCTGTCAACATGTTCAACATGATCCTTCCAAGACTTGCTGTAGATTAGTATATCATCAAAAAATACTAACACAAATTTTCTAAGGAATGGTTTGAAAATTGAATTCATCAAACCTTGAAATGTTGAAGGTGCATTGGTAAGGCCAAAAGGCATGACCAAAAATTCATAATGACCCTCATGAGTTCTAAATGCCGTTTTCGGAATGTCTTCAATCTTCATTCTGATTTGATGATATCCTGAACGAAGATCCAACTTGGTGAAGTAAATTGATCCATGCAATTCATCCAGTAATTCATCAATGACAGGAATGGGGAACTTATCTTTAATAGTGAGCTTGTTGAGCTCCCTATAATCCGGACACATGCGCCATGATCCATCCTTCTTGTGCACCAATACTACTGGAGCAGAGAAAGAACTTTGACTCGGTTGAATTATACCAGCCTCTAGCATTTCTGCAACCATACGTTCAATTTCACTTTTTTGGACATAGGGATATCTGTACGGCCTGATGTTTGGAGGAACACTTCCTGGAATCAGATGAATAGCATGATCATGATCACGCATAGGTGGGAGACCTTTGGGAGTCTCAAATACCTTGGAATGATTGTCCAGGACTTTTTGGAGATCTGGAGAAATAGATGATTCCAATGTGGAAACATCTAGCGAACATAATTGTGCAATTACACCTCTTTGCTCCTTTTTTAGAAGCTTTGTCATACCATTAGAGCTGATTATCTTTCCTGGTTTCCCTGCAATACCCCTTAATTCAACTTCCTTTCCTTCCACAGAAAATTTCATGAAAAGTTCTTGAAAATTAAAAGCTATTGTACCCAAGGATTGTAGCCATTGGACTCCTAGTACAACATCAGCACCTCCCATTGGAATGGAAAGCATTGGGCTAGTCAATACATATTCTCCCATGGATAGCTTGATATTATGGCACTTTCCAGAGCAATTTATTGTTCCTCCATTTGCAATCATCACTTGACACTCTGGTGCTGGATATAGGAAGCAATTCAATTCTTTTGCTACCCTACAATGAATAAAATTGTGGGTGCTTCCTGAATCAATCAACACTATTACCTTTTTCTTCTTGATTTGTCCTTCTATCTTGATGGTTTGAGGAGTGGTAATTCCCGCCAATGCATTACAAGATATGGTCGGATTTATTTTTCTTCATCTAGGCTTTGTTCCTGGAATATATCCTCTTCTTTTGACCTTTCTTGCTCCTTTTCTTCTTCCTCTTCACAATCTATGTAGAATAATTTCTTCTCAGCACACTTATGACCTTTTGTGTATTTGCTATCACAATTGTAACAAAGCCCTTTTGCTCTTTTTTCTTCCAATTGTTGTGGTGTCAACCTTGTAGGTTGTGGAAGACTATGGGCAACAACACTTCCATCTTTATAGTTGTGAATGGTATGCTTCCTAGTTGCCATAATTTTGCTTTCCATTTTTCTTGCTAACCTGAATGCCTTCTCTAATGAATCAGGTTCCCAAAGGCGCACATCATGTTGGATATTATCCTTTAAAGACCCTATGAACACATCAATCCTATGCTCCTCTGGAATATCTTTTACCCTTATGTTCAATTTTTGGAACTCCTCAATGTGCTCCATTATTGAACCCTTTTGTTTGAGACTTATCAATTGGCTAAAAAAAGTGTTGCTTTTTGTATCCTCATAATGTGCTATCAATTCTTCCGTAAAAATTGCCCAAGTGATAAATTGTTTACGAGAACAAAGCCATTGATACCATACAAACTGATTTGGTTCCAAATATAAAGTTGCCATACGTACCTTTTGTGTGTTTTGCACATTATTGAGATCGAAGAATTGCTCCATCTGTAATATCCATGTGGCGGGATCCTTGCCATCAAACTTCCTCATATCGATTTTTGGAACATGATGAGTCTTCGATCCAACATTAGCATCTATGGTATCATGATTAACATTTCTTTTGTTCTCATCATGAGTTTCCTTTACTACCTTTTCACCATTAGTGACACTTTCTTGTAGCAACTTCTTCAATTCTTCCATATCTGTCTTCAAATCTATCTTCAAATCTGCCATGTCTCTCTTCAATTCTGTCTTCAAATCTATCTTCAAATCTGCCATGTCTCTCTTAAAATCTGTCTTTGAATCATCCATCTTAGCTTCCATGCCCTTTATCTTAGATTCCACGCCACTTATCTTAGCTTCTGTTAGCTTTTGTGAGCGTGACATTTGTTGCACTTGTTCTTGTAATTTTGATATATCATGTAGCATTTCTTCCTCTTCTTCATGAGTCATGCTAGAGCTTTCAGGTTCCTTACTAGGTGTTTGCATTTTCTTTCCTCGGGGCATCAGTTACCGATAATAATGCTTTACTATGCCCTTTGAATTCCGTTAAACCAAGCTTACACAAAAATTTAAAAAAAAACTACACACCTTTTTTTCACTTTATAGAAGCCTGATATTGAATCTGATGTATCTCTGTAATTTCGAATCATCCAGATTTGAAATTGCTACCTGTAGTAGCCTTCTGCATCCTCTTTCCAATGCCACAAGTCTGAGCCAAATTGGATTCTCCAAGGAAGAGTTATGTGAAATCTCCCACAGTGACTTGCTTTTAGACTGGTTCAGTAGAGCGCACTTGTACGACGTGCCACGAGTCACTGTTTCAACCTTTGAATCTAAAACACACATACAAGAAACTACAGTCCGTGCTCTTTCTGTACCTTTTTACGAAATTTCAATCCGATCCTCAGAGAGAGAGTTATGACGATTTTCCCCAGGTCACCTGTTTTGAATGTAATTCAGGAGTCTGCAAAAAGGCCAACTTCCTCAGATCATATCTCCGAAAATATCGCGCGAAAAGCTCTGAAATTCGGACCCAAGGTTCAGCGCCAATTCTTCTCAAATGGGTTTTTTTTGCGACTTCTGAAACGTCACAGAAAAAAAAAGTTATAGTGAAAATACCACGATGACCTGTTTGGAGCAGCAAAACCCTAGAATCCAAAGCTCTGATACCAAATGTTATGAAACCAGCTCACAAAAAGATAGAAAAGAGAGATCCACGCCTTAGAATTCAGCCTCTTCGAGGGGGAAACCTCCTTTACATTACATAAATGAACAATTCTTGGATGATACAAATGAAAATACCTCCTTTCTATATATAGGAGTCTATGTGGTCCCAATACAATCAAAGCCTACATAACAATAATATTGTAGGGCACAACAATAACAATAGTGGGCTTCTATGTGGCACAATAGTAACAATATGGGCACTACATGGGTACATCAATATAAATAAGGGGTATAACTACAATAGTAATGGGGTAATCACTAGTATTATAGGGACCCAACACTTTCATTACAGGTCTTCTAAAGTCAGGAAACAAGTTAGTCATCATGGTGGTTGTGGACCGACTTTCTAAGTATGCTCATTTCTGCGCCCTACCCCACCCGTTTACACCGACTTTGGTCGCTCAATCTTTCATGGATCAAATCTTCAAATTGCATGGCATGCCCACATCTATTGTGTCTGATCGTGACCCGATCTTCACCAGTAATTTTTGGCAGGAACTCTTCAAGATACAAGGCACCCAACTAAAACTCATTACTTCCTATCATCCACAAACGGATGGTCAAACTGAAGCCATCAACAAATGTCTGGAAACCCACCTTAGGTGTTTCACTTCAGAAAAGAAACATCTATGGGTATAGTGGTTTCCTGTAGCTGAATGGTGGTATAACACCAACTATCATGCCACCACCAAAGTGACTCCCTATGAAGCAGTTTATGGTCAACTCCCTCCTTCCCCTAATTCTTATATCAAGGGGTGATCAAAGGTACAAGCAGTGGATCAACTCCTACAAAACCGCACAACCATGCTCGCCCATCTTAGAGAGAATCTTCATCAAGCTCAAAACCGCATGAAGCAACAGGTAGATCAGCATCACTCAGAGCGCCAATTTCAAGAAGGGGATCAAGTATTTTTGAGGCTGCAACCATATAAGCAAACTTCACTCAAAGACAAGGGTTGTCATAAACTATCTCCAAAATTCTACGGACCATATCAAGTACTTCGGTGCATTGGAGAAGTGGCCTACAAGCTAGCTTTTCCACCCACTGCAAAAATCCATCCAGTTTTCCATGTCTCATGCCTCAAGAATGTGATTGGGAATAATTGCAGAATTCAAACTAGTCTACCTGAATTGGATGAAGAAGGCTCAATCTGGCTCCAACCTGAACAGGTCCTAAACACATGAGAACGGCACCTACGTGGCCGCATGATCAGGGAAGTCCTCGTCAAGTGGAAAGACACCTCTCCAGAAGATGCAACCTGGGAACCAGCCACTATTCTTCAACAGTTTCCGCAGCTTCAGCCTTGAGGACAGGGCTATTCTTAAGGGGGAGGGCATGTTAGGGTCCCACCCTAACCCCCTTATTTATGTAGTAGGATCGAGTCATAGTTATAGTTAAGTAAAGATTCAATAAATCCCATATTAATAATTGTAAGTGGTTAACTCGCAATTAATGACGGGACCACAGTTAGTTGCAAATGGGCCATGGTATTAGATAGATGGTATTAATAAGAACCATGGTATTAATCCATGGTATTGCATGTATGAGTCATATATAAAGGATAGAGACTCCCTGCGAGGAGCATCGTGTCTTATTTTGTAATCGAGCTCTGCTCTATTGGAGGTTTCCCCCTTGAAGAGGTAAGTGAACATTACTTTCTGAATAATAAAATAGTTGCTCTTGTTTCTCACTATTCTATGTTCTAGGTATATTTCTTCGCATATTTGGTATTCTGGTAATCGTCTTGCAGGTTAAAAGCATAACACCTCTACTCCAAATTCCTAGCACAAGAGCAAGGGAAATCTGCCTTCTACCAACTCTCACAAGCCTCAACACACAAGTGTCAAACTGTGCTCTCTACTTCCTTGTCTCACCAATTCATGCTCACAAGACAATGATCAAATTGTGCCTTTGTTCCCCCTTATAAGCACTTCGACTAGGATAATACTAGCAAGGTATATTTGAGGAAATTCGAACTATTAATTGACTAGTTAACAAAATCTCACTCGTTGTGTTAACTTGTCCTTCGTGGAATAAAAATAAATCACAACCACATATTAGCAAAGCACAATATTTTTTCTAGTGAACCAAACTAGCATGCACTGTTGGAACAAAATTAAGGGACAATCCACGGTGACTGTACATGCAATTTTAAGACCTTAACTAGGGCTTCAAGATCTATTGTTCTAAATACTTTATAACCAACTCTCCATCTCCTTGCAACGACCAACATGAAGTAGTGAATCCACTTACCTTAACCTAATGTTAGCTTCATCTTACAAGGTCATTGTTCTATGCATATGACTTGAGAGTTTTGGCCCTCTTTAGGGCTCCTATAGCTGCCTCAGAGGTTCCCTAAACTTGGCCTCCACTATTCCTTCAACTTTGCATTAGACACTTCTTCCATATCTCTTTTCCTATGTTGATCCACAACTATATGCAATCTTATTTCCTGCAGTAGACTAGGTGTACAAACCTCCAATACGTTGCTTTAGAAGTCACAACCTTTATCTTAGCAATCAAGCCTTTCATGAGGTCAAATCACAGAAGTATCCAACATGCACAAAACTTCATAAAATATTCAGCCAACAACTCTCCCTATCTTAACCTTATCAAATCACAAGAGATTGAAACATAACCCGTCCTATCTTCACGTTAGATCAACTCCCTAGGGTCTGTGACTAGATCTCATTGCTTCTTAACCTATGAGTGAAGCCCTTGAGATGGATGTGTCAACCTGTGTTGGCTTAATTTTGTATTTTCTCTGATACCATGTAGAAAATCCTCGAAATTGTGATTTGCTAATATAAATAATCTGAAAAAATTACTTTCTATTCATATAGACACATAATTTCTCTACTATATATTGTCATAGCAGAACAAAATCACAACCACAGAGTAGCAAAACACAATAGTTTTTCCAGGGAACCCAACTGGGAAAACTCTTTGCTTGTATGATAATTTTATTGAAGAAAAACTGAGAAATATATCTCTTACAGTACAAATTGTTTTAATATGAAATACACACTTGTCTTTCCTACTTGATCTAAGCTTGAAACTCCAGCAAGAAATGTCGATCATGTTGCCCTCTTCCCTTACTTGATCTCTACTTTGAATTCCTAGTGCAAGAGCAAGGGAAATATGCCTTTTACCAACTCGCACAAGTTTCAAGGCACAAGCACCAACATGTTCTTTCTACTACTTTGTCTCACCAACTCATGCTCACAAGACAATGATCAAATTGTTCCTTCATTCCTCCTTATAAGCCCTTCGATTAGGCTATTACTGGCAAGTTCTATTTTAGGAAAGTTGAACTTTTGATGGACTAGTTAACAAAATCTCATTGGTTGTGTTAACGTGCCCTTCCTATAATTTAGGAGCTCAACTCAATTAACTCGTTCTTCCTATAATTTAGGATCCCGACTCAATCAACTCATCCTTTACCCAAAATAACTCACACTAAAGGACAATAAACTCAACCTTCCACTAATTAGCATTTCTTGCACTCCTAACTTTTAGGAATTTTCCCTAAATTTTAGGAACTCATCCTACTTTTTAAGAACTAGCTCCTAACTCATAGGAACTCATGCATGCTGAAAGGTAAAGTTGTTTTGGTTCCTTTGATTAAGACACAAATCAAGGAACCCTTTCTCACTAATATTTTCAACAATATATATTTTACTGTGATATGTATATTATGATCTTTCTCACTAATATTTTCAACAATATATATTTTATTGTGATATGTATATTATGATTTGTTTAAAAACATTTTTTTTCGATTTTATTGATAGAAACAAAATTACAATATAACAAATTGAATTTTATTATTTTTATTACTTTTAACTTTTTACATACATTACATCTCCCCCAATTGGTTCATTGAGTCAAAATTTAAATGTTTACAAATCCTTTAGATCCTGTAAATTGAACATATTAATATGAATTGGACATATTAACCTACATGTAAAAATGTTTACATACTTTATTACATTACATCTACACATCTCCCCTACATGTAAAAATGTTTACATACTTTCTTACATTACATTTACACATCTCCCCTACACTGCTTTGTACAACACCTCTTGGAGAAATTAGAGAAAGTTTAATATTCAAAGTTTTCATTAATAAAATTATATTTTTTTATGAATTTTTATATTAATTTAATAATTATATATATAAATATTTCTTAATTTACCTTTTCTTTTTCAAGAAAATATTTTTTAATGGTGTATCTATTTTTTTTTTCTTTTTATTCTCATGTTGCACTTGTAGAAAATGTTCACAATGACACATTATAAACTAGATGGTTATGAACCAAAGGAGAAACCACATACCCAAATACCCAAATTTTGATTTATGAGTTCTAATTGTCAAATTCATGTGGGTGAGTACGAGTTAATAATGGTTTATTATGATGAGCTAGTGGCAACACAAACATGGAAAACCAACAATATGTTAACTCAGAGGGATGATCCAAGATAATTTGACAATGAATTTGAATATGATGTCAAGTGGTAAAATGTAAGAAATTGAATTAGGTTATAGAATATGCTATTTTTATTTATAGAATTTTAATATGCCTATCCTAAGTTTAAATTTCTAATGATATGTTATTTTTCAAACAAAATATGATGCATATGCTCTACTATTGATCCTTCATTGAGTACTTAAATGAATGTGTGTGTGTGTGTTATATGAAAGTCATTATAGCCCTGAAATTATGAGGCCACACTTTAGTGCAAGGTATGTAATTTTCACTTTTTAAGAGTTAAGATCTTTGTATATATGTATTTTTTTTCTAAAAATGAGTAAAGTAATAAAATGTTATAGTCAAAATACAAGAATTATGTATTTTAAGATTTTGATACATGTTAAGACAAAATTGTAACAACATTAACACTTAACCCCATTGATATTGTAGTAATGGTAATTAAGTATGTTATTGATTCCTATATGGGAATGTAAAAGTGAATGAGAAAAGGACCTAAAATGATTATAATTTAAATGTTGTCTAATGAAGCAATGAAGCCTTGATATGACACAAACCATGTGAAGCCATGAGGAGAGGGTAGTGAGTAAAAGGAAAATTAGAGGTTAATATTTTCCAATGGATTATTGGCTAAGAAAAATGTTTCAAGGATAAACATTGTCAACTTTTCCCAAGAAAATATCTAGTGGGAAGGTGCAAAACAACTGTTAACACTTATGAGAGGAGTAGGAAGTATTACTAGGACCGCTCAAGAGGTATGGACAACATAACACTAGGAGAATTCACTAGAAATTTTTAATTTGACAAAGCATTGATAGGCCTAAAATGTAATTATTTTAAGAAAAACAACTTGAGTAAGCTAACCATGAAAGTTAAGAGAAGATAAAGAAGTGTATACCTGAGGGGGAGAGTGTATAAAAGAGAAAATAAGATTAGTGTGGATTATAGTGCATGGGGGACACACGAGTAGGGGAAAAAGGGAGAGAAGAAAGAAGTGTAGCATAGGGGAAGGAACAAAGAAGAAGAGAGATGAGAGGTATCTATTCTGTGATTAATAAGGGAACTCAGGGTGTGACCAAGTTCACCTAAAATCTATGAGGGAGATATATGAGTGAGTCCTCATCATGAGATAGCGGGTCGAATGGATTTTTGATGACTTATTTGATATGTGCTTAGGAACCAAAGAGAGTCATTGAGGGATTCTTGAATGAGTGAAGCACTCTCTTTGTGTTTTGTAGGCCACATAATATCCACCTTATGAATGAGAAAAAACCTTAGATCCATAGGTTGAAAGAATCCAAAATGACTTTTGAGTGGATGAAGGAGAGTGACCTTCATCCTTACACCACTAGTGGCCTAGGAGATGTTTCCCCTATGGTGCTTCCTATGTAGAGTAGCTAAGAAATCACCTATAATAGCTGGAAAGAAATTATGGGTTTGGTGCGATCTTAAAAAATTTGATGACTTAACTTAATGAAGGAGAATGGAATTTATGATTTTACCATATAATGCTAACTTGAAATCCCCTCATGGATCCTTGGTTTAGCTCTAGAGTGGCCATGGAGTTTCAATCTGGCTCACGGATGGCCAGGGCTTCTTATTCCAGCTCACAAGTGACCAATTGCAAGAAAGAAATAAGTGAAAATAATCTTATGGTGTGGTGGAATGTGGCTCACCCTTCATAAGTTGCAAGCTATATTTGATAAAATATGAGAAGTCTCTTATGGACATAAATCTATAATTTAAAATAAAATGAATGAAATGGGAGTTATGTTGATAAACCATATATTGGTGATAGTGCATGTTGAATGCATCATAAGGCATGTGTGATTCTTATTTGTGTTATAAAATGGCCAAAAGCAAAAATGAGAGGGTAAATATTATTGTAATGGCTATGATGACTGTGCAATGTTCGTGTATTTTCTTATAAATATTCATGAACTCTTATGAAATACAATTAAGAAATCAAGAATACGACTGATAGAGTTATAACCTTGGTTGTTTCTTGTGCTCTTGGTTAGTCCAAACCTTGACCAAATAAGAATTTTTGCTTCGTATAAAATGGGAGTTGACCCCTTAGTCCCTTGGATAACCATGGGGACTAGTTGATTCAAGGGAGCTCTTAGTGATTTTAAATCAATGAGATCAATTTGTCTTAGATAGACCTAAGAAGCTCCATGTTTTTTCTAGAGATTAAAAAGGTATTGTCGATAATGTAGGCCTAAAATTAATGGAAATAGCCTTTGTAGTAAGGGAGGATCAAGATGAGAGGTGTATTCTTGGTGGAGAAGGATCTCTGCTATGTAAATTTTTCCAAGGCAACTTCCACATCCTGTCATATCTCTTACAACTCTCAAGAATGATCTAAATGATCCCTATATGAATTTTTCCTACCAAAAAGGAAATTAGGTTTTGACAACTATATTTCTGGCCATAAAGAAATTTGGAGGTGAAGTCCCTTAGTACAGTACTCTATGGAGATTCAAAAATTGGAAGTTCTTAGCCTTATCCCTTGATCACATGGTTGACACAACAAACTTGACCTATAGCTAGTCAAAATGGGGCTTATTGGAATATCAAGCCCCAAGAAAATGGAATAAATGTCTTTTGGGAATTCCCCAATATGGCATGGCCTTGCTTAATGGATCAAAAATTTATGATCAATGAGATTGGTTTGTCTTAGATAGAATCTAGAATCATCATGTTTGTTGTAGATGTTAAAAAGGTCTTGTAGTTAATATGGGCCTACAATTAATGGCAATAGCATTGACAATAAGATGAGGATTGAGATGAGAGGTGTTTTCGTGGTGGAGAAGGATCTATACCATGTAAAAGTATCTTTGGAAACTTCATCATCCTATCAAATGTCTTCCAACTGTCAAGAATGGGGTAAGTGTCCCCTCTATGAATGGGGCCTATCAGAAAGGAAATTTGGAGTATCGCTTCTATATTTCAGGCTAAGCACATGCCTATGGGACCATGTATTTTATTGTATCACTTATTGGCCCATCAAAGTCAGCACATTGATGTACTATATATTATTTTTCTCAGACCCACTTGGATGAAAGTAATAAAATATTTTTTTACTCACATTATTTATTTCCATAGAAATAACTTAATGAAATATTTATTTAGTAATTATTTTTTTATATTTTAAACATTCTCAAGGGAATAATTTACTAAATCTTTATTTATGAATTATTTCCAACATATTTTAATCTTTCAACTAGAAATAATTTAATAAGTCATATTATTTCTAAACATTTCACCTAGTCAAATGAAACTAATCTAATAAATCGTTTATTTATGATTTTTTTCATGAATTAACACAATAATTCATTATTTTTGAGTTAGTTAGCTAAATAAAAGCCCCTAACCATTATTTTTGACCTTTTCCTCTCACAAATAATAATAAAATACCAAATTAGTTAGATCTTGATTTGGCCCAACAAATATTTTTTTTATATTTGACCTCATCAAATCTAGCTAACATTTTATTATAAATATAGATTTTTTCTTCACACTTCACCATGATCCATTTTCATTGCCAAAATTATGATCCTAAACCATTCAAGTCTTCTCCACTAGAACCTCACTTTTTTATTTATTTTTTTCCTTTTGTATTGCTTGACCTTTGGAGAGAGGGAACCATTTGTTGTAGAAAGGATTGCCTATGTACCATCTAAAGGAAGAGGTCCTCAGAATCACAGTTCATTTACTCCTCATAGGTGAAATTATATTAATAAAGCCTTTTCTTTGGTTAAATTGAGTTTATCATACATTATTTTGTCTTATATTTTGTGAATCTATTCACTATTATTTTCTACAGATTTACAAGTAGTCATACAAATGTGTGACCATCCTAAGGTTTGATCATAATTCCTTATAATATTATTGTTGGACTATTTGAAACATGTATATTAGGCATTTTTTTTAACCCTTGATTATAAGGACATTCAACATTAACTACCCCGTGATGGGTCATAATTCTCGAATGGAAATTTAATGTCCTTAGTTGGCTTTGGAGGTCTTGGAGGTGAATCTACTTGGGAACATTATTTTTGTGATCCTTTAGTTATTAACTTATGGTTATTGACATGTATAGGTGATTGCAATATGTAAGGGTGTAAACACTCATGTGTAGCACATATATTTTATTCCCCACATGGACCATTTTATCTTATGTTTGGACACCTTTGGATGTGGTCGATTCTTATCATCATTTTTCATGTCACTCTCACAATATATAATAATTCTTTCTCTCCTCTAGGCACATATAACATTCTTCAAGGCAAGGAAAGGGATTTCTTTCACTCTCCTATGAAAGCCAAGTTATCTCCAAGTTAAAGTATACAAAATTCCCCACTTGAAATGCACTTTGAAGTTGTTTTATATCCTTTAGAGGGGTTGAATTCTCTCTATGATAACCTTGATGGTTTAGTAATGATGCAAAAATTAACTTAAGTGACTTAAGAGTGGAATTATGTCAAAATGTGATTTTGAATGACTTATGGACCATAATCAATCATTAATTTAAGAAATCAAACCTCAAATAATTAAAACAAACATGAACAAGCCTAAGTAAATAAATCATCCACCTCCAAGGTGAATTTTGGGGGCCAAAATGGTCAAATTGAGTGAATGTTGAACCAAAGAAAGGGAAAATTGGTCCTCTTCTTTCCTTGAAACATATCTAAAAATCATTTTAATTATTTGCAAGTATTTTCAAGGGAAACATTGGACCATTCAAGCAAGTCAACTTTTCTCTAAAATAAACCGAGGTTCCTCAAGTGGATGCCAACCTTTATCTATCAAATTTCTTATGGGATATTTCAAACCATTAAAATTATAGGATACATATTTAAAATGATCATGTACCCATGGGTCAAGTTTTAGACATTGATTTGCTATAATTTCATAAACGTGATATGAGGAAGTCAAGCTTCTGGAATGATCCTGAAATTTGCTTCATATATGTCATCTTGGAATTTTCACTATACCTTTTCTTCTGGGATGTTTTAGATCAGAATTTTTTAGGATACATATACAATATAGTCATGTAACTATGGTTAATAAATGATCCTAAAATCTACTTCAAATAAGCCAACTTGTTATTTTTTAGTATCTATTTATTCCTAAGATATTTCATATTATGAAATCAAAAGGAGAGAGAAGATATATCAAAGTATCGTGGTATAAATTTTAAACCATTTTTTCTATAATTTCAAATATAAAGTTCTAAGGAATATATTGTTCTTGAATTCTCTTGAAGCATGCTTTAAATAGGTTAACTTGGAATTTTTTCTATAACTTTCTTTTTGAGATGTTTCAAGCTATGAAATATGGATGTGACAAAGAAGATAAATCAAGGTACTTGTGTTAGAAATTTCATACCTTGTTTCATTATAATTTTAGAGGTATGATTTGAGAAAGTTAGTGTTCTTAAATGCTCCTAAAACATGCTTCAAATAGGCCAGTATGGATTTTTTTCCTATATCTTTATTTTGTATATTTTTAATACTATGAAATATGGAGGGGAGAAAAATATATCTAAAGGAAACTGTGGTATAAGTTTCATAAACATATTTGCAAAATTGGATATATGACATGTTGTGAAACTTAATTCTTGGGAAGAAGCCAAAAGAAACAAGTTCTGGGAGAAGTAGACCTAGTGAAGGTAGAAGCAACCAATAGGCCCTTTGAAGGAAGAAATAGTAAGTATACTTAGTGAGGGAAGAAGCAATGAGAATAATAGGTGAAGTTAGAAGAAGATATTAAACTTGCTGAAGGTAGAAGCAAATAACAAACATGGTGAAGGAAGAAGAAACTAATAGACTTGGTGAAGTTAAAATAAATTAATATACCTCATGAAGACAAAATTAATAAGTAGAGTCACTAGAGGGGATTGATGTCTCTTGTAGGTTGGTTCTTACAAAGTAGAAATGGGTATTGGTGTCTCCAATAATTTGGTGCCTATAAAGAAACATAGGAGATTGGTTTCTCTTGCATGTTGGTGCCTATAAAGAAGTAGAATAGATTGATGTCTCTTATGGGTTGGTTCCTACAAAGAAGTAGAGGGGATTAGTTTCTCTTATAGGTTGGTGCCTAAAATACTGGATAGGGGATTGGTGTCTCTTGTATGTTGGTTCCTACAAAACAGTAGAGGGGTTTGGTGTCTCCCGTAGGTCGGTGCCTATAAATTGATCTAATTGTAGGTTGGTTCCTACAAGATCCTTCATATAAAGAAGTTTTGGGGTTTTCTCCCATGAAAGTTTCCAAATATATCTTCTATATATTACTTTTTTATTTTATGAATCTTGATGTTTTTATGATTTGTGAATGTTTAAATAAGTAAAACTTGTCTTTATATTTATTCTGACCCCTCCCATTATAATTGTGAATCGAAAAATTAGTATCACAATAGGTTCCTTTATAAGTAGTTTAACCTTTAGAAGGTAAATATTAGAGGGACCATGGCTATTCATGAAGGTTCAATTAAAGCTCCTATATTTTATGGATTAAACTATTCCTTCTAGAAAAAAATATAATGACATATCTAATGTATTTTAATGCATATTCTTGGAAATTTGTAGTAGATGGAAGGAGGGAAAGTAAGCACAATGTATAAGTAACTAGTGCCATCTTGAGTGGCCAATCAAAATCATATTTCATTAATATGATTATTTGTAAAACAGAAAAATATATATGGCATAAACTACAAAACACCTACAAAGGACATGGCATTCAAGAAATGAAAGATACGGAGAATTTGAAGATGGATACTACATATGAAATAAGAATAGAGAAGTCAAATCAGAGGGAAGAAGTTCTTAAAGATTCAAAGAAGACAGAAAATCTCAAGGCCTATGATTAGTTCAATTATGAACCCAATGAAGAAGAAGATAAATTTGTAAGAAATCTAATATGAGGATCTACCAAATTCTAAGGTAAGTTATTATCCAATTGTTTAAGTGTGGTAGAATACATCATTATTCTTCTCAATGTCCATATGCAAAATTGGAAGATAATGATGATTGAGAAGATATCCTAGCCATGAAGGCTCTAGTTTCAGATAATTAAAATTAATATTTATATTGAGAGGAAGAAGTTAAAGGTGAAGAAGGTGTAAAATAAATGAAATCCATAGGTAGGCTACTAGATCATATGGTATAGGCTATTCAATCTATTGGGAGATTGTAAGAACACAACCATGAATATTGATTTCCAATCAATTGTGTTTGCATTAGTTTCTATTTCATTTTTACTAATGATCGGTGTACATGTTGCACTTTCCTCTCCCGATGGTTGGCCACGTAGAAAAAATGTTGTATTTTCAGGTGCATCATTATGGATTAGATTAATCCTTTTTGTAGGTATCCTTAATTCTTTCATATCTTAAATTTGTTCTAGATGTTTTAGGTTATAAATGTCCACGTGTAATTTTGGAAAATAGTAAAATGAAGAATAACATGACGATAAGAGAAAATATTATGAGTATAAAGGGGAAGGATGTGGCTCATTAGAAGAAATTAATGGATATGCATCTGATAATGAAAAAGAGGAATTCCTACATGTGACCATGGAGGATCAATACTTTGATCAAGAAAAATCAAATTCTTAGGAAGAGGATGTTGATGATATTAAGGGACAAATTATATATGCATTAGATGAAATATAGAGACTTAGAAGAAAAATTAAAAATAAGGAGTTGGTGAAAAAACATGAGAAAGAAAAGAATTGTGATCTTGATGCATCAACAATCTCTATCAAGAAGTTACATATGAAAAAGGGAAAGAAAAGAGAAGAAATGTTACTATTCTATCTCAAACAAAATGATGGACATTGTGAGAAACTAGAATATGAGATTGTTTCCTTAAGAAAGGATTTAGAAAAATATAATGATCAACTAAATCAAAGTTTTATGCTTAGAAAGAGTACTAAACTATTAGATGATATTATCAGTTTCTAGAGATATCCTCTTATTAAAAATGGTATTGTTTATCATGAAATTGTCAAAGGAAAATCCAACTCAATGAAATTATAAAAGAAATGCAAAGAAGAATATGAAAACTATGTTAATTTTCTTAGAATATCTATGAATGAAAACAACAATGGGAAAGAAGGTGAGGACTAGCAGAGAGATTATTTTCACAAGAAAGGAACTAGTACCAAGAAAAGAAGTGAAGGTAATTCAAGACATAGGAAAGGATTCAAACGATTTTTTCTATCAAGAAGGTCTTTCACATCCAGCTATCAAAATATATTTCATGGCTAGTACTTTTCGAGTAATATTTTTTGTCATAAGGTAGTAGATTGTAGAGCCTATGTAAGAAATGATTATATGAGGAATATAAGCATGTGATCATGTAAGATCTCAAAGAATGATTGTGTGAGTTTTAGTCCTAGAATTTTTAATGAGAATGTTGTGCAAAATTACAAATCATTTTCCCCTTTATTAGATCACGTTGAATACTTCAAGTGGAATAATTTTTGGCACAAAGATAGTGATTTTAGAAGAGGTAGATTGAGACCTCCAAATCAACTAGCGAATATTATATTATCAGAAATAGAATCTAAGAAAAAATGTATGGAGAAGGGTGTAAGAGAAGGAAAAAGAATATGGTCTAGCTCTATTTGTTCAAAACAAATAAATTTTCTGGTATATAGACAATAGGTTCTCAAAGCATATGACTGGAAATAAGAACAAATTTCAGTCTAAAGGAATACAAAGAAGGAATTGTTACTATTCGAAACAATGTAGTGTTGGCATTATGATTCAAGTGTTTTCCTTGATGGCAACTCACTCAAAGATTGGTACAGGTGATGGCAACTTAATTAGAGGACAGATCTTAGTACAGCAGGCAAAGAAAGTTCATACACGCAGGTTCATTAAGCCCAAGTCACGTATACACGCTGGTTCACTATATACCAAGTCGTGTGTACACAGGTTCGCTATATACCAAGTAGAGTATACACGCAGTTTCATGAACGGAAAAGAGAGTACATGTCAGAAAGCTTACTTTTGGTCCGTGGTAGTTAGTCCTTGGAATTTGTGCCTATGGTTTTGGACCATGGAGTCTCGACAGATGTGTTGATCCCTAGTATTGAGTTGATGGTATTGGGTTACTATGGTTTTGGACCATGGTATTGTGAAGGGCCTAAAGCTATATAAGGAGAAAGATCATTAGGCCAAAGGGTGAGGGTGTGAGTAATGAAGATCTGAGGAAGTGTGAGATCCAAGTGCTGGTTATGGGTTGGTGATCTGAACCAAGGTTTCACTCATGTGGAGGATGATGAATGATGGAACGAGATCTCAAGGCTTGGAATGATTATCTTCATATGGTATGACTGTGGATAGACTAGATCTATTGACGCATGTTTATTGTTATGATTTGGGTATGTTTTGATGTCTGATATAACTGCGGAGTTATAAGTTAGAATTTGCAAATCTGTACGCGGGTTGGTTTTGGTAAAAGAGCATATACACGCAGGTTGGGTTCATCGAAGTAGCGTATACAATGTGAAGTATGATATTTGAAGATGGAGTTGGATCTGGTTGTTGTTATGATGTTTTTGACAGGGTTTCAGTGATTCAGTATTGGGTGTTTCAGTTATTGATGATGCAGGCTGTACTACAATGGTGATAGTTTCATGGATCCAGTATGAAAATGTATGAAACGTGGTCCCAGGAAGATCGTAGGCCGGCACCTACGTACTGGTAAACATATCAGCCAGTACAAGAGCCAGGGGGTTGTAGCTCCCTTCCAGGAGCAGCTGGAAAACGAGTGAAGGTTGTAGCCTTCTGTAGGGTTGGCACCTACGTACTAGTAAATGGATCGGCTAGTACAAGAGCTATGAGGGTTGTAGCCCTCTGCAGGTTGTAGCTTGCGTGCTGGTAAAGGACTACACCAGTACATTGTAAAAGAAGTTTCTTATTAAAGGAAGATAGAAACAAATTGCAGCAGGTGGTTTTCACCCACATTGAGTTTCCACCTTATATCATGGTGTTCATGTGTGTGGCTTTTATGTGATGATCTGTTCTGTTATACTGCACCTGTTTACTGTCAATGTGGTTAATAATGTTCTGATGCATTTACTGAAGATAAGCTAACTGAATCATAAGATTTCTGGATATACGCTAGTTTCTTTAGACACAGTAGCGTGTACACGCTGGTTCACTTAACTGAAGTAGCGTATATGTTTTTGAGCATGAAATTTGAAAAGTTTTATTGATCTGATAATACTGATTCACCGCCCCCCCCCCCCCCCCCCCCCCCCCCCCCCCCCTCTCAGTATTATTTCCAACATGTACATGGACAATTATCCTTAATGGAAAAACTAAAGGTCAAAATATTTTGTATGTTTATGGTCTAAAACATAATCTCCTAAGTTTTATTCACATATGTGATCAAGGATATGATCTCACATTCCATTCTAAAATGATGTGAAATATGAAAATCATCTTTGGAAGCATGGTGGAAAATGTGAGTAGAACATCAAGTAATGTATATATATTAGATGGAGTAAAATAAAATGTTGCATGGGTTATGGATGAGAGATAGTTATGACATTGAAGTATGGGCCATATTAGCATTGAAAACCTACTAAACCTAAGAAAAGCATAAGCAGTGAGAGACATGCCAAAGATCTCAAAGTGGAACAATATTATTTGAAATCCATGTCAACATGTGAAGCGGACCAGGGTTAGATTTAAGCTAAAAGAATAATCATCATCAAATCTATTAGAACTTATTCATACATATATTTGTGGGATAGAAAAGACACAAACATTAAAAGGTGAAAGATATTTTATGCTTTTTACTAGTGATTACACAAGAATGACATGGGTTATATTCCTTAAAGAGAAATTTGAAGCATTCGAAAATTTTGAAGCTTCAATATTAGACACAAATGTTGTTGAATTTTGTAGCTTGGGAGGTACTCCCACGCCTTAGGATATGTTGAAGGCTCAAAAATATCTCCTTCAACATCATAAGGGATACCACCTGGTCGGGAACTTAGAGTAGTTACTTTTCCATTGAAATGGTGGTTATGACTGGTTAAACTAGGTCTAGTTACCTTCTCTCTATCTCCACTAGCTTAAAATATGACTTTCACCTACAAATAGAGAAGAGACTTTAGATCAACCCTCTTGTTGATCGAGCAAGAAGGTGATCCTTAAGCTGATCTAAGGCTCAACAAAGCCACAACTAAATTTTTCCCTTGTATGGAGGGGACTTCTAAAATGTAGTAAGTAGAACTAAATGTAAATTATAATCTAAGATGAATTTAATCCTAGACCTATCTCGATTGAAGGAAGGATTAATCCTTATTTCAATCAAGATGAAGCTAAAAGGATGGGAAAAGTAGCATGTGGGAATTGAAATAAAATGAAGGAACTAGACCAGGGAAATAGTTCACAAGATCTAATCCATATTAAAACAATTATGAAAAACTAAATGCCTAATAAGTAGTTACTAGAAACTTAACTATAAATAAATCAAACTCCTAATACAACATATTCATAATGACCAAAATATTAATGCCAAAATACTGAAGTAGTTCAAATACATGACATATATGAAGCAGGACATCTGTAAGATTAAACTGTTAGGAAGTTAGCAGCTCAATAAGATAAAGGTTTGTCCTTATACAAGTTCCAATTTTAGATCTCATTTTCGATTAACCCTGCAAGATAGCTTGACCAAATTTTAAATGGGCATATCAAATAACATTTAACAGTAGTGCTAAAGCCAAACCAATATACTCATACAATATAAATGCAATTGAAAGTTGAAGAATTTTTTTCAATAATTGATGGAAACAGTAGTGTTGTGCAAGCACTTACAAAAATAAATTTTATTACAGAATTGAGAAAAGTTACATGAACCTAAAAATATTGCAGTAGTTCAAATTCCTTGTTGTCAGAAACTCGATTTATATCTATAAAGAATGGCTTTGACCTCACCACAGAGTGTGAATGAGAATTAAACTCCCTCTACAAACAAGTTATAAGGCCAAGCATTACTCTGCTTATCTTCCTTTTGGATTCAAACCATCTATTCTAATAATGCCTAACTATGCCTATCATGCAATTCTAATTACCAAATTTCTCCCATGGCCAAAAGTCCCTTTTAAGATTTGTGAAGAGATTATTTATAAAAAAGCTTGAGGTGAAATCATGAAAGTAACAACAACTCCATGTATCTCTCCACCACTGAGATAATAAAAGAAATTAAATCAGGTGGTTTTTTTTTTCTCTGTTGAATCACAGGCCAAATGTCAATCGACTTTGTTGATAAAGTGCCCAATTTAGCTTGTTGTTTAGTTGGGGTTGTTTTCTGCCAACCACCAATGAACAGATTACTAGACATGCTTGTTCTCTTCACAGTACTATTCCTTGTTTGTTTTAAAATCCTGAGTCTATTCTGGTTTGGATCTTGACACATGGCTGAGTGGTTGTTGATCAAATGATATATTCGAATCGGGCATGCCGTTTTCCTATAATAGAGAAATCAGAATTAGCCATGATGGAAAATTTAATACATATATGATTCAAGACACTTTAATTTTAATGTAGTGGCTTTTCTATTAATAAGACGACGACTCCCTATAATGGAAAAGAGGTAAGAGTTGAATGGAATCAAAGGTTTGTTCATTGCAATATTCAAAATGTGACAGCATGAAACATTTGTGATGGAGTGGATGCGATAACATCATTAACTATTTTAAATCATTATATCGAGTCCACAATCCAATCAACAATCGAGGATTGTAACACCATTGTGACATGAAATACACTACACACTTGTGATGTGACAAATGCGAAATCACATTAAACATGTTTTAGTAATAATATTGCATTTTTTTAGCGGTGATTTCAAATGGTCACACATAACTAAAGTTGAGATAAACAAATGCGATATTACAATTAACTCTTTTCAAAATCCATATTGGATTTGTTAATTAAATCGGTGATCGACGGTTTAGTCTTATCGGAGGTTGGAAGGACATCACAATCAGAGATCAGAGCGAGAGTGCATTTGGCGCAGACTTGATATTGTTATAAATTACAATTAAATTCAATATCGGATCTGCCTATCGGAGGCCCTTGGAATAGTGAACCATTTAAAAGTTCCAATATGTTGGAGGCGATAAATTTATAGGCCAGAGTTGAATATGATATCAGGTCCATGTATCGGAGGTGCATTAGATATGAGATATCGGATATCAGAGGTATTGAACAAACGGAAGTTAGAGATCTTGAGCGGTGTCAAAAGACATAAACTTCAATATTGTATCTCCAATATGTAGGAGCGACATATGATGTGACATGTGGGATATTTGATTTCTCCGACCAAGAAACTACAACCTCTTAGTATGATTCAGAACGTTAGATGTTGGAAATTCTAAAGAATTCCTCCGATATCAAAGCTTCGATGTATGTATTGAAAAACTACAACCACTTTTAAAAGTATTTTTCCACTTTACACATTAAAGAAAAATATACTCCTAACATAAAAGGCGTTAGCCACTTGTAAGTCACTAATAATAATAAAAATTTTATATATGCTTTTAAGTGACAAAAGCTAGAACCGCTTTATAATGAAAATATTGGTCTCAAGGGCTAAAGACAATGAACATTTATACAATTGATTAGGCTAGGGTAGTGAAAATGTTTGATCATCAGTTAGGCAACATTTTCAAACCAAATGTCCAAACAAGTTATGACAGGAAGGTAAGAACAAAACAAACTCATTCATTAGGGGAGTTTTGAGGTCTAAAATGGGCCTCCTAAGGAAATTATAAAATAATAGTGAAAAATAATAAAATAATATTAGATTACATCATCAAATTTTAGAGGGAAAAAAGAAAAAATGATTTTTTCAACTTGTATTTTCAATTTACTCAAATTTTGAGTGGCAACACTTGTTGGATGCAGGATTGTATTCCTCATCCAAGGAGTACCCATGTTTCATACTTTCGATGGACCCTGCTACACAAAAAATGAGAAATACATGAAAAACAAGATTTCAATCACGTTTTTTCATGTATTTCTCATTTTTCATGTAGTAGGGTCCATCTAAAGTATGAGAAATGGGTACTCATTGGATGGGTAATTAATTTTTTCATCCAATGAGTACTCCCGCTCGAAATTTGAGTAAAACCTTAGGGATATAAGTTAAAACTACGAGTTGAAAAAGTAGTTTTATTATTTTATTATTTTTAAATATTTTTACTTTTTTACTCCAAAAATGGTGAATCATCCCCCATGGTTGACATCATCATCTTGAATCCTATTTGTTATTATAAAGTTTATTTTGGTTGTACATTTTTATTAGGAGGTCCATTTTAGACCTAAAAATTTCCCTTATAGTAAGCAATCCAAACTCTCAAAATCAAATAGTAATATGACCAATCATTCAATCAAAGGGTCCCCATAATGAGAATTAAGTGAATAATGGGGGGTTCTATTTTTACTACAAAAAGATACTAGGTTTAGGAGAAGTTTGACCCACATGGGATTTTTGGGTAGTATACCCAAGTAGTGGGTTTTGTACCTAAAGTTGTGGGCATGAAACCAAGCGAAGAAATATTTGTTTAATCATCAAAATAAAGATGGGCACTCCTAAAGGGATAAGGGGCACCTAAGGGTTTGATGATGTGGTGGGATAAAATGAAAGAAACCTATTTTCTTATATTAGTTAGGTTTTTACCAAATAAGGTCAAGTCAACTAGGCTTGAGTGGTGCCCCTTGAGGGCTAGTAATTGCCCTCATAGAAAACTATAAGAACACAAGAGCAAAGAACATTTTCAATACAATCCAAGACCCTAAAGGAGAGGTTAGATTTCTTGTGTACCTCTGTGAATAGGGCAGCTAGTTTGTAAACAAGTTTTGTGTATGTCTTGATCCTTAGTGACGCTCAGATATGCTTAAGAGTGAATTAAACAAGATGTGATTGGATAGAGAGGCAGGTTGATGGACTATGTGTGAATTGGAGGTCTATTCATGGTGTTTTGGACAAAATATTTAGAAGCCCTAAGTACAATGACAATGACAAGTCTTGTCATTGGTTTTGTGGGCTATCTAAAGTTCCCTAGGATCAACATTTTGGAGTAGGTAGAAGGTTGAAAAGTGGGCAGACATAAAAGACTCATGTAAATAGATCCTTGGTACAACTAAGGGAATATTAGGAGGCAAGTATTTGTATTCCATAGGTCAGTTAATGCAAGGGGAAATTTCATTGATAAGAGGATTGATCGTGCAAGCCATACGTTTTTCATTCTTGGAGTATCCAAGATATAACAAGAGGGGATATTTATGGAGCCTTAGTTCAATGGTTTGGAGTTGTCAAATCATTGATAAGAGGGCATACCTAAAGACCCTAAGAGCAAGCCATATTGGTGGAGCAAGAGGGTTTCTAGTGGCAATATCAATGATCCTATGTTTAGTCACTCTTGGAGTAGCTAGAGGATTGATAAAGGCAATATTGTTGGTTGAATATGCAAGCATATACGAAGCAAAAAAACTACTTGTGAACTTCAAAAGAGGTGGCAAAGAACATTTCAGATGTGTTCAAGGTACGTGGACTGAAAGGTATGAGTAGAGCACTCCTTCAAGTAAGTCAAGTGTACTTTTTTTAGGGAAAGATTGGTAGTCATAGTTGTTGACTCCAAGCCCTATTTTTCCTTGTATCAATGTTGTATGTAAGGGCCATTATCCCTAGTATGGGAGCCATAATTTTGTTTTATTAGATTTTGTAATATAACAAGTTGTAGGCTAAAACTTGTCTTGTGCATAATATTGATTCAATGTTATGTGTTTTTCGTTCTGAAAAGTACTTGGGTTGTGGCATTTGAGTATGTATGTGATCATGATCTTATACTCAAACTCGATTCTTAAGTGCCATGGAAAAATCAACAAACATGAGTTAACCTCTAATGAATTCAATGATTTTTGTGAAAATCATTGGATTAAAAGAGATTTAGAGAACAATCTTTCAGATTAATCACGTTGTAAGGATTGGGTTGACGTTTCAAACCAACTAATGTGGTCCTGAGGATAAACCACATTAATTGGTTTGAAACATCGACCCAATCCTTACAATGTGATTAATCCAAAAGATTGTTCTCTACATTATGGATCACAAAAGTCTTAGATCTAACATAAAAGAGATTTGTTTGTTGAAATAGGAAGATTCAAATATATGAGTCTTATTGTTGATGTTTTAGATCCATTATCCAGGTCCATTGTCAAGACATGCAAAAATTATATGAAGAGCGAAAGAGAATAAATATTGGATAGGAATGTTCAGTCAAATTTAAAGTTGACTAAGGGAGATGTTAATAAATACCCCTATATATATATATATATATATATATATATATATATATATATATATATATATATATATATATATATATATATATATATATATATATATATATATATATATATATATATATATATATATATATATATATATATATATATATATATATATATATATATATATATATATATATATAGGGGTATTTATTAAAATTTAATGGAATTAAAGAAATAATATTAAAGCATGAAACCTAGATAATAACAAAAAGAAACCATAAATTATTTCAAACCTATTAACACTATTAGAAAAAATATGTAATCAGTCAAGGACAATATAGATAATTTCCAATTTGAATGAGTTTATAAAATCTCTGCTCTTGTGGTAAGTGTTACATTGGTGAAACAAGTCGCACATTAAAAGTTAGGATCAAAGAACATGGTGTCGATATTAAGCATGAAAGAATAAAAAAATATGCATTGGCAAAACATGCCAAGACCTTAAATCATCATATATGCTTGCAAGGTACTAAAATCATCGCTAAATCAAACCATTATTACAAGTGTAGAATTAGATAATCCATTTAAATAAAAAAGCACCATAACAATATTTTTTTAAATCAAAATTGAGTAATATTTAGATTAAATATACGCCCAGTCGCAACAAATACACAGGGAGTACATCGATTTAGAATTCTCAAAATGACAGATAACCATTTTCTACAAACCTATTACAGCATTAAAATTTCCTGTTGACAATGTTACATCAAAAATACTACATAGAGATAGACATTGATACATCAAAACTAAAATGAGGCTCGTGTATTATCAACTTAGACAAAAATGACAAAGATAACTATAGGATAGTCAATTAGATTCAGAAGCTAGCAAGTTAAGATCAATATCCAAGTTGGTTGCCTTCTCTAGAGGTTAATTTTGCATAATAGCGGGTTCTTTGGAAAATTGGAGGTATGTAATTATCGATCTTAGCACGTCCATCTTGTCCTCGGGTCTCAATATGTGATGCAACATTACCAAAATTTGATCTTCCTACTCAACCTAAGCATGATAAATTTGACAGAACTTTTCTTAAAGGTCATCATCATCCATTTGCAGAGCCTCATGGGCCAATAAACACTTAGAACAAGCATAATCCTCTGAGAATGAATCTGAGGGAGGAGAGGACATTTGGTTGAAATAATCCCAGACTATATTGAGGCTACTATATAAATTACGCAGAAACAAACACCCTAGATTTGTTGTAAGCAATGAATTACCAACATGAACATAACAAGCAATCCAAAAGTCTGCATCCAAATTACTCGTAGTAAAATCTCTTGCCCAACGCCCAGTGCAAAAATGTAACCCCCAATAAACTTTACACTTTTCGTTAGCAATCGAATTCCACAAATATATAAAAGGAAAGTGTTCCAAAAAGAAACTCCAACCCTTAGAAAATAAACCAATTGACTAAAAATCCCCCTTATGTTGACTGAAGAAAGTTTCTGAAACAAAGAAATTAGAATTACCTTCGATCCAAAGAGCAGAAGTTGGATTTAGACCAATGAGCTCGAGAATCCTAGGGTTAGCCAAGGAACCTTGCAAGCCTGAAAGCCCCTTACACTAGACAACCCACGAATAAAATTGTTGAACCCACAACTTACCAACTACCACGAAAGAACCAGGGACCTGAGAATAATCTCCTCACAAATCATTCTAAATATATCATGATTAGACACCACAACTAAATTCTCAAACATAAACTAACACCAATTCTCCACACACTGAAGAGGTAAGAAAATTCGTAACGATGATTCCCACATGAATTATTCGAGAGGAGGGATTAACGTCTATTTAAGCTCATTGCACCTATCATACCAAACAAATTGAATCATTTTCCCATTAATGTCTCCTATGTGACCTCCAAGAGTATTAATTATAATTCTATGTGGAAGGAAATTCCAAGGAGTTGGCAGAGGATCGATGCAGGTCCAAGCATGTAGGGAGATATAGTAACCACCTTTTTGGCAGTGAAATTATTTTGTTGCCATGTTCTTTAATTTTCTAAGGGAGGACATTAACCAAAGAAACCACCATTCCTTGATTATCAGAGAAGAAAGGAAAGTGAATGAATAAATGACATGAAATTTAATGATGAGAGGGAGTTAGATAAAGAAAGACTAGAGGGGAGAAAAACAAGGAAGGAAAATGAGGGTGAAGGAAGAAAGGGGGAGGGGAGAAGAAGGGGAGGGGAAGGTGTTACGGGGAAAAGTGTTTACACAGAACTGCTTATCCCACTAAGGTGTGGTAGCTACCTTAGAAACAAACAAAGTAAAGCTACTTTCGTTTTTCCTTTATGAAATATAGATGAGAGAAGAACAAAGGAGACCAACCTCTGTCTTGCGCTTATCTCCTAGTTTAATTCCTCCCTCTCCTGATAGTCCTTCGCTACTTGCTTCCTTGTACGCTCAGCTTCACAGAGTACCTGTATGATCAAAGTAGCATAACACTATACAAGAACATGGATCTATAACCATAAACAATCTAGGATCAGATGTAAATTGACCATACAAATGCATAAAACATAAATGACACAAGAGTATGGAGGAAAACTTGAATAGCTTTTATTGATAATCAAGAAAGACCCAAGGGAGTTACAACCAGTTGTTCTAACCCAACATCATCCTCTCAGCAAGTAAGCCCTTCTTCACCTCATACAAAGCTTAGGTCACCCAACGCTATGATGTTGTCTCAAGAAACCAACAACAATTCCTTACAAGATGCAAAATTCCAGCCTTTGGATCTCTGGGATGAGGGATCCATATATAGATATCTTTAAGGGAGATGAGTCAACTTGTGATTTGATTAGTGTCTTCCCTCTGATAGTTCTTGCTTCCACTTGGAGATTGGTGATTTCTTACTCATCATTGGTCGAATTCAGAGAGGCAAGTGTCACAGGAGAAGTTTCTGGAAGATTCCATGCCTCTCCACCTCGCGGATTGACACTGCTATTTGTCACTTCTCGCCCATCGCACCCCATAGAAGGGATTTTTGAAATGCAACGCACCCACAGAGTGTACTTAGGTGAGATGCAACACACTTTGCCTATGGAGCAGCTAAAATGATCCTGTTTTGACCAGTTCTGAGCATTTTTTCATGGAGAACTTTTGGGAGAAGCTGTAATCAGTTGACCTTGTTCCTTTAGGGGTTAGAACAACACTTTTTGGGACTTAGGAGCCCTTGGTTTATGGAAATTTTATGCTTGTGGTTGCAGTGCCCAAAAATGTCTATAACAGTTGCCCCCTAAAGCATGAGGTCGTTAATCTTTTGATGTCGGGTGAAATGCTTTATTATGAGGGTCCGAAGTTCTTTCAAGCTGGGAGGAGACCTGTAATAAGATACAATACAGTGCATTATCTTCATAATATTTTCATGATCTAGCTGAGGTGGGCATTCCCATGCTCAGCTTTATAAATTCATTTCATGTAAATAGGACAGACAATCGTCTGAGTGTAGACTGATGATTCTAGTAGAGCCATCATCCCTTTGATTGGATGTTTATCTGTGCAGCAATGATGTACATTTGATGTCTTTATTTCCCTGAATATATATCGCAGCCCAGATGGATGAAACTAGATTCGGAGTCTTCAAATCGCGCCTGATCTTCACTCGAAGTACAAGTCTATCCATGTGATAGATGTTCTGGAGTCGAACATGGAAAGACATCGCCTGATTACCAGCCAATGATGTAAGCTATTAACAGGCGCGAGAGGAATCACCGATAATGATAATGACCCTCAAGGTAATGCAGTACAATTTACGTGGTGTGAATAAAGGACTTGGCGTCGAACACCATGCAAAATCTTTCGGTCGAAGGTCATTGATGTAAACCTATCGCCGGAAGTGAGAAACTTGCCATTGAGGCATGCAAGCTTCAAAGTACTGAACGAGGTGTTCCTAGATTGACTTCTTGGATAATGAGCTGATGTCGAAAAGAAGCGATCCGTCATAGGAGGGCCTTAATGAATCCCACATCAATGACACGGAATGGAGCAAATGATTTTAATGGAGGTGAAAATGATCTGATGACATAAAGTTCAGGGTGGCGGTCATGAAAGAATGGAGTGTAAATGTATTGTAGCGGGTGAGACACAGGTGAATTCTCTGAATGACTTCTCTTGAACATATCGGTGACACTGACGTGATGGATTGGTAGCATTAACCCCAAATGTGGATGGTGTGATGGGACCATGGTGATGTGACCGGTGAATGGAACAACCCAACCAGACTTGGATGTGGAGTGAAAGTGTCATGTTCAAGAGTGACTTGCTACCATCAAAGTTTCTTCAAGTTTTCTTCCCAATTTTTCCCCAGTCATTGCTGACCAGTACCTCTTTATTTTTGTCAAGCTTGAGGAGGATAACATATGCTTGTTCTATAATTTGCCCTTCGGGAAAACCCATCGCTATGTTTTAACGAGCCTAGCAATAGTGAAACTCGTTCTTGTCTGCTATGGACAAGTTTGTCGCTATTAAGTTTTAATGAGTTTAACGACAAAGATAACTCGGTCCTTTTCAATTTTAGAGAGTCTGAAAAGGGACGTAAAGGAAACTCCAAAATTCCTTTTTCTTCATCTAATCCCTTAAGTCCGAAAAAGTATAAAACAATACAGAAGGGATGGATTTTCGATACTTTTAACGAGCCGAATAAAACAAGTGCTCGATCTTTTTGTGTAATAATCCCTTAGGTCCAAAAAGATTAAAATCTAAAGGAGGGATAACACTTCCGGTCCCTTTAACGAGCTGGAGAGGCCAATGGCTCGGCAACCTTTTCATATTTTACGAGTCAGTTGAAAAGAGCTTAAAGGAGACTCGTCTTTTGAGGAACAAGTGATAAAATTGGGTAGTAGCTGATTCCAGGTAAGGTTTGGAATTTTCCAATCACGGCAGTGTTACAAGGATGGCTAGTGGTATCACTCTTCACAGCTGTTCCTCAAAATGGGGTAAACAATCAAATGGAGGTGAATGATCAGCCAATACAGAGTGGAGGTGATGATGAGAACACGACCAAGGCTTTAAAGGCTGAAGTACTACATTCGCAATGGTTATTTACCGGGAAATAGTTCATTTTTTAATGAGCTTAAATGCGGGGAGAAACATTTTCTCATGACTTATGTTTATTTTTTAACGAGCTTGAACTATGTGCTAAAACTGCTCGATTAATCCAGTCGTATAATAAGAATGTCTCATATATGAAAATGGAAATTTTTTGAGTTTTGCCCCACATCCTTTCTTTATGCAAGTTAGGAAATGACCAGTCCTACGAGTTTAAAGGGTTAGAGGACCTACAAATTTAAAAAATAAATGGTCGCTCTTTGCTTGCACGCCAAAAGGTTTGCATGCCCCCAGGTATAAAATAAAGCTTCAAGGTCACCTTTCATTCTACCGACAAAACATTTGTTTTATCAGGAAAGGTCTACCTCTTTCAGGTTACCAAAGATTGTTCTATTCACACCGCAAACAAAACACTTCTTCAGTGATGTCTACCGAAATAGACAAAGGTGAGACAATCCACTCACATAACTTTGACGAGGGAATCTTATTCCAGTCTAACCCCCTTTTCCAATCACAGACGGGAGTACAGACTAGTCATATATCTCTCGCGGAAACCTACCCTATACTCGAAGTTTTCCTGCCGAAGCAGACCAGGGTGCATGCCCCTTGGGTTTCAGTCATGTCCCCCCGAATCACTCGCGCTCATCAAGTGGACAGACTGGAGATTGATGAGACATTCCTTGTGTGAAAAGACCATTTAGGGATGGTATATGACTATTTTCCATGCGTGATCCGGGAAATGAAAGCTGGTCTACGAGCTTGACCACTCTTCCTTTGTGCGGAAAACACATTACTCTAAAGAGTGATGAGACAATGGCTCCCATGCAATAAATATAGTCTCATCCAAGGAGTAGATTATAATCCAGGGGTCCTTGGACTACCATTACGTTCATATGAATGGTTTTCCCTCTCAATGTTATGTGCACATTGGGAAGGATCCCTAACGATTGACTGGTTCCTTTGTCAAAGCCTGTTAGATTTCTCATCTCAGGCAAAAGCGATGGCGAACTAAGCGCTTTCCAAGCAGTCAAGGAAAGGATACTCACAGAAGCCCCTTCATTTATGATGGTACCAGCCATAACCATTTTATATATTTGAGCAATAATTTGGAATGGTACACTAGCCGGTAAACGGGGTCTGCCTAGTTGATTCCAGTCGAAGGAAACAACTAGGTTGCTTGGAGGTGGGACCGAATAGACGACCAGGTACGACTCTAACGAACTTCCTTCCTGCGGTAAAGGAATGGGTAAATTGCCCCCATGTTCATCGGAGTCTGTGCTTACAAAAAGAATTTGGACACTGTCATCCTTATTCTCTTCTGTGACTGTATCATCTGAAGATGGAACCTCTGAAGGCAAGACCGGGTCAACTGCCGCCTCGACCTTTTGACTTTCATCTGGTATGGGTTCAGATGGTTTGTCTTCAATGATAGACGCTTCGGCTGACCACCTGGGCGGGTCAGTCGGATTTTCAACTAGTGACGGACTCGGCAAGAGTTTTTTATATCTAGGAGGAAGTCGTAACGGTGAAACCGGACGATCGTCCAAAAATCTTTTAGCCTCGTCTAAGAAGGGACAACAGTGGATGGCATGATCGCCTTCGCATAGTTTACAAGGAAATCTATATTTTCCTTTTTGTCCTAGGGCTTCACTTTCACTAGTCGACGGTGTGTTTTCATCATGATCATCAGAGGTTGACGACACCGGGTTGTGCAAACGAGGAGACCAGTCCCTTAAGATCCGAGGGATGCAAGGACAATCTCGATGATAGTGGTCTCCTTTGCAAATGACACATGGCGACTTAGGCCTGGTCGGTGCAGTGTGTGGATTTTTGCTGGATGACGCTTGGTTGCCCCCTTTCACTTTTGGCTCCTCTTCTTCTTCTCTTTCTTCTTCTTTTCCTTCTTCTTCGCAGGTAATTTTTTTTTGGCTTTACTAGCCCCATCAAGCGAAGAGGAAGGAGGAGAGGAAGAATTGGAGGAAGTAGAAGGTTGGTGGGTAACTCTGGATTCGTCTAATTGCTGACTCGATTGTTCAGGAATTGCGGTGTTCTGAACGACAAAGGTTGAGAAGAGCCATACGGGCAAGCCGATTGTCAATCCTGGAAACGACAATGTGGCCATATGGGGTGCACCAACATCTCCCCAAGAGGAGAAGGGACTAGGATTTCCTCCAAGGGGAATTTCTTGGTTGGTGGATTCCATTTTCTCAACCTAAGATCAACGTAGGAAAGGGTGATGATTATTATGTTTAAAATAAATTTTAGACGCTTTGACACAACTTGTTTTTTCAATTTTAAAGAGTCGAGAAAAAACAAAAGATGACTCTAGTCGCCTTCGATTTTTAATGAGCCTGAAGTGACAAGTGCTCAGATGGACCTTTTCCGTTAAGGAGTCTAAAAAGGAACATAAGGGACTGCTCTGGAAATCTAGGCAGAGGGATTACCAAACCAATTACAAAACTGTAGAATACTTTTTACGGTACTGCAGTCAATCTTCCCAAATGCTTTGTTCAGTGCATTGCGATCGATAGGGTGGTAGACACGGCTTCCTATGGATAAAGGATCAAGCCTATTGTGGTATCCCAAAATATACTCGACGGTACGTGGGAGCACAAGTCTGTACTGGCACTTATCATCTCAAAGTGGAGGAATCACCTAACCATCAGCGAGAACAACAGTTACCAGGCTTTACGACGCCGAAATATGTCTCTAGCCTAGACTTCTAGATGTTGTGTGTTAGGTTCCAAAGCGTTGTTAGATTCATTAAATTTATTTTATAGTTGATCTTGCTTAAGAAATTTGCCTTTCAGGTTCACCGCAAGATGTAGATGTACAATTCCTGAAATGCAATCTAAGATGATAAACAATCTTTTATCTTCTTTGTGCAATGAAAATCCTAGCTACTAAGGAAAGAGAGACAATATTCTTTCACAAAGAGCAAAGAGCACACACTAAATGCACTGTCCTAAATCAAACCAATCAAACAGTCTAAATGCAAATGCACATGCATGTATTTGTTTTCGGCTTTCTTAGTATGTGAATGATAAAAAGAAAGCTAATGCACAAATCTGAATTACTTTCAAGCGACAATTACTAACAAGTTTCTTTTCAAAATAAAAAATGAAGACAATCACAACACTTTACGATTCGGAAATGAATACTTGCTTTGAACACTAGAAAAACTACAAATTCAGACCAAATACAATAGTAATAGGGTGATCGACTATCAAGAGCAAACAAACTCTCTCCTATGACTGAAAACGACACTTGCGACACTTTCACATCAAGAAACGACAGTACAATTACGTTACCTTTTGCAAAGGAGAACTGAAAATGACTCAAAAAATACACAAAAACATTTACAGTTCTTTTGCACAATGGAGCCGAAATATCAGCAAGGAAAGGGGTTTCAAATAGAGATATACTGATTACAAATAGCAAAACTCATGAATAGAACTGAAAAGAATGAACACAGAAACCAAAACTGAGGAACAATGCCTAGTCTGATCAGCACACCTGTAACACAGTGAACTTGAAATGCAGTGCACCTACTACACTCGGGAAGTGCGTTGAATTTCAGATTCATAGAACAGGGCCTGCGCTAGGCCAGAGACGAGACTTTTCTTGGGTTTCGGGTCACAGTTTGCAGTCCAGTTCATGGGTTTTGGCTGAGAAAATGGTAATCAGTAAATCAACAATCAGGGGTAGATCTAGGGAGGTTACTGGATCTACCACAGGGGCAATTAGAGAGTTTGTAAATCAGTTGTTTAATTCATAAACAAATCCCAGAGATTAACTGAAGCGGCATTCATCTACTTTGCATTTGCATAGCAAATGCAGTTCGAAAGATACTTGGCTCGACTTCAGGCTCCGTCTGTAAGTTTGTAAAATAAACAACAAGGAATATAAACAAACAACCTAGTCGCTCCCCAGCGGAGTCGCCATTTTGTTAAGGGGAAAAGTGTCTACACAGAACTGCTTATCCCACTAAGGTGTGCTAGCTACCTTAGAAATAAACAAAGTAAAGCTACTTTCATTTTTCCTTTATGAAATATAGATGAGAGAAGAACAAAGGAGACCAACCTCTGTCTTGCGCTTATCTCCTAGTTCGATTCCTCCCTCTCCTGATAGTCCTTCGCTACTTGCTTCCTTGTACGCCCAACTTCACAAAGTACCTGTAGGATCAAAGTAGCATAACACTATACAAGAACATGGATCTATAACCATAAACAATCTAGGATCAGATGTAAATTGACCATACAAATGCATAAAAGATAAATGACACAAGAGTATGGAGGAAAACTTGAATAGATTTTATTGATAATCAAGAAAGAGCCAAGGGAGTTACAACCAGTTTTTCTGACCCAGCATCATCCTCTCAGCAAGTAAGCCCTTCTTCACCTCATACAAAGCTTAGATCACCTAACACTATGATGTTGTCTCAAGAAACCAACAACAATTCCTTACAAGATGCAAAATTCCAGCCTTTGGATCTCTGGGATGAGGGATCCATATATAGATATCTGTAAGGGAGATGAGTCAGCTTGTGATTTGATTAGTGTCTTCCCTATTATAGTTCTTGCTTCCACTTGGAGATTGGTGATCTCTTACTCATCCTTGGTCGAATTCAGAGAGGCAAGTGTCACAGGAGAAGTTTCTGGAAGATTCCATGCCTCTCCACCTCGCGGATTGACACTGCCATTTGTCACTTCTCGCCCATCGCACCCCATAGAAGGGATTTTTGAAATGCAACACACCCACAGAGTGTACTTAGGTGAGATGCAACGCACTTTGCCTATGGAGCAGCTGAAACAATCCTGTTTTGACCAGTTCTGAGCAGTTTTTCATGGAGAACTTCTGGGAGAAGCTGCAATCAGTTGACCTTGTTCCTTTAGGGGTTAGAACAACACTTTTCGGGACTTAAGAGCCCTTGGTTTATGGAAATTTTATGCTTGGGGTTGCAGTGCCCAAAAATGTCTATAACAGAAGTGTAGTGGAGGAGGAGTAGCTTAAGGGATAAGGGGAAAGGTTGGAAAAGGAGAAAGAAAAAGGGGTGAAAATGGGGAGGAGGAAAAAAGGAAATAGGAGGGAGGAAATACCAAAAATTCAAATCAACACAACAAAATTGAGAGAGGAGAAAAAGAGATCCTAACCCGAAAATTCATAAAAAATTAGGGAATAGCATGAGATCTAAAAATGTCATTAACAACCAACATACATTTGTCCAATGTTCAAGCATTATTTTCCTTCGAATCTACATCAACATTATTTATCCTAAGAATGTGATAAACTTGTTTTCAATGAAAATAATTTACCAAACATTTGATTCTATGAAGGATTGAAGATAGAGATTTTTGCATAGGGGAATCTTGTTTTAAAAGATATAGAACAATGATTAGAGAATCTCCAAGGATGAAAATATCAGTTATCTCTTTCTCCTTAGTGATACATAGGCCTTGAAAGAGACCATGCATTTCTGCTTGGTTGTTAGTCTTCTTTCCCAAGCCCCATGTAAACTTGATTTCATTGATTCCATCGGGATTGATTAAAATCCCTGTGCCTCCTGCCACCCTTAGATTTTCTTTGAAACCCCATCAAAATGAAAAATCCAATTTTGTAGTTGCGCTTTCGATCATTCAAATCTTCTGAGGATAACTTCAGTTTCCAATTCAGGAGACAAGCTTTAAGAGGCAAGGTTGGACGATGGTGAGGAGAAAGAGAGCCCACCCAAATAGCCTCTAGATTGTCCAAGGCAGTATTCAGACTAAGGCGATTTGTCTCTAGATGCAAATAAATATCCCTAAGAGTCGTGGATTTGGTAGAATGCTGGGATGATTTAAAAATAACTGAGTTTCTAGAGAGCCAAACTTTCCAACAAATATAATTCAGAAGAGTGAATGAGAAGGATTTCATGGAGGATTTGGATAGAAGGGACCCTACATACTATTTTTTCCATGAATAGAAGAAGATATGTAGATGAGAAGGCCAACTTAGCCTATAGGAAATAGGACCAAGGGAAAGAGTACAAACCAACTTAACATATGGACGATCCAAAAACTTATGTGAAATAGTTTCATTATGATTTTCACAAAAAGCACATCTTGAGGGGCCCAGAATGCCCCTCTTGTTCAAGTTTTCTGAAGACAAGATTTTTTTATGGAGAAGCAACCAACAAAATATGTTTAATTTAGGAATAAAATTAGGTTTCCATATTTTATTCTAAAGGTAGGACTTGGGAGGGATATGGGAGTTAAATAACTTGTCCATATACCCTTGTTTGACATTATACATAGAAACTTTCCAACCCAGCTTGTCTTGATGAAATTGATTAATGGGAGCCCTTCCAACCAATTTATTAATTAAATATTCTCCTAGAGGCTTTAAATCATCAAGAATAATCCCCAGATTCCAATTCTTCCACAATCCATCAGTATTCCAAGAAGAAATATTGGCCAATGTAGAAATACCTTGAGAGTGCATGTAGACCATCATGGGGCACAAAAATTCATCATTAGCCAACGAAGGACCATTGAGGATGGAATATTCCCATATCTTAATATTATCTATGTTCCCATGGATCTAACAGAGATGAGATCGAATCAAAGGAGAGGTTTCCATACTGAGAAGCTTCGCAATAGGAGAACCATGACATGGAAGAAGCTTAGCCGAGGAAGAATGGAAGTATTTTTCTTTCATAATTTGAACTCACTAAGAATTTGGCTGAGTAAGGATCCTATAATCAATTTTAGCACCAATTGCAATATTCATTAAATCAGGGTCTCTGATGCCCATGCCTCTGTGAGGTTTAGGCACTCTGACCATATTCCATTTGACTAAATGAAACTTTTTTGTTCTAGTTTTCCCTCCTTCCCACAAAATTTTTCGTATAGAAGTCCAACGCTACTTTAGATTCTTTTAGGAGCTAATAAGGTTGAGAACTAAAACAAAGGGATGGTAGATAGCACAACCTTAGAAAATACAATTATGCCAACTATATTGAGCCATCTAGCACCCACTTCACCATTCTGATTTTAATCTTGTCAAGAATTCCCTACCAATATTTTGAAGACGGATTCTTAAGACAGAAAGGTATTCTTAGATATTTGAAGTTAGTCCACTCCTTGTTGACTTTAAACCCAAGGACATCCTCAATATTCTTTTGTCATATTTTTCTGATGTTCCAAGAATAAATATTAGATTTGGTCTCATTGATTAATCCTCAAGAGGTCGATAGAAAGCTATCTAAGATCATTTTGTATCTTTTGGAAATCACCACAAATACCCCTCCCAAAAGGATCATATCATCAAAAAATCGCCCATGGTTTATGCTTTTAACTCTATTAGAGAAACAAATTCCCAAGAGATTCCAAATAGTTATTTCATACTCCAATATTCTGCTTAAATAATTAGCCATCATAATTGACAAGAAAGAAGATAGAGGACAAACTTGTCTAAGACCCCTCGATGCTTTAATTAGTAGGGAAATCCATGGAGAGCCAATACAAAGGCCAATCCATTGGATGAATTTTTCATGGAATCCCACTTTCTTCAATACCTTGAAGAGACATTATTGGTGAACCTTGTCAAATGCATTTTTCATATCAAGATTTATGATCATACCTCGGCCCCCTATTTTCCCACTGGAATCTACTGCTTCTTGGATCAAGATCACATTATCGAAGATTTGCCTTCTTGGGAAAAATCCTCCCTAATTTTCATTAATGATTTGAGGAAGAAACTTTTTAAGTCCTATGGCCAAAAGTTTGGGGATTATTTTGTAGGAAACATACATAATGAAATTGGCCGAAATATTGCAAAGGATGACAAATTATTTTCTTTGGGAATGAGGGAATGGAAAGGAGAATTGATACCTCCTCTCATGCAAAGCTGCTTGAGATAATAACCAATAATTTTCTTTAAGTAATTGTGAATAAGATCCTAGAAATACTGGAAGAAAAGGTTTGGGATACCATTAGGGCCCAGTGCCTTGTCCAGATGAAAGGAAAATACTTCCTGCCTGATTTCTTCATTGGAGGGGGGAGAAATAATATAATTGCTCATATGTTCATAGAATAAATTAGGACTACTAGAGCTGATGTTACAACTCAATCTCAAGGCTAATCATCAGATGCGTTGCGTGTTGCCACTCTTGCCTAGGCGATTTTAAACTGCATGAGTGACCTCTTCCTTTGGATTCTGAGGCCTCCTGCTCCCAGGGCTTTCAACCTTCACTTGGTACATGATGGATTTTTACAGATCCATTTTGACACATCAACCCCATCATCCAGATCAATGTTTTAGGGCTCATCAAACGCTAATTTCAATTGCTACATGCCCTAAACAAGTCACCCATTTGAATGCCTCCTTCACAGACAATTTTATGACATGAAGACATCCAGAAATGGCCTCTAGAGGGACCAGCATAGGTAGGCCCATGTAAGGGTGTGCTGCAGAGCAATTAAGTCCATGCCAGGGTGCTCTGCAAAGCACTTAGGCTTCCTTTCACCTGTGCTGGGCGAGTTTGAGAAAAATTCACATAGGGTTTGGAGAATATTCTTATCTTTTGGAGTCATCTAGAAGGTTCCCTCACTTATAAACTCCTATGAGCTTGAAAATGGATGAGAAATGAGTTAAGATGCATACTATCCTCTAATCCCTTCCTCCATGGAACTAATTCTAAGTATGGAAGGCCATTTAATGCCACCAAATTCTCCAAAACAAATTGGCGACTCTGCTAGGGAATATCATCTTTCCTAGTAGCTTATCCACCTCCTAGGACATCCTTGCAGACCCTACTTGTGTTCATTGATTGTATTTAGCTCTTTTGCATTGAATTTTGGTAAAAAATTGAGGTTAGGTGACTCTTGAGTGGCCTCTCAGGAATCAGCACAGGCTTGGTCAAGGGACAGTTCTCTGCAGAGCACCCTTGAGTGAGAGACAGTGATCTACAGTGCAGTTAGGCCCTCTTTGACCTGTGATGATCCACCTTAGGGAAAAGTTTCACCTTTGGATTGAGTTTTTACCAAATTTCCTCTGTTTGATTGCTTGTTGATTGATCAATGAATGTCATGTCTCAGAAAACAAGTTTTTATCTCCTTTTCTAGCCCTACTTTGATTTGGTTTATTAATGTTTCTTAAATGTTTTCTTTGTCATTATCAATCCATAGTCAAAATTCGATTATAGTCAATTAATCTTTGTTCGAAAGAAAGTGTCGTAAAAGTATTCTTTTCCTTTGAAACAGAACAATCATAAAGTATTTGTTCTTGTTAAAGATTGATTGATTGTATGTACATAACTTTCCTTTTTGTTCATATTCACATTAAGGAAATCAAAAATAAATACATGCATTTTGCATTGAAAAAGTTTGTGTGTGCTCATAGGAATAGAGTAGGGAAATTGCATTAGATTGTGCTCTTTGCTCTTTGTCAAAAATCTGATTGGTCTATCCCTACTAGCTAAGGTTTTCATTGTTCAATTGAAAGAGAAGAATGCTTATCATATTAGTTGAATTCTAGGAATTGCAAACATACATCATGTGGTGAACCTTGAAAGGCAAATTCTAAAGAAGACAACTTAAAATTTATCTGAATTTACCTAATGGAGCATTTTCACCTAATGAAAAACATTTAGTGTTGCTAGTCTAGAGACATGTTCAGGCGTCGTAAAACAAAGCAATTGTTGCTAACTTGTCTGCAATACATCCCGAGTGTGATACCTCATTCCATGTACGTGATTATATCGTAGCTCGTCCACGTACCTTTGGGTATATAGGGCAGTGTTACAGTATGTAAAGTATATGGGAATGCTCTCACTGTGCGGTTTTGCATTAGACAACGCTTATACAGATTGGGCCTCCACGTACTTTTGGGTATATATGGGAGGACAACACTAGGTTTCTATCCATCCTTAGGTAACCGAGTCGGTCACCTTGTACACTATGATACACCGAACAAAACATTCGTGGAGATTGTCTACCTGTACTTCTTGGTTTGCCGGGAGGTATTCTGCATTTCACAATTTCTTGGTAAACATTTTGCCTAGATTATCCTTTTTTTTTGTTATGTTACTTTGATTAAAATAAAATTAATTGATCGTGGATAACATCCTCCATGCTCACTCCTTAGTTGATCTTAGGTTGAGACATATGGCAACGAATCTAGAGTCCACCGATTAAGGAATTCCTTTTGATGGGAATCCTAGTCCTTTTCCTCCTTTTGGAAATATAGGTGCTCCATATATGGCTACATCGTTCCTTCTGGGATTTACCATTAGCTTGCTAGTATGGTTGTTTTCAACCTCCCTATTTCAAAATGTCATGATTTCTCCGCAATTGAGTACTCCTCCAACTAGACAAAATCAACCTCTAGTTGATCCTAAATTTGATCCTTTGACTTCTTCCTCGGTTGTTTCTTCCTCCCCTTCTTCCTCTTCGCCCGGTGAAAGTATTGGTACTAGTAACCAGGTGGCTAAGAAGAAGAAGAAGAAAGGGAAGAATAAGAAGAAGAAGCAAATTCAGTAGAGGGGCAACCAAGCAACCATTTCTTTGAATGCAACATCTGATGAGAAACCATCCTTCAAGCCTCACAAACTTCGATATCCATGCAAACTTTGTGCGGGAGACCATATTATTCAAAATTGTTCTGGTATTCCTTAGATCTTAGAAGAATTGTCTTCCCGTTCAAATCATCCTGTGTCATCAACTTTTGGATATCATGCTGGTGACACACGATCAACTAGTGGTAGTAAAGTTCATGGAAAGAAGAGTAAAGTTAAGTTTCCCTGTAGGTTGTGTGAAGGGAATCACCCCATTCACCTTTGTCCCTATCTGGATGAATCCAAAAAAGTGTTGGATAAATATTGTGCTTCACCACAATGACTTCCATATGGTTACAGGAGACTATCCCTTAATCCTTCACTAGTTGATAAAGTGACTAACCAAAATCAACAGATCAAGGAAACCGTTGACCCGATTTCACCTTTAGTTAATCGTACCTTTCTCGAAGAGAGTGAATATGATACCACTTAGTTTTTTTTTGTTTCTTCAGATTCCAATGAGCTTCGAGGGAACCCTCATGTTCCATCAAGACAAGAGGAAAGTCCCCTCGTTCTAGTAACTCAAGGGGATAATTCTCCCGTTCTTATGGTACCCCCTCCAAGTAGTCTGGTCACTTCCTTTGATTGGAATCGACTGGCAAGATGTCGTCTTCCTTATTATGTGCCTTTAGTATAGGTTTGTAATATGGTTGTATCTAGCACTATTATAGATGAAGGTGCATCTATAAGTATCCTTTCCTCAACTGCTTGGAAAGCGCTCGGTTCGCTGTTGCTTGTGCCTGTTACCCAAAATCTGTTGGCTTTTAACCGAGGAACCAGTCAACCATTAGGGATCCTTCCTCAGTTGCCTATTACTTTGGGAGGAAAAATCATTTATCTGAATGTGATGGTAGTCCCAAGCCCTTTAGATTACAATTTACTTCTTGGGTGTGACTATGTTTATGACATGGAAGCTATTGTGTTAACACTCTTTCGAGTGATGTGTTTCCCGCATGAAGGCAGAATTGTCACCGTTGACCAATTTTCATTTCCTGGTCCAACTATGGCTTCCAGACAACCATCTTCCCTAGATGGTCCTTTTGTACCAATGGTATCATCCCTGCCATAGGTTAATTATGTGGAAACTCGTTCCATGCCTACATCAACGGATGATCAATTATGTGATGTTTTACATTATGTATTGGGGGCATTGGAACTAGATCTCTCCTTCCAGAACATTGTTCTCTCATATGATGAGAACCTCCTGGAATCCATGACCTCGTATGGGTCATGATCAAGGAATATGAGGATAGTTCTTTTATTGTGTCAACCTCATTAAAAAATGAAACAACTCCCATGAGGATAGTTCCTAGTCTTGTGTCAACCTCATTAAAAAATGAAACGAGGAGTATGAGGATAGTTCCTTGTCTTGTGTCAACCTCGTTAAAAGATGAAACCAAGGATATGAGGATAGTTATTTTATTGTGTAAACATCGTTAAAAAATGAAACAAGTCCATGAGGATAGTTCTTTTACTGTGTCAACCTCATTAAAAAATGAAACAGACCAACAAGGATAGTTCCGGGTCTTGTGTCAACCTCATTAAAAAATGAAACAAGGAATACGAGGATAGTTCCTGATCTTCTGTCAACCTCGTTAAAAAATGAAACAAGGAATATGAGGATAGTTCCTGGTCTTGTGTCAACCTCGTTAAAAAATGAAACAAAGGGTATGAGGATAGTTATTTTACTATGTCAAACTCATTAAAAAATGAAATAGGTCCTAGAGCATAGTTCCTTGTCTTGTGTCAAGCTCGTTAAAAAATGAAACAAGGAATCTGAGCAGATTTCCTTGTCTTGTTTCAAGCTCATTAAAAAATGAAACAAGGTCCCTTGGAGCAAAGTTCCAATTCGAGTCATTGAGTAGATCTCGTAAAATCCCAGTCGAATCTTTCACTTGATCTCGTAAATGAACCTTCATTCCATCCACCTCATAGCCACAAGTAGTCTATTTAGGTGAATGTAATGAAGCTTGGGGGACATGCACCTAGTGGTAAAGTTAAGTTTCCCTGTAGGTTATGTGAAGGGAATCACCCCATTCACCTTTGTCCCTATCTGGATGAAGCCAAGAAGGTGTTGGATAACGTCTTGCCTCACCATAGCAACTTCCATCTAGTTACAGGAGACTCTCTCTTTCATCATGCTAGGGGCATGTAAACCAATCTCAAGCATAGTTCTTTGTTTCAAGCTTGTTTAAACATGAAACTAAATCCAAGCATAGTTTTTTATTTCAAACTTGTGTAAACATGAAAATGAATCCAAGCATAGTTCCCCATGGTTCAAGCTCGTGTAAAAATGAACCCATCTCCATTTTAATCCTCATGAGTTCCATTCTATCAGCCTCTTCTGTAAGATGAGCCTTGGTTTTTCTGCTTCCATCGTCACTATCTACTTGGCTGATCATACGCTTTCACTTGGTTGTTTTACCCTTTTTGAGGAACAATTGCAATGAATGGTCTTATTAGCCAGCCTCTTCACAGAAATCAACATGTTTTGAGAAGTTTCAACATCACCGGAACCAGTTGCTATCCTAGACACCACTCGTTCCTCAAAGTGGAGTTCTCTTTAAGCTATTTTCAGACTCTCAAAATATGAAAATATTGTCGAGCACTTGTCCTTTTAAGCTCGTTAACATATTGGAAATGACATCTCTCTCGTATTGTTTTATGCTTTTTTAGGCTTGAGAGATTAATTTATGAAAAATGACTTGTGGAGTTTTCTTTTTGTCCCTTTTCAAACTCTCTAAACATGAAAAGGACTGAGTTGTCTTTGTCACTAAACTTGTTAAAACATCAAATAGCGACAAACTTGTCCATCTAGACAAGATCAAGTTTCACCTTCGCTAGACTCGTTAAAACATCAAATAGCAATGGATTCCCCTGAAGGGTGAAATTATACAACAAGCATATGTTATCCTCCTCAAGCTTGATAAAAATAAAGAGGTTATGGTCAGCAATGACTGGGGAAAATGGGAAAAAGGGGAAAACCACATTATTGTAGCAGGTTGCTCTTGAACATGACACTTTCACTCCATCACCATGACTATCTGGGTTGGGTTATCAGCTTGATGGTTATCATACCATCCATCACTTTGTTTTGGGTCAATGCTACCGACATGTTCAAGAGAAGTCATTAAGTCAAAATCCATCCTTTTTAATACCATAAACCTTCATTTTCATGACCGCCATTCCTGAACCTTGTGTTGTCAATCAAATTCCATCTCCAAAATCACTACACTTGTTTCGTGTCGTTGATGTGGGATACATCAAGTCCCTCCTGCGACGAGTTGCTTCTTGTCGACATCTAGTGAGTTTAAGTTGATTGCAAATTCCCCGAATATTCGAGAATCCGACAGACATGGGTGCGGTCAATTTTTTGACCACACCCATGTCTGTCAGATTCCCAAATATTTGGGGAATTTGCAATCGACTTAAGGATGGCCGTCGGCATCAGCACATTATCCAAGAAGTTGACTTAGAAACCCTTTTAGTACCTTGAGGCTTACATGCATCAATGGCAAGTTTCTCGCTTTCGGCGATAGGTTGACATCAATAACCTTCGACCGAAAGACTTTGTATGGCATTTGACATCAAATCATCCATTCACACCATGCAGAATGTACTGTAGTACCTTGAGGATCGTTATCATTATCGGTGATTTCTCTCGCATATGTTAACAACTTACATCATTAGCTGATAATCAGATGGTGTCTTCCCATGTTCAACTTTAAATCACATATTCACATGGTTAGACTCGTACTAGAGCGAACGATTGAACGAGATAGAAGACCCTGGATCTAGTTTCATCCATCTGGGCTACGATTTCAGGAGTACTAAATCATATGTACAATGTCTTTACATTGATAGTCATTTCGATCATGGGTCTATATTTGTAGATCACTGTTTATGTACATGTAATGAAAACTTCCCTCAGCGGTTCATGTAAAAGTCAAATATCATGATATATGTATTGTAATTGATGCAAGTCACCTTCCACTTCGATACCTCCTCATCACATCGTAAAGCAATTCATTTGACATTGGCATTTTTTTGACTTCATGCTTTAGGGGGTAGCTGTTATAGATCCATTTGGGCACATCAACCCCATCATCCAGATCAACATTTTAGGGCTCATCAAACCCTAATTTCAGTTTCTATATGACCTAAACAAGTCACCCCTTTGAATGCCTCCTTCCCAGACAGTTTTATGACATGAATACATCCAAAAATGGCCTCTAGAGGGACTGGCACAGGTAGGACCATGTAAGGGTGCACTGCAGAGCAGTTAAGTCCATGCCAGGGTGCTCTGCAGAGCACTTAGGCTTCCTTTCACCTGTGCTGGGTGAGTTTGAGTGAAATTCACATAGGGTTTGGGGAATATTCTTATCTTTTGGAGTCATCTAGAAGGTTCCCTCACTTATCAACTCCTATGAGCTCGAAAATGGATGAGGAATGAGTTAAGATGCATCCTGTCCTCTCATCCCTTCCTCCATGGAACTAATTCTAAGTATTCAATGCCACCAAATTCTCCAAAACATGGATCAAGCGGAAACTACTCCTAAGGGTGCTTCGACCCCTGTCCCATCTGCAGGAACTTCAGATCAGATGGGAGAAAATGAGGAAGCCCTTGCCTCTCTTCTCTCCTCCTAGGGACCGTCTCATCCCAGATCGTCCATATCAAAGTTTTTTAAGAATATCGTTGAAATTCTTGAAATAATCCTTCCTCCTACTCTTCCTCGCCGCGCTACTTTATCTCTCTCAGAGCGATGTTTAGTGGTTCAGTTCACTGGTCTCTGGCCCTCTCCCCGTTTGGTACTCAAATGGATAGAAAGAAACTGGGCCTCAACTATCATGGGGAAAATCTCCATCAGATTTTGTGGAAGAGGATACTTTACGTTACACTTTGAAATGAAAGAGGATAGAAAATTAATCTTCAAAAACAGACGATATTTCATGGATTCAAGAGGGCTTTATCTCAATAAATGGACTACAGACTTCGATCCTAAGCTGGATGTGCCAAATGTAGTGCTAGTATGGGTGAGGCTCCCTCATATTCCTCTTCATTGCTGGGGAGATGAATCTATTAAAGAAATAGGGAATGTTGTGGGGAGCCATATTGACAGAGGTGAGCCAAAGGAAAACATGCATGCCTACACGAGAATATGTGTAGAAGTAGATCTAGGGAAAGGACTTCTTGAAGCAATCAAGATCAAAGTAGATAACTGGGTTCACATCTAATAGCTAGACTACGAAAAAATACCATTCAAATGTAAGTTATGTCATGAATATGATCATTTTGAAAATAGATGTACTAAAAATCAGGAAACAAAAGAAATAGAAAACCAAGAACCAAACTGGGAGCAGGTCAAGAAGAAAAAGTCAGTAACCAAACCCAAAACCTCTTTTGTTTCCATTCTTCCTCCCTCTTCAGCGACCTTCCCCCCTTCCTCGTCCCTTCTCCCTCTCTCTCCCCCATCCTTCCCTTTCATGCCTATTTCATCTAAAGTCCCCCCCTCCCTCTGCCCCCCTCCCTCCATCTTCTATCCCTTCCCTCTTATCGGATCTATTAGTATCTAATCCCTTTGGCTCCCTTGCGGACCCTGATCTCCACTCCCCTCCCCCCTTCTTCTTCCCTTCCCATCTAATCCCTCCCCTACCTCGTCTATCCCCTCCTAAAGCCCTCTCCCTTCCTATTTCGATCGCATAATCACTCGCATCTTCTCCAAAGAGCTCCTCACCTCTATAGACCACCCTAAAAGGGCAAGCAAAAAAACTAACAGAGAAATTAGAGATGAATTAGCGACAAAGGAAATGGCTCTAGGCACCCAACAACCTCTGGAAACTTTACTGGAAAAAAATAAGGAGAAAATCACCCACCCTAATAGAAGGAAAGGTCCCTTAGCCCTTAACATCAAGTGATAATGATAATAGTCTCTTGGAAATGCAGAGGATTGGGAAGTATGCCAAAAACTAAGGCAATGAAAGATATCATAACTTCAGAGAAACCTGATATCCTTTTGCTCCAGCAGACAAAGTAAAATGAAAAGGAAATGGAAAAATGATACAAAAAACCAAAAATTATCAAGGAACTTCAATACTAGTGACTGGATCCTCAGGAGGAATATGCACACTATGGAAAACCGAAAATTGGGAGCTCATTCAGCAAACAAAAGAGTTGCACTGGATAAAAACAAAATTGGAAAAAAAGAAGAAAAAGAGAGAAGTATTGCATTATAAATATTTATGCCCCAAACCATTACAGGGACAAGGAAGTCTGCTGGTCCACCCTAAAAAGTCATCTTATGCAGGAAAAGAATAGAGGCATGATCATAGGAGGAGATCTCAATTTGGTATTGAGCAAAGAGGAAAAATTCGGGGGAAAATGCAATGCTGACCCTTATAGGGAAATGTTAGGATCTATTATTAAAGCATGCAAATTAATGGACATGCCTCCTAGCAATGGAAAGTAGACATGGAGCAACAAAAGAATTGGGAAGAATAACATAAAGGAAAGATTGGATAGATTCCTAATACAAGACAAAGTTGCCAATGCGTTCAGTGAGATAAAATCAAAAATCATCCACAATATAGCATCAAATCACAAACCTATGGCTATCACCCTTGGAAAGTTAGAACTTCTTGGCCAACTTCCTTTCAGATTCAGCTCCACTTGGAACAACAGAGAAGAAGTAAAAAAAATTATAACTGAAGTGTGGACAACACCAATTAATAGCTCTCCTAGCTATGTTTTGGAAAATAAATTAAAAGCCTTGAGGAGAGAGCTAAAACATTGGGCAAGGATTAACCATCTAGAGACACAAAAAAGAAAGTTAGAAATAGCAGAAAAAAAAGATAGAATCCAAGTGGAAAAGGAGCATCAAGAGGAAACGCAGGAGAGAATATGGCAGGAAAAACAAGAATATTGGGAGTTGTATAGACAAAACAGAAAGGAATAAGAAGAGTGGTGGCTAAAATCACGAAGTCTATGGCTCAAAGAAGGAGACAAGAACACAACTTTATTTCATAATGCGGCCAGGATAAGAAGAAATCAAAATCAAATAGACAACATAAAATAGAATGAAGGAAAAGAAGTCAGAGGTCAAGAGGAAATAAAGAAGGAGGCTTACAGATACTATAAAAACCTATTATCATCCCCAACATCAAATAATGAGTATGAAGAATATCTTCAGCATATACCCAGGAAAATCAGTGAAGCGGAAACCAACGAAATCACAAGAACAATTGAAGAAAAGGAAGTAGCAGATGTTTTTTGGGATTTGCATCTGGACAAGGCTCCTCACCTAGATGGTTTCCTTATTTCCTTGTATAAAGACAACTTGACCATTATTAAAAACTATCTAATAAGGATGATAATTTTTTTTTGGGAAATTCAAGGTTGGAGGATTCACAAACTCTTCCTTCCTAGATCTTGTTCCAAAAGAGTCAAATTCTAACCCCTTTAGTAGATTCAGGCCTATTTATCTGTGTAAATCCTCCTATAAAATCACATCAAAAATTTTGGCAAATAGAATCAAAGTATTTCTTCGAGAAATAATATCAGAAAATGGAGGATTTGTCCCAAAAAGACAAATTATGGACAACGTTCTAACAGTGCGGGAAGCTTTGCACTCTAGCCTAATGAATAAATAAAAAGGAATGATTGTCAAGCTTTGCATGGCTAACGCATTTGATAGGGTCAACTTGGGTTTTCTCGCGGTCCTACAAAGATTTGGTTTCTCAAAAAAGGCTATAGATATAATAAAATCTTGTTTTGTGGGTCCTTGGATTGCACCATTGGTTAATGGAAGACCAAGTGACTATTTTAAGAGTTCAAGGGGGCTACAACAAGGTTGTCCTCTCTCTAATTTCTTATACATTATAAGGGTAGACTCCCTGAGAAGAAGTCTTGAGAAGTTCAGACAAGATAGGACTATCACAGGATTCTCAATCTCTCCTGAAGTAAAAAGTATAAACCACTCCCTATTTGCAGATGACACTTTGATTATGGGAGGGGCCTCCTGCATAATGGAAAGAATAATAAAAAAGGTACTAAATAGTTTTTTGGAAGCCTCCAGGGGGCTTCTAAACAATCATAAATGTAGAATCTATGGATGGAACACTTCATCTCACACTCTCCAAAAAATATTAGAGATTTTGGAAATTCCATTTCAAGAGAAGTGGAGTTACTTCTAATATCTTGGACTCCCGATCTGAAAAGAAAATATTAAGACCGATATATGGAATAAGTACATGGAGAAAATGAAACAAAAAGTGCAGAATCGGGGCATGATCTGGCTCAATATGGCATGAAAAGTGGTATTAATAAAGGCCCTACTCACAACTCTCCCAATCTATCAGTATGCTGCAATACTAGCCCCGACAAGTATACACAAACAAATTGAGCTAGTAATCAGGGGGTTCCTATGGAAAGGAGGTAAAGTGGAGACAAAGAAGCACAACATTGTTAAATGGGATGAAGTAACTTAGCCCTATGAGAAAGGTGGGTTGGAAATAAGACTACCAGGAATAATGAACTTGGCTCTAGGAGAAAAAATAACATGGAGACTTATAATAGGAGAGAGCAGCTGATGGAAGAAAATACTAGAAGAAAAATACATGAATCACAATAGAATCCTCATATTGAGAAAAGGTTATCCAATCAGGCCCCCCAAGTATGGAATCTGATTAAAAAAATTGTGTCCCTCACAAAAAAACTCTTCTAAGATACCTAGTAATGGTAAATCCATAAAAATATGGAAGTATAAAATAATGGGAAATTGTGTCCCTCACAAAAAAAACTCTTCTAAGATACCTAGTAATGGTAAATCCATAAAAATATGGAAGTATAAAATAATGGGAAATCAACCCATAGCATGCCATGAAAATATTCAGGATCTAAGAAGATGGATGAAAGCAAAAGGAATCACTACACTGGATGATATATCTCTTTGGAGAGATGGAGAATGGAGACATTAGAGGATCCCTGTCCTTCCTCATGGCTGATCTGGATTTAAACAGGAACGCAATAGATTACAGAGATAACCATAAATACAGAGATGCAATAACCATAAACACATATATGCAGCGGAAATAATGATTCATTTCATTAATGGAAAATACTGAATACAACCAGAAATGGAAATAAACCAGCTAGGGCGATGGTAGCTATCTCTGAGAAGAGATGTGCGGCTACATGCCTCTAAACTGTTCCGAACTGTATTACAATGAGGCTCGAAGGCCTATTTATTGTTGAGAAACAATGGAAAACCCTTCACCTACCGAAACCTAACCCTAGAAGATGAAACGCCAAATTGTGGGCCCCGTTTGGGTAAATTGGTACATCAATTTCCCGGGGTCGTAACTTTGGCATACGATCTCCGTTTGACGCGTACGATAGCTCGTTAGAAAGATCTATCCGAGTACTACCACTTTGGGAGGCAACATAGGGCTCGGTTGCCCCAGAATTCCAAAAAAACGTCGTTTAGGGCCTCAAAACGGCTCCGGAAGTTCAGGACCCGAAAAACTGCTAAAAATAGTAAACTGTGCTACAATTAAGGAAACTGAAAATGCTGAGAAAGACAATGGTGGGGGTCCAGGTGGACCTGGCAGGTGGCCACCAATATCCACCTGGATCATTCCTCCCCCCTTAGGAAGCAATGGTCCCCATTGCGTTGAGTTCCTCCATCTGCTGAACTTGTCCTGCAATCTCTGATGTGTCCAGTGATGGTGGGAAGCATGGTTGACGATGGTCCACATTGAACATTTGGTGCCAGTGAAGGAATGGAGGAATGATGTGCTCCAAAGCATTGTTCCCCATAGCCTTGGTACTGTTGTAAAGACCATGTCCGAGTGATCTGAGCTTCTGATGGGTTCTGGTAAGGCGTTCTTTCTGTCGATGCAACCAGACTTTGTTGCCCACCTGAAACTTGTGTGGTACCCATGTGGGTGAGGAGAAGTTGTTCCTGTGTTTTGTCATGACCGTATCCTTTTGCTGCTGCTGCTGCGTGGAGGAACCCTTTGTAGGAGTCATGGATGTAGCAACGATCTTCCCCTTACTTTGGGAGTGAACCAGACAGATGAATTTCCTGGTCTGTGATATGAGCTTGCTGCCTTTCTTGGTAGTAATCAAAGATGTGGCGGTAGGTGGGGCTACCTCCGGTATCTTGTATAATGAATTATTCAAAGAAATAATGACAGCACGAGGCCTGGACTCATACACAGCATGTCGCCTCCACAAGTATGGTTGGCCTAATAATACATCACAAACATCCAGAGGTGTAACATCACATAATACCTCGTCAGTGAAGGGCTTGATGTTGTAGGGAAGGTGGCACTGCTGGCGAACTTTCAGATCTCGTCCTTCGTGAAGCCACCCTATACTGTACGGCTGCGGGTGCGGTGTAGTCGGTAGGCCCAACTGCTTCACGACCTCTGCTGAAACCAGGTTCTTTTGGCTACCACTGTCGACAATGAATCGCAGTGGTGAACCCTTCACCCACATCTGTGAGTGGAAAAGACGCTCGCCTTCCTCTGGATTTTCGGGCTCATCTTTCTGGATCTTGGCGGTGGCAACAATGGTGCTGGGATCCGCATCAATGATCTGCTTCCCTTTGCCATTCCCTTTGTCGAGTTCTGGCTCAGGGTCGGAACATGCATCTGATTCGGAAGCCTTCAACTCCGCCACGAGCGACTGCTTGGTCCGACACTCACTTGTGTTATGAGTGGGACTCTTGTGGAACTCACACCACTTTCCTGTGTCCTTCTTCGGCTTCGTGGTGTTGTTCTTTTCTTGCGGCTTCGACGGGTTGTCTTGGGTCACCCCGCCTTGGCTTTGTCCTTTGGGCTTCGGATTTGCAGATCCAAAGTCTCGCTTCTTCTGTTTGAACTTTTGCTCGATTTTGACAGCGTATCGGTATGCTGTGCCGAGTGAGGAGATGTTCAAGAACACCATCTCTTCCTGGATGTATCTGTGCAGGCAGCCGCGGTATTTGAGTACCAGATGCAGCTCAGAATCTTTGATACCCAACTGTGTGCGAAGGGTATGAAAAATGTTTGTGAACTCTGGCACATCTTGGTCTCGTCCCTGTCGCAGTGTGGTCCATTTGATGTATTTGTCCTCATAGCTTCCGACAGGGTAGTACTGCTCCTTGATGGCATCCCGGAAGTCATTCCAAGTGGGTGCGGCTGAAAATAGTGAGCCTGTACTTTCATCCTTCTGCTCGCAGTAGGTTTCCCACCAGTCCTTGACGTGGGGGGCTGCTTTGAGAAGAGCGAAAACAATCTTTTCCCGGCTCGAAAATTCATGAACAGAAAAATAACCCTCTAGCAGATTTAACCATTTATCTACGGCATCTGCGTCTATCTGACCCTCGAATATGGGGATTTCAAAATTAACTTGTACCTTAAACGGCGTGGCGTTTCCAGAGTCGCTGTTGGAAGTCGATGCGTCGCCTCTGGGTAGCCGCTGAAGGATCTGCGCAAAGCTATCCATCATCGCGTTCCTTTGCCGCTCGAGCGCTTCTTCGAGCAAGATTTTGATAGGATCTCCTGCCCCCTCGTCTTTCTTCTCATCCGCCATGGGAGGCCGTCGGGATTTGCGAGGCTGGTCTTGCAAAGGTTCGACCAGTTCAAGCCCTAACTCCTTATATCCCGACCTCGTTGGGGACATGCAAAGAAAAACAGAGAAAAAGCAGGCCGCTCTGATACCACTGATCCGGATTTAAACAGGAACGCAATAGATTACAGAGATAACCATAAATACAGAGATGCAATAACCATAAACACATATATGCAGCGGAAATAATGATTCATTTCATTAATGGAAAATACTGAATACAACCAGAAATGGAAATAAACCAGCTAGGGCGATGGTAGCTATCTCTGAGAAGAGATGTGCGGCTACATGCCTCTGAACTGTTCCGAACTGTATTACAATGAGGCTTGAAGGCCTATTTATTGTTGAGAAACAATGGAAAACCCTTCACCTACCGAAACCTAACCCTAGAAGATGAAACGCCAAATTGTGGGCCCCGTTTGGGTAAATTGGTACATCAATTTCCCGGGGTCGTAACTTTGGCATACGATCTCCGTTTGACGCGTACGATAGCTCGTTAGAAAGATCTATCCGAGTACTACCACTTTGGGAGGCAACATAGGGCTCGGTTGCCCCAGAATTCCAAAAAAACGTCGTTTAGGGCCTCAAAACGGCTCCGGAAGTTCAGGACCCGAAAAACTGCTAAAAATAGTAAACTGTGCTACAATTAAGGAAACTGAAAATGCTGAGAAAGACAATGGTGGGGGTCCAGGTGGACCTGGCAGGTGGCCACCAATATCCACCTGGATCATTCCTCCCCCCTTAGGAAGCAATGGTCCCCATTGCGTTGAGTTCCTCCATCTGCTGAACTTGTCCTGCAATCTCTGATGTGTCCAGTGATGGTGGGAAGCATGGTTGACGATGGTCCACATTGAACATTTGGTGCCAGTGAAGGAATGATGTGCTCCAAAGCATTGTTCCCCATAGCCATGGTACTGTTGTAAAGACCATGTCCGAGTGATCTGAGCTTCTGATGGGTTCTGGTAAGGCGTTCTTTCTGTCGATGCAACCAGACTTTGTTGCCCACCTGAAACCTGTGTGGTACCCATGTGGGTGAGGAGAAGTTGTTCCTGTGTTTTGTCATGACCGTATCCTTTTGCTGCTGCTGCTGCGTGGAGGAACCCTTTGTAGGAGTCATGGATGTAGCAACGATCTTCCCCTTACTTTGGGAGTGAACCAGACAGATGAATTTCCTGGTCTGTGATATGAGCTTGCTGCCTTTCTTGGTAGTAATCAAAGATGTGGCGGTAGGTGGGGCTACCTCTGGTATCCTGTATAATGAATTATTCAAAGAAATAATGACAGCACGAGGCCTGGACTCATACACAGCATGTCGCCTCCACAAGTATGGTTGGCCTAATAATACATCACAAACATCCAGAGGTGTAACATCACATAATACCTCGTCAGTGAAGGGCTTGATGCTGTAGGGAAGGCGGCACTGCTGGCAAACTTTCAGATCTCGTCCTTCGTGAAGCCACCCTATACTGTACCGCTGCGGGTGCGGTGTAGTCGGTAGGCCCAACTGCTTCACGACCTCTGCTGAAACCAGGTTCTTTTGGCTACCACTGTCGACAATGAATCGCAGTGGTGAACCCTTCACCCACATCTGTGAGTGGAAAAGACGCTCGCCTTCCTCTGGATTTTCGGGCTCATCTTTCTGGATCTTGGCGGTGGCAACAATGGTGCTGGGATCCGCATCAATGATCTGCTTCCCTTTGCCATTCCCTTTGTCGAGTTCTGGCGCAGGGTCGGAACATGCATCTGATTCGGAAGCCTTCAACTCCGCCACGAGCGACTGCTTGGTCCGACACTCACTTGTGTTATGAGTGGGACTCTTGTGGAACTCACACCACTTTCCTGTGTCCTTCTTCGGCTTCGTGGTGTTGTTCTTTTCTTGCGGCTTCGACGGGTTGTCTTGGGTCACCCCGCCTTGGCTTTGTCCTTTGGGCTTCGAATTTGCAGATCCAAAGTCTCGCTTCTTCTGTTTGAACTTTTGCTCGATTTTGACAGCGTATCGGTATGCTGTGCCGAGTGAGGAGATGTTCAAGAACACCATCTCTTCCTGGATGTATCTGTGCAGGCAGCCGCGGTATTTGAGTACCAGATGCAGCTCAGAATCTTTGATACCCAACTGTGTGCGAAGGGTATGAAAAATGTTTGTGAACTCTGGCACATCTTGGTCTCGTCCCTGTCGCAGTGTGGTCCATTTGATGTATTTGTCCTCATAGCTTCCGACAGGGTAGTACTACTCCTTGATGGCATCCCGGAAGTCATTCCAAGTGGGTGCGGCTGAAAATAGTGAGCCTGTACTTTCATCCTTCTGCTCGCAGTAGGTTTCCCACCAGTCCTTGACGTGGGGGGCTGCTTTGAGAAGAGCGAAAACAATCTTTTCCCGGCTCGAAAATTCATGAACAGAAAAATAACCCTCTAGCAGATTTAACCATTTATCTACCGCATCTGCGTCTATCTGACCCTCGAATATGGGGATTTCAAAATTAACTTGTACCTTAAACGGCGTGGCGTTTCCAGAGTCGCTGTTGGAAGTCGATGCGTCGCCTCTGGGTAGCTGCTGAAGGATCTGCGCAAAGCTATCCATCATCGCGTTCCTTTGCCGCTCGAGCGCTTCTTCGAGCAAGATTTTGATAGGATCTCCTGCCCCCTCGTCTTTCTTCTCATCCGCCATGGGAGGCCGTCGGGATTTGCGAGGCTGGTCTTGCAAAGGTTCGACCAGTTCAAGCCCTAACTCCTTATATCCCGACCTCGTTGGGGACATGCAAAGAAAAACAGAGAAAAAGCAGGCCGCTCTGATACCACTGATCCGGATTTAAACAGGAACGCAATAGATTACAGAGATAACCATAAATACAGAGATGCAATAACCATAAACACATATATGCAGCGGAAATAATGATTCATTTCATTAATGGAAAATACTGAATACAACCAGAAATGGAAATAAACCAGCTAGGGCGATGGTAGCTATCTCTGAGAAGAGATGTGCGGCTACATGCCTCTGAACTGTTCCGAACTGTATTACAATGAGGCTCGAAGGCCTATTTATTGTTGAGAAACAATGGAAAACCCTTCACCTACCGAAACCTAACCCTAGAAGATGAAACGCCAAATTGTGGGCCCCGTTTGGGTAAATTGGTACATCAATTTCCCGGGGTCGTAACTTTGGCATACGATCTCCGTTTGACGCGTACGATAGCTCGTTAGAAAGATCTATCCGAGTACTACCACTTTGGGAGGTAACATAGAGCTCGGTCACCCCAGAATTCCAAAAAAACGTCGTTTAGGGCCTCAAAACGGCTCCGAAAGTTCAGGACCCGAAAAACTGCTAAAAATAGTAAACTGTGCTACAATTAAGGAAACTGAAAATGCTGAGAAAGACAATGGTGGGGGTCCAGGTGGACCTGGCAGGTGGCCACCAATATCCACCTGGATCTAAGAAGATGGATGAAAGCAAAAGGAATCACTACACTGGATGATATATCTCTTTGGAGAGATGGAGAATGGAGACATTAGAGGATCCCTGTCCTTCCTCATGGCCTTGTCTCTCAGTGGAAGTACCTAATATTATATCTTAAAGGGGTTTCTTTGCTAAGTATAGATTCAAAAGATTCTCTTTGTTGGGATCCTAATGGAGGATATTTTTCAGTGAAATCAGGATATGCCACTTTACATCAACATGAAAATTGATATTGGGGACTCTGGACGGTGGCATGGAAAATCGAAACACTGCCAAAAATCAAAGTTTTCATATGGATGTTGCTCAAAGGAAAAATACGGACCACTGATAATCTTAAAAGGAAAGGATATGAAGGCCCATCGCATTGTGCTATGTGTAATGGAAGTGAAGAAAATATCCAACATCTTTTCTTGGAATGGCCCTTTGCCAGGGACTAATGGAAAGGGCTTGTTAGTCCCTTGGAGCTTAGCATCCAACATTCGCTACCTTATGATGAACTTCTATCAACCTGGGGAAAAAGATATCCATATTCCTTCAAAAATAAAGAAACAGTAAAAAGATATTGGCTGAGTTTGCCCTCATTTATGTGTTGGAAAATTTGGATAGGAAGAAATCAGAGGATCTTTAAAGATCGTAGTCCAAATACCAGAACAGTCCTAGCTAAAACTTGGAGCATGTCATCTGAGTTCATCAATTCTAAAGGAGTTAAAACAATAGATGTTCAACCACTGTGGCATCAGGAAAGAGTCTAGGTTGAATTCACGATGAGAAAGCAACAAAAAATACACATCAGCAAATCTCCTAATAATATGAAGAATTGGAAAATAAGAATGAAACAAGAGGAGTTCAAAAAATGGATAGAAAAAATAAATAGGCCCTGCTAACTATTTGATGGTGATTCAAATTCCAACCCAGGCAAGGCTGGAGTGGGAGGTGTACTTTTTGACCCAGGAGGGAAAAATCCTATTACTTTTGAATGGGGATTAGGAGAACTATCCAACAATAGGGCAAAAGCATATGGCCTCCTGTTGGGAACAGAAATCCTAAGGCAGTGCAGTATGAAAAATCTGGTCATAATGGGGGACTCTTCAATAATAATCCATTCGATGGTGGAAAAAAGAAGCCCCAAGAACAAGGCCCTAAGACAAATAACAAAAAGGGTGGAAAAAAAATTGTTGTTTCTAGGTGAAGTCACCTTCAAGCATATTCTTAGAGAAAATAATCATACTACCAACATGCAGGCAAATCTGGATGTCAACTATCCTATGGGAGAATCTAGAATTGATAATGTGAATGCTTAGAAACCAATCCCATAGGAACTCCCGCCATAATGTGCAGAGAATAAAAATCAAAGAGGGAAAATCAAGGTGGGTAACAGTCACTTCGGCTCGAATGAGTAGATATCAAAAGATCAAGAAATCCCCAAGAACAGACATGACAGTTAGCCTTTGGCTAACAAGCATCTGGCAGCTACTCAAGCTTCCCATGAAATGCGTTTGTTCTCTTCTTTGAGGAGGCAAGTTGTGAAACTATATATTCTCCCCCTCTGTTTGTCTTATTTTAACTATGCCATCTACGCCCTCCCTCTCCTTCTCCTCAATCTCAATAGTAATCATCTCTTTTCAAGTAGTCATAGCTACGCCCCTTTGGGGACTGAGCTTATCTTCTCTAATCTCACCTTGCCTTATTACTTCGCGTAGTTTTGGTGGTTATTTCCTTGTTCCATTTGCCTTCTCACTTCTCTAGTGACCACCGCCTATGCGTGGCTCTATAGACATTTACAATATTTTTTTCCCTCGTGCAGCTTTGGTGCCCCCGCTACCATGCAACTCCTGTTGTCCCTGCCTTCACACAGTTCCTATTTCCCCTTCCATTGCGTAGCTTTGGTGGCCCTTGCCACCCTGTTTCTTATTCTTTCGCGCGGCTCTTGCCTCTTCTGCTTTCGGTGCCCGGTCTCACTTCCGACAGCTGTGGGGTCTTCATGGGACTGTTTTGTAACTGTTGTTGTCTTTTCTCTCTGTTTCCTATTTTCCCATCTCTGATCTACTGGATTGATCGCCCTCTCCCTCCAAGAAATATGGACTGGAATCCGCTTGCAAATGTACCAAAATGCAAAAACTGCACAGTTTGTCGAGCAAATAAATTCATGATTGAGCTGGTAAGAGAAACGGTCAAATACTACAAATATGAAGCAAAATCTGAGAATTCCTTTCTAAAGAGACAAATAGAAGAATAGAGGAAAGAAATGTCTGTGCTAAAACTCAAATGCAGGCATTTGGAAGAAATGATCAGTTATCTGAAGAGATTACTTATTACTCAGATTGGAGAAAACTCCAACGTTCAGAGAAGAAATAATTGGTCTCAGCCCCATCAAGAACCCTCAATCAACAAAAATTAGTTGTAATCGCCTCATTCATTTTAGTTATGTTAAGTCTTTCCACTACTAGCTCTTAATGTTCAGTAGGTGTAAATTGTTGTTGAATTAGTATGTAAGTATCTTTAAGGATAGTGCAATTAGTAATCTCATAAAAAAAAAGGGAGGAGATTGGAAGTTAAGGATTGTTGGTCCTCTGTTTCTCTTCTAGGATACCCTCTCCCATTTTGGCTTGATGTAATGAGAGCATGTCTCCCTCCTTTTCTTTTTTTGGAATAGAAAACTAGTAACCGACTTTGTCAAAAAAAAAATAGGAATATTATATAACATATATTAATCATATTCTTCAGATGATTAAACTAGATATTGGTATAGACTACTATAATGTTCCATCGCTGCCTCTTGGATCAATTGGAAGTCTTGTAATTTATGACCTTGGTGGTAAATTTTTGCAATATTATTTTTCCGTTCTCAGTTTTTGGCTTTATTATGAAAAAACTTCATATTCGTATCTCCATATTTCAACCCTAAAATTCTTGTTTTGAGCCTCCAATGCTCCTCTTCCTGATGGAGGAGAGCATGATAAGAATTGAATGTTTAGACTTCCTAATGCAAGAAATCTTCTGCAATATGGGTGGATTCGATTGGATATTCACACTTGATTCTCCAGATATTGGAACAATGCATGATTTATGGATCTTCCCTATTTCAACCATCATTTTATTTCTTGTTTAAGCCTTTTGACATTAGTCTCCCATATACCAATTGGACTCTCTTCCACCCACTTGTTCCAAGATGTTGTAACTTCCTCTGAAAATCCCTGAGACTGAAGCCACAGAGCAAAAAGACTAAAGGGGATGGGACCGTAGTTTTGGGGAATGCATATTTTTAACAAGATGGGCCTATGATCTGATCTGTTTCAGGGGAGGATGGAAGAATAAAGTTTGAGATTCATAGAGAGAACAAAATCTACGACCAAAAAATTGTCCAAGAAGGTAGTTCTAATTAGAGAAATTTTTAGGTATAGAATGGGCATCCTAAGGAATATTATAAAATAATAGTGGAAATAATAAAATAAGATTAGATTACATCATCAAATTTTAGAGGGAAAAAAGAAAAACCTACTTTTTCAACTCGTATTTTCAACTTATCTCCCTACAATTTTACTCAAATTTCAAGTGGGGGCACTCATTTGATGCGAAATTTAATTCCTCATCCAAGGAGTGCCCATATACTTTCGATGGACCTTGCTACATGAAAAATGCAAAATACATGAAAAAACGTGATTTCATTCATGTTTTTCATGTATTTCTCATTTTTCATGTAGTAGGGCCCATCAAAAGTATGCAACATGGGTACTCATTGGATGAGGAATTAAATTATGCATCTAATGAGTGCTCTCGATCGAAATTTGAATAAAATAGTAGGGAGATAAGTTGAAAATACGAGTTGAAAAAATAGTTTTTTTTTACTCCAAAAATGGTGAATCATCCCCCATGGTTGACTTAATCATCTTGAATCCTATTAGTTATTATAAATTTGGTTTTGATCGTACATTTTTGTTTAGAGGCCCATTTTAGACCTCAAAATTTCTCTAATGGTGTCGCGACCCCATCTTTTTATTATTCCAAGTATATCGCAATTTAGAGGGATTTATATAAATCATATTAGATTACTGATCATATCCTCCATGGCTTGTTGATACAGATGCCTGACCATAGATCCACTCCTTTTTTCTTTCTGCTGAAAAATATTGTTAAAATCATCTCCAATGATGCAATTTGTGCTAAAATCCATGTCTTTTAGCTCCATTAAGGAGGTCCAACTTTCATGTTTTTATCTAAAGAAAATGGGCATATAGAGATTGAAAATGGTGCATACTTGATCGATAGCTATAATTCTGAACATAGAAGCAATCCAGTGCTGGGTTTTTTTATTGTTAATGAGAATTATCTTATCTGGATACCATATAGTGCATAAACCTCTAGAAGCTCCCCCAGAACTAACCACGAGATGGTTTCTCTTATTTCAAATCTTGTTATTTCTAGATGAGAAGTCCTCCTCATCTAATTTAGTCTCCTGGAAAAGGATTACTTATGGTTTTTCTTTCATAAGAAAATACTTTACCTATGATATTCTTTTAATAGATCCCAGACCCCTACAATATTTCTAGGAGACTGTATTCATTACTTAGCTTTTGGAAGAGGAGCCCCCTTTACGAGGCCTGCAGTGCCTCCTTTTTCCCTTTCTTTATTACCGTGGTTTTCCAACTATGTGGGTATAGTGATTTGATGACCCAATTCCTTTTATTTTTTTGCTTTAGCTACCCTCATCTCCCTATTATTTTTTCTTATATCACTCTTGGTTCTCCTATCTGTCTCTATGATCTTCTCAAGTTTTGATTTTTCATCTACTAGACTAGGTACTCTTGATGGACCTGTAGCTTCCTTTGATGAGATATTATTATCCTCATCATCTTCTGACAGGTTTGCTAAGGCATTTTGAGATGATTCAGGAGCTCAAGCCTCCTATTCGATACTTTCTATGGCCTAAGATGTGGCATTTATTGAGAAACGGGTTCTGCAAAATTTAGGGTGGTCACGTCCTCATTCAGGTTGCTAAGGTTTCAAATTTATTTTCCCCTAACTAGTTTCCAAGAGAGACTAGTACCTTCCTTGTTATTATTTGTATTTCCAGGAATTGTGCCATTCTGAGGGATTTAAGCGTTCTTCCCTAGATGCAGACCTTGCTTCTTATTACTACCACGTCTTATTTTATATTTATACAACTGGTCCCCCTGATCTCCCTAATTCTCATAGGGAGCTAGAGCTTTGGAACAATTCCTCAAAAAGTGGTTGTATCCATGGAAGATCTGAAACTTAAATGGTAATTGATCATAATCTACTTCCTAGATATGTGTCTATTCATCCATACATAAATTAATTACTATAGGCAACCCTTTTTCCAGGTCCACTTCTACAAAAATATGGGTGCATAAAAATATCCCTTCCTGGGGTTTGACATAGTCAATATATTTCCTAAGTGAATTTCCTATAAGCCTAAAATTTGCATCAGTCCAACAATGCAGGGGAAGATAAGGAAATTTTACCCAAACTGGGAATATCACAACCTGGTTTGAAATTAGAATTCTTTCTATCTAGATACAACCCCTGGGGACCCAAGAAGTAAGGGCCACTTCTGAAAATAAGGTCCATGTCTTCCTTGAGCTGAAATAGAAGGTGAAAAAACCTTTCCCAATAAAGGAGGAAACCACCTCCCCTTTCATTTTCAGTTTCTAGTTGTTCTCGATCCATGTTCTAATAGATCTTGGAGAAGGCCAAAGACCAATAAATTTACCAATAAAACCATGATCAACGAGTTGTAGAGCTCTATATCGGGCTTGGGGGTAGAGAACACAACTTTAGGAATGTTATTTAGCTTCTTAACGAATTTGGAAGAAGAGGATTTTCAAAATTTCGGGCCATTGGCTACTAGGTTCTTGAATGTAGAAACCTCTTGGGCAAGATGAGAGTTGTGGGCTATATTGGTCATGGTGGCCACCCATCTAGGATGAAACAAATAAAACTTAGAAGAGTGGGATCCTTACCTTATCTGGAGAATAATTTTTTGAGTCAGGGAGCGATAGAATCAACCTATCTAGGAGAGAGAGAGGAAGAGACATAAAAAATTTGGACAAAACCGTAGTGCATCATGATTTGCAAGCCCAAATATAGGGCTTCAAGGCCCAAGGTTTCCATAGATAAATCCCGAGTCAACCACATAGCTCAATTTGTTAAGTCCCCTAACAACATTAATATATACAATGGCGTTCATATTAATAGTAGGTGGATTCCCCTACTCACTATTAACTATTAATGATGTTCTAATTTAGACAATTTTTGAGTTTTTTGTGCTCCTTTCCAAGAATACCTTTGATTAAAATATTAGACCTTGGTTCGCTATAATGGGAGATATATTCTGAGGAATTTAGGCTTCTTAAATGCTCCTGAAATTTTCTTCAAAAAGGTTAGCTTGGTATTTTTATTATCACTTTCTTTATGAGATGTTTCAAAATATTCAATATGGAACTTAGAGAAAGAAGAGATATCAACGTACCAATGATATAAATTTTAGACATTTTTCACTATAATTTCAAAGATATGATCTAAGGAAGTTAATGTTCCTGGATGCTCCTGAAACATGCTTTAAATAGGTCAGTTTGGAATTTATTCTATAACTTTCATTCTAAGATATTTCTAACCATGAAATATGGAATTAAAAAAAAAGATATATCTGTTGAGAAATGGAAACAAGAAATTCTAGTTTAATTTGTCCTTGAATTGAACTGAGAATTAAAATCGAAATCTATTCTCATAACAACTTGTAAATAGTTAATTAAGTTTAATTAAATTAATTAGATTAGGAATTTTGAGTTGGAAGTCTTTCTGTAGTCATGTATATGTTCTCCCTAAGTTTTGGGGGGGGGGGATGAGTTTATTTGAGTTCTAATTAAATAACTTAGTTTGACTGAGTTATAGACAATTAACTAGTTCTAACTATTTGTGTAACTAGTGGAGGATTAGTAGAGAGTTGGTGCAGTGATGCATCCTCAAGTGTTGTTCCAGCTAATTGAATATTCCCTCATGAGAAACGCATGCATGTAAGTTCATAGAAAGACCCAAATGAGAGTAGAGTGCGGGGACAATGTACTATCAGTTGTATGATTTATTGATTTGTATAGATCATACATGCAATCAAGAAAAGGACCTAATTTGGATTGTGCGGTTTTGAGGAAGAATTTCCCACATTAAATATGGGCTGATCCTCATGGGAATTGCGCAAGGAAATAGGGTCTTGGCAAGCCGCGAAATTGGCTAAGTATTGGCTTGAGCGGGCTTGTGAGGCAGAAAGTTGAGCATACTTGTGTGGAATTGTTCTTGTGAGAAAAATATTTGTATCTTCACTCATACTTATGATTAATGTAATATAGATAGGTGGGGTTTTGAGAAATGTCTTTCCCCAAAGAAACGTATTTTGTTATGTTCCATTGATTTATCTTCTTCTTGTTCATATTATTTTCATCGATCTATTGGCTTCCCCTAGTTGAAAGTAGAAATAGATTCTTGTCTTTTTCTTTAGTACATTACATGAGCTTGTGAATCTACAGGAAATTCTATGTGGCATCGGAGTTGAAGATAGTATACTAGAGGATATTTTGAAGTTTTTGAGTTCAAGGTTATAGCTGAAATTTGAATTTGCAATACATACTTCAGGATCGGTAGATGGCATTCTATGGTTTGAGGCTCGAGTATGCCATGGAAGGAAACTCAAATTATATAACCTGGAAGGACATGATGGAGGCCATTTTGGATAATAATGGCTTGAAGGAATTCATTGATCAAGACATTCCAAAGCCACCCACATTGGATGCAAAAGATCTAGCCGAATGGAGGAAGCGTGTGGTGAAGGCAAGGCAGATAATCCTTGGGGAGTTTGAGACCACATTGTTTCGAGTCTTCATGGGAAGGAGACTATGTATGATATGTGGAAAGCATTGATATACCTTTTCTAGAAGAGCAGTGACCATAGGAAGTTCACACTAAAAGATAAACTTCGAAAAATTAAGATGGAGAAAGGCGAGACCATTCCAAAATACTTGACCAAGTTCACAGCCTGCGGAGATGAACTTGGAAGTGTTGGAATAATAGTTGTCTAGGATGATATGGTGAGCCTAGCTCTCCTAGGCCTTCCTAAGAGTTGTAATAGCTATCAAGAATCTGTGAATGGAAGGGAAAAGTTGCCAGATTGGGAATGATTGTGGTCGGATTTGATGCACGAGGAGATAAGAACGAACACCAGAGATGGTTCCTCATCAAAGATCGATGATGAGGAAAATTGTGCCTTAGTGGGTAAGGCAAGGAAGGGGAAATGGAAGGCTTCCCATTCCAAATCATATGCTTTCCATGGAGGTAAGAAGAAAGACCTGTCAAAAGTTAAGTGATTTCATTGTCACGAGATGGGTCATTTTGCTACAAATTGTCCATGAGTGAGTCTTTGGCCTCTCAATTCGAAATGGACTTTACTCTCATTGCATACATGGTGTCATCAAATGATGGGTAGTGTATGGTACCTTGCCAGTGGAGCTTCATTCCACATGACTGGTGACAAGGATCCGTTCAGTGACTTGGAGGAGAAGGATCTCCAGATGCATATTGAGATGGGTGATAACAGGAGCTATAGTGCTACAAGATTGGCCACGATTACTTTTCAGAGGGAGTATGGTGCTCCTCTCACTTTGAGGGATGCTATGTATGCACCTAGGTTGAAGAATAAATTAGTATCAGTCGCCATGTTGGAGGACAAAGGCTATGTTGTGGTATTTAGGAAAGGAAAGGCATTCCTTAAACACATAGCCACAGGTCAAGTAAATAAGATTAGGATTCAGGTGAAGAATCTCTATAAGTTGGAGGTAGAGGATTGTGCTGCGTTGAGCACAAAAGGAGAGATGGTGCAGAGCCAAGATGTTGGCAAGTTGTGGCATAGAATATTGGGCCACTTTTATCATGGGGCTTTGAAAATCATGCAACATATTCCTACTAGGCTTCCCAAAAGTACACTAGAGAAAGTTGATACATGGAAAGGGTGTACTTTGGGAAAATACATCAAGGCTTCCTTTCATGATAGAGACAATCAAGAAGAGGCTATTCTAGAGAGAGTCCATTTAGATTTGTGTGGACCATTCTTGACAGTAATGACAACCAAACATAGGTATGTTATATTTGTTGATGACTTTTGTTGTAAACATTGGGTATTTTTCATGCAAAAGAAATATCAATATTTCACAAAGTTTTGTGAATTTAAAGCATTTGGTTGAGAAATATTCGGATAAGAAGGTTAAGTATATAAGGAGTGATAATGGTGGTGAGCATGTCTCAAATGAGTTTAAGAACTTTTGTGCAGTAGAAGGGATTAAACAGGAGTTGACGGTGCCCCATAACCCACAACAGGATGGGAAGTCCGAGAGGAAGAACATAAGCATTGTAGGGGTAGCACAAGCAATGTTGCATGATCAGGGCCTACATCTACACTTGTGGGCTGAGGCATGTAGCACAATGGTCTATTTGGATAATATAAGCCCACATCAGATACTTGGGATGAAGACACCAGAGGAGGCTTTCTCTGGTAAGAGGCCAGATGTTTGTCACTTCAAGATTTTTGGGCCATCGGTATATTTCCATGTGACCAAAGATGCACGGAAGAATCTTGAGCCGAAAACAGAGTTGGGGATATTTATGGGGTACATTGATACACCTCACAACTATTGGGTGTACTTTCCGACCAACAGGATGATAGTGGCTCACAGGGATGTCACGTTTGATGAGCAGAAGGCCATGCGAGTTTCCCTGGAGAGGGAGCTACAACTACATGCGATTGAGTAACTTTTGGTTCCTAAGATTGAGGAGTGTCAAATTGATGTGGAGCAGCCACATGTAGAGGATCTAGGAGTGGAGACATCCACTCAAGCAATGTCTTCCAGAGATGGGAGAAAGCACACTAGAGAGGCTGAAAGATTGTTGCATGATACACGGGAGAATGTGGGAGCACCCACATCTCAACACAGGTAGAGGAGGTGACCTAAGAGGTACACTGGATAAATGGATCTTATGAGTAGATGTGTTGTGACAGAGCCATCTTCCTTTGAGGAAGTAGTGCAACAGCCAATTTGGGTTGATGCCATGGTGGAGGAGTATGACTCCATATTTCGTAACAATGTTTGGGATGTGGTCTCGAGACCCGAGGACAAGTTAGTGGTGAGACCCAGATGGCTTTACACGGTAAAGAAACCTACAAATGGTAGTGTGGAGAAGCATAAGGCCATATTTGTGGCCCATGGATTTTCACAGGTAGAGGGGATTGACTATGATGAGAACTTTTCTCCTATTGCAAGGTACTTATTGATCAGATCTATATTGGCACTATCAACACAGATGGGTTGGAAGATACATCATATGGATGTAAATACAACTTTCCTTAATGGAATGATTGAGCAAGAGGTGTACATAGAGTAGCTTAAAGGTTTTGAGACCTTCGGCCATGAGTCACATGTGTGTCAGCTCAAGAGAGCAATGTATGGGCTGAAGCAAGCACCGCGTGCTTGGTACACCAGTATCAACAACTAATTCACTAGGTTGGCCTTCACCAAGAGTGAAGTAGATGTGAACCTGTACCACATAGTGGTGGAAGGTAAAATGTTGATCATAGTTTTGTATGTTGACGATTTGATTCTAACATGTGATGATCAACTAATCAAGGACTGCAAAGAGGATCTTGTAAGAGAGTTTGAGATGAAGGACATGGGGATCATGTATTACATTTTGGGCATGGAAGTATGGCAGGGTGATGGGGATTTGTTTGTGTCTTAGGGAAAGTATGCCAACGAGATACTGAGGAGATTCTGCATGGAGAGAAGCCAACCCATGGATATTCCTTTAGTAGGTAACTGGAGGAAAGAGGACGCCACTTCAAGGGAAGTAGTGGAAGCTACTCTTTACAAGCGACTTGTGGGTTCACTCATGTACTTGGTGAACACATGACCAAATATGTGCTATACACTTCACCAGCTTAGTTAAGTGATGGTTAGGCCTTCCAAGATGTATTGGAAGGTGAAAAATCATGTGTTGAGATACCTCAGGGGCACTTCTCAGTATGGATTGTGGTACAAATAGATAGAGGAAGTGAAGATTCAAGGCTTCATCAATGCATATTGGATAGAGAGTCCATTCGATAGGAAGAGCACATCAAGAGGGATCTTCATTATTGGGTCACCGACAGTTTCTTCGTACAACAGGAAACAAAGATCAGTTGCACTTAGTTTGGTAGAGTCAAAGTACATGGTTGCAAGTCAGGCATCATGTGAGGCCATCTCGATGAGGAAGATTCTAGCTAGTTTGTTTTGTTAGCAGATGGATCCAACTGTGATTTACTGCGATAATCAGATTTGTATCAAAATTTCTAAAAATCTAGTTTTTCATGATCGGTTCAAGCATATTGATATCTGATATCATCATCTTAGAGCTTGTGTTTTGAGGTGGATTATGTTGTTAAATTACATTCCCATGGAGGAGCAAGATGCTGACATTTTGACAAAGGAATTTTCAAGATGTAAATTCGAGTTTCACATAGAAAGGATCAAGGTAGTTTATAATCCCATTATTGTTGAGAGGGAAATTTGTTGAGAAATGGCAACAAGAAATTCTAGTTTAATTTGTCCTTGATTAAACTAAGAATTAAAATCGAATTCTCTTCTCATAGCAACTTGTAAATAGTTAATTACATTTAATTAACTTAATTAGCTTAGGAATTTTGAGTTGGAAGCCTTTCTGTAGTCATGTATATGTTATCCCTAAGTTTTAGGGGTCCATGATGAGTTTATTTGAGTTGTAATTAGATAACTCAGTTTGATTGAGTTATAGATAGTTAAACTAGTTCTAACTATTTGTGGAACTAGTAGAGGATGAGTAGTGAGTTGGTGCACTGGTGCATCCGCAGGTGCTACTCTAGCTAAATGAAGATTCCCTCATGAGAAACTCATGCATGTTATTTCATAGAAAGACCCAATTGAGACTAGAGTGTAGGGATAGTGTACTATCAGTTGTATGATTTACCGAGTTGTATAGATCATGTATGCAATCAGGAAAATGACCTAATTTGAATTACGCAGTTTTGAGGAAGGATTTCCCACATTAAATATGGGTTGATCCTCATGGGAATTGCACAAGGAAATAGGGGCTTGACAGGCAACAAATTGGCTAACGATTGGCTTGAGTAGGCTTGTGAGGTAGAGAGTTGAGCATAGTTGTGAGGAATTGTTCTTGTGAGAAAAAGCTTTGTATCTTCACTCATATTTCTAATTAATGAAATATAGAGAGGCGAGGTTTTTGAGCATTGGATTTCCCTAGAGAAACTTATTGTGTTATGTGCCATTGATTTATCTTCTTCTTGTTCATATTGTTTTCATCAATCTATTGGCTTTTGCTAGTTGAAAGTAGAAGTAGATTCTTGTCTTTTGCTTTAGTACATTGCATGAGCTTGTGAATCTATAGGAAAATCTACAATATCAAGGTACCTATGACAGAAACTTAAAATCTTAGATATGATCTAAGAAAGCTATTGTTCTTAAATTCTCTTGAAACATGCTTCAAATAGGTCATCTTGGATTTTTTGCTATAATTTTTTTCCTGAGATGTTTGAAACTATAAAATATGGAGGAGATAGTTAGTATATATCAAGGTACCTATGGTAGAAATTTCAAAACCATATTTCCAAAATTGGATATGTGCAATATTGTGTAATTTTGTTCTTGTGAAGAAGCCAAAAGCAACAAGTAGACTTAGTGAAGGAAGAATCAACTAACAAAACTAGTGAAAAAAAGAAGTATCAAGTAGACTTGCTAAAGGTAGAAATAACTAGTAAAGTTGGTAAAAGAAGAAGTAACTAATAGACCTAGTGAAGAAAGAAGAAACAAGTAGACCTAGTGAGGGAAGAAGCAACAACAAGATCTGGTAAAATTAGAAGCATCTAACAAAGCTTGTGAAGGTAGAAGTAAGAAAACTAAATATATGGGATTGGTGTCTCCTATAGGTTTTTTCATAGTACAATGTAGTAGAGGATAATGTGGATTTGAGGTAAATAGAAATATTCAATACTAAATGAAAATTAAGTAGTGATGAGAGATAGATGGGTGATAGGATTTTAAATCTTATCTCCTTATGGGGAAGCAATGACCTTCCTTATATTGCATCCATGAATCATATTTTAAACTTTAATTAGAGCCCTCAAAATACCATTTTTTCTTACTTTCCATTAAATTCACAATTGTAAAAGAACACTAAATAGTATTGGATAAATAAAATAAATTCGAAAAAGAGGAAGGAAGATTTAGAAGGAAATTTATAATCCATTATCTTCCTCTTGTAGGTTCCTCCATAAAACCAAAAACATGGAAACAATAATAACACAATAAACATTAGCAAATAAATAATGTAAAAGAAAAGTAAAAGAGGAAAGGAAAGGGGAAAGGGAAGGGAGAGGCCATTACCTTTTTCATGGAGGTTCCTCCATGACACTTTAGCATCCACCCATGAAATCATAAATGCATTTCTAATTAAAGTTCCTGCATGTAGCTAAAACCCTAGCCTCAATAAGAATAAAGCCCTAGGAAAGAAACCATAAGGGAAAAGTAGAAGGGAGTAGAAGATAATAGAAAGAGAGGAAATGTGAAAAGAATGAGAGAGTAGGATTTGTGTGTTAATGCAAATTTCATTAAATTTGGGTTGATTTCAGTTTAAGCATTTATGAAGATATGATGAAATTTAAGTTTCCAAAGTGCAAGAAGATGCAGTTTTGGACATCACAAAAAGATTGAAGAAGATGCACTCCTAGGCTTGAAAAAATAGCAAGAGGTAGAATATGATAATATGCAAGAAGAAAATATGAGAGTATGAGTAAAAAGAGAATACAAACTTGAAGAAGATGAAAGAAAGTTAAATAGGAAATTGGTTGAAATTAGGGTTTCCAAAGTGAAAGAAGTTGCACTACTGGGACTGAAAAAGGAATATAGAAGATGCAGTCCTTATCATGAAAATTATGTTGGAATTATGATGCATGTGTTGTCCTTGATGGAAGATCACTTATAACAGAACAAGTATATGGTAACTAGATGAATCCACAGGTCAGTTTTAGAGGTGACATAGTGATGGAACAAAATAACATAATGATGGGATAAGGTTTACAAATTAGAATCGGAAGTTTGATAAAGGTGAATATTTGAAGATCTATACGCGGGTTCGTCAAGGCCAAGTCATGTATACATGCATGTTTGGTGAAGAAAAGTTGTGTACAGTTTCTATACCATGGTATTCTAAATATCAGGGGACTTTACCATGGTATTGGCCCATAGTAATGAGCGCGACAACAGTTACTTGATCTTGTCCAAGATTACCACCGACACTAGTGTAGTTTTGACCCATGGTATTGGCTAAGCCTTTAACTATATAAGGAGGTCAAGATCAAAGTGCTAAGTGTGCATGTGAATGGGTTTTTGATGAATACTTCAACCTAAAGTATATTTTCTTTGTAAGGGCCATAGTTGACACATAGATTTGAAAAAATTATGTACCACTAAATATAATGGTGGATCAAGATCATGAGACCTGAAATGACTTTCCAATAATTTTCTCATATATTGACTAGATCTAAGTATTGACGCATGTTTTTCATCTCTGAATATTATGATCTGGGTCTTTCTAAAGTTCTGAAGAGTTGCACAATTTGAGGTCAAAATTTGCAGATTAATATGCAGGTTGGTCTCGGTGGAGTTGCGTATACACGCGAGTTCGTTTCTTCAAAGTCACATACATAAAGGAAGGGGTTTTATTCATTTTTGTAGATCTATATGCAGTTTGGTCTCAGTGAAGTCACGTATACGTACGAGTTCATTTCTTCAAATTCGCGTACATAAAGGAAGGGTTTTTGTTCATAAATGACTGATCAACCTAATCAGTGCTACTATATCTCTGTTGTCTATCAATGATGTCCTCATGTTGATATGGGTTGAGTGATAATGTTTGAAGTAGAAGTGATTGAATGATGAAGTTGAATTTGGTTACATGTTGATTTGATGAAAATGTTATTGATGTTGTTAACTTTATGAGGGTCCTGTAATCTAACATAATATTTCAAAATAACTCTAGTCAACTCTGTGTGTGATTCAAAACTACAAGTTTTTAGTATATTGAGATCTATACATAGATTTCTCTACAGAAAAGTGCGTATACACGCGGGTTGCGTCAAGTGAAGTAGCATATACATGTTGGCATATGAATGATCAAGGTTGCGGTTGATTCTGTGTGTTGATGCAATATTTTGAGTTCAATTATATGTTCTAGTTACAATGATCTCACTGTTCTGTTTGAATTAAGTTGGTGTTTGCTTCAATTGATCTACAAGTTGTGATGTATTAAATAAGGTGGATCCAGTGTGAAAATTTATGAAACGCGGTCCATGGATGTTGATGAGGGTTGGAGCCTTCAGTGAGGAAGTCGAAGCTTCCTATCAGTAGTAGCTGGTAATGAGATCAGGGGGTTGGATCTCCCTTCTAGTAGGAGTTGGAGAATGAGTGATGGTTGTAGCCTTCAGTAGGTGGGTGCCTACGTACTGGCATGAGTCTGCACCAGTACAATAATGTAACAAGTTTTTGATATTAATAATTTTGAAGATTGAGATGATAACAACGGTGATTTTCTCCCACATTGGGTTTCCACCTTAAATCTTGGTGTTCATGTGTGTTGCTTATGTATGATACTTTATTCTATTCTTATTGCACCTACTCACTGCTTATCAAAATCCTGATAAATCTCTTACATTCTGGTTTAAGTTTAATAGATAAATAATTAGTTGTTTTACAAGTTTACTAAGCATACACTAGTTTCTTTTACAATAGTCATGTACATACATGAGTTGGGTTCAATAAAATCACATATATATTTCAGAAAAGAAAATTATTATTGTGAGTTTTTAAAATAATGATTCACCCCCCTTTCAGTATTTTTCCCAACAATTGGTATCAAAGCAGGTCCTTCAAAAGAAGCTTGATTGCTTGAAGGAAGATCTCCCAAGATGAGCAATCAATATGGAACGACATCTATCATACCACCACTCTTCAATGAAAATAATTTAATATATTGGAAGATAAGAACCAGATCATATCTTTAGTCCCTTGGAGCAAATGTTTCGGCAATTGTGGAAGGAGCTTACCAATATCCAGCCGCAGTTCCCATAGATGTAGAAGAAAATAAGACGTATGAAACCAATGCCAAAGCTGTCAATGCATTATTGGGAAGTCTGAGAGAATCAGAATTTGTCAAAGTTATGTAGTTAAACACAAAAAAGGAAATATGGGACAAAATCATTCAAAGTTATGAAGGTGATACCAAGGTAAAAAGTGTTAAAATCCAAACTCTCAGAACTCAATTTGAAACTCTCAGAATGCATAATGATGAAAGTATTGCTAGTTTCCTTCTATGTATAGATGAGAATGTAAATCACATGAAAAATATGGGTGAAAAAAAATAAAGGACACCACTTTAGTGGATAAAATCTTAAGATCTCTAACCCCTAAATTCAATTCAAAAGTGTTTGCCATTGAAGAGAAGGAGGATCTGCAGACTCTTACTATTATTCAACTTCATGGGATCCTGACTGGTTTTGAAATGAGGAAAGGAGGTCCCTCAGAAGTCAGAGAAGCCACATTTAAAGCATCTGCAAAAGGAAAAGAAAAGGAAGAACACAGGGAATCATGATATATATCATAAGGAGATGATGTAACTTTGTAAAGAAACTTCAACTTGGCACTAGAAGGTTCAGAGGTAAGCTTCCCTTCAAATGTTTTGCTTGTGGTAGAGTTGGTCATTATGCTGCTAAATGCCCTCATAAAGACAACCATGACAAAGGGAAGGATGCTACAAAAGGTAATAGGATATGTTTTAGCAATAGAAGAATTTATTATACTCATGAAGATAGTGATGGATTGTCAAAGAGTGAAGAAGGAGAATATGATCAAGATCTTAAATTACTCATGGATTTTGAAAAAATACTAATGAGTCTAAAGATATATTTGTGGATGCTTTAGAAGAAAAATATTTCTTTGAAGAAATTACTCAACTCAAAATTTTCTTGGAGGAAAACAACGTAGCCATAGATACATTGAAGCATCAGCTCATAGAAAAGGAAAATCATAATGAGAAGTTAGAATGTGTAGTAAGTCTAAGAAAGGAACTTGAGAAAATAAAAACTTTGAATCTTAGATTTGCTAAAGGATATGAAACTTTAGATGAAATTATCAAAGTACAACACTCTCCTCTTATGAAGACATGTCTTGGATACACTAGAGAAACATATCAAAAAGAAAAGTTTTCAGCCACCACCAGAAGCTATCTAAATGCAACAAAAACCAATCAGCAAAGCTTCAGTCCTCAACAAAAGAATAAAGGCATCCCACAGGTAATCATGTTCAATCTAATCCAAGGATGAACAACAATAGAAGCACCAGTCAAAAGGTAAACAACACCAAAAGATTCTATGATCACAAAAATTTCTTCTTTAATGGACAATGTTTGTCATGTCATAATTTTGGTCATAAGGCTGCTCAATGTGTTTCATACAAAACCATCATGACTAGAGAAGCAAGAAAACAAAGGAATGAGATAGGAGTCAAGAAGAACACTTATAATAACTTCTCACCTCTTATATATGAAATTGAATTTTCATTTTGCAATAAATTTGGACATGAAGAGTTTGAATGCAGGAGCAAATTACAACCAACATCTCAAAAGGAGAAAATATCAACAAATTCTAAGGTATGGAAAAGGAAGGAGTTACAGTCTAAAAGTTGTGGCATAGAATTGTTTGCATAAGGACAATAAAATCAATGGTACATTGATAACGGATGCTCAAAACACATGACAATTGATAAAGATAAACTTATTTCATACAATTCTTTAGAGAAAGAAAAGAATGTCACTTTTGGAAATGTCTCACCCACTGCCATTAAGGGTAAAGGTTATATTTTTCTAAAATAAAAGGTTAAATATGGTAATGTTATGTATGTTGATGGATTAAAGCATAACTTGTTGAGTGTTATCCAAATGTGTGACCAAGGACATGAGGTGGTATTCCGATCAAAATAATGTGTGGTTCGTGAACTTGACATAGGAAATTACCATAATAAAAGGAACAAGAACCTCGAGAAATATGTATATATTGAAAGGTGGCCAAGAAAAATGTTACCTAGGCAAGGCAGAGGAAAAATGGTTATGGCACAAAAGGTTTGGACATCTAAGCTTCTCTCAAATAAGCAAATCAAGTTGGCTCAAAGATGTTCATGATCTACCCAACATAACCATACCAGAAAGTACCATATGTAAGTCATGTCAATTTGGTAAGCAAACCAGAGTTCAATTTAATGCCAAAGAAGAATCATCAAGTAAGCCTCTTGAACTTATACATACTAATATGTGTGGACTAGTAAGGAAAAATTCACCTCGTGGAGAACAATACTATATCTTATTCATTGATGAATTTTCTAGAATGTGATGGATCGGTTTATTGAAACATAAAGATGAAGCATTTGATAAATTTAAAGTATTCAAGTCATTAGTTGAAAATGAATTAGATACAAAAATCAAATGTCTCAGATTTTACTAAGGAGGAGAATACATATCAGATGAATTCTTTGATTTCTATGAACAACATGGCATAAAAAGACAATTTTTTGTAGCTAAAACTCCTCAACAAATTGATGTGGCAGAAAGAATGAATATAACTATTCAACAAATGGCTCATGCTATGCTTGATGAGTCTGGAACTCCTAACACCTTCTGGGGTGAAGCTGCACATACCACAGTAAATATTCTCAGCAAGTCTCATGTTCGTGCGAATAGTGATAAAACTATGTATGAACTTTAGTATGGTAAGCCTCCCACTGCAAAGCATTTTACAGTTTTTGGAAGAAAATGTTTCATAAAAAATAATGATGAAAAACTTGGTAAGGTTGAAGCTAGAGAAGAGGAAGGAATACTTCTTTTTTACTCATCTAGAAGAAAAGGATACAAATGTTACAATAAGAGACTTCGGAAATTTTTTGAATGCATTGATGTTGTGATTTATGAAGCATGCACAAATCCCAAAAAGGTAACATCAGAAAAAGAGGATGATGATGATGATGAATGCTTTCCCACATCAAATCCCAATGATATAGAAGAAGAAACTAATGAAGTAGCATAAGAAGACACATCAGACAAAGAAAAGGCTCCATCCAAGTATGTTCAAAAGAATCATCTAGAAACTCAAATTCTAGGAGAAAAGGGATCTCGGGTACAAACAAGAAGAACCCTTGTAGGATCTCCTATTTATATAGATTTATTATCCACCATTGAAAAAAAAAATGTAAATCAGGCTAGCAAATATGAATGTTGGGTTAAGGCCATGAATGAAGAACTTGATCAAATTGAAAAGAATGATACTTAGGAATTGGTTCCAAGGCCTCACAATAAAAATGTTAATGGGACAAAATGGATATTCAAAAACAAGTTGAATGAAGATGGAGATATCATTAGGAACAAAGATAGAATTTTTTATAAAGGTTATGCTCAACAAGAAGGTATAGACTTTGAATAAACATTTGCACCAGTAGCTTAACTTGAAGCCATAAGAATTTTTCTTGCAATTTCAAGTTTTGACATTTCAAATTTTATCAAATGGATGTAAAATATTCTTTCTTGTGTTTTCTCATTTTGGTTTTGCATCATCTTTTCGGTTAGCCTCCATTTGTTTTGTCCTCCTTGTTTTATTTCCTTGTTGTGTTTTGTATTTTGTGTTTTTTAATGAGACTTTGAATGAAGGGTGTTCTATTTGAGATTGAAAGAAAGTGTGGAAACATCGGAAAGGACTTTGTGACACTGCAAAATTAAGCTAACTCTCTGTCCTTCTTCCTTGTCTTGGTTACACCTTTTGGTCGATGCTTCTCTGATGGAAAATGTGATCCTTGCGTAAATAAAGCCTTGTGTCGAACCATGATCTCCATGTTTATTCTATAAAACCTCAAGCCTACGCTCGGGTCTTTATGTTTCACTGTTTTAAGGCTGATCCAATCAAGTAGAGAAGGACAAGATGAAAATTTAAATGAGCAAACCAATATTAGAGGTCTTATATATGCTTCTCTCAAGGGACAACCTCTTTCTCTCTCAATAAGTCGAGATACATCTTCTGCCCATGAAATAAATAAGTCTCGATTCAAAGTCCTATATAAAATAAATAAATAAAGGTAAAAGAAGAGAAAGGATTTATGTGCAAAGAGGTGAAGCAAGAAACTCTATAAGTGCACTTTCCAAGCCTGTTGGAAGAAAAACAATGTTTGTGTCCTTGAAGTGGCTACGTCAAGGTGCTGTTCATGCCTACTACCAGTAGATCAACACTAGAGATGAAAAAATACACTACGAAAATATAAAGCTCGCAAACTTCATTACCCTTTCCTAATTCAAAAATTGTGTGATCATTGACCTTAGGTTTGTGTTTAACCGAGTAAATAAAATGAAGGGGACTATGTTTATGCTTGGGGTAAGTGACAAAGCCATGGTAATATGAATGATGAATCAATACTTCTTGAAGAACTAGACCCTGCATGAAATAATTGACCAAGGCAGAGAAGTTGGAGTTCTACCAGTGTGTCGCCAAGTGTTGTCGCTATGGAAAACATCCTTCAAAAATTTTCCAATACTTTAATTTTGGAGCCTATTTTGGATCTTGTGATCGGTCATTCCATAGTCACTTCTTAGTCAATCGTTTCTTTGTTAAGAATTTGAGCTTTCTTCTGGATCGTAAGTGTTAAAGTCACATTCTCACACATGCTCAGTCTATAATGCATTCATGAAAGAATTCCTTTAGGAAAGATTAAACAAGCATGGAACAATCCATCAAGGTAGTGCCTACACAATTCTCAACCAATGTCAACAATTAGTGTGAACTGTCACTGATAGTTCCTCATTTTGTTTATGATCGTACTACTATTTCGGTGAGTTTATCCAACTATTGCCTTTTGTGCACTTTCATCTTCACAAGTGTCATTTTCATGCTTATGTCTGTCGTTTTTCTTGTGTTCACTTTAATTAGTGTCATTTTAATGTTATATTCATCCTAGCATGTGTTTTTTTCATTGTCATTCACATATTTCAAGTGGCATTCACACTTTTCTTGTCATATTGCAAGTATCATATTTTGGTGTGGGAATTTCCGATTATCATGTAAAGTGGATTTTTGGCTTGTTTCAAGGGGAAGTATTTGTGATAATTATTTTTCCTTATCATGTAGACATGTTTCACACTCATTTCCAAAATTTCAAGCGTTGTCGCACAAGTATTGCCACTTTCGTCACAAAGTGTATCTTTTGTGTCACACTAGGTAGGAGTCATCACAAAGTTGTTGCATTGAGGAAGGTATGTTGTTCATATGTTATGAGTTTTCCTTATCTTATCTTTAAGTTATCTAAGTGTGTGATCATTCTCAAAGTCTCTCGTTTGCTCATCTTCATCTCACTGATCCAACACTTAGACAAAATGAGAAAACTCCCCAACCGGGCCATTTAGCCTCATTTTTCCTAGCTTAAATTGTGCATTGTGTAGTCGAAACCCTCAAGCAACATCCTTGTCCCTTGGCACTGCAAAATTCACAATCTCATATTTCCAGGAATATTCACTATGCAATCATAGTTCTCAAGATCAGCCTTTGACCTCCAAAACTATGCAATCTCTCTCTCCTCCCCAACTAGAAATGTGCATTGTGTTGTCTCAAGGCTCAAGCCCTAACCTTGAGCTCATGAGTTTCACAATTACACAATAACATGGCCTCCTCTTCCTTCCAAAACTGTGAAGTTGGAAAAATCAGTTCTCAAGCCTTCAGCTTGGCTCCTTCAACCCCTAAACTGTGCAATTGACTTGTCTTTCCTAGCCTAAAATATGCACTGCGTAGTCTCAAATATCTAGATTGACTCTCGAGCTCCTGAGCTATCCAATTGTATAGTCACTGAACCTATTTCTCAAGCAGTCACCCAGTTAATGCTTAGTTAGTGGATGATCATGCAAGATCTTAGACTAAGGATTTATTATACTGATTTCTCCTTGTCATGAGTGGATTGCAGACACAGGTATTCTATCATGCCATGAAAGGATGATGATGAAGGAGATGGAGGAGGAGACCATGCTAGAAGATACCCTAGCCACTGCAAAGACAAGTTGATCCATCAAGAGAAGACAAAGGGACATCGATTTGCAACAACAACTCAGAACGAAGACCACATTGGAGACTCCTTATCTTCAAGTCATGAGGAGGCGGAAGAAGAAGAGAATGTTCCATATTTCAAGAAGACAGAAAGGAAGCAACAACAAAGAGTGACTTGACACTGCCATGTCACCAATGTCATGTCATGTCATGTCATCAGTCATCATGTGCCACATCATTTTATGGAATATGTAATTCAACATTGGAAAATGTATTTTAAAAGTGGATGTCCAACAACCATCCATGTAATGTGAAATTCCATGTAGGAAGTCAAAGAGACATGGAGAATTCAAACTATCATGAGGGTAGTCCAAGAGTCACAAGGGAGGTTAATGGTCAACTCATTTATTATATTTACATCCTCATTGTATAAGCAAAGGACTTTTTCACCTTGGCTCCTCCTACCAAGAATTGGAGAGGAAGATAGTTGTTTTAGAGGAGTGAGTGATTGCTCTAATGCTCCACTATTGGGGATAGTGGTATTAACTTTCTTGATGTATCTTGGAACTTTTACTTAATTCATAAGCTCATTGAGCCAGCACGCTTTCATGCATATGTTGTGAATATTGTAATACTATTCTTTGAATGTTTGCGATGTATGTTGTTTTCATATTTACTTAGGAAATTGAACTGTTTCAGTGGCTTTGGTACTTATCCTATAGAAGGTGTGTTGTATTTTCTTTAACAATCATTTCCTCCTTTTGAACTATGTCGCTAGTTGATAAATGATTCATTCATATGTATATGCTTGTGTGCATTTTCTAAATTAGTTATATTACTTGTCTCTAAAGGGCCAACTTTTCTCTTCCCTTTCGGTAGAAGGACCTTGATACTCTTTGGAACTGAGAATTTCAAAAGGCATACTCACTTACTGATTTGAAATTACCTGTGCATTACTCTCTTGTGCTAAACTTTGTATCCGAGGAAAACCTATAAGAATATATGGCAACCTGGCCAATACTCCAGATGGAGCTCCTATTCCAAATGGTGTGAGGTTTAATTGGGACTTGACATTGGGGAGATCCCTTTGGTTGATAGATTTATAGCTCCATCAAGAATTCCTTAGCACGAAAAGTAGAAGAGAAATGATAAAAATGAAAGAAAGTGAATGAACATGAAAGAATATTAGACATATAAACCTAGGCATGAACAAAATAAGGAAAATAATAATGAAGTAGCAAGAGAAACGTAAATAAGTAGTGAAAATAATGTTTTTTCGTTAATTGAGATGAAAAAATAACTGAAGTGAATCCATAAATTATATGAGGTTTGATGCTACATTATCATTATCCTATGTTTAAAATGGTTAGATCAACCTAAGATGAACAATTATGAGAAAGTGTTTATATATATATATATATGTGTGTGTGTGTGTGTGTGTGTGTGTGTGTGTGAATCATATGATGATGTAATGGTTGTAAGTTGTGATAAAGAAAGTATACCTCCATAACTTGATTTCCAATGGTTCTATTCTGTGTTTTTTGTTTTTTTTTTAAATCTTTTTTGTTTTTCTTTTATAATTTCCTTTCATTTTACTGATATTAATGTAGTTATTTTGAATATAAGGAGAAATGGCATTTCAAAGCAGCATTAGTGTTTTCATCTCTGAAATAACCTCAGTGCTCGTCATTAATGACCAAGACCTTGAAGATTTATACAAAAGGAGGTGAGGACACTTAGATCAGATTCCTAGCAATCAAATGTCTGAATGCCCAAGGATTGGGACCAACGTGGTTTATGGTTAGAGAGCCATAGAATCTTTCAAGTCAAAATATCTAAGAAGATTCATGTGGTGGATTCTCATCTTAGTAACACAAAATGTCGTGTCTTCTGAGATCAAGGGTTATTTCTTAGATTGGTATAGTCTGAAATACATTGACTCACAGACTGATGAGATTATTGTTCATGGTGACTATCTACACAATGTAATGTGTTGTAATGTTTTCCCAATCATTTCTTTTGCAGATCTATGGATCCCTATTATTCTCCAAAGTTAGTGTATTTGATCTGGGGTTGGAGGATATGAAGGTGGGGGATTTGGTGTTTAAATCATCTATCCACAAGGGTTTTCTTTCAAATCTAGATTTAGAGGATCCTATTTCAGAGCTAGATAAGAAGGAAACTTTTCAAATTTATGTGAAAACCCTGGAGAGGAGATCAACTCTTATCAGTGTTCGAGAGGGAGATCTGGTGCAAGATCTAAAGCAGATTGTCCAAGATAAATGGGAATGCTAGCGAAATTTCAAAATTTGTATTATGTGGGGAGAGAATTGCAAGATGTCATTCAATATCATGAATATGGAATTGAATGAGATTCATCTATCATCTTAAACTTGAGGTTTTGAGGAGGTTGTGTTGGAACTAGCTCGAAGGGTCTTGTATCATTTAAACATGCCAAAAAAAGAAAGGTTGAAAATGACAAGATCTTCAATATTTGTGGAACCTATATGATGGAATAGATGAATCAGGTTGTAGCTATGACTATTATCTTTCCAAAGGTTAATGCACTTTACTCAGGTTTCCAATCTATAGAAGTCATTTACATATTCAACAAATTTTGGCCCAAATTGGAGGATCGACATCAATGGGTTTTCTCCACCTACACTGAAAAGATTAATTTATGCTCCAAGGGTTTTTTGTTGTAAAATTTGATTCAATAAAGGATATGGATTTTGTTTTAAAAGAAGGTCCATGGTTTTGGGGTAGCGTTGACTTCTTTATGACCTCATGGTTCTCAGGTTTTGACACCAACACAATGGTGGTTTCCAAATTTCCAATGTGGGGTAGATTACATAATTTTTGCCTTCATTTTTCGCATCTCAAAGTTCTAGAAGGAATTGGAAATTATTTGGGAAATTTCATAAAGCTAGATCTGGATAGACCCACAAAAAGAAATTTCTCTTCTTTTGTGATTTGTGTGGAGGCGGGCCTTAGTAAAGGATTACTTGATCAGATACTTCTAATTCACAATAATTTTCAGTGGACCCAACCTTTATATTTTGAAAATATGGCATTCAAATGATGTATTTGTCTTCAAACAGGACATTTGCAAAATTGGTGTCCTCGAGAAAAGAAAGATCCGAAAATAAAAAATAAACAACACAAAAATCCAAAGGGATGGCAATTCTCATAGCAACATTTCTTAGAAGAAGAGAATGGCGAAAAAATAAAGAATGCTCAAGTGAGGCTGGCTAGATTCCATAATAAATATTAGTGGAAGGAGGGCTAGAGCAGGTAGGCACAATGGTATAAAGTTTGAATGAAGCAATAGAATCCATAGTTCTAGGGAAACATAATGAGAATATTCCCTAGAAAGGAGTCGAAAGGCACTAAAATAACTCATGCTTATGAGAGTTTTGATTTTGATAAAGAAGTCTTTTTGAAGGTAGAAGAGATTCAACTAGCTATTATAACTACCACTCTCAAACAAGGAGGTTGGTGGAATTTGGAGAAAAAGAAAGGAAAAAAATGGTAGCTAAGTGTCTTCATACTTAGCACATCGTTATTTTTTATTGTTTCTTTCTCTTTTGTAGTTTTTTTTATCTTGGGCACCAACCTTTGGGTTGGTATGATCGAATGCTTCTTAACATCTAAAAAAAAAGGAATTTTGCTTTATGAATAAAATTGTGATTTTTCCTTGGAATATATATATATATATATAATTCCATTAATATTTATTTAATATTATTAATCATTTATCAAAATTAATAATATTCATCCTAATATTATTAATAGTATTCCTATTAATATTATTATTCACTTAATGTTATTAATCATACTATTAATATCTCCCTCATGAGGGTGTTATATGATGTGACAAGGATTCGTGGGGGAGATTTCAAACCAACGTGCAAGTGGAAGTTAATGGAGATATGTATGGGGAAGTCTCCATTAGAAGGCAGGTAACAAAGTTTCTAAAAGTAGCAAGGGATATATGGGTAGTCTAGTGGATAAAGTTTCTTGTTCATTGGCTACAGGGAATTGGAGGTCAAACATCGATGATGAGAAATGTGCGTAGGGAGTAGGGGGCTACCAATTGTGGCTTCACCCTAGACTTTGGGCTAAAAGGTTGCCATTGATTGAAAATACTAAGTTCAATGCTAATTATTTAGTCAAGGAAGAGGTCATTGATATGATCTTGGTTTGTCGGGGGCCACACTAGTGGAGGGAGAGAATATGGTGATAGTGTGTGTGGAGCTTGATGACATCGATACTTTCTTCGGGATAACCAAGGAGGCAGTTTCGTCTTTTTCAAGTCAGGTACCAAATTCACATGTGTTTTTATTGTTTATTTGGTATTTTCTTGGTTGGTGTTCATTGGAGGTGTTTGGAGAATACAAGGGTTTGGTCTAGGCCATTAATGTGGTTAGTAGTACTGCTAAATTGATCTGGGGTCCTCTTCTCATTTTTAATTGGCCTTTGGAGTGGTGGTGTGTAATTTTTGTGGCAGATCTTGGTGTTTCAGTCTCAATGAAGCAGGTGCGGCATCAAGTGTATGGTGAGGGGTTCTGTAGTGGTGCAGCCTCAAGATGTTGGTGCTAGTGGGTAGATCATGATAGGTAGGGTATTCGATCTTGGGTGGTTAGGTGGTCATTGAGAGGTAGCCTCTCTGTTAAAAGGAATTTGGGAATTCTAGAGCTTGAGAAGGTTGTGGGAGGTTCTAGAGTAGATTCGGAAAGTGCGATGATTTGGGTCTATGAGCTTGGTAATGGGGGCTCTAGTGGAAAATGGCATAGGGGTTTTGGTGGACTAAGCATGACGACTAGAAAGCATACCATGAATCACTAGTGTGGTAGGTCCCAAAGAGGTGAGGGCTCATAGGGTCAAGCGGCAGTGCACAAGGTTGAGCAACAAGATGATGAGGCAGGGGTCGACTAATGACCAACTGCCTCGCTCGGTTGTGTGTTCACCTTTCAATTCACTAGAGGCTCAGAATCGACAGGTTTCAACAACATTGGAGTAGTTTGCCTAGGATAGGCATGAAGATCATAATGAGGTCATTGTCTTTCTCAATGACCTCCAACAAAACCAGTGACACATAGTGGGCATGCTAGTTTCCCTTAGGAAAGGACAAAAGAAACTACAAAAATAATTAGACAACTTGGAAGTCCAGTCGACGCATATGGAGTCCCATGTCCATGAAGCTTTATAACTACCACATGGGAATGACCCAGATGACCCAACTCGAGGTAATTTAGTTGATTAAGAGTGAAGGAGGGATGCATTTTGATACTTAGGAGGTTTTGGCTATCATGGGAAATATGTATATGGGTTATTTATTTTTTGGTGATATTATCAATACTTTTTTGTTTATACCATATGGCCAACAAGTTCAGTAGGAGTGAGGCAGATTGTCTTTTGAACTTAAGTTCCTCATTGATTTTTGAATTAATAGAGCATATTAACTTACAAAAAAGAATCACATTATTAATATCCATATTGTTATAATTAATTATACATCATTAATAATATTATTATTAATATCAATAATATTATAGTAATATACATAATATTTGAATTATAATATTAATATATATATATATATATATATATATATATAATCTTTCTTTGATTTTTAAATTTTACTTTATTAAATATGGTTGGGTATTTCTTTATTCTAATAATTATTTTGAATATATTTTTTCCATTATTATTATTATTATTAATTTTACATTTACATATATTTTTTTTCCCGAAGGAAAAATCATAACTTTCATTGTATAAAATATTGAAAACTATATGTTGTGGATGTTTTAAAAGCATATCCAAAATGGTGATCTATGTTGACCACACTGCAAAATATACCCTAGTATAAATATCTTGGAGAAGGCCATATCGAAAGTCAATCACAAATGTTCAAAAATTTGTATCCATTCCTATTAACTAATTATCATCCTATATATATACAATGTGCAAAATATACCTGTCAAAAAGCATTATAGATCATATGCTATCAAGTAAGTGTTGCATCCTGAAATGGATTTTCGATAAAAGGTCGATGATAACACTAGAAGTGTTTTGGACCAATCTCTTCTAATATCAACCAAGTACAAAGATCATGTTGCGTGGATTCCTTGGATAAACCGCTAGAAAGATAATTCCTTTCCCTGTAAATGTGATCACAAGAAGCATAATAAAAATGTGATTTTAATAAAATTACTTCGTCCAACATATTTCTGAGTGTGTGCATGTGAGATTCTAACTGTTGATTTAACCATTTAATGATAATTCTAGAATCTTCAAATATTTGTAGCTATCAACACCCTTTTTAAATGGAAAATAGGAGTAATATTAGACTGTTGAGCTCTACAAAATTATTTCTACCCATACCCAAGCTCATTTTTAATTTGAAATAATGGTTATCGTTCAGATAAAATATTGAACCACCTCCACTTTTGCCATGTTGAGATGATCTGTCAAAATATGCCCATGGAATTGAATGATCAATAGTCTCAGCAATAATGTTTTGTGGGTTTTGTTGTCGCTCTTCATTAGGGATGAAGTTGTAAATAGCTATTATCTAGGCTCCTATTAGATCTAATTCATCTATTGAATCATGTAAAAAAATTTGATTCCTACCTAGCTAAATACCCCAGTAGACCAGAAGGGGAAGATTTCTAAGTTTATTAGACCACGACGCTTCCCACCATGACATCCAAAATTCAATGATATTATCCCCCTACCATCTTATATGAATGTCCAAATCCTGATAAATCAAATTCCAAATTTGTGTATTATAAGAATAGTGTAAAAAATAATGGTTGACAATCTCCTTGTTGTTATGGCACATCACACACCATGATGAGCACTGAAAAAGATCTCGATTTTAGATTTTCCCTAGTAAACACATTTTTCTCTAATAAACACTACATAAATAAACATTTACATATACTTATTTAGTGTTATAAACTCTTATTATTTTATTTATTTTTATATATTACTTTTTTTTTGTAATTCGAAATTCTATTCATTTTTCAAAAAAGATGTACATCAGGATTAACAAAAAGTAGGTGGTCTCACCTCGACCAGGTTTGTGAACCGTCGTTTGCGGCATATGCCAAAAAAATAAAAAGGATACTAAAGGCATCATCTATAACCAAGAAGTCCAGAGACACAAGAAGACAAGTAACACAAAGAGAACACCTATAGGCATGCTAGTCATCTGACGTGATAGAAGCTGGGTTGTTTGGTGTTGTCCCAGGAGGAGGCGAAGGATGGAAGGAGAACTGGACATGCCCTTCAAAGTGAGCCATCCAGGACTCTAGATTATCGACCTTCTATGATAGCAGGTTCTATCTATGCCAAACCACGACTCGTTCTAGAACCTTGCACTCGAAGTAGTGCATTCTATCCAAGGTGGATACCAATTCAACATGCTCCTCTCTTCAGATTCATTCAGCCCTTTCCAACCGCTCCAACAACAATTGTATCAACTCATGACAATTCTCCATAAAACAATGTTGAATTTCCCTCACATTAGGTGTCAAACGCCCTGCAGACCTGTGACTTCCCATGCCACCACGTCACATGCCACCACTCTGATGTGCTTGTTGCAATCGTCCCCCATGACGTGTCATCGATTTGCCACCTCCAAGACCACCTTGCACATCAACCACCCTCCATTGGGAGTGCCCTATTGTTGTACGACCTTGTGAGCCCTTGAAGCCTCCACTACTAGGTCCAAATATTGTATTTGAATTATGGGTCCCCGCGTCCAGCCGAGCCAAATTTTGCTGGGAGGAAGGACCGCCCTCACCGTGGATATGGACGCGTACTGGCTAGACTAGAAATGGAACTGTCGATAGCAGAGTCAAGAACACAGGAAACACCGACAACCTTCTAAACACGCCCAACCCCTAACCGCCAGGCCCGCCTCGCCCAAGGCTGAAACCTCCAACCACCCAAGCAGAGCTGAGAGGTAGCACTTCCCTCCCCGAAGCAGCAACACGCACCTACCAGACTTCCACCACCCCACCAATATTTCCACCATAGGTTCCGACACATAAACACTGTAATTTTGAAAATTCAGAAGAAGGGTCTATCAATACCCAACCCTGACAAAAGCACTCCAAGGAGCGCCTCCCAAACTACACCAGCAATAGGCAACCCCGACAACCTTGAAGGACCCGACTCCCTCTGCCCGAGAACACATAGAAAACCATACACTAAGAAGCAACGTGGCCCAATTATAGGCCCAACAGCCTACGAAGGAGCGCCACACATGGAGCCACCACCAACCCTAGAAGCACCGCAAAATATACTGCCTCCACCAACCTTTAAGAAACCAATAACCCACAACTTCCAATTTCCAAATGAACTAAAAATACAAACTAGTCAAACCTTCGAAAGTTGCACTATTTATGCGCAGAAAAACACGGGATACCACCCCTGGAACAGGAAGGATACTAACCTACAGAGCCAAGAGTCTGGGAAGAAACTCTAGGGTTTCCACCATGCCCAGAAAAATTGGCGATGCTTCTTTTGCTGATGAGTAAAATACCAATAAAGAACATGAAATCGTATTGAAACTCGAACACAGAGGAATTTTCCATAAGCCATCCTGTGTCTTAGATCATTGCCTCTCGTGCTAGTCGAGGTGTTGAGGTATTTCACACGGACGTCATAACTCTCCCCCGTATGCTAGGTGATTTGAGAGGGTGGGGAGGCCGACCCTCCACCCTTATGCCAATTGTTTACAAACATGAGGAGCGTGATGCTTCTTGCGTCAGGTTCCTCACCCCCATCGGGGATATTATATTAATATTTTTATTAATTGTATTATTCATTATAGGAATTTTTAGCCTAAAAAAGCCCATGAAATTTCACATACATAATATGTAAACCAATCAAAATCCTTTAAATTTAAAAAGAGATATATGTAAATATTTTGGAGTGAAAAAAAAAAAAAAAAAACAAACAAACAAACAAAAAAACAAACAAAAACAAAAAACAAAAAAAAAATTGTATTTTTGGTTTATCTCTTTATATGTTTACTCAAATTTCAAGTGTATACACTCATTGGATGTGAAATTGAATTCCGCATATAGCAAGTACCCATTATGCATAGTTTTGAGAAGACTCACATTGATAAAAATTGAAGATATATTAAAAAACATGTTGAACATGTTTTTTTAATGTATCTTCAATTTTTATCAATGAGGGTCTTCTCAAAAGTATGCATAATGGGTATTCATTGAATGTGGAATTTAAGTCTGCATCCAACAAATGTCTACACTTGAAATTTGAGTAAACCTATATGAAGACACGCCAAAAATACAATTGAAAAAAAGTAGTTTTCTTCTTTTCACTCCAAAATTCATAACTCTTATTTTATTATTTTTTCTTAAGAGACCACTTTATGTTGAAATTTCCTCTAATGAATAATGTTATTTCTTTTCCTTTCTTCTTGAGTTATCTTTACTTTATAATTATTTTAAAATTCATTATTGCCTCTCTCTTATTTATATTGTTGGTCTTTTGTTGATCTTGATTAAATTTCTCATCTTTCAATTCGAATAATAAACCATATTGATTGGTTAGAGATGCCCATTATAAAAATTCAATGTGATATATCCATAAAAATTTAAACAAAACGATTCACATCACACAAGGCTTAACTCTCAAAAAAAAATCAATGATTTAAAAAACCACTTAATCTTTTGAGCTACTTCTACTTAAATGTTAAATAAAATATATATAAACCTCTTTGGTAATTATTTATTTATATATGTACTGAAAAAATTATTTATTTATGTATACAACATTAATAACGAAAATTATGGTTATTGATATAAAAAGAACGTGTACTTTTAAATGTTGTTTATAATGTGACAACAAATTATACTTGTGGGAGAAATGTTCTTATAGATCTTTTTCGTCCGTGTAGTTCATGATTTTTTAAAATTAGCTCAATATTGTTACTACGAGGAAAAGGTCAAGTTTTATTATGTGATGATGGAATTTCTTTTAACCCCGAATTAAAGAGGGATAATTTGTTTTGAAGTGCAGCCTTTTTATATAATTGGAAAAAAAAAATCATCTCCAAAGATTAAATCATTTTAGAAGTTTGAGGTGATAGCTAAGATGAACTCTCATATATTATATATATATATAATTTTTTAAATGTATAAATAAGTTTAACTTGAAAATTTACAAATATTTGGTGCATCTATAATTAATTATTAATAGAAAAATCAAAATGTAAAATATTAATACTGGAAATGATATTATTATTACTTATATTATCATTTAGTAATAATATTGAAATCATTTATTTAACATTGAGATATTTTATTCATGATATATATTGAATTTTTAAATACTATTAATATTTTTTAAAGATCAAATATTAATTTTATTTTAAAAGTGGAATTAATTACACATTTCTCTCATTTTTTTTATAAAGAATTAAATTTTTTACTTTCAGTTACTTCTTATCTTTGCACATTGAAATATTTTATTGCATTCATATATATACATATGTATTTTTATGTGTTTTCTAAAGTTGATATTGAAATAAATTAGTTAAAACTATGAAATAATGAAAATATAAATAATATTTCCTCTATTTGTTTTTTTATTAATTACTTTAAAAGAATTTGAAAAGTTGATATAAAATTATGTTATTTCACATATAAATATTTTATCCAAATTTGAGATTGATATTGAAATATTTTTACCATATATCCTTTGTATTTGGCAATATTTGTTTTTTATTTTAATTATAGTCAACATAAAATTGTTTTTTATTTTAATCACACAATTACACATAGTTCTCGTACTACATTGTAGAATGAGCCTTTGATATGCTCAATCAACTCCACATTGAGCATGGTCAAAACTACACATTGTACTCATACTGGGATATATAATAAACCTCTTGACTCAACAAGCATTCTTACTCCTAAATTAAACAAATAAAAAAATAATAAAATAGTATAAAAAAATATTTAGATTAAAATATAATAATCCATGAGGCCTTTATTACTTTTCAAAATCATTAATTTTTTTTCATTAATTTAGCATAAAGGCATACACTGAGATACAAAGGGATTTAAAATATTTCACATGGCAAGGTAAAAACATGAACCAAAGTGATAACTATAGTTGTTAAACTTTGATCAAAATGACAATCATAATATTTAATCCCACATCACTTGATTCGTCATGAAATAATATCGCTTTGCCGAATTGCAGGCATCATGAAAAGATTAGGAACCAACATTAGTGATCGTAGATCATAATTTTTATCTCTTCCAATGGTAGGATTATCTCCAATGAATATTTATCTATTAGTATGAATATGCCAAAAACCCGAAAAATCAAGTAATCAGATTGAGATTTAGCAAATCCTAAGATACCTTAACTAGAATAAAGACAAGCAGAACCATAATTCCTCTGAAGATGATGCATATGGGAATAGTAGAATCACGTCGATTCTTAGTTGCTGCAATGTAAAAAGTGTAAAGATCATGACAATAACAACAGTCAAAACCACCAACTCCATTACCAACTTCCCTATTTCATTCAATATACTTCCTCAACTATCTACTTTACTGGTATATAATTCAAATATGAGAAAACGGGAGAAAGCAATAGGAAAAATTAGTTCTCAAGCCTTCAACTTGGCTCCTTCAACCCCTCAACTGCGTAGTTGACTTGTACATCCTAGCCTGAACTATGCACTGCACAGTCTCAAGGCTCTATCTTGACTGTTGAGCTCCTGAGATACACAATTGTGTAGTCACTGAGCCTCTTTCTCAGTGGGCCTCTCAGTCACAACTCAATCAATGGATCATCATGTAGCATATTAGAATAAGGGTTTATCAGACTGATGTTGTCTTGTCATGAGTGGATTGTAGACACATGTGTTCTATCATGCTATCATAAGATGATGATGAAGGAGATGGAGAAGGAGACCATGTTAGAAGATACCCTTGTAGATGCAAGGACAAGTTTATCCATCAAGAGAAGAAAAAGGGACATCAGTTTGCAACAGCAACTGAGGACCAAGACCAAATTGGAGACTCCTTATCTTCAAGTCATGAGGAGGAGGAAGAAGAATAGAATGTTCCATCTTTCAAGAAGACATAAAGGAATCGAAAACAAAGAGTGACTTTACAATTCCATGTCATCATGCAGTCCATGTCACACGTGTCATGTCATGTCATGTCATCAGTCATCATGTGCCGCATCATTTTATGGAATATATAATTCAACATTGGAAAATGTATTGTAAAAGTGGAAGTCTAACAACCATCTACATAATGTGAAATTCCATGTAGGAAGTCAAAAATTCATGGAGAAGACAAACAATCATGAGGGTAGTCCAAGGGTCACAAGCAAGGTGAATGGTCACTTCATTTGTTATATATACACCCTCATTGTATAAGAAAAGGAATTTTCACCTTGGTTCCTCCTACCAAGCATTGGAGACACTACAAGAAAAAAGGACATTGGTGAGGGGTGAAAAATGTCACCATAAGTTCATCGGTGATGATCAAAAGAGCCTTCGTCACCAAAACCTGAACGTCACCAAAGGTGGAATTACCAAAAGTATAGGTGTTGTAGTGACATTCAAAGTCCGTCACCAATAATGATTTGTAATGATGGATAGCAACCGTCACCATTTCATATGAGTAATGGTGATGGACCATAGCCTCCGTCACCAAAAACTGAACGTCACCAAAGGTGGTGTCACCAAAAGTATAGGTGTTGTAGTGACATTCAAAGTCTGTCACCAATAATGATTTATAATGACGGATAGTGACCATCACCATTTCATATGAGCAATGGTGATGGACAATAGCCTCCGTCACCAGAAACTGAACATCACCAAAGGTGGCGTCACCAAAAGTATAGGTGTTATGGTGACATTCAAGGTCCATCACGAATATTGATTATAATGACAGATAGTGACCATCACCATTTCATATGAACAACAACGATTTATTGTGATGGATCTTTCATGGCCATCACTATTGGTGCATATATATGGTGATGTTCATTGACCCTCACCAAAATGTTTATTGCCAGAAGTATAAGTCTTGTGGTGACGTTCAAGGTTCATCACGAATAATGACTATAATGATGGACAACGACCATCACCATTTCATATCAAAAACAATGATTTATGGTTACGGACCTTTGAGGGTCAAAAAATGTCACCAAGCTCATTGGTGATGGTCAAAAGAACCTCCGTCACCAAAAATTGATCGTCGCCATTCCATATGGGTGTCAGGGCACAATGGAATCGAACAACCAACCTCTTGCTTGTAAAGCAGGTGCTCTTCCATTGAGCTAGCACCCTTTAAAGAATTAGACTTTTAAAAATTAGACCTTGAAACTTCATAAATTGTAAATTCTACAACTTTCAATAAATTAAAGTCTCGACAATATTTTACTAAACAAGCAAAGCTACATCGAAGCTGCAGGTCCCTACCTAATGGTTATGGAAGTTATGAAAAGTCGGTGGAGGGAAAAATAATTATGTATAAGAGAATCAATATGTTCAATTGAATACTCAATTAGGAGTGAAAATCTGAAGACATTTACAATCTATAAATGACCTATAACTAGAAAAGACACCAAATATTGCAAAGGAAATGTCATAAGTAGATAGCATATGGAAGAAAAACATTGATGAAGATAGATGCAATATGTTATAGGTTGAGTGAAAGAAAAATATCAATGGTATTGTTGTTTAGTGTTTAGATATCTGAATTATATCTAAACTTCTGTGCAAATGTAACACAGATCTCTGGAAACCATGAATGAATATATCCCCTTTACATAAACCAAAATGCAATTTGGAATTTCACAAGTCCGTACTCAAAACATGACAGCAACCAACAAATAAAATAAATTGACTTGGACAAAAAGCAATAGCTTCACCTTCATTCTTGAGCTTCTGTTTATTTGAATTTGACTCATGACATTCTTTATCTGACAAGAAATCAAAATCATCACTAGTATTAAATTCATCCAACACGGACTTTGGATATCCCATTGACATTTGCGTTTTTGTTGCCATTCCTGAAAATCATGGAGTTTCCCATCGATAGTAGAATAACATGTGTGTCTGCTGCTCAAGAACATATTCCTTGTTAACCATTGTTACTTGATAGAAACCAAAGAGACAACACAATATTAGCATACACAAAATCCCCTATCGAAATATAATAATAACTTAGTAAAAAAGTCTAAAAGATGTTCTTAATTATTAAAATTTGTATTTGGAGAGATTTAAAAAAGACTATGTTGTACAACACTTATGTCTATTTATCCAGGCAATTATATCATAACATATGCCACACAGTAGCAATCTACAATACCTAAAGTAAAAAGACAAATTTTCTCAAGAAATTAGATTTAGAAAAGAGCTTTAAAAACTATAAGTTTGTCATCAAAGCTTTAATTAATTTAACAAGAAAATAGTTGGAGTTTGAAAATCAAAATCATTCATAGGAAACGAATAGGAAAATGGCCAAAGTCACTATTCATACAAATAAAGCTAGAGTCATTATTGCCATTGTAGATAATTGAAATTTGGGCAGTGGTCTAATAGTTAAGTCCCTATACTACTAGTGTAACCCCTTATTTTTATTAGTGCAACCCCCTTATTATATTGTTGTGCCCATGTAGTCCCCATATTGTTATTATTGTGCCCCATACAAGCACACTATTGTTATTGTTGTGCCCTTACATTATTATTGTTATGTCGCCTTTGATTACATTATGACCCCTTAGAATCCTATATATAGAAAGGAGGTCTTGTCATTTGTATCATCCAAGAATTGTTCATTTGTGTAATGTAAATAAGGTTTCCCCCATGAAGAGGCTTATTTTGAAGGCATTTATCTATCTTTTCTATCTTTTTGTGCGCTGGTTTCATAAAATTTGGTATCAGAGCTTTGGATTCATGGGTTTCACTGCTCAAAACAGGTCATTGTGGAATTTTTGTTATAACGTTTTTTCTGCGACGTTTCAGAAGCTCAAAACAAAACCCATTTGTGACAAAATCTTGGTGAAGCTCGGGCCCGAATTTCAGATCTTATTTTGTTATATTTACGGAGATACAATCCAAGACATTTAGGGTTTTTGCAGGCTCTTGAATTACACCTGAAATAGGTGGCCTTGGGAAAATCATCATAACTTTCTCTTTGAGAATCAAATTGAAATCTCGTAAGAAGTTACATATATAGGACAGGCTGTAGTTTTCTGTGTGTCGGTTTTAGGTCCTAAATTTGAAACAGTGACACATGGAATTTCATACAAGTTCACTCTACTAAACAAGTCTATAATCAGGTCATCGTGGGAGATTTGACATAACTCTTCCTTGTTGAATCCAAGCTTGATCAGACTTACGGGGTCCGAAAGAGGACTCAGAGGGCTACTATAGGACGCGATTTCAGAACTTGGAGATCTGAAATTACAGAGTTACAGTCGTTTCAAGATCGAGCTCCTAAAATCAAGAAAAGGCGATATGAGGAAGTTTGATGGCAATGATTCGTTAAATTAGATACTACAGATGGAGAAATATTTCGATCTACATGAGGTGAAACTATTACAAAAGGTACGTACTGCATCTTTATATTTATAACCGAATCAATTTTTATGGTATGAAGGGATTTGTTCTGGTAAACCGCTTGTCATGAGGTCAATTTTCATGGAGGAAATGATAGCACATTATGAGGATAAAAAGAGAAACACCTTCTTTAGCCAATTGATAAATCTCAAACAAAAGGGTTTAATGGCAGAGCACATTGAGAAATTTAGAAAATTGAATAAGGGTAAATTATATTCCAGATAAGCAAAGGATTAATGTCTTCATAGGGACTTTAAAGGATAACATTCAACATGAGGTTCATCTTTGGGAACCTGATTCATTGGAGAAGGCATTCAGGTTGGCAAGAAAAATTAAAAGCAGAATTATGGAAATAAGGAATCCCACCACTCACAACTATAAATATGGAAGTGTTTTTTATCCTATCCTTCCACAACCTACAAGGTTTACACCACAACAATTGGAAGAAAAATGAGAAAAAGGGTTTTATTACATTTGTGATAACAATTACACTAAAGGTCATAAGTGTGCTGAGAAGAAATTATTTTACATAAATTGTGAAGAGGAGGAAGAAAAGGATCAAGAAACATCAAAAGAAGAGGATATACACCACAAACCAACCCCAGAGAAAGAATAAATGAATTCGACCATATCTTGTAAAGTATTGGCAAGAATTACCACTCCTCAAACTCTCAAGATAGAAGGACATATTAAGAAGAAAAAGGTTCAAGAAGTGAAAGATCACATCGAGAAAGAAGAAATGAATCCGACCATATATTGTAATGCATTGGTTGGAATTACCACTCTTCAAACTATCAAGATAGAAGGACATATCAAGAAGAAAAATATAATAGTGTTGATTGATTCAGGTAGTACCCATAATTTTATTCATTGTAAGATAGCCAAGGAATTGAATTACTTCCTATATCCAGCACTAGAGTGTCAAGTGATGGTTGCGAGTGGAGGAAACAAAAATTGCTCTGGAAAATGCCATAATATCAAGCTATCCATGGGAGAATATGTATTGAATAGCCCAGTGCTTTCCATTCCAATTGGTGGTATTGATGTTCTACTAGGAGTCCAATGGCTACAATCCGTGGGTACAATAGCTTTTAATTTTCAAGAAATTTTCATAAAAAAATTTCGGAAGGAAATGAAGTTGAATTAAGGGGTATAAGAGGGAAACCGGGAAAGATAATCAGCTCTAACGGAATGAAAAAGCTTCTAAAGAAAGTAAAACAAGGTGTAATTGCACAATTATGTTTTCTAGAGGTTCCCACATCGAAATCATCTATTTCTCTAGATCTCCAAAAAGTCTTGGACAATCATTCCAAGGTATTTGAGACTCCAAAAGGCCTCCCACCTATTCATGATCATGATCATTCTATTCATTTGATTCCAGGAAGTGTTCCTCAAAACATCAAGCCTTACATATATCCCTATGCCCAAAAGAGTGAAATTGAACGTATGGTTACAGAAATGCTAGAGGCGGTATAATTCAACCTAGTCAAAGTTCTTTCTTTTCTCTAGTAGTATTGATGCACAAGAAGGATGGGTCATGGTGCATGTGTGTGGATTATAGAGAGCTCAACAAACTCACTATTAAAGATAAATTTCCCATTCCTGTCATTGATGAATTATTGGATGAACTGCATGGATTAATTTACTTCACCAAGTTGGATCTTCGTTTAGGATATCATCAAATAAGAATGAAGACTGAATACATTTTGAAAAAAACATTATTAAAGAAAGATGCATTTTCATGGACTCCAAAAGCAATGAAGGCCTTTGAACATCTTAAAGAGGCAATGTGCCAAGCACTGGTCTTACCTACACCAGACTTCACAAAAACCTTTATTGTGGAATATGATGCATCAAGAAATGGAATTGGTGATGTTTTAACACAAGAAGAAAGACCCATTGCTTTCGAAAGTCGTCCAATCAAAGGAAAGTATTTACACAAAGCTATTTATGAGAATGAAATGTTGGCAAGACTACATGCACTTAATAAATGGCGACCTTACAAAATGAGAAGATCCCAGCTCAAAAAATATTTCCAGAACTTGACGAGGAAGGAAAAATCATATTGGAACCTGGAGCATTCATAGAAACAAGAACCCGAAAGCTATGAAATTGATCAATTTTAGAGTATCTCATCAAGTGGAAGAACTTACCAACTGAAGATTCCACATGGGAGGACAAGAATTTTACACAAAAGCATCCAAAACTACTCAAGCATTGAGAACAACACTTTTTGAAGGAGAGGGGCATGTTAGGTCCCTATACTACTAGTGTAACCCCTTATTGTTATTAGTGCAACCCCCTTATTATATTGATGTGCCCATGTAGTCCCCATATTGTTATTATTGTGCCCCATACAAGCACACTATTGTTATTGTTGTTCCCTTACATTATTATAATCATGTCGGCTCTGATTACATTATGAACCCTTAGACTCCTATATGTAGAAAGGAGGTCTTGTCATTTGTATCATCCAAGAATTGTTCATTTATGTAATGTAAAGGAGGTTTCCCCCTCGAAGAGGCTGAATTCTAAGGTGTTGATCTTTCTTTTCTATCTTTTCGTGAGTTGGTTTCATAACGCAGTACCTAAAGTAAAAAGACAAATTTGCTCAAGAAATTAGATTTAGAAAAGAGCTTTGAAAACTATAAGTTTGTCATCAAAGATTTAATTAATTTAACAACAAACTAGTTGGAGTTTGAAAATCAAAATCATTCATAGGAAACGAATAGGACAATGGCCAAATTCGCTATTCATACAAATAAAGCTAGAATCACTATTGCCATTGTAGATAATTAAAATTTGGGCAGTGGTCTAATAGTTAGAACTTATTTTCTGCGAAGACTCATCAATACCATAATTTCTTTTCCACAGTCTGTTGTGTCTCTAGATCCAGATTAGATAGCTTTCCATTCTCAAGTTCTACCTTTCAAGTACTGATTTCTGGCTTACCCTTTAAAACACAATTCTACCACACCATTTTATTTTGTTTTTTCAAGAGAATTGGGAGGACCTTCCCATCTTCTATTTTACATCATCAATAACCATCCATCAATGATATAAAGAATAAAAGGTACACAACAAAGGCCAAATATGTGCTTGTTGTATACCTATGTTCTAGGACTCATCTGACCTTACTGGTGTGAAAAGCTCATGCTGAAAAAATAACATCCATGTGGAATTTACAAAAAAATTTAAATCAAGCTTCAAGTAAACCAATCAAAATGCGTACATTCTTTTAATCAATAAAATCTTTGACTTAAAATAAAAGTGGCCTAGAATTGAATGTTATATCAACCATGTCAAGTAACTAACCTCAGGTGAGAAATACAAGCCATGCATATTGGATTAGTGAAATAATTGATCTGGTAAAGCTCAAAAACAAATGACTTACAACTAAGAAATGCAAACAAACGACTTAGAACTAAGACATGAGGTTTCCCTTTCAACCCTGTCGTTAAATAACTCTTCTTTATGTCACTTACCATTAAACCTTTTCTGATACCAGGTGGAAGTGGTATTGTAACATTAACCTCTCATAGTCTATGTCCATGACTAATTCTCAAGATCTGCTCCATTACCAGCATTTGGGGCTAGATAAGATACATTCAAAAATCATCAACATGAAAATGAAATCTACATCCTTGTAAAAAAATTGGAGGAAAAAAATATCCACAAATAGAAACAGACTATAGGATACCTCATTCCTACAACATGATTATCTTGTCATGAACAATAAAAAATAAATCAGGAGAAATGTAATTTTTACCACATTTTGACAATAAAATCTTTTGCATATTCGATGAACAATTGATGAAAAAAGTCAGCTAAAGCTTGTGAGCATCAGGATTATAGTAAAACATAAAGGAAACACTCCAACACATATATAATCCTAAAAATAAGTATCTATACATATAAGTATTTTTTGAGGATATTGTATTTTGTGAAAATATGGAAGTCAAATCTTTGAAATAACACAATTTATGGTAACATTGCCTTACGAAGTCCATTCATTTGAGTATTTATGAAGTCCATTCAGGAATTTCTTCAAAGTTCAAAGTTCAAACAATTAACATGTAGCCTAAAAAATCTCAAATTTGAAAAGGAGATAACCCAAAGATGTAGAGTATATATCTCACATTTATATATCCTAATTTCCATACATTGAAATGACACTTTTTAGCATACTATTGTGAATTCAGCCCAAAATCCTAGAAAAAAATATTGATGGTTATTTTGCTAATATAGAAGTTTTATACATGCATTTATTTAAACAATTAGCTTGCAATCTCAAACATATCAAAGGATGCACACAATACGTTCACGTTGCATCATCTTTAGTGCTGGTGTGTGAACTTGAGACAAGAAAGTCCAACATTTAACATTTTGCCTACAATATGCACTAGACGAATAGGTGAACACTAGTATTGTACGTATGTGTTATGAATATATGTATTGCAGGCCAATAAGAGTATGTTTGGAACACTCATGTCCAACCCTTCCAAGTTTTCCTATAATTTTCACTGGTCTAATAGGTGAACAATAGAACTGTAGGCGTGCATTCTACATCACTTACCTAAATCCAACACCTTCAGCATATACATTTCAAAGAATATGTCCAGAACTGGTAGGTAATTTGCAAAATGAAAGAGTTGGCTTGATTGTTTCTAGAGAAGACTAGATTCTTACATTGTTCAATGTAAATTCACGACACTTTGCCAAGCTTAGATGGAACAAAAAGGAACCAAGATAAAAGGTTATTTAAAGAATCCTTAGTTAGCTAGGGTAAAATGTTAGCCCTTTTTTGTCAAAAAACATAAATGTAAAAACTTTAAGAAATTCAGTGAAGAGACTGTAGAAATGATCTTATCAAACCACTAACATAAACAGAGATAAGAAATATTGGTTTGTAAAAGAGATATTCATGGTCAAATTAATAAGAAAGTGACCTTTTAGCATAGTTAATGCACTAGTGTTGCTATTACAATATTTTGCCCAAACAATAAACAAAAAAAAAACCATTTTGAATTTAGTAGGATCATGTTGGGAAAATAATCTCACAATAATACCCATCATTGAACATTATGAGCCACTAAATCACTTTTACATCCTTTTGAATTCCTTCAACAAAGTACTTAAAAGTTGTGAACAATGTCATAACAATACTTCTAGCTATAGAACACGCATTTCAAGTTGCCTCTGTTTTATGATATGGATATTTTTCCTTCAAACAGATTTATGTGGCACATAACCACTCCTTAAGAAAAAATGTGGTTGTAAATGCATGTTGAACTCTCTTAGCACAAATATGATCTTAGTATGGTATAGGATTCTCAAACTAGCACCAGGTTTAAGGGTGCCAAAGAATTTAGATTTGAACTATGATATGGTGCACACTTGACTTCAAGACAACATATTCTTTTGGAATTTCATGTTGGGAAACCTCCAAATCTATTTCTAGGAAAACCCAAGTTAAGTGGAAATTCTTTTGTATAATGGTTGCGATTCATATGGATGCACATTAATTTATATGTTTTTTTCCTAAATTTGAATAATTTATGTATTTTTTGGTGACCTTTTAGCATAGTTAATGCACTAGTGCCGCTGCTACAATATTTGGCCCAAACAATAAACACGAAAAAAAACCCATTTTCAATTTATTAGGAGCATGTTGGGCAAATAATCTCACAATAATACCCATCATTGAACATTTTGACCCACTAAATCACTTTTACATCATTTTGAAGTCCTTCAACAAAGTACTTAAAAGTTGTGAAGAATGTCATAACAATACTTCTCACTATAGAACAAGCATTTCAAGCTTGCCTCTGTTTTATGATATGGATATTTGTCCTTCAAACATAGTTATGTGGTACAAAACCACTTTCACCCTTAAGAAAAAATGTGGCTATAAATGCATGCTGAACTCTCTTAGCACAAATATTCTCTTAGTATGGTATAGGATTCTCAAACTAGTGCCAGGTTTAAGGGTGCCAAAGACTTTAGATTTTAACTATGATATGGTGCACGCTTGGCTTCAAGACAACATATTCTTTAGGAATTTCATGTTGGGAAACCTCCAAATCTATTTCCAGGAAAACTCAAGTTAAATGGAAATTTTTTGTATAATGGTTGTGATTCATATGGATGCACATTAATATATATGTTTTTTACCTAAATTTGAATTATTTTAGGTATTTTGTGGTCAACTAGTTTTTTTATCCGGTTTGTATCTAGTTCTGATTCGATTCGACAACAGAAAGAACTCAGGAACTTGAGAGGATAAATTAATATCCTCCCCAACCAAGTTCAATTGTTGCTTGTGATGTGATTGTTGTTCGTGAGACAATTGTTTATCTGTACAAAAAATGTATATATTCTTGGAATATGATCTAACTATGAATATGGAAGTGTTAAACTATCTTTTTGAGGAAATTATATTTATGAAAATGTAGAAGTCAAATCTTTGAAATAACACAATTTATGGCAGTGGTAAGCTGGAAGTCAAATCTGAAATAACACAATTTTGGACAGTTGAGAACTTCATATGTGTGTGTAAGAACTGAAATCCATGAACACAATCACAACTCATCATATAATGCTCTAAGTTCTCAAAAACCCTAGATAGAGAAAACCAATAGAAACCTTAGCTCCACCAAAGATATTTCAAAAATATATTCAAAAAGATTGATTGTTGGAGTATCTTTGGTGGAGCTAGGGTTTCTCTTGGTTTTCCCTATCTAGGCCCTTTGAAATCATGGAGAATTATATGATAGATTGTGATTGTGTTCATGGGTTTCATTTCTTCTTTATATATATGAAGTTTTCGAGTGAATGCTCTAAGAAACACTAGCACCTTAAGACAAAAACACATAAAGTACAAAGAAGAATGAACGAGAGAGAGAGAGAGAGAGAGAGAGAGAGAGAGAGAGTAGCACTACTCTTACATCTCTAACCCAAGTATGAAAAGGAATATGCACAAGTGCATGATTGACTATAATAACAACTCACTCCTTCCTCTATTTATATGAGAGGTAAAGGGGATTTACAATAACAAGTGGACCTAGTCCACTACAAGCAAACTTGCAAGACACAAGTAGGTCCACCCATGTGAAGCATTCTACTCTAAGTGAAACTCGTGAGGCTCAAAGGTGACAATGATTAACAAGAAAGGCCTCCATGTCATGAGCACTACTCCCCAAGGTCCAAGAATCCTCCAAAGGTCCAAATCTCCAATGCATCTCCATTGTCGTGTGTCTCCTTAAGGACAATGCATATCCAAGGTCATGTGTCGCCTTAAGGACTCCCACACCTACATATCCACTCCATCAACCCACGAGTCTATGTGTCAAGTGTAAACTTCCAAGCAAGCAACCAAGCAACCCCGTGCTATCTAGGGCTCAACAATCTCCTCTGAAATGCCCAAATCTACTCCAAGCACATAAATTCCCTTCATGCATCAAGAACATAAAGTCACCAAGCTCCATACTTATCCAACACTTCGAGGAAGAATGTCTTTCAAACATCCAAACAAGGTCTAGTAGCAAAGAGTAAACCACCTCCATGTCCAAGTCCATCATGGAAGAGCATGGTCCAACCATACACCATGCACCCCACATATTTCATTTCTTCTTTATATATATGAATTTTTTGGGTAAATGCTCCAAGAAACACTAGCACCTTAAGAAAAAAACACATAAAGAACAAAGAAAATTGAACAAGAGAGAGAGAGAGAGAGAGAGAGAGAGAGAAGTAGCACTGCTATTACATCTCTAACCCAAGTATGAAAAGGAATATGCACAAGTGCATGATCGACTATAATAACAAATCACTCCTTCCTCTATTTATATGAGAGGTAAAGGGGCTTTACAATAACAAGTGGACCTAGTCCACTACAAGCAAACTTGAAAGACACAAGTAGGTCCACCCATGTGAAGCACTCTACTCTAAGTGACATGTGTGAGGCTTAAAGGTGACAATGATTAACAAGCAAGGCCTCCATGGCATGAGCACTACTCCCCAAGGTCCAACAATCCTCCAAAGGTCCAAAGCTCCAATGCATCTCCATGGTCATGTGTCTCCTTAAGGACAATGCATATCCAAGGTCATGTGTCACCTTAAGGACTCCCACACTTACATATCCACTCCCTCAACCCAAGAATCTGCATGTCAAGTGTAAACCTCCATGCAGGCAACCAAGCAACCCCATGCCATCTAAGGCTCAATAACCTCCTCTAAAATACCCAACTCTACTCCAAGCACATAAACTGCCTTCATGCATCAACAACATGAAGTCACCAAGCTTCATACTTATCCAACACTTCGAGGAAGAATGTCTTTCAAACATCCAAACAAGGTCTAGGAACAAATATTAAACCACCTCAAATGTACAAGTCCATCATGGAAGAGCATGGTCCACCCATACACCATGCACCCCACATCTCACGAAGCAACCCCAAGGCCCAAACATGTTGTAAACATTTTTTAAGTAACCCGAAAAGTTAAAAATTATGTCCCTCTCATCATAAAATCCTTTGTAACTCCATGCATATTCGGTTACAACTTTCACTCATAAGTGTCACTAATCAAAGTTTTTAGCTCCTCTTTTCTACAAAAAGTGGGAAGACTAACTATAAAATTACCATTAGACATTGGAGTAGAGGATTTTTATGAAGGCGGTCTGAAAGAGACCATTTTGGGAAAGGGAAGTATCCATATTGCCTTGGTCCTCAGTTGGCATCCATACCTTCTCAGAAGAATTCCTTTGTATCATATTTATTTTCTGGGTTACTCAGCTACAAACTACTTCCTGCTAGAATTTACATTTGTTCTTCAAAGTCAGTATCGAGTTCTGGTTGAAATCACTAGTACTTTTTTGTTGTTGCTTGTCTTCATATCTTAGCTATTATTTTGTAATTATTCAAGTTTTTGCTACAATTAGGTCTTCTTAATTTCTAATTTTTTGTTTTCTTTATTTTTCAGATTTCAGATCTAGTTATGGATTTTTTGGATTTCAAATTTTAGTTATAATAGCAGAATTCTAGGTTGGCTCAAATCATTGGTATTAGAAACCCAATTAATAGCATATTCACATCAGATTTTTCGTTACATTTCAATTACTCGTCGAATTAATGTTCAATCTTTGAAGGTTTGTATTTTTCTGATATCTATATCATAATAAGTGTAAAGTAGAAGAAAAAAGGATGCAGAGAAGAGGAAGAGAAAGAGCAGGCAGAGGGAGATCAACGAGAATGGTGAAGTTTCTAAAGAAAAATAAAATGTATTTCTCTTGTAGGGACGCTTCGCAAGTCAGAAGGTCATTATCATTAAAAAATTTGACGATGGCACTATTAGACAAACATATGACCACTACCTTGTAGCAGGTATCGTGAAATACCCTAAGAAGGTCATCATAAAGGACTTAGTGAAGAAAACGATGAAAAAATCAAGGTTGAAGGCTTTCATCAAGGTTGTTAACTAAAATGACATCATGCCCACCATGTATAGTTTGGATGTGGATTTGAAGAATCTAGTTACCTTTGATAAATTGGAGACCTATGATAAGAAGGTGGTGACACTAAAGGGAGTAAAAGCTTCCTTTGAGGAGAGGTTCCCTGATTTCTTAGCTTAGAAGAAGAAGAGAAGCATAAGAACCAAGATCAAGAGGAGAATGTCAGGTATGGATATAACTTTACAATTGGAGGGAAGCATGTAGGAGAAACTAATTCTTATTTAAAATTGGGAGGGGGGAGGTGGAGCATAGATGAAGAAAGAAAATCCATACTTGCTGATGATAAGGACTATATGTCCTTATCATCATCATCTAGGCAAAATGTTTAGGAAGAATCATCTTTATGGTCATGGGTTGAGGAACGTGAATCTGTGGATGCCTCTTGCAGTGGAACTTTACCAAAAAAAGTTGGTGTGGTGATGGTAGTGTCACATGAGGTGCCCCCAAAAGTTCAAAATATTCTAGGCAATGTCAAGGAAAAATACTTTCTCTACTCGTTAACTCATATTTCACCCCATTAGTGTTTTGATAGACCAATTATCAAGATCATAGAATGAGCTTCTCTTTAATGAGGCAATCCAAGGGATAATAGTTTAAGGATATGATCAATTTTGTTTTTAAAACAACCAATCTTGTCTGACTTGCAAGAACTTGGGTGTCAAACTCGTTGTCGATCCAATCTTATTCACATGTCAAAATTTCAAGTATGACTTGGGGCTAAGCTTGACTAAGAGGAATTCACTTAATAGTATTTAGTCAAGGAAGATAATCAAATTTAGAGTCCATTTTAATTATGATTCATGAAGCATAGTAATAGAGTTGGTGAGCATAATAGGGTTCATCCGTACTGTGATCTATTACACTCATATGGCATGAATTTAAAAAGGCTGAGATATGATATAAATCTTGGGAAATTTAAACCAACTAAATAACCCAAACTTGACAACTGAGAAATGATATAAATCTTGAGAAATTTTAACCAAATAAATAACCCGAATGTTGAACCTAGTAGTGTGAAATCCATTGTTTGAAGTGTGGCTACTAAAGAAAAATTTCTTATATACTTTTAAAAATTAACAGACAAATAATTTATAAAAGCAGGGCATTTCGTTGTCAATCAAATGTCAAACAGGATAACAATTCTAGCAATGTCGTAATGACAATCCAAAATCAACAAGGCGTATTGAAAAAATGTGCAAAACTCATTGGGAACATCCTAATCCTATAGACTGTTCATCTAAAGCAACAAAAAATGTGGAAACATGGAATGTTCATTAATGATACAAAGTGACCAAAAGATAAAAAATTAAAATTGGCTATCAGAATCAGCACAAACAATGAATGATAAACAAAATGAAAATGGGTCAAAATGTAGCATACCCACTCCATGAGATTGTCATCCGCTTCCATACTTGATGTTGCCCAAGGCTAAGCAGGTCATTCAACTGGAATCCACATCCTCGTATCCACATACAATGTGCATTGGCCATACCCTTCCATAAAAAAAAAAAAGTAAAATAAAATCAAGTCAGAAAGCAATTTTATTGGTCAACGATTTAAATATTTTAAAGCCTGTATTTAAAAAGAAGATTCTCATACCAATATCCTTGCTTGTTATGAAACTCTATTCAAATACATCACTTCTTCCAAAAAAATTACAAATAGTGGATCGTCATAATCCAAGTCATCATTTAAACGGAGTTCCATCATATCTAGAGTAGGGGTGCTCTGAAATCCACTTTCATCAAGTCATATAATGGTTAGGTTGAAGAAGAACGTAACCAATATCGAAAATCATTTCAATTTCCCTTTGAAAAGTCATTTATCGCTACCTACCGTAGCTCTGCAGGTGCTATCCGTTCGTGGCCAATAAGTTCCAATAAAAGAAAAAATATATGAAATTCATCCCCTCCATTGAATGCCAATTAATGGAATCTCATACCTGTTATTTTGCGATGCAATTAGATGATGCAATCTTATGCGATAATGAAATCTTATGCGTTGCAATTCAACGATACAATCTTACAATGCAAAATATTATGATGCACCATCTTACAATGTAATCATATCTCTTATTGATATGATGATGATGCAATCTTACACGATGTAATATTATCTTTTTAGTAATTGTGTAAAAGTCCCTTCCCTTCAAGCAGGCCTTATGCTAGTAGGAAAATGAATAAAAAAAACACTAAAAAGAAAATAGGTTTCGGTCTCACCCGATTTGTTCTTACCTTGAAGGAATAAAGGTTCTTGGCCTAATAATAAAATGTGTATATTGCTCTGGTCCCCACCTGATGAAGTGAAAGCAACCCTTTTTTTGACAGAAAATTAACCTAAGAGGAATTCTTTTCGTAAAATTTCATTTTATTGGATTGTTTACAATTTTACAATTCATTTCATTCAATTTTGTTTTGCTTGTGATGGTGAAATTCAGGAGCTCAATTCAAGGAACCAGAGAGCCGTTGGATGCTTTGCATTGTACAACTGGTCGAGTTTCATAGTCTCCAGAATCTACCCATCCACCAACAAAAAGACAAGGTTTGTGATTCTCTGGATTTGTTTCACACCATGGGAGACCATGATAATGGTCATCCCCTTGTCACTTCTCAGCTTCTGGATCGACTCCTCTATGCACTTAGTAGATATGGGAGTAGTTTTGTTCATCATTTTCGCACATGGTTTTGGACGCGATGGTTTTCGGTCCATGGTTTTGGACGCGATGGTTTTCAGTCCATGGTATTGGATGCTTCAGCATGTATAAATATGTCTTGTAACGTTGAAAGGAACATAATGAAAAATCAAGCTGGTAGTCCCAGTTTTGGGATCCAAGGGAAATCTTTGTGTATATGTGTTTTATTTGTTATGTTATCACATTGTTTATTTTCTGTTTTAGAATTTGTATGCAGGTAATTTATGTACGAGGTTAAAAATTACATTTGGTATTAGAGTTGTTTTGGCTTTAAGGGGACGCCTTTGTTGTTGAGGGGTTTCGCTCAGGCCTGTGGTAGACCCTGTTCAATGGGAGATCTGCGAGATCGATTCTGGTGGTGAAAGAAGATGGCAAGCAGTGGAAAGATAGAGATCGAGAAATTTAATGGTGAGAGTTTTGAGTTGTGGAAACTCAAGATGGAGGATCTATTGCTGGATAAAGATCAGTGGATTGCGGTAAATCCAGGTGCTAAACCAACGGAGTGTCCGATGAAGAATGGAAGAAGTTGGATCGGAAGGCAAAGAGCACAATACGATTGTGTGTCTCAGATTCAGTATTGTTGAATGTATCAGGGGAAGCTATGGCGAAGGCTTTATGGGACAAGTTAGGGACTTTGTACCAATCTAAGTCTCTGGTGAATAAATTGTTCCTGTGGAAAAAGCTGTATAACCTGAGGATGAAAGTTGGAGACTCGATGATAGAGCATCTGAATGCATTTAATATTGTGGTAAGTCAGTTATTATCTGTTGATATTAAAATTTCAGATGAAGATAAGTGCATCAGTTTTTTGTGTTCTCTACCAGATTCGTGGGATACTCTGGTTATTGCAATAGGTAGCAATACAACTGCCTTGCAGTTTGATGAAATAGTCTCATCCTTGCTGATGGAGAAGATGAGACGGAAAAATATGGAGAGCCAGAATGGTGATGCCTTGTCTATACAAGGACAGTCTCAGAACAGAAACAAAAATAAGTCATTGAGTGGGAGATCTAAATCTAGAGGGAGATCTAAATCTCCAGGAAAACCTGTAAAGGTGGTGTGCTAGAAATGCGGAAAGGAAGGGCACTACAAAAGGGACTATAAATCTAAAGCTCCTGATAAAGGAAGGGATCTGATGATGCTCCTTTTGCAGAGGCGAAAACCACCTTAGATGAAGGTGGAGATGTGTACGTGGCTTCTTCAAGTACACATGTAGATCATGAGGCATGGTTGATTGACTCAAGTGCATCCTTTCACTTCACTCCCCATATAGAGTGGTTTTGCGAGTATGAGAAATATGATAGTGGTGATGTCTTCTTGGGGGATGACAGGAAGGATAGAATTGTTGGTCGCGGAAAAGTAAAGTTGAAGTTGCTAAACTTTGTTCAAAATGACAATCCTAATAATTAATCCCACATCACTTGATTCGTCATGAAATAATATCGCTTTACCAAATTGTAGGAATCATCACAAGATTATCACTTTACCAAATTTCAGCCATCATGACAAGATTAAGAATCAACATCAGTGATTGTAAATCATCATTCTCAGCTTTTCCAATGGAAGGATTATCTGCCATGAATATATGCATGTATTAGTATGTATCCAAATTTGATGTCCCATACCAAAAATCCTAAAAGAATAAATAATCAGACCGCCTAGATTTGGTGAATCGTAACATACCCAAACCAGAATAAAGACAAGCAGAACCACGATTCCTCCTAAAATGATGCGTGTGGGAACAATGGAATCACGTCCATTCTTATCTACCCGGAATGTAAAGAATGTAATGATCATGACAGCGACAACAGTCACAATCACCGACTCCATTATCACCTTCCCTATTGCATTCAATATATTTCCATAGTTATTTTACATTACTGGTCCATAATTCAAATATGAGAAAACAGGAGAAAGCAGGAACTCACCATTCATAAGAGCACATGTTAATCCAGCAGCAAAGCTGCTGTAAATCGTAAATATCACGAGCAATTGTTCTCCCCTGTACTTCTTTACAAAGCAGTAACGTTCAACTATCAAGAGTGGTGAAAACATAAATATTAGATATCATTGGCATTAAATTCCATGTACCTTGGATTCAGAGTGTGAATAATATATACCAAACTTAGCAACTTACATATGAAAGGGAAAAGTGAAAGGTAAACGTGCATTCTAGCTCCAAGCACCCATTGTGGGTATAATAAATGAGCGAATGCTGGAACATATTCGTGAAGAGCAACAGAGGCAATCATGAGGAGGATATGAAAATAGAGAGTTGAAAGAAATTAAAGTTAGTTTGTGGGGTTTAGCAGTTCCATCAATAACACATGTATATTAGCTTCTCATTCACATTTTTAAAATTCATTTAAGTAAATGATATTATGGAAGGCAATAGTTCGTACATTATTTTGTGTAATAGTTTTGTACAATACGAAGTTATGTAAGTTGGCTGATTGTGATATGCATTTAATAAGACTTCAGAGAAGAGGGAGGAAAAACTTTTGCAGATAAGAATCAGAAAATGTTATCTCGTGGCATCCACTGCTGATTTTTTCAACTAACTACAATTTCTGTATGGTTTCCTTGAACACCATATTTCAACATCCAACCTATATTGGCCTCATCTCTTCTCCTACAAGGATGTGATCATTTAAATGTCTCCTCCTATGATTCAATCCTACCTTTGTATAGCTAATCCTAGCATCTTGATAGAGTCCAAAACGAAATTTCTGAGGGTAGGATTAGGAAATCCTTAAGCATTGATGATATGCCCTTGATTTTGAACTCCTATTATAATGTAGTTAGTTGATATGACTCTAGTGGTTTCCATCATTACTTCAAATGTGATCTAGTTGAGGTCCCATAGAAGCACCAATTCCCCAAAAACCCCTTTCATACTCACCACTAAGACCTTATATCCTTTCCAACATTTCCAAGATATATTTTTCATGGTGTCTCAATTGCATTTATTTGTCTTAAATACCCATGAATTTCCATATGACTACATGATATTTCATACTCTGTATATAATGACCAGTGTTAGAGGAAGTACATACCTTTATTTTTCTGTAGCCTATTTTTTGTACGTTTCTTCTACGAGTACTATTAATCAAAAGTTTCATCCTCCATTGGTTTTTTTCCTACTCCCACTCCATTTCAACTTCAGCATGGCTCATGTTCGACACCTATGTGACTACATCTTGGAATAGCTTGCTTACAAAGTTTGCTTGGATACCTATTGCCATCAGACATGAGTAAGACCACCATTGTCATCAAGCATGAGTAAGACCACCACTTCCATTGAGCACGAGTAATATTGTAGCCCCCTACTCTGAAATGTAACCTACTATGCTACCAACTCTATTTCTAGACCCTAAACACTTGCACCTCTACTCCTTGCCCACCTATTAATCTTTCTAAATTAAAAAACACATCCATCTTTATCAAACTAACAATAGTTTGATAAACCATGAGATTCATTCTTTAAAATTATTTTACCAACTGCAACACTAATATTGCACCCAAGAGTGATTTGTACTTAGGTGTCTCTACCTTTTTAGATGGTAATTAGTGCTCTTTACTTGTGAATACCCTAGATTGTTTTAATTACCATCAAACTTTCAAACTCTTTTTATTTGGATTTCGATGTTGTTTATGATTTTGAAGTGGTAGATTAATCATATGAAGTGTTATATAGTTATAAACATTTAAAGGATGAATTAGAAATGTTCAATGTTTTAGTAGTGGTATAGAAAGATCCATGTTTATTCACTTGAGCATTCTAAATCATAAGAATGGTCATATGTTAGGTTTTTTAAACTAACATCAAATTATCATGCTTCTTTATATTTGGAGTTTGATGTTATTTATGGTCATAAATTGCTATATAAATGAAGAGAAATAGTGTTATATAACTATAAACATTTAATAGATGAATTAGAGTTGTTCAATGTTTTAGTAATGGTGTAAAAACATCCATATTTATTCACTTCAACATTCTAAATCATTAAAAATAAATTAAGAGGGATCAATGCTCTTAATTCATATGACCTTAAATTTTTTAAAATAACATGATTGCTAAATTCAAATGATTTTTTAAATTTATGATACCTTTTGACATGAACAATAAAAATTTAAAAGATTTTTCCGTAAAGCTCCTGATGATGGGTTGTGATACTTAACCTGAAACGTCAATTAATTTTTTTTAATGTAGAACTCCAAACTCTCTTTGATTTTGTATCCTTTTAAGATTTATGACCCTATATAATATGAACTTCCCAAAAATAAATAACAATGTGTGAACTATTACAATTTATACATTTAAGTTAAATAATCTATCAAATTTGAATTCCATACGAATACAATATTAACATCTTCAAAAGTAATAATCAAAACCAACATTAAACATACCTAAAAAACCATTTAAGTATCAACTATTCTCCATATATAAACCTATGTATGTAAGACAAATCTTTTCACTATCACAATTAAATAAATCCCTTTTCTAAGCAATCTTTCAAACAATAATGTAGTGTGGCTAACACAAGTATGTCCAAATATTGACACACAAAAGTTGAAGCATAAATTATACTAATGAATTTCAATGCAAAACATGTCCTTTACCACTAATGGGAAATGTAACTATTTCTCAATATTAAAACTACACACCACCTTATCTCTTAAAATAAATAAATTAACACTCATTTATTAATTCAATTTTGGGCAAAAATGGGTAAGTTGTTGCGATGGAAAGGAAGGGTGTGTATTCTTTGGAGAAGGGAATGGTAGGTGGTTTCAGTGATTGGTGCCTCATCAGGGCTTGGAATGCCGAAGGATGTAATATCGTCTTCAAGATATCAAAGAACAAGTTGTTTTTAAGTGTAATTTTTTGAAAAGTTTTCTGGTTTATTTTTCGATCTATTTTGTCTAGAATTCAGTATGGATTCATTGAAGTGAACTTTGTACAATTTAAGTGCCCCAAGAGTACAAGTTGTCTTTAAGTGCAATTTTTTGAAAAGTTTTCCGGTTTATTTTCCCATCTAATTTGTCTAGAATCCATTAGGGACTCATTGAAATCACAAGTTTGACAAGTGAACTTTGCACAATTTAAGTGCGCCAAGAGTTTTTTAGTGGATTCATTGAAATCACAAGTTTGACAAGTGAACTTTGCACAATTTAAGTGCCCCCGAGAGTTTTTTAGCCTGCTAAATCTAAAAATACACTCAAAAAACCAATGTAAACAACACAAATCAAAATCTGACCATATATATAGTGCTTCTCTCTCCAAAAAAACATACATCTAAATACAAAGAATTTGTACCACTAACCATAATTCTTATAATAAAAACAACATAATTTCAACTTTCTTCCACCTATGTGACATGATCATATATTAGGGAACCGTATACAAGAACCTAAATGACTTTATAATAATATGCTTAGGCAAAATATGTTGACGAACCCCACCGTCCCCGCAAAAGAAAGGAATTACATGCAAAATAATACATAGGAGACAAAAATAATACATGCTACACAAAAGATAACACAACTCAGCATAACCAATAATGGATATCTTCATGCCCACACGATTTCAAGGAAAAGAGGTTAAAAAATCAAGTAAAGGAAAATAACAAACAATATACATGGTTAGTTGGTCAACTTTAATAGATGATAATACTTGGTAATGTTATGTCGATGAGGGCGTTCTTTAGCAGCAGCTTCACCACATCTATTTTTACAGTGCTGAAATTATTAGAGTGCCAAAATTATTTTCACTGATAAGATTACCACTGACCATTGGTAGAAAATATCATTTTCATTAATATTTTCCATAAAAAAGATCTTTGAATCCCCATAAAAGCCATCATTCACCATGATTCCACTTCAATCGAAGGGAAATATGAATAAATGGAAATAGGAATATTTAAAGCCAATGAATTCATCCTTTGTCAAACCTCGAATTAATGACTCCATGTTGGGTTCCTTCAACTAAATTGATGTAATAGTGGGTTTTATGATCTGTTTTGTGATCCATAGAACTAAAGATAACCCAACTCAGGATAACTAATAATTTCTCTAATATTTCCCCACCTCCCACTCCATGCATACCACCCCAACTCCCACTCCATTCACACCACATTTCAGGAAAAGAAAGTTAAACAACGAATAAAGGAAAAGGAAAGGAAAAAGAAAAAGAAATCGTCTGTCGATCAAAATTAACAGATGATAATACTTGGCACGCTTGTGACTCTGAGGGCGTTTTTCGACAACATATTCAACTACATCTATTTTTGCAGCATCGCCATTATTTTTTTTTGATAGGATCACCACTGATCATTGGTAAAAAATATCCCACCTTAAATCTAGCTCTATTTCCACCAGGGTAACCCCCGGACCAAAATGGTATTCAGTTTTATTATTGTTGTTACCGTCAAAATTTTCCATTGAATCTCCCTAAAATCCACCCTTCATGTTGATCCCACCCCAATGGAAGTAAAATATGGTTTAATAGGAAGAGAAACATAAAAAACCAAATGAACTCATCCTTTGACCAACCTTAGATTAATATCCCCGTTTTGGCTTACTTCAACTAAATTCATGCAACAATGGGCAATGTGATCTGTTTAGTGATCCATACAAAAAATAAGAAATAATGGGTATCTTCATGCAGACCAAAGTTCTGGAAGAGAAGGTAAAAAATAAAATGAAGAAAAAGAAAAAACAAAACAATTAGTACTGTCTCTGGATCAAAATTACTAGATGATAATAGTTGGCATGCATATGTCTCTGAGGACATTCTTGAGCAGCAGCTTCACCCACATCTATTTTTACAGCACCGCCATTACTTTTACTGATAGGATCACCACCAACCATTAGTTGACACGATCCCTCCTTAAATGCAGATCTATTTACAACAGGTTTAACCCCTGGCCCAAAATGGAATTCAGTTATATTATTATTGTTACCATAACAATTTCCATTGTATCCCCCATAAAAGCCACCCTTCACCATGATTCCACTTCAACGGAAGTAAAATATGATTAAATAGAAATAGAAATATATAAAAGCCAATGAATCTGTCCTTTGACAAACCTCTAATTAGCGTGACCATGTTGGTTTGCTTCAACTAAATTCATGTAACAATGGGCTAACAATGAGATATGTACTTGGTTTTGTGATTCATGCAACAAAATATAACCCAATTTAGCTTAACCAGTGATGGGTATCTTCATACAGACCAGATATTAGTAAACCAAAAAGTTTAAAAATCTAATAAAGGAAGAGAAAAAACAAACAGCATTGTCTGGTAGTCAAAATCAACAGATGATAATACTTTGTACACACACTCTTCAGTAGCAGATTCACCCGCTTCTATTTTTACAGCACCGCCATCATTTTGAGTGATAGGAACACCACCTACTATTGGTGAAAAATACCCCTCCCTAAATCCAGCTCCCAGCTCCATTTCCACCAGGGTTAATCCCCGACCCAAAAAGGATTCAGTTTTATTATTATTATCATAACTATAAAAACTACCATTGAATCCCCCACAGGGACCATCCTTCACCATGACTCCACTTCAATGAAAGTAAAATATGATTAAATAGAAACATAAATATATAAAATCCAATGAATCCATCCTTTGACAAACCTAGAATCAATGGCCACCTGTCACCTTACTTCAACTAAATTCATACTAAACTCATGTAACAATGAGCTATTTGATATGTTTGGTGGTCCATAAAACAAAATATAACCCAACTCATCACAACCAATAATGGGTATCGTCATACAGACCAGATTTCGGGGAAAAGGGTTAAAAGTCAAATAAAAGAAAAGACAACCATCAGAGATAGATAATACTGGAGTGTTTTAGTGGATTTTTTGGATTTTCTCACAAAAATTTGAGATGAAATTTGATTTGTGTTATTTAAACTGGTTTTTTACTATAATATATATGGATTCAACACCCTGAAAAACCCTTAAGTCACTTAGATTGTGCAGGGGTTGCTCATCAAACTTGTAATTTCAATAAATTTTTACCAGATTTTAGAGAAATTAAACTAAAAAAACCCATAAAAAAACTTCCAAAAAATCTCATAAAAACAACTCTGATAACATTCTCAACAACAACTTCACCCACCTCTATTTTTACAACACCACCATCATTATTTTTAATGTAAGATCACGACCGATTATTGGTAGAAAATATCCCTGCTTAAATCGAGTTCTATTTTACACCAGCTGACATTTTGAATTGACTGATCATATGGCAAGATCTAATTGGAAGAGTTGGGTGGGGGTTCCATCTAGTTGTAGGTCGCGTCGTAGCATGGGGTTAAGGAGCGTATTACTCTCGTCCCGTCGTTCCATCCGCCAGTGTCTCCACGTGGTCAAAAATGTTTAGTTGGAGGAGGATGAAAATCAAAGAATGTGATTGTTGCAATCTGATTAGCCAGCTCCTCATAGGAACACTTTTGGTTTAAATAATAAAAAAATTTATTAAGAAAATTATAAATTTTATAAAATTTTATATTAAATTTAATAAATAATTTTAGTAATAGAACAAATATTTACTTGTGCTTTTTTGGAAAATATTTTTCAATTATGCATATTTTTCTTTTTTCTATTTTTAGTCTATGTGTGGAAAATGACACATTATAAGGATAAATTACATGTCCAAAATTTGATTTCTAGTCAAAGTTTCAATATGAGTGACAAGTTAATGATAATCCATCATGATGAACTAGTAGCAATGTAAACATGGAAAAACCAACAATATGTTAAATTAGAGGGATAATTCAAGGTACTTTGACAATGAATTTGAATATGGTGTCAAATATGAAATATAAGTAATTGAATTAGCTTATTTGTTATTTTAATTTTTAAGATTTTTGGTAATCCCATCTAAAATTTAAGTTTTTCTAATAATGATATGTTATTTTCCATAAAAAAAAAATGCAATACATATTCTCTTATATTAATCTTATTTTGAGTCCTAAATATTGTGAATGATATATATAAAGCAATAAAAGGTTTAGTCAAAATACAAGATGTACGTATTTTAAGATTATGATATATGTTAAGACAAAATTGTAACATCCCTAGCATTTAACATCATTGGTATTGTAATTTCAATAATTTTATTGATTCTTGTATGGGCATGTAAAAGTAAATGGGCAAAAGACCCAAAATAATTATAGTTAGAGAACCTAATGAGGTTGTGAAGCCTTGATAGGACATGGACCATCCAAAGCCATGAGTGGAGGGAAGCCAACAAAAGGGGAATTGGAGAATAATAGCTACCAATGGATTATTGGCTAAGTCAAATGTTTCAAAGATCAATATTATCAAATTTTCCAGAGAAAATATCTAATAGGAAGGTGCAATAATAACTACTAACAATTAGAAGAGGAGTAGGCAATAGTTTCAAGATTTATCAAGAGGTATGAACAATGTACCGCTAGAAGACTTCACTAGAAGCTTTGACCTAAGGCTGAAAAAGCATGGATAGACTTGACGTGTGATTCCATCAAGGAAAAAAAACCTAAGAAGCTAACCCATGAAATACAGGAGAATACAAAGAAGCAGACCTAAGTGGGAGAGTGTAGAGAGGAGCAATGAAGAGCATAGTGGATGAAAATGTGGGGGGTACACAAGAGCAAAGGAAAAAAAGAGAACATAGTGAAGTGTAGCACAAGGGTAGGCATAGAGAAGAAGAGAAATGAGAGGAAGTTATTGTGTGCGTGAGAAGGGACATTGGTGTGTGAGCAAGTTCACCTGATTTCTGTAAGGGAGATCCTAAGTGAGCCCTTAGCCTAAGCTATAGGGTCAAGTGGATTTCTGAGGACTTGTGTGTTATGGAATACAAACTTATTATCAAAATATAAGATATGCGAATTTTAAGTGATTTGGATTTAAACAGGAATGCAACAAATTACAGAGATAACCATAAACAAGATATGCAACGGAAATAATACTTTATTTCATTAATGTAAAATACTGAAATATGCTTACAAATAGTAATGGAAATAAACCAGCTAGGGCGATGGTAGCTTATCTTTGAGAAGAGATGTGGCAGCTACATGCCTTTGAACTGTCTTATAATGAGGCTCGAAGGCCTATTTATTGTTGAGAAACAATGGAAAACCTTAAACATCCAAAAACCTAACCCTAGAAGATGAAATGCCAAATTGTGGACCCCATTTGGGTAAATTGGTACATCAACTTTCCAGGGTCATAAATTTGGCATATGATCTCTGTTTGACGTGCACAATATCTCGTTAGAAAGATCTATCCAAGAACTACAACTTTGGGAAGAGCAACATCAATCCATAGACCCATGTTGCTCCCAGTTTTCCCAAAAAACGTCGTTTAGGGCCTCAAAACGGCTCCAGAAGTTCAGGACTCGAAAAACTGCTAAAAATAGTAAGTTGTGCTACAATTAAGGAAACTGAAAATGCTGAGAGAAACAATGGTGGGGGTTCAAGTGGACTTGGCAGGTGGCCACCAATATCCACCTGAATCATTCCTCCCCCCTTACTAAGCAATGGTCCCCATTGCGTTGAGTTCCTCCATGAGATGAGGAAACTTATGTTGAACTTGGTCCCTGGTGAGCCACTTGCCCTGGTGAAGGAGTTGGCCTGCTTTGATAACTCGATACAGTTGGATATTCTGTTGGCAAGTGTTCTTGATCTGTGTGTCCATGATCTGATAAGTTGCAGCTTGTTCCATGCAATCTGGATTTAATTCTATGGGTGTGAGTTGTTTTGCAATGTCGGATGTGTCTAGTAATGGTGGAAAGTATGGCCGAAGGTGGTCCACATTGAACACTAGGTGCAGGCCAAGGAATGGGGGAATGTTGAGCTCAAATGCATTGTCTCCCACAACCTTAGTAACGGTGTAAGGACCATATCAGAGTGGTCTCAGTTTCTGATAGGCTCCAGTAAGGCGTTCCTTTTGCAAATGCAGCCATACTTTGTCACCCACTTGAAACTTGTGTGGCACCCGATGTTGATCATGTCGCTACTTGTACTTGGCATTTGATTTCTCCAGAATGTCATGGACCTGCTGGCGAATATGTTGGATGTGCTCACTGAAGCTGGTTGCCTTATCAATTTTGGACTGGACATGAGCCGAATCTGTGTGAGTAGATGCAAGTGGCATGGCTACGTCAATAGGGCATAGTGGCTGGAATCCCAAACCCACCTAAAAAGGGTTGTGGCCAGTCGAGCTGTGAAGAGCTCAATTGTAGATGTGTTGAACATAGGGGAGGCTCTCGTCCCATGTGTGTGGACGCTTTGAGTTGTACATGCGCAGAATGTGTACAATCATCATGTTGACAACCTCTGTCTAGCCATTAGTTTGAGGATGGAAGGCCATGGACTTAGTGAGTTTGGTGTCTAGCATTGACCAAAGACTGGACCAAAATATACTGAGGAACCGACTGTCCCGATCTAAGATGATAGACTGTGAGATCCCAAAGTGCACCCACACTCGTTCAAAGAAGAGTTTAGCAGTAGCTTCTGCTGTGATATTCTTCTTGTAGGCCACCATAATGGCCATCTTTGAGAACCTGTTGATGACCACAAAAACACAGTTGTTTCCATGCTTAGTGTAAAGAAGGCCTGACATGTAATCCATGGAGATGGATTCCAAAGGTTGATTAGGGGTAGGTAGTGGGGTATAGAGGCCTTGCTTCTTGATGATCGGTTTGGTAATGGCACAGGAAGTACATGATCTGATGTACTTCCCGACATCCTATCGAAGATTCGGCCAGAAATACTTTTGCAATACTGCTACCATTTTCTCGACCCCGAAATTCCCAGCAGCCCGACTGTAGTGTGCTTCACAAATCATCTTGGCACGCTCACTTGAAGGAACACAAAGGTGACCCAGGTGGCATAACAGGGCATCCTGGAAGTGAAAATTTGGAACATGCCGACCCTCCAAGAGTGTCTGGTATGTGTGGCCGAATTCTTGATCGCTTTTGTAGAGAAGTGGCCAATCAGAAGTCTCGTGCCCACAAGAGTTGAGCACAGTGGTTAACGCCATGATTAGTGGTCGACTGAGGCAGTCTACAACATTATTGGTGCTGCCCTTCTTATACTTGATATTCAAATGGAACTGTTGTAGGTATGTAGACCACTTCTGATGGCGATCATTCTGCAATTTCCCTTGGGTCTGTATGAACTGCAGAGGTCGGTGGTCTGTGTGGATGACTGTTTCCTTCCCAAAAATGTAATGCTTCCATTTTCAGCATGCCTGCACAATGGAATACTTCTCTTTATCATAAGTGGGATACTTCCAGACTGTGTCTGAAAGTGTCTCACTGTGATATGCCACTGGATGCCCATGTTGAGTAAGGACTGCCCCAATAGCACAGTTGGAGGCATCTGTCTCGACCTTAAATGGTTCTTGCAAATTTGGTAACGCGAGCACTAGTGCCATGCAGAGGCGATCTTTCAACTCTGTGAATGCCTTTTGCTAAGATTCAGACCAAAAGAATTTTTCTTTTGCTCCTCCCTTGGTGACTTGACTTAAGGGCCAAGTGATATGAGAAAACCCCAACACGAACCTGCGGTAGAAGTTGGCAAGACCTAGAAAGCTGCAGAGCTCTATCAGAGTGGTTGTGATGGGCAATCCTGAATGACATAGATCGTGGCTGGATCCACATGCACCCCTTTTTCATTAATAATGTATCCCAGATAATGAACCTAGGTCATGCCAAAAGTACATTTCTCCAAATTGGCACATAGCTTGTGTTGCCACAGTGTTTGGAGAACCTGTCGGATGTGGGGGAGGTGCTCTTCCCAACTTTGGTTAAAGATCAGAATGTCATCCAAGTATACCACTACAAATGAGTTGATGAATGGCCGCAAGATGTCATCCATTAGCCTCATGAAGATTGCAGGAGTATTCATCAAATTGAAAGGCATAACCAACCATTCGAAAAGGCCCTCCTTCGCTTTGAAGGCAGTCTTCCACACATCAGAGGGTTTGATTGTTACCTGGTGATATCCTGACTTCAGATCGATCTTACTGAAATATTTTGCCCCCTTTAGTTGGTCCAGGAGGTCATCAATCCGCGGGATCGTGTACCTATTACAGACAGTGATCTTGTTCAGCGCCCGATAGTCAATACAGAGTCTCCAAGTCCCATCCTTCTTCTGTACCAACACGATTGGGCTCCCACAAGGCGATGAACTCGGACGGATGTGACCTTTCTGCAGCAGCTCCTAAATTTGCCTCTTGATTTCATCGTTCTCCCGAATGGAACACCGATAGATTGGTCCATGGGGTAGTGATGCACCTGGGGTCAGATTGATGGAGTGCTTGACCTGACAGTGTAGAGGAACCCCTGTGGGGGAGGTGAAGATGTCCTCGTACTCCTCCACAACCTTGTCCATCTGTAGTTTTCGTGCGGAGGGGCCTTGTCTGGAGGTCATGGCCACCATCTTCTTATTTCCTTGAGGACGTATCATCAGGAAAATAAATCTCCTGGTTTTGGAAATGAGCTTACTGCATTGTTTTGCAGTAACCAAAGAGATGGCAGTAGGCGGAGCTACCTCCGGTATCCTGTCCAACTTATTTCCCAATGTAACAATAAAAACACGGGGCTGTGATTCATACACAACATGTCTCTTCCACAAGTATGATTGTCCTAATAATACATCACAAACTTCAAGGGGAGCAATGTCACACAATTCCTCATCCGTGAAGGGCTTGATGTTGTATGGAAGGCGAAACTATTGGCTCACGCGAAGATCCCATCCTTGCTGAAGCCACCCATGGTGTACGGTTGTGGATGTGCTATGGTCAGTAGGCCTAACCGCTTCACGACCTCTGTCGAAATGAGGTTCTTTTGGCTCCCGCTATCAACAATGAACTTTAGCGGGGAGCCCTTTACCCACATCTGGGAGTGGAAGAGACGTTCCTCCTCCTCTGAATCTTCGGGTTCCTCCTTCTGTATCTTCATGGTGGCAACGGTGGCATTGGGCTCCGCATCGATAATCTGCTTCCCTTTGTCATTCCCCTTGTCGGGTTTTGACTCAGAGTTAGAATATACATCTGATTCTAAAACCTTTAGCTCAACCACCAGTGACTTCTTGGCCCGACACTCACTTGTGTTGTGAGTAGAGCTCTTATGGAACTCACACCATTTTCCCGTGTCCTTTTTTAGCTTCGCGACGTTGTTTTTTGCTTGCAACTTTGGCAGGTTTTCTTGGGCTGCCTCGCCTTGGCTTTTTCCTTTGTTCTGTGGTTTAAGGGCACCTTTCCCTTGCTTCAGATTCGCAAATCCAAAGTCTCGCTTCTTCTGTTTAAACTTTTTCTTGACCTTGACAACATATCGGTATGTTGTGCCGAGCGAGGAGATGTTCAAGAATTCTATTTCTTCCTAGATGTACTTGTGTAGGTAGCCACAGTATTTTAGTATCAAATGTTGCTCTGAATCCTTGATACCCAACTTTGTGCGAAGGGTATGGAAAAGATTGGTAAACTCTAGCACGTATTGGTCCCTTCCCTGCCACAGCATGGTCCACTTTATGTATTGATCCTCATAGCTTCTGACAGGGTAGTACTGCTCCTTGATGGCATCCCGGAATGAATTCCAGGTGGGTGCGACTGAAAATAGTGAGCCGGTATTTTCATCCTTTTGCTCGCAGTAGGTTTCCCACCAGTCCTCGACGTGGGGGGCTGCTTTGAGAAGAGCGAAACAATCTTTTCCCAACTCAAAAATTCATGAACATAAAAATAACTCTCTAGCAAATTTAACCATTTATCTACGACATCTGCATCTATATGACCCTTGGATATGGGGATTTCAAAATTAACTTGTACCTTAAAGGGCGTGGCATTTCCAAAGTATTTGTTGGAAGCTGATGCATGGCTTCTAGGTAGCTGCTGAAGGATCTGGGAAAAGTTGTCCATCATAGCATTCCTTTGTCGCTCGAGGGCTTCTTCGAGCAAGATTTTGAAAGGATCTCCTGCCCCCTCGTCTTTCTTCTCATCCGCCATGGGAGGCCGTCAGGATTTGCGAGGCTGGTCTTGCAAATGTTCGACCATTTCAAGCCCTAACTCCTTATATCCCGACCTCGTTGGGGACATGCAAAGAAAAAGAAAGAAAAAACATTCCACTCTAATATCACTCATCCAAATTTAAACAGGAATGCAACAAATTACAAATATAACCATAAACACAGATATGCAGTGGAAATAATACTTCATTTCATTAATGTAAAATACTGAAATATGCTTACAAACAGTAATGGAAATAAACCAGCTATGGCGATGGTAGCTTATCTCTAAGAAGAGATGTGGTGGCTACATGCCTCTAAACTGTCTTACAATCAGGCTCGAAGGCCTATTTATTGTTGAGAAACAATGGAATACCCTAAACCTCCAAAAACCTAACCCTAGAAGATGAAATACGAAACTGTGGGCCCCGTTTTGGTAAATTGGTACATCAACTTCCCGGGGTCGTAACTTTGGCATATGATCTCCGTTTGATGTGCACAATATCTCGTTAAAAAGATATATCTGAGAACTACAACTTTGGAAAGAGCAATATCAATTCATGGATCCATGTTGTTCCTGGTTTTCCCAAAAAATGTCGTTTAGGGCCTCAAAAAGGCTCCGGAAGTTCAGGATCCGAAAAACTGCTAAAAATAGTAAGTTGTGCTACAATTAAGGAAACTTAAAATGCTGAGAGAAACAATGGTGGGGGTCCAAGTGGACTTGGCAGGTGGTCACCAATATCCACCTAGATCATTAAGATTCTTATATATGTTAAGATAAAATTGTAACGTCCTTAGAACTTAACCTGATTGATATTGTAATTTTAATTAATTATGTTATTGATCCCTATATGAAAATGTAAAAGTAAATAGAAAGACTTGAAATAATTATATTTTAAATTTCATCTAATGCAGTAATGACCTTGATACAACATAGACCATGTGAATCCAAGAGGAGAGGAAAGAAAAAAAAAAGGCATATTGGAGGTCAATAGTTGCAAATGGATTATTTGTTGAGCCAATTTTTTTAAGGATTAAGATTGACTACTTTTCCCAATAAAATATCTAATGGGAAAGTGCAACAATAACTACCAAAAGTTATAAGAGGAGTAGAAAGTAGTACTACAATTTCTCAAGAGGTATGGACAACATACCACTATAAGACTTCATTATAATTTTAAATTTGATAGCATGCATAGACCTGACATGTAATCCCATAAAGGAAAAAACATAAGGAAGATAATTGTGAAAGACAAGAGAGTACAAAGAAGTACGGACCTGAGTGAGAGAATGTAAAGATGAGAAAAGAAGGGCATAGTGGATAATAGTGCATGGGGTACACAAAAGCAAGGGAAAAAGAGAGAGTGGAGTGAAGTATACCATAGGGGCAGATGCAGTGAAGAAGAAAGATAATATGAAGCTCTTATGTGAGTGAGAATAGAACTCTCTGTGTGAATAGGTTCACCTAATTTCTATGAGGGAGATTCGTGAGTGAGAAATCAAATTGAGTTATAAGGTTGAATGTATTTATGAGGACTTGGATATTATGCATTAAAGCACTAGAAAGAGGCACCAAGGGACACTTGAATGAGTTAAGGACTCTCATTTTGTTGTGTAGGCCCCACAGTGGCCACCTTGTGAATGAGAATAGGCCTTGGATCCACAAACTGAAAGACTCAAAAATAAGTTTTGATTTGATGAAAGAGAGTGGCATTTATCCTTACAACACTAGTGGCCTGGGAGATGTTTCCCTTAGGGTGCTTGCTATGTAAAGTAGCTAATAAATCACCCATAACTGCTAGATAGAAACTCTAGGCTTAATGTGATCTTAAAATGACTAATGAGTTACCTTGATGAAGGAGAATGGACTTCATGAATCCACCTTGTAATGTTGAGTTAAACTCCCCTCATGGCTTCTTTTTTTAGTTCTCAGGTGGTCATGGCTTCATGGTTTGGCTTGGGCGAGGCCTACTACAAGAAAGAAAGAAGTACAATTGGGCCTACATTGTGGTGGAATATGGATCATCCTTCATTAGTTGTGGGTTGCATTTTATTAAATTAGATAAGTGCACTTGTGGACATAAATCTATAATGTAAACTAAAACAAATGAAAAGGAAATTATGTTGTGATCTAGAGCTTGGGGGGCTAAGATCTAGGAGCTAAGAATGTTGAGAGAAAGGCAAGAGAAAATATATAGGTCTACCCAAACATTGAACCGAAGGCACACAATGAAACTTAAGAAATAAGATAACCCTTTATTAAAATGGAGGAATCATTTACCACTACATTGTCTTAGATTAAAGTGCCTTTTTACAAAATGAGGCTTGTTATTTATATCCTTTTTGAGTTATAATGCCATCGGTAAATATTATGGGAGAATAAATTGTGGGTAAATACCATGGGTGGATTCCACTTTCCATCCAAATCAATCCCCCCACCCTTAGGAAGAAATGGTCCCCATTGTGTAAACTTCCCTCCTCAGAAACCTTTTTTGAATGAAGAGGAAAGTTTTGTGTGGTTGACCCATAATAGAGTGCTTGCAAATGATCCAAAACTAAGTGTTATTGAAGGCAAGGGTTTTACATGGTTTACCCATAACCATGGCTATTTGTATGACCCTTAACCATGATGAAAAAAGATCCTAGGATAGAGATACACTGCAATGCTTGTGAGGCAACTATGATATTGACAGTGTGTGACCTAGTAAATGGACTTCGATAGCAAATGTTTTATGTGGTTGACCCATAATCGTGGGTTTTTGGATGGCCCATAACCATGATATCCAGAGATAGAGATACATTGTAATGTTTGTGGACCAACTATGATGTTGACAGTGTGTGGCCTAAAAATGGACTTCGATGACAAGGGTTTTGTGTGGTAGATTCATAACCATGATGAGATAATTCACTTGCCAATATACTTGGTAGAGGTCTAGTGGCTTACCTTTGTAAATTCTCGCTATCCAATGAGATGTTGTAAATACTTCCTCTAAGTATTGAAGTTTCACATTTGTGATTCCCATTGTTGTGATTTGATAGCCCCACAATGACATTACCTTGAAATTAAGAGGGATATTTTGTCGCAGTCAGAAGTACACTTCAAGATAGTCAACAAAGATAACCCAATCACCATGACCCCCTAATTTCCAAATACATATCTAGAAAGGTAGAATACAAAACTCCAACGTGCCCAATTTGATTTAAAAACAAATATCTCATCCAGAAGCATGATCCTCGAAGGATGCCAAATGTTGTTGGCCAACTTAAAGAAAATGATTTATAACCAAGTTAATAATGAAAAGTTTGGAGAAAACTTTGTTTGTCCTTCTTCCTTTTAGTTTTGGGTTCTTGCTTTCCTGCACGTCTTTCACTGGGTAATCATATTTTCGATCACTAGCCTTTGGGTCAATGTTCTCTGCATTTGCAACTTTTACAAAAATCCTAATTCCCTATGATTGGTGCCTAGTTGTCACCTTATCTGCATTACTAAGAGCCTTTCTCAAATCACCTGCTGAAGTTCTTCTTGTAGGTCTGCAAAGCTTCTTGGTATTAGCATTTTCTACTAGTGGTTTCACCATATAATCTTTGTGATTTAGTCAGGTTCGCCAGATTTCCACCACTCATTTTCGCACCGTTTGGTAGTATATATTTGACGTGTTACATAAATATGGTATTGACAATATGCCCCATGACGTAAATCACAGTGCATGGCATTCCACAGTCCACGGAAATTCCCAATTTCACAACATCCACTACGAGAAAAATCATCTCCCTGCTAACAACCACCAATTCCTGATGCACAGACCATAATATCCTTCAACTTTAATATCGTTAGTCAATTGAGTTTTTAAAAAGAATTGTTGGGCTTCTAGGAGCTGTGGGCATTGTTCCAATTGATACTCCACAATCAAAGTTGGAGGACCCACCAAGCGGATAAAAAACCAAATAGTATCTCCCTTGTTTTGATGGCTCAACAAAGGTTGTCTGCTCATCCTCCTCAAAAACAAGAATGCTCGTATGTTCACTAATGTGAGCTTCGATTCATTCGATACTACATCTAATTTTCTTTGTTACTCTTTTTAAACGTTGACCTCTTCCGCAAGACCTATGAGATTATCAAGTCTTGCCTTATTGATAAAAGAGCATACGAATTAAAAGAGAATACGAATTTGCAGAAAAGGACTACGTAGCTCAGTAGAATTGTGAAATTCCCACAAGCTTTCGGATGCTTGGATTATTCATTGATGGTATTCCACCAAGTGTTCCATTCTTCCAAGTTGTAATTGTTGGGTATTTTTACATGGAAAAAATACCAAAAACCAAATAAACAAACACACAGAGGCAATGCTCTGTTTTACCTCCACAGGATCTTTTTGTGCACAGACAACTTAAATTTTTTTTACTGAGGAACAGAGTATTTTATCACCATAAAAACATTCTATTCATTAAAACCTGATGCAAAGATTTATCATTGTAAAATCCCTTTTATATTCACTGCTGTGAAAAACAACTTACTGCTGTGATAAAAGTTTACATAAGTTTACTGCTGTAAATAAAAATTACACAGGCTTACAAAAATCGCTCCACCATTTTCTTTATGCACTGCTTGTGCAAAACCACACATGGTTTTTGCTATTCCAAAAATTACATCACCTGGTTCTTCTCATTTTACACACTGAAGTTTACATAAGTTTACTGCTGTAAATAAAAATTACACAGGCTTACAAAAATCGCTCCACCATTTTCTTTATGCACTGCTTGTGCAAAACCACACATGGTTTTTGCTATTCCAAAAATTACATCACCTGGTTCTTCTCATTTTACACACTGCTGTGTGTTTTTCTTTCACTGCTCCATCATTCTTTTTTTTACGCTGCTGTAAAAACACTCTGTTTCCAACCATGTGCGATACATCCATGAAAAAAGTCAACACACTCAAAACATAAACTTATTACATACGACCTTTTTTTAATACATGCCGTATAAAAATATATATAAAAAACATATATTATACGTGCCCATACTTATATTAAAAGCATCTACCTAAAAACTACGAACAACACATAAATTCATTAAATTCTTTCATACGGCGGTCAACCCATAAGTCTTTTACTCCACGCATGAGTTTTAATTTGATGTAGGCCCGTGTGCAGGTTTAATCAATCAACGGCTGAAAGGAGTGGAGCAGATCGAACAGCGGATAACGATATCGGATGGCCAACATGTGCTGAGCTTTACCACCCGAGAAAGTGACGTTGGAGTACGTCAGGGGTCAACCACATGTCAACACTAAAATTTCTCGGGTTCAATTGCCGGTTTATTCCCTCGTCGGAAAGCTGGCCCGAGAGAATCCGGTGAACGGTTTCTGGCTTGGTCTGCGTTGAAATTAGATTTCAACACTCCCCTTTAATTTCAACAACTGGGCATTCGGTCATACCCAGACACTTTCTCAAAAATTCAAAGCTCTTCTGATCCAGTGGCTTTGTCAAGATGTCCGCAACCTGTTCTTGAGTCCTGCAATGTTCTAGGACAAATTCTCCATTGTTCACCAATTCTCTGATGTAGTGAAACCTTGTATCAATGTGTTTCGTTCTCTTATGAAACACTGAATTCTTTGACAATGCAATAGCTGAGCTATTGTCACAAAAGATCACTGTCGCTTTTGCCTGCTCTTGGCCTAAGCTTCTCAACATTCTTCTCATCCACACTGCTAGACATGCTGCTGCTGTAGCTGCCACATATTCAGCCTCTACTGTAGACAATGCTACAATGGACTGCTTCTTAGAAGCCCATGAAATGGCTCCTGAACCCATATTAAAAACATAACCGGAAGTGCTCTTCCGATCATCTACACTTCCAGCCCAATCGCTATCAGTGTATCCAACCAAATCTGAATGTTCTGAGGCATGATATAGAATTCCAAACATTTTAGTGCCTTTGACATACCTCAAAATTCTCTTTGCTGCCTGCCAATGTGCCTCCTTTGGCCTCTCCATGAACCTGGAAATTAAACTAACAGCATACATTAAATCAGGCATAGTTTTGTTAAATACATAAGGCTGCCCACAATGCTTTTGTACAGGTTAGGATCAAAATCCTTGCTGCTGTCCTCTCTGCTGAGCTTTAATCTCATCACTGTGGGAGTGATTGCTGCCTTGCATTCTTCCATCTTAAATCTGCCCAAAACTTGATTTACATATCTTGCTTGAGATATAAAAATTCCTTTTTCATTTTGATCTACTTCTATGCCTAAGAAGTATCTCAACAAACCCATGTCAGTCATTTCAAATTCATCCTTCATGACTGATTTAAAATTCTCAATAAGATAAATATCATTTCTAGTGAAAATAACATCATCTACATACAAGACAACAATTAAAATTTTACCATCCTTTTCCTTGATGTAGACTGTGGGTTCTCCTTCACATTTGTCAAATTCATTATCTAATAGATATGAATCTATTCTGCTGTACCATGCTCTTGGTGCTTGCTTCAGCCCATAAAGAGCTTTCTTCAATTTGCACACTTTGTGCTCTTCACCTTTCTTCTCATATCCAAGAGGTTGTTCCACATAAACCCTATTCCTTTAACACTCCATTTAGGAATGCTGACTTCACGTCCATTTGGTAGACTTTCCATTTGTTTTGAGCTGCTATGGACAGCACTGCTCTCACGGTTTCCATTCTTGCAACCGGTGCGAAAGTCTCCTCATAATCTCTCCCATATTGCTGCTTGTACCCTTTGACAACCAGCCTTGCCTTGTGCCTTTCTATCTTGCCTTCAGCATTGCTCTTGGTCTTGTAGACCCATTTCACACCAATGACTTCTTTGCCTTTTGGTAACTCAACCAAATCCCATGTTTTGTTTCTCTCTATGGCATTCATCTCCTCATCCATAGCTTCTATCCATTTCCTATCTTTAATTGCATCTTCGAAATGAATAGGATCATCAACATGACAATACAAGGCAAATAAGGAATTCATTCCTTCATCATAAATGTCACTTAGATTTCTAAATTTCTTACCTCTTTCACTTGGTGTGCAAGTGCTTGAAAATGCACTTGAATTTCCTCCTTGTGGTGTGCTTGGAGAAACACTCTCATTGATCCTCAATGGTGTCCCTTGCTGTCCTTGTGTTGGCGCTACTGTTTGGGGATGCATTTCAGCCACCTCCTCTTCATCTTCATCATGAGACAAACAGTTTTTAACATTGACTGTTTTCTCTATGCTTCCATCCCAAGCTTCCTCTTCAATGAATTGAACATCCCTGCTGACAAAGAACTTCTTGGTAGATGGAATGTACAGCCTGTAGGCTTTGGATTCATCACTGTATCCAATGAAGATGCATTTCTCCCCTTTGTTGTCCAACTTCCTCCTTAGCTGATCTGAAATGTGTGCATAGGCCACACACCCAAAAACTCTCATGTGGGTGACTCCTTGCTTTCTCCCACTCCATGCCTCTTCCGGCACTTTGTTCATGACTGCTTTTGTAGGACACCTGTTCAGTATATAAACTGCACAATGTACAGCTTCAGCCCAATACTCATTTGGCAAATGTTTTGCCTTTAACATGCTCCTCGCCATATCCATGATGGTCCTGTTCTTCCTTTCAGCAACTCCATTTTGCTGCGGAGTGTACCTTGCTGTAAACTGTTTATGAATTCCATTTTCTCTACAAAACTTTAGGAATTCATTGGAGATATACTCACCTCCTCTATCAGTTCTCAATACTTTTATGTGCAGCCCGCTTTGGTTCTCCACAAGTGCTTTGAAGTTTTGGAATTTCTCAAAAACTTCACTTTTGTTCTTGAGGAAATATATCCAAGTCTTTCTTGTAAAATCATCAATGAATGTCAAGAAATATAGGCTGCCAGCTAATGATGGAGCTTGCATTGGTCCACACAAATCTGAGTGGATAATCTCTAAGGGTGCCTTTGCCCTTATGCTCTTCCCTGATGGAAAACTTTCTCTATGTTGTTTTCCCAAAATGCAACCTTCACAAAGGCTGTTCGGCTTCTCTATCAAAGGTAATCCTCTTACCATTCCTTTTCTACTCAACAAGTTTAGACCTCCAAAATTGAGATGACCAAATCTCAAGTGCCACAACCAATTTTCATCCTTTGGCACGCTTTGGAAGGCCTCTTGGGTAACTGCTGCAATTTCATTTTTGTTTTTCAAATCTGCCCTGATCCTCAAAGGGAACATCCTGTTCCTTGTCATCTTCACTTCAGCAATGAATCTTTTGCTGGGTGGTATATCCATGATGGTGCATACATCATTTTTAAAGAAAACATTGTACCCCTTATGGACAAGCTGTCCAATACTCAAGAGGTTACATCTCATAACAGGGACATAGTATACATCTGCTATGGTTTTCTTTTCTCCTTGTTTTGTAAATATTTTTACCTCTCCTTTTCCCATAACAGACACTTTGCTATCAGTACCTAGTGTGACTTCTGATTTCACATTTTTATCTAGAGCAGAAAAGAAGGCTATGTTCCCTGTCATATGGTTGCTACACCTTGAGTCTAAAAACCATATGTCCTCACTGTTTGTTTCAGCCATGTTACATGCTAACAACACATTTTCTTGACTGCTGTTTTCTCTTGTAACATTTGCATTTTGTCTGCTGTTCATATCATGCTGTTTCTTTCTACAATCACTAGCATAATGTCCATACTTTTTGCAATAATAGCATTGAACATTAGATTTATCATACCTTTGTCCTTGAGCATGATGTTGTCCTCCTTGTTGGCTGCTGCCTTGACCTTGGTTCTGATTTGGATTGCTGCCTCTTCCTTGTGCATTTGATGGGCTGTTCCTTCCACCTCTGTTCTGGCTTCTGCCTCTTCCTCTTCGGTTTCCTCTTCCTTGACCTCTACCTCTTCCAAAGGACATCTGGGTCTTGAAGGCTTGCTCAAGAGATGAGTTTTCATTCCTACTCAACCTCTGCTCATGTGTTATCAGTGATGCATGTAGCTCATCAACTGAATAGTTTGAGAGATTCTTTGTCTCTTCAATGGTGGTGACTATGGCATCAAACCTTGAGGGTAAGACCCTCAATATTTTCTCCACAATCCTTCTATCTTCAATGGTTTCTCCATGGGTTCTCATTTGTGTGATTACACCAATCACATGAGTGAAGAATGAGTCAATGTTATCTGACTCCTTCATGTTCAAGTTCTCAAAATCCTTTCTCAGCAATTGTAGTTTTGTTGTCTTCACTCTCTCCATGCCTTGATAGGCTGTCTTGAGGGTTTGCCATGCTTCATTGGCTGTCTTAGCTGCTGCTAACCTTGGAAACATACTCTGGTCTACTGCTAGATACAACAACACACGGGCTTTTGAATCTTTCTTCCTATTGCTCTTCAGCAGATCCTTCTCTCCCTGAGTTAATGCATTGAACTCAGTTTCATCTGCTGGTTCTTCAAAGCCATCTTCAACTATTTCCCATAAGTCTTGGGAAGCAAGCAAGGCTTTCATAGTTATTGACCAGTAGTCATAGTTCTTCCCATTAAACTGTGGGAGCTGGGTACTAAACATACCCATACCAGTGCTTGTGCTGGCCATTCCTAGACTGTGTATTTAAAACAACTGACTGCTTCTTCAGCAACACAAAAAAAACTTTGTGAAATACCTGAGTATTCTCTTGACCGAGCCTTCACTCTGCTTGAGAAGTTTTACTGCTGCAACAGGTCCTTCTTTCAGCTTCTTTGTCACCTTCAAAGAGCCTAAGCCTGCTCTGATACCACTGTTGGGTATTTTTACATGGAGAAAATACCAAAAACCAAATAAACAAACACACAGAGGCAATGCTCTGTTTTACCTCCACAGGATCTTTTTGTGCACAGACAACTTAAAAAAATTTACTGAGGAACAGAGTATTTTATCACCATAAAAACATTCTATTCATTAAAACCTGATGCAAAGATTTACCATTGTAAAATCCCTTTTATATTCACTGCTGTGAAAAACAACTTACTGATGTGATAAAAGTTTACATAAGTTTACTGCTGTAAATAAAAATTACACAGGCTTACAAAAATCGCTCCACCATTTTCTTTATGCACTGCTTGTGCAAAACCACACATGGTTTTTGCTATTCCAAAAATTACATCACCTGGTTCTTCTCATTTTACACACTGCTGTGTGTTTTTCTTTTACTGCTCCATCATTCTTTTTACGCTGCTGTAAAAACACTCTGTTTCCAACCATGTGCGATACATCCATGAAAAAAAGTCAACACACTCAAAACATAAACTTATTACATACGACCTTTTTTTAATACATGCCGTATAAAAATATATATAAAAAACATATATTATACGTGCCCATACTTATATTAAAAGCATCTACCTAAAAACTACGAACAACACATAAATTCATTAAATTCTTTCATACGGCGGTCAACCCATAAGTCTTTTACTCCACGCATGAGTTTTAATTTGATGTAGGCCCGTGTGCAGGTTTAATCAATCAACGGCTGAAAGGAGTGGAGCAGATCGAACGGCGGATAACGATATCGGATGGCCAACAAGTGCTGAGCTTTACCACCCGAGAAAGTGACGTTGGAGTACGTCAGGGGTCAACCACATGTCAGCACTAAAATTTCTCGGGTTCAATTGCCGGTTTATTCCCTCGTCGGAAAGCTGGCCCGAGAGAATCCGGTGAACGGTTTCTGGCTTGGTCTGCATTGAAATTAGATTTCAACAGTAATTCTTGAGTTGAACTTATCTGACTTGTGCCCATGCACCTCCACATTTACTGTACATTTTACAGAGCCTTGTGCATTGTAGTTTTATTGGACTTCTACATTGCGTAAGTGGAGTATGGCGATGACATGGAACTCCATGTCACAGTATTTATCCTTGGAATTAGTGGAAATCACTTGCGTCCTGGGGAAACAGTTCTGTGATATTTAATTTGAATACAGGTATTTGATTTGATTCCAAAGTAGGCATGTTGTATACAAAGAAGCCAGTGCATTTACTGTGTGTAGATTTAAGGGTTATAATATGTCTTTTTCTTCCAAAAGGGATACTAGGATGGCTCCCATTTAAAATCCTTCCATCTCCCTTCCTGCATAGTGTCACATGTGTTTCTTCCATCACTTGTCGGCATAGAATCTGCACTTTTCCCCTTGACATGTCATGACCAACGCTAAGATGTACTAGAGGATGAATCATTCGATAATACTAAATCCTCCGCGGTTGGACCAATACTTTAAGTGAGCATAATATTTAGAAAGAAAACTATGCTCTAAAGAAAAATGTCGCATAATTGTTCAAAGTTATGGTTTTCATTGCAAATGAAAACACTTCTGAGACTTCGAATAACTTTCGAACTCAAATATAAATCCCTTCACACCCCAAGATACGTTTAAATTTCAAGCCGAAACCACACAAAGTTCTTGATGGAACTTTGGTTGGCCCACGATTTAACCACGGAATCCATAAAACCTGCTGCTAAGGGTGCGAGAATCAGAGAGAGATTCAAACATGAATCGTTGTATACCCTGGCCACCGGAAAACAGTCGGCCTTGTCTGAGCCATTCGAGAGAAAAAACAAGCTAGGACTATAAGACCGGAATAAAGGGTTCCAAAATGTTGCAGATCAGAATAATTTATGGCAAGAAGTTGACGAATTCACCCTAGCCTAGAAACTCTGAAAACATATAGGTTTATCCAAACATTGAAACGAAGACACATAGTGAATGTCTTGAAACATAAAAAATAAGATGATTCTTTATTAAAATGGAGGAATCATTTACCACTACATTGTCCTCGATTAATATGTCCTTTTACAAACTAAGACCTGTTATTTAAAGTCTTTTTGAATTACAATACTATGGGTAAATACCATGGGCGGATACACCATGTGTGGATACCAACTTCCATTCAAAGCAATCCTCCCCTTTAAGAAGCAATGGTCCCCATTAATAAACTTTCATCCTAAGAAGCCTTTGTTGAATGAGGAGGAGAGTTTTGTGTGGTTGACCCATAACTGTGGTTTTGGCCAAACATTGAAACAAAGACACATAGCGAATGTCTTGAAACATAAAAAATAAGATAGTGCTTTATTAAAATGGAGGAATCATTTACCATTACATTTTCCTCGACTAATATGTCATTTTACAAACTAAGGCTTGTTATTTAAAGTCTTTCTGAATTACAATACCATGGGTAAATACCATGGACGGATACACCATGTTTGGATACCAACTTCCATTCGAAGCAATCCTCCCCTTTAAGAAGCAATGGTCCCCATTGAATAAACTTCCCTCCTAAGAAGGCTTTGTTGAATGAGGAGGAGAGTTTTGTGTGGTTGACCCATAACTGTGGTTTTGTGGATGATGCAAGGATTTTGTGTGGTTGACATATAACCATGGGTTTGTGGATGACCCTTAACCATGATGAAAAAAGATTTAAGGATAGAGATAGACCGTAATGCTTTTGAGCCAACTGAATTACTAATAGTGTGTGACCTAGAAAATAGACTTCGATGGAAAGGGTTTTGTGTTTTTGACCCATAATCGTGGGTTTGTGGATGACCCATAACTATGATGAATGAAGATATGAGGATAGAGATGCCCTGTAATGCTTAGGGGCCAGTGTGTGGCATAGCAAATGGACTTCGGTCGAAAGGGTTTATGTGGTGGACCCATAACCTTGGGTTTGTGGGTGACCCATAACCATGATGAGATATTTTTTTTGTCGATATTCACGGTAGAGATTTGGTGGCTTATCATCGTAAATTTTCACTAGCCAAAGAGATGTTGTAAAGGATTCCTCCAAGTATTGAAGTTTCACATTTGTGATTCCCATTGTTGTGATTTGATATTCCCATGATAAAATTACCTTGGCATTTAGATGGGATATTTTTTCATAGCCAGAAATACACTTCACGATAGTCAACAAAGATAACCCAATCACCATGCCCCTCCCCTAGCTGCCAAATACATATCTAGAAAGGCGAAATATATATATTAAAATGAGTACAACAATAAAAGTTTTAGTCAAAATACAAGATGTATGTATTTTAAGGTTATGATATATATTAAGACAAAATTGTAACATCCCTAGCATTCAAGCCTGTTGCTATTGTAATTTCAATTATGTTACTGATCCTTGTATGGGCATGTAAAAATAAATGGGCAAAAGATAGAAAATAATTATAATTTAAATACCTAATGAAGTTGTGAAGCCTTCATACGAGATGGACCATGTGAAGCCATGAGTGGAGGGAATCCAGCAAAAGGGGAATTGGAGGTTAATAGCTGCTAATGGATTATTGGCTAAACCAAATGTTTGAAGGTTTAAGATTATCAACTTATCCCAAGAAAATATATAATAGGAAGGTGCAACAATAACTACCAACAATTATGAGAGGAGTAGGCAATAATATTAGGGTTTCCCAAGAGGTATGAGCAACATACCACAAGAATACCTTTGATTTGACATTGCATGGATATACCTCACATGTAATTCCATCAAGGAAAAAAACCTAAAGAAGCTAACTGTGAAATACAAGAGAAGACAAAGAAGTGTAGACATACTTGGAAGAGTGTAGAGAGGAGCAATGAAGATCGTAGTGGATGATAGTGCAGGGGGTACACAAGAGCAAGGGAAAAAAGGCAGAGCAACGTGAAGTGTAGCGTAGGGGCAGGCATAGAGAAGAAGAGAGACGAGAGGAAGCTCTTGTGTGAGTGAGAATGGACCCCAAGGTGTGAGCAGGTTCACTCGATTTCTGTGAGGAAGATCCTGAGTGAACCCTCAGCCTGAGCTAAATGGTCAAAAGTATTTATGAAGACCTGTATGTTATTTAATGAAAATTTATTGTCAAAATATAAGATGTATGTATTTTAAGATTCTGATATATGTTAAGATAAAATTGTAACATCCCTGACACTTAACTCAATTGATATTGTAATTATAATTAATTATGTTATTGATCCCTATATGAGAATGTAAAAGTAAATAGAAAGACTTGAAATAATAATAATTTAAATACCAGCTAATGAACTAGTGGCCTTGATACGACACGAACCATGTGAAGCCAAGAGTAGAGGGAAGCTAGAAAAAGGCAGGTTGTAGGTTAATTGTTGCAAATGGATTATTCGTTGAGTCAAATGTTTTAAGGATCAAGGTTGTCAACTTTTCCCAGGAAAATATCTAATGGGAGAGTGCAACAATAACTACCAAAAGTTATTATAGGAGTACAAAATATTACTAGAATTGCTCAAGAGGTATGGACAAAATACCATTAGAACATAGAGAAGTATGGAACTAAGAGGGAGAGTGTAGATAGGATCAAAGAAAAGCATAGTGGGTGATAGTGTTGAAAATGCAACAAGATGATGGAGCTTAGTGAAAAGGAGTCGCCTTCACTAAGTGGGCCCGCAGGGTATTTTTGGCGCAAAATTTATTTGTAGACTATGTGTATTTTTAGACATATGTATCATGGTCTATGAGTTGCAGGATGTTGTTTATGGATGATTGGTCATGTTGGGAAAAATAGATGGACTTCTATTTTTGGTTCACAGCGGAGTGATCAGAGTTTGTTTTTAAACTACCAGGCTAAAAATAGAAACAATCAAATATTATTAGCCCTTAGTAATATTTGGACTCTAAACATTATCTTATTCTCTTGGAGCACTTCAGTTTGAGCTACCGATGTGGCACTTGCAGCTGACAGAAGGAATCACGTGGTTTCTTATGTGTTAGTTGAGCTATTGCATGGATGACTTCAGTTAGAACTCATGCATGTGAGTTCTGTGGAGTTGATGGAGTTGTGTTCAATTTGACTTAGTTGAACTAGTTGTATTTAGTCTAACTAAAGAATAAACTAGTGATGAGTTGTGTGAATTGATTGTTAATTAATTCACTAATTATTAACTCATAAAGCAACTAAAGAATACGTCAGTTAGCTCAGTGCATGGACAGTTCAACAGAGACAGGTGTTAGAAGTAAGTGAAAGGGTGAGTCGTGACTATCAGCTGTGCATGAGATTTTGCACATGCATGGATTGAGTAATGCCAATGAGGATTGCGCAGTGTGGGCCAATATCTAGGAAATTGTAGCTTGTGCTCACGTGATTCTCTTGCAGGATTGTGCAGTGGAGGCAGGAAAAGCAGTGGAGAAGATTTGAGCTGTGATTGATCAGATCTGAGCTAGTTTTGTGTGTAATAGGTGGAGATAGTATTGAGTACTTGTGAGGAGTATTGTACTATGTATTGTTACATGTTCTCAATCATTATAATATACAGATAGTGTGGGGTTTTTAGCTGTATGCTTTCCCCGGGTTACATACTATGTTAATGTGCGCATGCGATTGATGCTTCATTGTTTTTAATGCTGCTAAATTGATGATCAACGTAGAGGAGGTTATGTATTATGCATGTATTCCGCAATAGTGTATAATCGGGATAATCTCTGTGAATAAGTGTTTATTATTCAAAATTTCTACAAATAGTGTAGGGGGTACATAAAAGCAAGGGAAAAAGAGAGAGTGGAGTGAAGTGCAGAATATGGGAAAGCACAATGCAGAAGAGAGATGAGAGGAAGCTCTTGTGTGAGATAAATGAGAACTCTCGGTGTGAATAGGTTCACCTAATTTTTATGAGGGAGATCCATAAGTGAGAAATCATCCTAAGCTGTAGGGTTGAATTGATTTATGAGGATGTGTCTATTATGCCATAAAGCACTAGAAAGAGGCATTGAGGGACACTTTAATGAGTTACAATACCATGGGTAAATACCATGTGTGAATACCATGGGTGGATGCCACTTTCCATTCGAATTATTCCTCCTCCTTTAAGAAGTAATAGTCCATATTGCTTAAATTTCCCTCCTTAAAAGCCTTTTTTGAATGAAGAGGAGAGTTTTATGTGGTTGATCCATAACTATGGGTTTGTGGATGACCTAAAACCAAGCGTTGTTGATGGAAAGGGTTTTGCATGGTCGACCTATAACTATGGGTTTATGGATGACCCTTAACCATGATGAAAAAAGATCCAAGGATAGAGATACCCTGTAATTATTTTGATCCAATTGTGATACTGACATTGTGCAACCTAGCAAATTGACTTCTATGGCAAGGGTTTTTTGTTGTTGACCCATAATCATGGGTTTTTGAATGGCCCATAACCATGATGAGCAAACATATGAGGAACTTATAATGCTTGTGGACCAATTGTGATGTTAACAATGTGTGGCCTAGAAAATGGACTTCAGTGACAAGGGTTTTATTTGGTGGACCCATAACCGTGGGTTTGTGGGTGACCCATAACCATGATGTGATAGTTTTCTTGTCGATCTTCCTAGTATAGATCTGGTGGCTTGTATTTGTAAATTCTCACCATCCAAATACATGTTGTAAAGGCTTCCTCCATTGAAGTTTCACATTTGTGATTCCCATTGTTGTGATTTGATATTCCCACGATGAAATTACCTTCGAATTAGGAGGGATATTTTGCTACAGCCAAAATTACACTTCAAGATAGTCAACAAAGATAGCCCAATCACCATGGCCCCCCCTAGTTTCCAAATATATATCTAGAAAGGTAGAATATATATATTAAAATGAGTACAAAAATAAAAGGTTTAGTTAAAATACAAGATGTATATATTTTAAGGTTATGATATATATTAAGACAAAATTGTAACATCCCTAACATTTAAGCTTATTGATATTATAATTTCAATTATTTTATTGACCCTTGTATGGGCATGTAAAAGTAAATGGGAAAAAAACCAAGAATAATTATAATTTAAATACCTTATGAAGTTGGGAATCCTTAATATGAGATGGACCATGTGAAGCCATGAGTGGAGGAAAGCCAACAAAAGGGGAATTGGAGGTCAATAGATACCAGTGGATTATTGGCTAAGCCAAATGTTTGAAGTTTTAAGATTATAAAATTTTCCTAACAAAATATCTAATATGAAGGTGCAACAATGACTACTAGAAATTATGAGAGGAGTAAGCAATAGTATTAGGGTTGCTCAAGATGTATGAACAACATACCACTAGAAGACCTTTGGTCTAACAAACCATGGATAGACTTGACATGTAATTCCATCACGGAAAAAAGAATAAAGATGATAACTGTGAAATACAAGTGAAGACAAGGAAGTGTAGACCTAAGTGGGAGAATGTAGAGAGGAGTAATGAAGAGCATATTAGATGATAGTGAGGGAATACACAAGAGAAAGGGAAAAAAAATAGAGAAAAGTGAAGTGTAGTGTAGGGGAAAGTGTAGATAAGAAGAGAGACGAGAGGAAACTCTTATGTGAGTGAGAAGGGACCTCAAGATGTGAGAAGGTTCACTTAATTTCTGTGAGGGAGATCCTGAGGGAGCCCTCAGCCTAAGATATCAGGTCAAATGGATTTCTGAGGACTTGTATGTTATGAAATAAAATATTATTGTAAAAATATAAGATGTATGTATTTTAATATTCTGGTACATGTTAAGATAAAATTGTAACAACCCTGACACTTAAATCACTTGGTATTGTAATTATAATTAATTATGTTATTGATCCCTATATGAGAATGTAAAAGTAAATAGAAAAACATGAAATAATTCTAATTTAAATACTAACTAGTGAAGTAGTCGCCTTGATACGACATGAACCATGTGAAGCCAAGAGTATAGGGAAGCCAACAAAAGGCAGATTGGAGGTTAAACCTTGCAAATGGATTATTGATTGATCCAAATGTTTTAAGGATCCAGGTTTTCATATTTTCCAAAGAAAATATCTAATGCAAGAGTGCAACAATAACTACCAAAATTTATGAGAGGAGTACAAAATAGTATTAGAATTTCTCAAGAGGTATGGACAACATACCATTAGAAGACAAAGAAGTATATAACTAAGAGGGAGAGTGTAAAGAGGATCAAAGAAGAGCATAGTGGATGATAGTGTAGGGGGTACATAAAAGCAAGGGAAAAAGCGAGAGTGCAGTGCAGTGTAGCATAGTGGAAATCACAATGAAGAAGATAGATGAGAGGAAGCTCTTGTGTGAGCGAGACGAGAACTCCCAATGTGAATAGGTTCACTTAATTTTTATGAGGGAGATGCATGAGTGAGCAATCATCCTGAGCTACAACTTCGAATGAATTTATCAGGAATTATCTATTATTCACTAAATCACTAGAAAGAGGCATCGAGGGACACTTGAATGAGTTAAGGAGTCTCTTTTTGTTGTGTGGGCCCCATATTGGCCACCTTGTGAATGAGAATAGGCCCTGAATCCACAACTTGAAAGACTTGAAACTAAATTTTGAGGGGATGAAGGAGAGTGTCCTTTATCCCTACACAACTAGTGTCTTGGGAGATGTTTCCCTTGGGGTGCTTACTATGTAGAGAAACTAAGAAATCACCCATAATAACTAGACAAAGACTCTAAGCTTGGTGTGATCTTAAAAGAACTGATAAGTTAGCTTGATTAAGGAGAATGGACTTCATGAATCCACCCTATAATTCTTAGTTGAACTCCCCTCATGGATTATTGTTCTTTCTTTGGGGTGGCCACGGCTTCATGGTTTGGCTTGGGGGTGGCTTATTACAAGAAACAAAGTAGTGCAATTGACCCTATGATGTGGTGGAACATAGATCATCCTTCATCATTTGTAGACTGCATTTTATTAAATCAGATAAGTGCTCTTGCGCATATAAATCTGTAATTAAAACTAAAATGAATGAATAGGAGATTATGTTGATAGACCATGTATTGGTGAGTGTGCATGTTAAATGCATTGTAAGTCTCATGTGATGATGATTAATGTTATAAAATGGTAGAATTTTCAGTGATACATATATGAGAGGTTAAATCTAATTGTAATTAGTGTTATGATTGTGTAATTTTCATGTACTTGTTTGTAAATATTTATGAGCTCTTATGAAGTACAACTAAGAATTCAAGAATAAGACTAATAGATTTATAGTCCTAGTTATTTCTTATGTTCTTGGTTGGTGCAGACCTTGACCAAAAATGAATTTTGGATACATTGGAAAATGGGAATCAATCCCTTAGTCCCTTGGATAACCATAATGAGCGATTGGTTGTAGGGAGCTCATAATGAGCTTAAATTAGTGAGATCAACCTGTCTTAGATAAAATTAAGAAGATTCATGTTTGTTGTAGAGATTAAAAATACCTTGTAGATAATATTTGTCTAGAATTAGTGGAAATAGCCTTGGAAATGAGGTGAGGGTCGATGTGTATTCGTGGTGGAGAAGGATATTTTTGGTGTAAAAATCTATGAGGCAACTTAAAAATCCTATCAAATCTATTCTAGTTCTCAAGAATGTGCTAAGTTCCCATTTTATGAATATGGCCTACAAAAAGGGATATTAGGGGCTTGACCCCTTTATTTAAAGGCATAACGAATTTTGGGAATGGAGTCCCTTAATTCATCACTCCATGGAGATTCAAGGATTAGAAGGCTTAGGCCTTAGACCTTGGTCACATGGTTGACACAAGGGTCATGACTAAGATCTAGTTGGAATGAGATTTACTAGAAAATTGGGCCCTAGGAGAATGGGAGAAACACCTTTTGAGACTTCCTCGATATGGCATGGCCCTAGTCAGTATATTGACATTTGATGACAATTTTTTCTATTAATTAGACATGTTAATTGACTACACCATGACCTTATATTATTGGAGTAACTAGAACTTTGGAGTACCAGAATAATCAAAGGATGATGTTTGTATGACGTCAAAAGTGATGACATGGTGTGCCAAATGGAGAAAACATGTCACCCAAATTCATTGTTTTTGCATGCCAACTAGGAATAAATATGAGTGACATGTGGCACATGTTAGTAGTGTTGTGTGGGAGGGTACACATTAGTCATGCTAGGTGGTAGAGCATGTGTTAACATCTTGGATGTGTCAAATTGTGATTGGACATTACAGGTACGAGGTGGCATGCTACGTTTTCCATGGTCCTATTGGCTCACTGAGAGTTTGAAAGAGTTTATAGTTATAGATATTTATGATATCCTAGTGCCATGACTTATCATTATATTGGATATCAAGCATATTTACATTTTTAGGCATACCAACTATATCAAATATAAGAACCCTGGAGGAAACGAACAATGCAGGTGCGATGGAAATCGTTGATGTGGCGAGGCCCCAATATGACCAACACAAGAGAAGCACATGGACACAAACCACTATATTTCATCCGCATGGGTTGTACAAAGGATGATGTGGCACTTAAAGGGCGTGAATTTTCAAAGGAGTGTAACTTTGTGTTGGAAGCTTAGAATGAGATGAGTTTTATATCGTTGGAAACATCTTGTTGAGTGGATGATGATGGTAGCAGCAGAAATATGATTTGAGGTGATGAACATAATACGCTATGAATGCACGTATGACAAGTAAATACAAATATGGCATTAGCTATACTTTTGGTGATGTTGATGATCACCTAATTAAGACATACTACTTGGACGAGGTGACACCTTGTGAGTTGTTTTTATATGAAAAGCAATAACATGGTGTATTTATTATACATGTCATTAAATAGTTGTAAGTTCTCATAAAGTATGCTATTTTCACATTTCATGAATGGATATGAATAATGATAAAGGTGTATGTAGTGCATAAGCATATTGATGTGGATGATTAAGGAATTATAAGAATACATGTTTGAATGCACAAGGGCTATTGAAAATTGCAACCAAGGAAGGTTACATGATGATATGATCACATATGAATGGATTACTAGAAATCTCGGATTGAAGATACATAGATACAAATGATGAACTTCATAACTAGAGTGATGGGCTAAATCTAAGAGGAGATGGTTAGCCTAGTTCAAACTAACTACTCATGCAATAGAGTAGAGTACTATGAACCCAAACAATGCAAAGAAATTAAAAAGGGACAACCCTTGAATTTCTTCCTATTTCTATTTTGTTTCAAATGAAAAGTATTGAAATATAGAAACTTATGGAGGCCAAAAAAAATTGCATAAGTGATATCAAAAGGGATAATGATCTTGGTGTACCCAAAATTGAAAAAAAATTGTATGCACAAGAGTGAAAAGGGGAGGGATCCTTGAGAAATTATGTCCTGAAATAAAAATTGAAGGTTTCATGCAAAAGTTTGCAATCTAGTTTATGTCTTATGGGCAATGGATCAATATTGCAAAAGCACACAAACTAAGTTAATTTTTGCATATTTTAACAGCGAAAAATAGACAACAAGTAGCATCACAAAATAACAATTTGATGACAAAGTTCGCCCCTTATGGGTTACATCCACAGGTCGAATTTCCAATGGTGTCCCTTTAAACTATATTCTCAAAATTGAAATTACAACAACATACAATGCTTACACTACAAAAATAACAGTGTCATTATGTCCAGAACACCCAAAAATCCCTATTTAGGCTCTTCTTGGGCTCAGAAAGGATGAAAAATGGCCAAGTTAGCTCTCCTTTTCCATTTCTCTACTAAATATTATGCAAATTTATCCCTCTATAAAAAGTGGCAACAAAATTCAGTTTTAGCGACATTGCAAGGCGAAAATTTTGCAAATCTAGATGTCGTGTTCAGCCCAAAAATCCCAATGATTTTGGTGTGATTTCTATAACGATTAGTTGAACTTCGTTCCCCTATTCTCCACCCTCTATTCAATTGTGTGGCGTAAATATGACCATGGAGCTGAGGACAGAGACCACGCACCCTTGCTCCTAGTCATTTGAAGTTTAATATGACTAGGGGCTGGGTATGGGCAGGGCGCCATGTGCCCACTCCTCCTCATCTGTTGTTTGTGGTCACATTGTGTTAACATAACCTAGGGTTGGGGCGTGGGTAGGGTGCCATGTGCCCCTCCCTCTCCACTTTGCACATGTTCACCATAAAATCATATGAATTGGGATTGGGCTGGTTGGGCGAGCCCGTAGGCCTCACCTTTCCCCCAACAACACCAACACAACACTTTATTAATACTCATCGTCACTATCTTTAATAAGTGGTATTCATGGTATAATGTTAAGGAATTCTATTAGCTAGTGATAGGTCGTGACTTTGATCCCTATGGAGGCTCACCTGGGCCTTAACCAAATTTTGGCCTCATCTTGAGTGCCATGTGGCACTTTGTGATTGGGTCATTTGTCACTCCATGATTGGCCCAAACCAAATCACCACCAACCAATTAAATCACACCATTTGCCTTTGTACAACCGAATCATGTGTCTTACTTTGATTGGCTCCATACTGCATGGTCATCATATTGACTTCAACACCCCGTGAGTGTATGGACTACCACATGGCATCCATACACTACCCAGTCAATCTTGCAAGTTGAATTTTTTATTGTTTGCCAAAAAATTTAGAACGTGATTACGTCCTCATATAGTGTCTGATTGAGGTGATTCTAGTATTGTTGGAATTAGAATGACTATATCTACAATTTGGCACCAGTTTCAAGATATTTTGAGCACTTTGATTTTTGAGCATATTTTAGATCCCCTGGATCATTCCTCCCCACTAGAAGCTTTTGGACCACCAAAATTCTATTTTTACTCAACATGTAAATGAGGGTACAGTTCACTCACTTTCTCAATCTCAATCCACCTCGCCTTACTTGGATTGGTACCTTTGAGCCCCACTCGAAGATACTCCACATTGCCTCTATGTGAAGTCTTTATCCTTCTATCAAGAATTAAGTCTCCCTGCAACTCATTTAAATATTCAAGAGAAAAATCTTCTATAGATGGAATTTGAACATTCTCTTCTTAATCATAAATCATTGGAGACTCATACAATCTCAAGTTTTCCACATTCACAACAAAATAAATTTGCATGTAAGGTGACAAATCTAATCAGAAAACATTGTTACCATTCTTCTCCAAAATTTCGAAAGGACCATATCTGATTGGCCTGAGATTTTTACCTTCACCTTGTAGTATTTCCTTGTTGAAGTACAACCAAACTTGTTCTCCCACTTGGAAATCATGATCAACCCAATGCTTTTCATGTCTTTCTTTGTACTTGGCTTTTCTTTTCTCTAGATATTCATGTACCCTTTGATGCACTAGCTGAATTTGTTCAATGAAATGCTTGTCTTTTTCCACATCACTATGTCCATCTACTACAATGTCTTTACCAAAGGCAAAGGATACTTTGGAAAATATCCCAAACAATCCTCAAATGGAGATACTTGTGTAGATGAATGCTTGACACAATTGTAGACATGTTGGATGTAATGCAAATGTTCATCCCAAAGTTTAGGATGTTTACCACAATATCCTCGAAGGAGATGCACTATTGTTCTATTCACTACTTTTGTCTGGCTGCTAGTTTTTGAATGAAATGTGGTTCTCTTCTTCAACTTTGTGTCTATGAGTTCCTATAAACTTGACCAAAACTTCTTAACAAATTGAGAATGTTGATCATAAATAATAGAAGTGGGTAACCCAAAGTGAACCCATACATTTTTGAATAATGTCTTTTCAATTTGTTCAGTTGTAACTAGTTTCTTACATGGCATAAACACACAAATTTTGCTGAAACGATCCACAAACACATATATATAATCATGACCTTCCCTAGACATTGATATTCCCCCAAAAAAATCCATAGAAATACTTTCCCAAGGATGAGAAGGAATAGGAAGTGGTGTAAAAACCCAATTTCCTATTTCTTGGCTTACTAGTAGCACACATGGAACATCCTTTCACATATCTTGAAATAGTTTCATTCATGCGAGGTCAATAACAATACCTTTGAATTTGAGCAATTTTTTTCCTACACCAAAGTGACTAGCAATAAGAGAAGTGTGGGCTTTCCTTATGAAATTGAATCTTTCACCCTGCAGAACACATAACTTGCCAAGATGATACAACATCTTCTTATGAACATGATAATCCAATGTCTTTGACTCAAAGTTCCATAAACATCTTTAAAATTTTCATCTTAAGCATATTGTTCAATATAAATTTCATCCATGATTGAGTTATGCTTAATAATAATAGATGCATTAACAATAGGCATTCATAACATATCTCCAGCTTTGTTGTATATAACTTTCTTGTACCTGATTACCAAATGAAATTGCTATAGGAATCCCATCCAGCTAAAATGTCTAGCTTGTTGTAGCTTGGTTTGTGATTGTAAATATTACAAAGGTTGATGGTTAGTATGAATAATCATTTCTTTACCCATCAAGTAATGCTTCCATTTCTTCATGTTTTGTACCAAAGAATATACCTCTTTATCACAAGTTGGATAGTTGATTAGTAAATTGGTAAAGGTTCCAAATTGATGACATATTGGCTTACCATGCACCATCAAAACTGCTATCATACCATATTCGCTTGCATCCGTTTGAATTTCAAATGGCTTCTTAAGATCTGGAAGTGCTAGAACTGGTGTTGTACTAATTTCTCTTCCAAAGTGTTGAATGATTTTTGTTGCTTTCCTCCCCACTGAAATACTTGTTTCACACTTGTCAATGCATGTAATGGTGCTGGAATGAGTGAGAAGTTAGCGATAATTTTTCTCCAATATTAGGTTGCTCCAAAAAACCTTGTAACTTCTATTACAATGTTGGGTTTAGGCCAATTCACAATGACATCAAATTTTGAGGGATAAATCTTCAATTCTCCCCCTATTACAATATGACCCAAATAAAACAAAGAGTTTTTACAAATTCACATTTAGACATCTTAAAATACAACCTTTTTTTTCAAAAAATATTTTACTTGTTTCGCATGCTTGACTTACTCTTCATGAGTCTTACTGAAAATCAAAATATCATCTAAGTAGACAATGGAAAAATCATCAAGGAATGACCACAACACATCATTCATAACTCTCATGAATGTGGCAGGTGCATTGCAAAGCCCAAATGACATAACTAACCATTTAGACAAACCTTGTTTTGCCTTTAAAGAAGTTTTCCAAATATCATCTTTAGAAATCCTTATCTAATGATAATCACTTATCAAATCTAACTTAGTGAAGTAAATAGATTCATTTTACTTCTCTAGGAAATCATCAGTGTGAGGAAGAGGATAACGATTATTTACTGTGATCTTATTCAAAGCTCGAAAATCACACACATGCGCCATGTTATTTGGTGTGGAGCCTGATTATCTTCTTTATTCAAATGTATCGCTGCATTGGACTCCATTTCATAATGTGGCAGCAATGTTGCCTTTTATTTTCACTGCAAGGGGGGTCCATGGGGGCAACAATGATCTTTAGGAGCCTCTGAAGCTAAAAATAGATGTAAAATTGCCTTGTAAAATGTTGTAATTTCATAGTCAATCTGAGTCGTTCATTAGGCGGAAATATGACATTATAAGTTATGTTTAATTTAGGTTTTTCCCCTAGAAGGAAACCCCTCACTATATATGAGGGAATTGTATTGCAGCTATGGAAATGTGTGTTCTGAGAAAGAAATAGAGAGGAGATTGTGTGAGAGCGAAGAGGGAATTACAACAGATCTATTGTAGGTTGTATCTCTTCATTTTGCTAGATAATATAAAAGGAAGGACTGGATGTTTCTTCGTGAACATAGCCAAAATTGTGTGAACCACATATATTTTTGTCTCTCTTGTTTTATGTGTTTTTTGTGTTTATATTTCTGCAATATTTTATGTGTTCCATTGCTTTGTAATATATAATTTGGTAACACACGTACCATCTTTCTTTGTAACCAGGACAATAGGAAACCCATAAGGATATGTGCTAGGCTTGATGACCCTTTTGTCAAGCAACTCTTGAATTTGCTTCTTGATCTCTGCATTCTCCAAAACTGACATTTTATACATGCCAATATTTGGAAGTGGTGCATCCTGTGTAAGTGAACCTCATGTTGGATTCTACCTTTTGGAGGTAACTCTTCAGGTTCTTGAAACATATTTTCGTAAGTGGTAACAAATTCAACCAATTCATGCTTGATTTTAGAATCACATCTTGTGAAAGCTTTAGATTCAATGATATCTTTAACCTTAATCATTATTAACACAAAATTCTTACTAGCATTTACAAGCCTTTTCATCTGACCAACACTAACAAAAGATAAGTTCATCATCTTGCAATGTTCTCTAACAATATACTCAACTCCATCTTTAAAAATATGATATGTGTTCTCATGATGATAGAATATGGATTTTCGGTCATACAAGTATGGAGTCCCTAAAACAATTATGAAAATATCATGTGGTACAACATCAAGCTCTACCTCATCTATATAGTTAACAGTGATGGCGAATTTAGTTTAAATTTTCTTGTCACTTGTAATTTGGCATCATTACATACCCAACCCAAAGGGTAAGGTTTAGTATGAGGTGTAGTTTCTAAATTAAGTTTCATGATAATTGCTTCATAGATAATATTGACTTGGGATCCACTATCAAACAATGTATCAACCTTTATATGTTTTGTAATGATCTTGATATGAAAAAACTCATTAGAAGAACTAGTACTTGAATTAGAAGTTATACCTTTCATTCGCATGGTTGTGATTTTGGCTTCATCACCTGAATAAGATCCCATATCTTGTTGAGTTGTAGCAATAGTGTTTTGTTTCACCTTGTTATTGAACTTCTTTGGTCTCATTTTTAGATGTAATTTCCAATAGTAGTCTTCATCATGGCCTTCTTTTGAACAATATTTACAGGTAATTTTCTCTCCCTCTTTCTTAATAGTAGCATTCTTTTTTCCTTTGCCTTTAAACTTCCCTTTTCCTTTGTCTCCAAATTTGAAAGGTTTCTTGCTAGTATCTTGAGGAACATTCTTGCCTCTTGATTCTAAATGAATTTTCTGAACACATACTTCATCTAGATTGGTGGGATTAAACATAAGTATGGCATGTCTCAAATACCTATGTGATCCACCTATATATTTAAGGAGAGTATCTTGTGAAGGAAAATCAACATCCAATATTAAAGCTCTCCTTCTAAATTCTTGTGTGTAACTTTGGACACTTGTACCTTTAGCTTGTCTAAAATTTTGCCAACTCATAATTGGTTTTTGCATATAAGCTAATGGATACAATTTCCTTCTTAATGAAGCTATAAAATCATTCCAAGAATAGATAATTTTACCACTTTTCTTCAAAAATTCTTGAGTTATGGCCTCCCACTAGATGAGGGTTGCACTTTCCAAATGAAGAGAAGAAAGCTAGATATGTGTAACATCCTCATCAATATTTTGAATCCTACAATAGACTTGAGTTTGATGAACCCAATTATCTAATTTTTCGACATTTACTTCCCCATTGTACATAGGCAATTCAGATTTGACATCAAGATTAATTAAAGTAGACTTAGCATGTCCTTTTGGAGATGGAGGAGGAGTAGGTTTGTGTGATGAAGGAGGTGAAGAAAGAGGTGAGGATGGAGGTGTATATAGAGGTGAAGGAGGAGGTGGAGGTGGAGGCTTTCTCCCATCACCACCATTACCTTTTGGTTGATTAGAAATTTTTCCTTGAAGAATTTTTTTCCTCTCATTCTACAACACTTTCACCATCTCATACATATCATAGAAAGCCTTTCTAAAATCTCTCTCTCCTCAAACATAAGCTCTTTTGCTTCTTCATGCACCATGATTAGTGTAGTTTGTGGAGTCTATGACCTCCTTGAACCAATTTGAGGGTTTGGTTCTTCAAGCACTCCTCTTTTCAATTTATACCTTGTAATCATTCGAGAAAAACACTTTTGCAAAAATTGTCAAACCTTCACAACAACCATGCTCTAATACCAAACTGATCTGAAACAAAAATTTAAGGTTTCATGTAAAGTTTTGCAAGCTAGTTTATGTCTTATGGGAAATGGATCGATATTGTAAAATAAAGCAAACTAAGTTAAATTTTGTAGATTTTAATAGTGAAAAATAGATAACAAGCAGCATCACAAAACAACAATTTGATGATGGTTCACCCCTCTCGAGCTACATTTCTGGGTCCAACTTCCAATGGTGGCCCTTTAAATTATATCATCAAAATTGAAATTACATCAACATACAATGCTCAAATTGCAAAAACAACATTGCCATTGTGTCCAAAACACCCAAAAAACCTATGTAGGCTCTTCTTGGGCTCAAAAAGGCTAAAAAAAATCCATGTTAGGTCTCCTTCTCCATTTCTCTGCTAATTGTTCTGCAAATTTATCCCTCTTTCAAAAATGGCAACGCAATTTGGTTTTGGTGGCATTTCAAGGCAAAAGTTTCAGAAATATAGGTGGTGTTTTTGGCCCGCAAATCCTGCTAATTTTGGTGCAATTTATAGAATGATTAGTTGAATTCCGCACCCCTATTCTCCTCCCTTCAATCAATCACGTGGCATCAATATGACCATGGAGCATTGGACAATGGAAATGCGCTCCACCAACCCCACTCCTGGTCATTTGAAGTTTAATGTGACAAGGGGTTGGGCACGAGCATGGTGCCACACACCTGCCCCTCCTCATCTCTTGTCAGAGGTCATGTTATGTTAACAAAACCTGAGGTTGGGGTGTGGGAAGGGTTCCAAGACCCCTGCCTTCTCTTATTTGCACATAGTCACCATATAATAATATGACTTGGGGTTGGGATAGTCGGGTGAAGCCACCACCCTAACCATCCCCCCAATGATGTTAACACAACACTTCAGTAATTATTGTTGCCACTACATTTAATAAGTGGTATTCATGGTATAACAATAAGGCATTTTTTTAGCGAGTGATAGGTCAAAAGTTCAATCCCTGTGGAGGTTCATCTTATCCTTAACTAAATTTTAGCCTCATCTAGGTGCCATGTGGCACCTTGTGATTGGGCCACGTCTCACTCTGTGATTGGTCCAAACCAAATCACTACCGACTAATCAAATCGCTCCATTTGCATCTGTATGATCAAGCCATGTGTCCTACCCTGATTGGATCCATACTGCACAATCATCCCACTGACATCAACACGACGTTATCATATAGACTACCACGTGGCATCTGTACACTACCCAGGTAACCCTGCAAGTTGAATTTTCACCATTTTCCAAAAACTTCAAAACAAGATAACTTCATCATATGATGTCGAATTGAGGTGATTCAAACATCGTTGGAATCAGAATGATGAGAGCTACGATTTGGTGCTAGTTTTGGGAGATTTTGAGAGATTTTATTTTTGAGAAATATTTTTGATAACTTGGATCAAATTATAAGAAGGAGCTTGGTTGATATGCCCTTTTTATAAAAGAGGCTAAAGGGTGAAGCACATTTATCTTGAGCATGTTGAATTATTGTTGATATATGCTGAATGATTGTTGAATGATCAATATATTTAATTTGGTTGTTGATTAGAAGTAATAAATTACATGTGTGGAATTAATTTGACTAAACTTTGTGTATGGATGGCATTGTGCATTAGGAAAGGATGATAATTGTTTGTGAGAATTTGAAATTAAAAAATCCTTATTGGAAATGGGACTTGAGGTAGGGAAGTGCCTTTAGCCATCAAGAGAGCCTTGAGGAATTTCCAACTGAACATGCATAGTAATGACAACCATGAAAGTATGGAAATTAGACATATTACAACAACAGGTAAATTAAAGGAATGAGTAAGAATTGCTTTAGTATTAAGTTTTATTTTTAATGATATGAATAAATTCACACGATTTATGAATTCCAAAGAAGGGTATGGTTAAGGAAGATAACTTCCATCACATAATATTTGATAAAAAAATATTAGAAATATGTATGAGTTGTCTTAATGGACAATGATCAAATAAGTGAGAAGTACACTCACCACTCAAGGAAATAAATGATGGATTTTGTAATGAAAAATGTGGCCTTGTGGGAATTGTGAAGCCCATGAGGCTATTAGTGTGACTTTAAAAAGGGGATGGATGAGAACCCACTGAGTCACAACAACTCAAGCGGGATTGTGAGTTAACTTTCTTTGACTAGGGAACTCATTGAAGAAGATTTCAACTTAGTAAGATGCTTGAAATAAGTTTTGAAATGTTGGTTTGATTAAAGCATGTAAAGCAATAGAAGAAGGAGAGGTACCAAGGGACTATGATTTTAGTGAAGGGCACCCCTTTTTGTTGTGTTGGCCCTTAATGACCATCTTTTGTTGTGTTAATTGGCCTTGACTCAACACTTGAAGTGTGGAATCCTAAATCCTATATTTAAAGGAGAGAGTGATAATGAAAATCTTAATCTTGAGTCAATATAAATTATTGGCATCACTCTCAATCTTGAGTAAATCTAAGCTATTGGCATCAAAACTTTGAGTTCCATAGGTTTTCTAAAATGGATGCAACATGATATTGAATGAATTATGTAGTGTAATTATTTTCCCTTTTTATTTTCTTGGTAAGAAACTAAATATGAATTAATGACTGACTACATAATGGTTTTGAAACCAATTCAATAATTTTTGTAAATGATATAATAAAAGGATGTTATGCCAGAGAAACTAACATCGTGGCTGAGTGTGAAAACACATATTGCAACTAGAATTCCTTATGTATGCCATGGAATTTAAGTCCTTGATGAAGGATATGAATGATATCACCTGTAAATATCAAAACATTAGTAAAAGAGTCTCCTAGTTGTGATACTTTGCTTCTATATGAAGTTTGGAACACAAAATATTCTAATTGAAAATTTTAGTATAAATCTCATGTGAATTGTTTGCAAGTGGTTTAGGTAAGATGATGGGAGGAAAGATGATCATTGTAAAATGGAGTGGCACAATGGAATACTTGGAAGTATTCCTCTTAATTCCTCTATAGATGGATACGTTAAATTACCTAAATGGAGCAACTAAAGGTTGAAAACTAGGAAACCCAAGAACAAGGCCACTAAAGTGATATTAGACATCGGGAAAAAAGGATATTTCTCAAGTATATCACCCAAGGAAGGGGATTTCATAGAAACTAAAATGGTGAGTGACTAAAAGAAGGTGATACTTGTCACACCCTCACTGGATTGAGAGTGTGAATGGGTATGTTCAATTTCAATAAATAAGCTAAACTTGTTACGTAGGGAAGCCTAATGAAGCAAAGGATAATCATATAGATAATCATTATGGTTAAATAAATATTATTATACATATTTGTGAAAGTTTAGGCAAATTATTATGTTTAGAAAAGATCGTGATACACTTGTTTGTTGATAAGTGTTGCAGGAATGTCAAAGGTATGAAAGTGACCAAACAGTGAAGAAAACACCATCACTAAAGTAACGGAAAGGACAAAGGACATGAAGAATAATGTTGATATGAAGGACTAAGAATGTTGGTGAAACTAAAAGGTAGTATTCCATAGAATATTGCATTGAATAAAAAGCACCTGAAATAATGCAATTTTGTTGAATATGACACCTAAAGGGTGATGTTCCTTTAAGGGGGAGGATATTGTAACATCCCCATCACTTAATCCTATTGATATTTTAATTATAAATAATTATGTTATTGATCCTTGTATGGGAATATAAATGTAAATGGGAAAATGACCTAAAATGATTGTAATTATAATTTAAATATCAGCTAATGAAATGGTGAAGCCTTGATATGACATAGACCATGTGAAGCCATGAGGAGAGGGAAGCCAATAAAAGGGGAATTGTAGGTTTAAAGTTACCAATGGATTATTGCTTGAACCAAATGTTATAAGCACCAATAATGTCAACCTTTCCTAAGAATATATCTAATGTGAAAATGTAGCAATCGTTGCCAGCATTTATGAGAATATTAGGTAGTAGTACCTAGCATGCTCAACAGGTTGACATTCACTAGATGTCTTGAATTAAGAAAACATGGACATAATTGACATGTAATTCCATAAAATGAAGAAACCTAATGAGTTTGACCATGAAAGGTAAAAAATACAAAGAAGTACATAGCTGAGAGGGACAATGGAGAGAAGTGAAAAGAAGATAAGAGTGAATGATAGCGTAGGGGGTAAGCAAGATCAATTGAAAAATAGAGATAAGAGGAAAGTTTAGTGTAGGGGTAGGCATAGTGAGGAAGAGAGATGATATGAATATATCATGTGAGTAAGAAGGGAAATTGGAGTGTGATTCAGGTTCGCCTAATTTTGTGAGGGATATTAGTGAGTAATTCCTTAGCCTAAGTTATAAAGTTGAATGGATTTATAAGGAATTATATTCTATGCACTAAGGCACTAGAGAGAGAGACTAAAGGAATATTAAATGAGTAAATGACTCTCCTTATGTTTTGAAAAACTTGTAGTGGCCACTTTATGAATGCAAGCAGACCCTAGCTCTACTGGTTGATAGAATCCATATTGGCCTCTAAATGGATGAAGGAGAGTGGTTTTCATATTTACACCATTAATATCCCAGGAGATGTTTCCCCTGGGGTGCTTGCTATGTAGAGCAACTAAGAAATCATCCATAATCATGGTTGGGTAAAAAATTTAGGCTTGGTGTGATCTTAAAAGAACTTATGAGTTAGCTTGATGAAGGATAATTTCCTTCATGACTTCACCTAATTATGTCGAGCTGAAATCCTCTCATGGCTTCTTTTTCTAGTTGTGGGGTGGCCAACGGCAAGAAAGAAAGTAGTGCAATTGAGCATACATTTGGGTAGCATATAGCTCACCCTTCATTAGTTGTATGTTTCATTTGATCAAATTAGATAATTTCTCTTATTGACTTAAATACGTAATGTAAAATAAAATGAATGAAATGGGATTTACGTTGATAGACCATGTATAGTTAAGCATGCATGATAAATTCATTGTAAGGCATGTGTGATGCTTATTTCTATTATAAAATGGTAAACTTGTTAGCAATGTCTAAATGAGAGTGTAAATTTGATTGTAATGGTTGTGATGACGGTGTAATGTTCATGTACATGCTTGTAAATATTTATGAGCTCTTACCAATTATGGTTAAGAATTCAAGGATAGGAATAGTAGAGTTATAGTCCCAGTTATTGTCTATGTTATTGGTGGATACGAACCTTAACCAAATAAGAATTTTGGCTCTATAAAAAATGGGAGTTGACTCAGTCTATTGGATAACCATGGTGATCAATTTGTCATGGGAATTCCCATTGAGTTTATATTAGTGAGATAAATCTCTCTTAAATTGACTCGAGAAGCTCCATGTTTGTTGTAGATATTAAAAAGGCCTTGTTGATCATTTAGGCCTAAAATTAATGGCCATAGCCTTCGCAGTAAGGTAAGGGTTGGGATGAGAGGTTGCTTCATAGTGGAGAAGGATATTTTTATGTAAAAGTCTATTGGGTAAGTTAAACACCCTATCAAATCTATTCCAACTCTTAATAATGGGATAAGTGTTACCTCTATGAACGTGGCATGACAAAATGAAATTTGAGTTTTGGCCACTAGATTGTAGACCATAAGGAAATTGGGATGGAGTCCATTATCATAACATTCAATGGATATTTTAGGATTGGAAGGCCTTGATCTTAAGCCCTAGTTAGATGTGACACAAGGGCCATGAAATACAACTAGTCTATAGGGGTTACTAGAATATTCAGCCCTAGGAGAATGGAAGAAACACATTTTGAAATTTCCCCAATATGGTGTGGTCTTGATCAATGGATCGATAATTGATTATAGGGTTTTCTATTAACTGGGAATGTAAATTGATAACATTGGGACCCTCAAGTATCATAGTAATAACACCAGAGTTCTGCAAGAATTGAAGGATGATGTTAGCATGACATTAGAAGTGATGACGCGATGTGCTAGGTGGACTATTTGTTCACCTAGATTCATTTTTTTTGCATGCTATCTAACTAGGAATATGAGTGACATGTGGACCATATTAGCAGTGCCATGTGGAAGGATACACATAATTCATGATAGGTGGTGGAGGTTGTGTAATCATCTACATGTGTTGGACTATGTTTGGGCTTTAGAGTTATGAGGTGGCATGCTGAGTTGACCTCGAGCCAATCGTCTCACTAGAAGTTTGCCAGTGTTTTCATTTATAGAAGAATTATAATATCCCAATAGCCCAACCTAATGTTATGTTAGATATTAGCTATATTAGCATATTCTATCATATTGGCTATATTAAATATGGGAACCCTAGAGGAAACAGATAATGTGGATGTAATGAAAATTGTAGATATGGTGAGGCTCTAATATGCCCAATGAGTCAAGGACATGTAATAGCATTAGAATAACACATATCCATGGTTAGCCTATTTTAGCCATGTAGCTTGTATTGAGGATAATGTGGCCCTTAAAGGTGGTGAATTTTTAAAGAAGCATAAGTTTGTGCTGGAGGATTATAATGAGATGAAATCTATATCATTGGAAAGTTCTCATTAAGAAAAAGATGATCACATCATTAGAAATATGATTTTAGGTGACGGAGGAGAGATGAATTTTGATAACCCCATCTTCATAATAAACTTTAAGGTTGGGTCTAATGACAGCCCACAACCCTAACAGGATATTAGGGGGTTGGGTGTTTTATAGAAATAAATTAAAAATAGTCAACAATATTATTATTATGAAAGTTATATATTTGGAATTTTCACAATTGACTTTATATATGTATATAGTTTCATTGATGATGGATTATATCATATGTAAAAATAAAGAAAAGAATAGATCCCAAACCAACAAATTTTTCATTTTGAACCTAGGTATGAAGCAACCAAGTAAGTAAACACATATTTTGAATTGGTTAATCTCATGCTCAAAAGAAATTGAATTAAGGGAACACAAAGATTATTAAATAATGCATACATTCTAAAGAGCATGCATGTTCCATAAATGAGGCTTCCAAATAACATGGTCGAAAGCCAATGCCTCAAATCTTACATGACATCTCAATGATAGCCTATGAATAGGGATTTGAGTGACATTAGGAGAATTTCAACATTAGATATAGTCTTAGGTCCTTATACTTGGTTTTTAGATGAATCATGAGACTTAAGCCATAAAACAAGACTATTAACGCATAAACATATAATCAAAGAACAATGAATCAAACTACTACATAAGACATATGTAGGGTATCCTTGTATTCCATGTATGGATCATACATGAATCATTTGATTACTAGTTATAAGTTTCATGGCCCTTGGAATGGTGGTGTGAGGACACATAGTGATTAGACAAAAAAAGTATTTTTTTTGCAATACATGGATTTGAAAAATACCTTGAATCACCACACAAGACTTCTCAATGTCATTTCCTTTAAGTAGGAATATGAGTGTTATTATGAGACATTTTATACTGGGTACATGAGTCTCTAGGTACTAGATTTATTAGGGTCCTAGCCACCCTAAATCCTAATAGATAGATTAATATATTGTGATGTAATAAAGTCCATTATTAGTAAATTTGGCCAGTAGCAGCATGAATGCAACTTTTTGATTATTGGAAGATTCCACCTACTAAAAAGTTCATCTACTAGAATTTTCTAAAAGGATGAAATGCAGTATATATATGGAGGTAGAAGCATCGTAAAATATGTCTTGGAGAATTATTGTGAAACATATGTGCTCTATTGGGAGTTTTCTCCTCAAGGAAGAAAGTGAAAATTATGCTCTATTAATAAATTTCTCTTATTTTGGCTCAATATATGCTCAATACCTAATTATTATTTTGATTATTATCTGAATGCTTTTTATTTTATGCTCTAAATATATTTATTGGGTACACTACATGAGGTATGAGAGAACTTTCCTTAGCCAAAAGAATATAGGGAATTTATTTTTTGTATTTTGCAGATTTTTCCAATGACAAAAAAGAGGGCAGTGCACATTAGATTAATTTTGAAAACCTTCTGAGTAGACTTTGTAAAAATGAACTATAGATATGAAATTCTCCACCCTATTTGAAATAAAAAATATCATCGAAAATGGATTCCAAACATTAGAGATATCGTTGATTTAAAATAAATATCTTTAAAGGTTTTTGAGGGATGATGCCACAAATTGCAGATATGATATATTTTCACAAAGTGACTAGATTTTGGTCAAACTAGAGACACTAGATGCAAAGTGGGTGTGGCATTGAATTATTGAGGTCATAATTGAAAATCAGAGAGATACAACCATGATTATGATCCATTTCATCTAGCTACCTCAATATTTTTTCTTTATAATTCTTGTGTTGATTCTTATGTATTATTTGGTTTATTGTTAAATTTAAGTGTTTGTCTCTTATTATACTCTCAAATATATGGTGATACTTAAAATTTGATATTGAAAATTTTAGAAAAATTACAGGCTAGAGATGTATTCTTCCATCTATTAAAAAACATAGTAATCTATTATTTTACAAGTAAAACTATAGTTGGGGAAGAATACTTGAAATAAATACACATGGTTTTAATTAGTTGCAAACCTTGGTAATCATTGTGAGTACCCCTTTGAGTAGTACTTCATTAGAAAACATGTCTACACATGATCTTACGTCCACTTATCTTACATAATAGTTGTCTCTAAGGTGCAAGAGGTGCACAAAAATCTTATAGTTTATGCCAACATCCTACGCATTCTCAAAGATAATTTAGCCATGTCCTATAGCTAGATGAAGCAACAGATTAATCAACATATATCCAAATTCCATTTTGTTGAAGGGATCATGTGTTTATGCATCTAAAACCATATAAGAAAAGATCCCTCAATGTTGAACATTGATAGAAGCTAAGTCCAAAATTTTATGGCCCTTATACAATTCTCTAGTGTATTGGACATATAGTTTCCAAATTATAGCTTCCATGCCACTTAAAGATCCATCCATATTTTCATGTGCCTTGCTTCAAGAAAGTGATTCTATATCTAATTGAAATGTTCCAACTTGTCTACCAGAACTGATTGAAGAAGGTTCCATTTGGTGCAGCCTCAATTGATCCTTAGCCACCATGAGATGCATCGATTCCAATGTACAATTCAAGAAGTTCTAATACAATGAAATGATACATTTCTAGAGGATGCCATCTAGGGGCCAAATAACATTCTAAAGCATTTTCAACATCTCAAACCCTTAGGACAAGGCTATTCTCTAAGGAGGGAGGGTATGTTAAGGTCCTAGCCACCCTAATCCCTGATATATAGATTAATATATTTTTATGTAAGAATGGTTGTTATTAGTAAATAAGGCCAATAGTAGTGCGGAAACAACTCTTGTAAGATGGCTTACTAGAATATTCATCTTCTATAATGTTATAGATGAATAGAAAGCGGTATATATTGAGGAATAAAAATTGTAAAATATGTCTGAGAGAATTATTTTAATAGACATATTCTCTATTGGAGACTTCCCCCTTAAAAAGGTAAGTTGAAATTATGTTATTGTAATAAAATTCTATTATTTTGGCTCTTGGTATTATTGTGCTCACTATTTTATCACTCTTTTGTAGACTATCTGAACTTTGTTTTATTTTTTTCTCTAACTATTTGTATTGGATATGCTATAAGATATCATTGAATGAGGAACCCTATGCTTATGGATAGTAGGGTCTCCCCCAAGTTACAGGAGATAAAAAGGTATGGTCATAGGAATCTTCTAAGCATCAATGTTCAAGAAAGAAACATTGATGCAACACACATGATATCTAAACTATGTCCTTAGCCTCTATGGGGGGTATATTGATAATATTAAGATTTTTTTAGAACTAGATATGGGTCTTATAGTCTTGATGTTCTTAATATTGTAAATTGATGTTCTTAATATATTATCGGTCAGACTCATATTACAGGGAGTTGCCCCTCCCTTTATACTGTGCAATTGTTGTTCTCTTTTATAATTGCTGATGATAATGAATGAGTATGGGTGTTCATTAGTATAAAGGATAAACATAATATTGCTTGGTTGCGAAACACAAAATAATTAAGGAAAAAGTGTAATAGGCGTAGTCCATGAACATTAGTATTGGTGAAAAGAAAGTGTTCGGTGGTGCCACACCTCGCTATAAGCGGTTGGAAGACTACCGCAGGTGTAGGGGCGTGACAGGTGGTATCAGAGCTTCGGTTTGAAGCCGGTGAGCAGGGTTGCTCGTGACAGTGGAAAGGGTACTTGCAGGTGAAGGAAGTCGTTTCACACAAGTGGAACAAGGGTTGGTTCAGGTTGCAGGTGACTTGGTGAAGCTGGTAAAGAATCGTGAAGGATGTCTATCTTGCAGGAAATGGGTTTTGCAACCTTCGAGGAATTTGAAGGGAGTCTACTTGAAGAATCAAGGGAGGTTGAACAAAAGTTTGCAGAATGGGGCAAAGGCTTGTTCAAAGCAAAGGATGCTCTTCGTGCCTTGGCCAAGGAAGGGATTTCTGACAGGAATAGGGACGAAGCCTATCAACTTGCAAAGGAAGTGGACTTGTTTGAAGCAGAACTCAAGGAATTGGAGATAAGGCAGAAATTGATTCGAAAGAAGTGGGAATGGCTAACTCTTGAGGTGAAGCATTCCATAGCTTTGACTCATAAGGAGAAAGCTGCAAAAGATAAGAAGAATGAAGATGCTTCTGTGGGGATGATGCAGATACTTGGTGCTTCTGCTACTACGGAGGTGGCCTCTAGGAGGGATCCTGAGAGGAACAAATTGGAGTATGTTCGAATGAAGGTTGGAGGTGCTGATGTACTCACTATGGTGGATAGTGGGGCTTCTCACAACTTCATGGGTGAGGATACTGCGAGAAGAATTGGGCTGAAATTTGTACCGGCAAAGGCACAAATGAAGACAGTGAATTATCCTCCTATTGAGATTCTTGGTATAGTTGAGAAGGTGGACACTACACTTGGTGAATGGATAGGGAAGGTTGATTTCACTATAGTGCGGATTGATGACTATGAAGCTGTATTGGGGATGGAATTCATGAAACAATTTGATGCTATGATTGTTCCACATTTGAAGAAGCTCTATATTTACGATGGAAGGGAAGATGTTCCCATCAGTGTGCCAACCATTGGTGTGACAAGACCTGATTGTAAATTGGGAGTGATGCAAATGGAGGATGAGAAGAGAATGGGAGACATGAGTAAGCGATTGTCTACGGTTGAGGCAAAGCTTACCGAGCAGTCATTGGTCATCAGGTCACTTTCAGATAGCATCTTGGACTTTTCAAGAAGGCTAGAGTTGGTTGAGGATGATGATGATGATGAAGAGGTATATGTGAGGCCGGATGTCCAGAAGGAAGACCGGGTTGCTTATCTACAAAGGATGGAGATTGAGGATCCTGATAGATGGATAGAATTGATTATTGAGGGAGAGCCTTCAAGCTCTACTCCCTCCACATCTTCTTAGATGGACAAGAATATGGGGCTCATTGTTAGCTGCTCATGGCAGTGAGTCCTTAAACATGTTGAGCAGGTATGACTGATGGTGCATGGATGGCTTGGCATCAAGCATCATGACATGTTGCAGATGAGATGGAGGGAGTTTCCATGGACCTGAGCATGGATTACACTTATGGAGATAGATTCTTGATGATTCAAGAATGTGGCAGGACGTTTTGAGGAACAACTAATGATGGCATGAGGATGTTCACTCTCATGGGTTCAACGTGATAGTTGGATTAGCTACCCAACTAGTTCAGACATGGGGTCGCGAAGTGTGCAGAGATATGTTAGCATTGTGTTGGAGTATCATGCAGAGGCTCACATTGGGGACACATGATGAGGTCGACAAGAGATGTTGCAATGGAGATTGTGGCAGAGGGGTCATGATCATGGATCAAGATGATATCTGACGGAGGACATACCATTGAGGTGTATACCTTGGTATGGTGAACTTGGTGGCAGTTGTTCACTAAGGTGAGACATGATGGAGATGGAGTTCTACATATGTTGCAGGGATGTTTGCCTTATGTGGAGAAGTTGACATCATGGATAGTGATGATCTTGGTGGATTGCTATAGAGATGATATGTTGTCGAGGATGACAACGATTTCAAGTGGAGGAGAATGTAAGGTCCTCGAGTTCGTAGACTCGACCGGGCGCGAGTGAGCGCACACGACGGGCGCGCGGATGGGCATGCGGGTGAGCGCACACGGCGGGCACGTGGGCGGGCCAGCGGGCGAACGCACACGGCAGGCACGCGGACAAACATGCGGGCGGGTGCACACGACGGGCGCGCGTGTGAGCACACACGACAGTCGCGCGGGGGGGCGTGCGGGCGTGCAGGCGGGCAGAGCTGCATGCAGATGCGACAAAAAGCCGAGTTAAGTGCGACAAAAGTCGAGACTTGGCGAAATAAGGAGCGATGGTTTATACCATGACTTGGAGAGTTGTGCGATGGGTTGGCGGACCTATGAGGAAGGGCAAGGTCAACTTGAACATGGCATGTGAGAGGGGTGTGTCGGCGGTCGGCTGGGCAGCCCACCCACGCACTAAACAGCATATATATTGGAGCATTGGAGCTCATTTGCAAAACGCATTCGACTTGGACATCTTCGCAAGAGCTCAAGGAAGAAAGACAAGTGCGCAGTTTTGGAGAGGGATGCACATAGCTCATGCGCACTTCATAAAGGCGCTCACTTGGTGATACTTGGAGTTGGTCGAAGGTTGGGCAAGGTGTGCCCGGGGTTGTTTTGAAGTGCGGTTTGTGCCAGGACTTGGCGTGGGTGTCTTGGTGGCTCGGGTGAGCACCCGCCCATCGTGCAAGGTGTGCACAAGATTGTAAAAGGCATGGTTGCCTTTAATTGTAAAACTGGCTAAGTATGAGACTTGGTCTTGCCAAGACATACTTGTATATTGTAAATTGATGTTCTTAATATATTATCTGGCAGACTCATATTAGAGGGAGTTGCCCCTCCCTTTATATTGTGCAATTGTTGTTCTCTTTTATAATTGTTGATGATAATGAATGAGTATGGGTGTTCATTAGTATAAAGGATAAACGTAATATTGCTTGGTTGTGAAACACAAACTGAGTAAGGAAAAAGTGTAATAGGCGTAGTCCATGAACATTAGTATTGGTGAAAAGAAAGTGTTCGATGGTGCCGCACCTCGCTATAAGCGGTTGGAACACTACAGCAGGTGTAGGGGCATGACAGGTGCCCTCGCCCGCTCACTCGCCTCACCCTCCCACCCGCCCGCCCGCCCGGTGCCCTCACCCGCCCCCCCCCCCCCCCCCCCCCCCCGCCGGCGCCCTCGCCCGCTCACCCGCCTCACCCGCCCGGCGCCCTCACCTGCCCGCCTGCCCGGCACCCTCGCCCGATGCCCTCACCCGCCCGCCCGCTCGGTGCACTCGCCCGCCCGAGTGCCCTCACCCACCCCCCTGCCCGGCGCCCTCGCCCACTCACCCACCCTACCTGCCTGGTGCCCTAACCCACCCACTCACCCGCCTCACCCGCCCGGCGCCCTCACCCGCCCCCCCGACCAGCACCCTCGCCCTCCCGGGTGCCCTCACCCGCCCCCCCGCCTGGAGCCCTCGCCCTCGCCGAGGCCTGCGCGACCCGGGCGGCCCTCGCCCCCGCCCGGCAGGCGGCAGGGCGATTCCCGGAATTGCCCTGCCGCCTGCCGGGCGGGGGCGAGGGCGAGGGAGGGTGGGCGGGTTAGGTCGCCGAGCGGGTGAGGGGGGTGAGGGCGCCCGGGCGGGGGGGCAGGCGGGTCAGGTTTCCGAGCGGGTGAGGGCGCCGGGTGGGGTGGCGGGTGAGGGCACCCGGGCAGCGAGGGCGTCGGGCGGGCGGGCGGGTGAGGGCGTCGGGCGGGTGAGACAGGTGAGCGGGCGAGGGCGCCAGGCGTGGGGGGGCGAGTGAGGGCACCCGAGCGGGCGAGGGCGTCGGGCGGGCGGGCGGCGAGGGTGCGGGAGGGTGAGGGCGCCAGGCGGCCGAGCGGGCGGGCAGGCGAGGGCGTCGAGCGGGTGAGGCGGGTGGGCGGGCGAGGGCGTCGGGCGAGGGGGCGGGCAAGGGCGCCTGGTGGGGGGGCAGGTGAGGGCACCCGGGCGGGCGAGGGTGCCGGGCAGGTGAGGCAGGTGAGCGGGCGAGGGCGTCGGGCGGGCAGGCGGGTGAGGATGCCGAGCGGGTGAGGCAGGTGAGTGGGCGAGGGTGCCGGGCAGGGGGGCGCACGAGGGCGCCGGGCGGGGGGGCGGGTGAGGGCACCCGGGTGGGAGAGGGCGCCGGGCGGGCGGGCTGGTGAGGGCGCTATGTGGGTGAGGTGGGTGAGCGTGCAAGGGTGCCGGGCGAGCGGGTGAGGGTGCCGGGCGGGTGAGGCGGGTGAGTGGGCGAGGGCGCCAGGTGGGGGGGCAGGTGAGGGCGCTGGGCGTGGGGGCAGGTGAGGGCACCTGGGTGGGCGAGGGTGCCGGGCAGGCAGGCAAGCGAGGGCGTCGGGCGAGTGAGTGGGTGAGGGCGCTGGGCGGGCGGGCGAGTGAGGCGGGTTAGGCGGCGAGGGCGCCGAGCGGGGGGCAGGTGAGGGCACCCGGGCGGGCGAGGGCGCTGGGCGAGCAGGCGAGGGTACCGGGCGGGGGAGCGGGTGAGGGCACCCGGGCGGGCGAGGGCACAGGGCGCAGGGCAGATGAGGGCGCCGGGCGGGTGATGCGGTGAGCGGGCGAGGGCGCCAGGCGGGGCGGGCGAGGGCACCGGGCAGGCGAGGCGAGCGATGGCGCCTGGCAGGTAGGGCGGGCGAGGGCGCCGGGTGGGGAAGCGGGTGAGGGCGATCGGGCGGGTGAAGGCACCGAGTGGGCGGGCTGGTGAGGGTGCCTGGGCCGGGTGGGAGGGGGGTGTTTGGGAGGGTTGGAGCGCATGGGGTTGTGAGGGCGCCTAGGAGGGGGGGTGGGTGAGGGCGCCCGAGGGTGTGGTGGGAGGGTTGGGCCGCAGGGGCAGTCGGTGGGGCGATTGTTGATCATACAAATAAATAATTTATGATACATTTTCGTTGTTAATTTAAGTTAATATGTTTTTATTATTTACTGATTTCTATGTTTCTATTTTTCAGGAAAATGGCATCACAGAGAATTTCAGTGAATCTTTCTGGACCAAAGACTCTTAAAGGTGCATCTTCAAGAAACATTGGTGAACGAACTCCACTTGAGCTCATGACTACAAATCTTTCAAGTGATAAGAAGATGATTTCAGACTGGAAGAATTCGAAAGAAGTGAAATTTCTATCAAGAATCTGGTATGTGAAAGAAAAAGAAAAGACAAATTTGAATATATATCTATATATTGATATACAGAATGATAATGGAAATTTTGAGGTGATGGGAAGAGTCATAGATATGTGTTCGGTACCGGACACTGAAGTTGTTTACATACTTACAAAGGCTCCCAAGTCACATGAAAGGATTAAATACCGACTATCATATTCATTGTATGACACGAGAGAGGTATCTACAAAGTTGGGTAAACAAATCGTAAATGAGATGACACAAAACATCGTAAGTATTGTTATTTATATTTGTATTTTGCGTTCTTGAAAGTGTCTCACTATATTTTTTAGCTTTGTTTTTTATTGAAATATGATATTTTGTTTGGCAGAATTTTGTTGAAAGTTGTTCAATTAGGTTGGGAGGCATTCATTTCATAGAGCATGATATCATGAAAGTTGTCAGCAGTTTTTACTCAGTGTCAGAAGAAGATATGGAGAATAGGCAAAATGTAGTAATTGATGATGCTACAAAACTACATCCAAAGAATCAGAAAAAAAGGCCTCTAGTGGATAAATCTAGCAAGGGTAAACAAGTTACTTTTGAGAACGATGAAGTTGAAATTGACAGTGAAGCATATGTTGTCATTACTGAAGATGACATTGGAACTGAGAAGAGCCATAAGAAACCAAAAGTAACAATGCCCAAGAATAAATCTGTTGGGAATGTTATGACCAAGAAAAGTAACGCTGAAATTTTGAAGCAGTCATTACTAGCAGTCAAGAACCTAGTGAAACTTCAAAAGAAAGGAGAGAAATCATTACACCAGGAGCTGATTTAGAGGATGGCATTATCAAAACAAAACAAAATGTTATTCGAGAGAATTTGACAAAGAGAAACTTAATTTATGGTGGTCACACATTTTAGCTTAATGTGTGGCAAACCTATAAAGCAAGTGAAGGACAATGTCAATATCAAGTTAGAAAGCCACATCATCTGCATGTTAACAACTTGAAGACATTGATGAGGTACAATCCATATGCTCATGTGGTTAGTTATGTGCTTCTTGTTGATCCACTTCAAGTTCCCAACAAAGAAGCATTTGATAAGTCAAAATGTTTTGAATACAATTATTATGTGCTTGGGGGGAACCATTCTGTAGAAGCTCAAAGACAATTGATGGATGAATATCCTAATAACCCACGTTTTGAAATGATGAAATGTATCATTTATGCTGGTTTATCAGATATAGAAGCAAAGTTAGTGGCATGGGATCATAATTCAGATAATGAATATAGGATGTCTATGACTTTCATCCAAAGGGTTAGATTTATTCATAGTGAATTTGAAGAAAAATGTGGTGGGGATAGGGTAAATGTTACTGCAGATTTCCGAAAGGAATGTTGTATGGAAATAGGATATCAAATTGAAGAGAAAACAAATTCAAAAGGTGGAAAAGGAAACAAACATAGTGATTTATTCAGAGGTGTTGATAACATTTTCCAATTGGCATTTAGAACTGGAGATGTTTGGAAGTTGATTGATGAGATTTTTACCATGTGGGAAGACATTGCCATTAAAAACCAGAAGGTCAAAAAGTCTAAGCCATTGATATGTGGCAATAGTAAATTAGCTCCTGAAATGAAGCAGCTTCCAGACGATATGACTATCACACCTTGGAGGGCGATGCAAGGAGTGAAAGATGATAAAATTGTCAAAACAATATTATCTCATGTGAGGTCAGGGGAATTATCATTGGAGGAAATGTCTGAAGAATTTCAAAAGTAAGTTTGTTGAATTATTTTTATTTATTTCTAGATTATAATTATATTTTAAATAAAACATGTTGTTCTTCGTAGTACTTGTTATACATATCATTATATTAACTTTTTGTTACTTTATCTATGCAGTCACAAAGTTTATATGAAAATTCAAGAACAAATGGTTAGATTGTTGAATGAAGATAGTTGGGATGATGTTGTACGCAACTATCCAGATTCAAGTTCTACATCAACATTAAAAGCTTTTTATCTTGCATTTAAAAAGGTATCTTGATTTATACATTCATTTTTATTCACCTGTGTACTATTTTTAATTTATAACTTACACATATATTTGTTTATTTTATAAAAGATGAGGAAGGATGATAATGGAGCGCTAGATAGTTTCAAAACCTTTATTGAAAAAATAAAGATCGAAAGAATCAAAAAGCAACGTATTAAGAATGTTCAACTTGATCCAAGTCTTAATCATTTCATTTGGAATGGGCTAGACACTATTCAATATCAAGTATTACAAGGCGACTGTGAAGACATTGCTAAACTCATACCTAAAAGGGATTATGCCCTAGTCATTGCAAATATTCCCCATGGTTTCAATATTCCAAACATTGAATAGGATAGTGACCCTTATACTTATCAAGCTTTTAGTAAAGTGATTGTGGGATTTGTAGAAGTCACGTCATCACCATTATGGAGATTTGTGACATTTCATTCAGACACAAAATTGGCAATGATATTGTCAAGCTTCATGGGGAAAACAAATTCAAGGATGCAGCTTACATGGTAAGAAGTTTAAAATTTATATTTGATTAATGTTGAAAAATTTATTTATGTACACGTTAATTCAACTTTTACTATTTCATGTTACAGGAAAAATCCAAATCTTTTTAACAATGAAGATCAACAATTTATAAATGATTGTGAGTTCATTCATATTGATAGTTGGGCAAAAGATGATAGCCATATGTCTATGATTTTTAGTCGGGTAGACGGAAAGATTCATAGCCAAATACTGAATTATGATGCTGTTGTGAGAAAACTAACGTATGAAGACAAAGAAGAAAAAGGAGAGATAGTTAACATTTATCAAAAACGACAATTATTGATTAATTATATTATAGACATTTTTTCGGATGAAGGAGATTGGGTTCTGGATTTAGTTTCCGGCTCAGGTAAGTTTTATTATATGGAATTGAACTTCAATATGTTATTTTTTAATTAATATGTCATTGTACTAATTTAGTTCATTATTTCTTTTGTGCTTGATAATTAGGTACAACTCTAGCATGTTGCCTTCAAAAAGGAAGAAATTGCATTGCAATTGAAAAATATCCAGTATAGTGCAATTTCATTCAGCAAAGAATTAATGCTCTTCAATTTCTTCCAGATGCAATGCAAGAAATTGGGTTGAAGAAAGGGGACTTTAGTGAATCACGTGTGGCAAAAAAGGCAAAGGAACCCCAACCACCATTACATGGAATGTTTGGAAAGACATACATTGAGAGATTCGCAGACATCAAAGACCCATTAGAAGAGGAATATGAGCAAAATGAAACAGAAACTATTGTGGAAGAAGACAATGATGAAACTCTAGAGGAGGAAGAGTTTGGATTACGTGACATTGTTGATTAAATTTAAGTTATGCTTGTAAATCAAGCTTTGCAATGTTTTATAAAGATCTCAAGAATGCCAGAGAAATGTATGAGACGCGAACTTCGCTAAAGAACAAAAGTAAGATCATTGACCTGGAAGCCATGGTCCAGGAGGAAGAAAAGAAGCGGTCGGAACAGGACATTGAAAAGGAAGTGGATTGGCTGCAAGACCCCGGCACTGTGACCAAACAGGCAACTCAGTTTGTCAGGACTCAGGCAGAGAGCTGGCGCATGAAAACTTTGCTTGCTCAAGCCTTGAACATGCAAGCAAACAACGCAGATCAACTGAAAAGAGACCAGCCTATTTCTGAAGCCAAGTTGGAGGAACACATCGCAATCTTAGAGAGCCTGGACTTTAAGGTTAGTGCGCTGGAGCAGGAGGTCGACAACATCTCCAAGAAACTCACAGTGCTCATCAAACTCCTCAGGCACACTATTGGACAAGAATCCAGGCAAGCCGAGCATCCGAAGAACGAACCGATGGGAGAGCTTCACGGCCAACATCCCAAGCCAGCGCAGGCTGGCATCTCAATTTCTGAACCAGCTCCAGAGACCTCAAGAAACTATGTGGTGCTCAAAATGTAAAGGAATCGTTCGGTTTGTGGTTGGTTTCCTTGTGTCTTCGGTTAGTCCTCTAGGTGCTCGGCTGTTAAGCTGGTTAGTTGGTCTGTTGTTGTTCCCTTCTATTATTCTGATAAGTGTGTCTGTAGTTTCTGTAATCTGGCTGCTGCCTCATGCAGACAGAAGTTTAAGTGTTTATCCTTTGTTAAGATATGTGACGGTGCCACCCTGCACGGTGTGCTTATGACAGTTTTGGTTAGCCTTTTTGGTCAATTTTGAAGGTAGGCCTGCAATCTAGCGGCCCTCGATCTGCTAATGCAGATTTTTTGTACCATATTTACCTCCTTTTAATATAAATTTCCGACTTACACAAAAAAAAGCTTTGCAATGTTTTGACTTTGACATTTTATGAGAAGAATAAACACTCAATTAGGGTTGTTATACATTCAATATTTGTAATATGTGATTTTCGCATTGATTTTTAAGTTAATCATTATTTTTTGAAAAAAAAAGTGATTATTATTATTTTTTTAACATGAAATTCATAAAAAAAGCTATTATTTTACCATTTTTAGTTAAAATTATCGTATAAAAATTGTGATTTTGACATGTCAATTCTAGCAAAAAATTATCAAAACGTGTAGATTTTTAGTTATATTTATGTTAAAAATGGTTATTTTTATGTCCATTGTTAAAAAATATTGTTTTTTAGAAACAATTATTTCATGTGGATTGAAAAATTAATTAAGGATGTATAAATATGTAGAATATCGAAAATTCTAAATATTGACCTCCTAATTTAAAAATGCAAAACAATAAAAACCTCACTAAAAAAAAGTTAAAATTAAAATAAAAAACAAGAAAATGTGAAGAAAACAACCACTTCAAAAATGATCAAATTTACAAAATAATTATTTGTATTTTATACATTAGAAAATTTAAAGCCAAAAAACAGGTCTTTTAAAAAAAATGGGGTGATGCAGAATACTCACTTTTTTAAATCAACATGAAAATCAATACCATTTTAAAACGATTCTAAAATGTAATGTACATAAAAAAATTAAAGTGCCAAAAACTATGCTCTAAAAAAAACATGTTCGTTCTACATCACCCCTTTTCAAAATCAGGTCACTTTTTTGCTATCTCTACGAAACGGGTAACAGTATCAGTTCCCGTTTCGAAGTTTACATTGTTTTTATGTGGACAATCTCTCGTCCGATGATCCTCATCGCATATCTGACACCCCACAGGGGGTTTCCTTTGCCCAGAAGGGTTTGCAGAAGGTTTTTTAGGAGATGACTTATCCTGCTTCTTTTTTCTCCCTCTCTTTTTCTTCTTGCCCCCTGGTTGTTTCAGTTGTTTGCCCTTGTCGGTCGACACAACATTTACTTCTGAGGCGAGAAGTTCCTCATTTGCATTTTGACTAGAAATCTTACGTCTTTTAGATGTAGCCTTTGTTGATTTCGTGTTTGTAGTACCAATCACGCCATCGCCGGCATGAGAGTCATTGTTCGATTTAGGAGGAGGAGGAACAGAAAATTCTGGTCTAGGAGCATCAGGTATTTTATTGTAGAGCATGCCAGACTGAGTATAGATCAAGTCCAGATATTGTGCACGAGCAATAACTTGCTCTTCAGTGACAACTCCTCCCTTTGCCACATTTTCTGTGATAGAAGGTAATAATGACTTAATAAACCATTCAGCTAAAAGCTGATCAGAAACATACATTTTTACCATTATACGATGACGTCGCCACTCATGAATATGATAGGATATGTGAGTGGCCGTTTTTTGCTTGAAATTGGTAAGAAGTTTCGTTCCTGTTTCGTACCTTATCAGTAACTGAAAATGGGTTAAAAAGGTTGTGGCTAAGGTACTGAAGTTGTCAAACGAAGCTCTGGGTAACTCGATATACCATTTTGCTATCGGACCAGTTAACATCCTCTGAAAAAGGTGAAGCCTAATCGAATCATCGTTTAGGGTGTTTGATGAACACCATAGATGAAAGGTCATCACATGATTCGACGGATCTTCACCCGGATTTCCATTAAATTTAGGGATATCTGACGGAAGTTTATGTGGAATCGTTGGCCACCAAGGGGCGTAAGCAATTGGATCGTTCGTTAGCCGATTTAGATCCGGTAACTCTAAAGTCGCCACGAAGGGTAACTGTTGATTCAGGTTTGGCGAAGCATACCCAGGATAAGATGGAATCACCTGAGCGGTTGGTCTTTGCATACCGGCATAATGCATTTGATGCTGGTAACTTTGGTAAGGTTGATGGGCATAACCATTGTAGAATGGTTGATTTTGACCGTTTTGAATATACGGCTGCCCATTATTTGCAAATATTTGTTGCTCAGATCCTTGGTATACTTGTTGGAATTGTGGTTGTTGGTATTGCACCAGCTATGGTTGCAAAGCCATGTTCTGTTGTCCAATACTGACAGTTTGACCAAGATGAGGGGTAATTGTACCCGTTTGGGCCTGTGTCATTGCACTAGTTGGCAATCATGTTTGAGTTGCAGGGACAAGAGGTTGTTGCATTACAACCTGAGAAACCTGAGGTTGACATACAACAGGCAACGCTTGTACTTGCGACACTGTCACAATAGCTGGCGTAGTTGGTATATTTGACATAGGTAAACATTGTTGCATTGAATATACAACTCTTGGTTGTTGAGGCAGTATTGGAACCCACCCGCTAGATGTAATTTCAGCATAACCTGAATTTTTTTGTGAACTCTTGTATGTTTGTCCTCTCGGAGGAGTTAATGAAAGGGTATATTGCCCCCCAAACGACGGTAATCTGGCACTTAAAGGAATGGTTTGCCCTTGAGGACCAGACTGCCCAAATTGACACTGTGAAGGATCAATTTGTTGAGACTCAACATAAGAGTTCCCGGATGTTATTCCGGATGAACAAACGGGAACATACCATACAGTCGAAATAGCCCCTGAGTGGGCTCCATCTAGCGATTGAGAGCTAGTTGGGACAGATGGTATGCCGGCGAACATTGTCGAAGTGACAGCAGGAAGCTCTGCTATCGCTGTTCGGATGACACAGTCCTAGATGTCGACGGTTGTTCAAACATTTCTAATCTATCCAAAAGATTTCCTAGCAATTCTATAGGAGCTTCTAATAACGGTAGACTAATTTCTGTTGAAGAAGGATATAGGGTGATCCGGACTCCAAATTGCGATGGAGTACTAGACGAAGGATCTTCCACAATCTCTTCTATAGCAATCAGACTAGGTGGAAGAGGCAGACCGTCAGGTCCGTAAAATATTTCCGGTGCCGAAGAAGGTATAGAATCTGCAGCGACAGATGTTTGGGGAATAACACCTTCCGAATCAGCCATAGATGGAGATGGTTCAGTAACAAAAGTGTTTACCTTCACACTAGGATCAGTTCTACCATCCTTTGGTGGCTGCTGACCTTCTTCTGTAAAGGAAGGGATACCAGAAATTTTTGGAGTAACTGGGGTTTCTGATGGTGTTGGAACACTTGTTCTAACTTTACCAGGGGATTTGGAACCGGTTAAACGAGTTCGCTTTGTCCTTAACAATTTCGATTCTGGAGACAAAGACGGTTGACTCGTAAGTCTCCGTGAACTATGTGGCAGAAATCCATGCACCACTCGATACCAACGCTCAAAGAAGTGCCACCGGGCACCATGGGGCATCCCATATGATACCATGCATCTACCACTCTACTACTAAGCCTTAGAAAACCTAAACAACCCAACTCCTTGTAGAATAACGAGAATGACACTACTGTGACAATCCTTAGTATCCCCTATGTCCAATATATCAGTGAGAGAGCACTATCTCCATGCAATTCCATGTCTGGTGTCTTGTTGATGCCACATCCTCCTACTAGATGATTCTAGAGTAGGCTAATAGCTCTATGACCCCATGCACGATCGATATTCCAAGACATTTCATGAAATAAGTCTTCTCCCTTATCAATACATTGTGTCACCAGGGTTGATGGAGATCTAAAAGTGTGTGGGTGCTCGATCACTCGATCCATCAACTTCCACCACTAACCAACCCCATGCTATGGTGGGGAATCCCACCTAGATTCCATTAAAATTCTAGTCTGTAGACCCCTCTAGTAACCCATGACCTTTGTCGGACTATACTTCTGGTCATGGATATACCCAGGAACCTAGTCGACTGCACTAGACACTAACTCAATATCTCCCGCCATCTAAACCCAAGAGAGGGATCGAAGGCATGAACTCTCATACATGAAATAACTCCCATCTACGAATTTTGTGAACTACGCAAATCATGTCACCTCATCTCACAATCTTGATCAACACATGAGATATGTCTAGATAACTTTGCCTCTCTTTCTCCAATGTGAAACAATAACCTAACAGTGCTATCAGCCCTACCTAGCTATGCTTTCAGAGGGTTATCTTCTAAAATTATGATAATTGTACTGGTTGTTGATACACTTGTATGCTCCTCCTCGATGGCTGACTCGAAGGATGGTTGCTCATCCTCCTCCACCATGGGCTCAACATGAGTCACTAATTGCACCTCCATAGGCAGCTCATCATTCATAAAATCCACATCAAGCTCATGCCCCTCTATGTGCATCACCCATAATTTTGGGTATAGTTTGTAACACCCTCCTCCCACATCTACAAAATTGATTGACCAACCAAGGTAAACATGTGATGAGAGGCTACTATGATGGGACTCAACCTCATATGTGGCATTAAGGAAGTGGAATTAACGGAAACACAACATACAAACCTTCCATAACAACAACAAGACTCCCAGGAACCATCCCAACAGTAGCCCTTGGGTTCCACTGAGTTTTTAGACCAATTAACACCCGAAGACTCCCATGATATGGGCATGCCTGCATCCATATGGCTTTGGGTGCTCCCACAACATGGTATGCTAGCATCTAGGGACTATTTTTCTCAGCGTTGTGTGAGCGTCCTTGGGATTTGAGTCAATTTTTTATGCCTAGAGCCCAGGTCACTGCCCATAGCTAAGTGACACCTTCAGAACAGAAAGATAATAGTGGAATGATGATACAAATGCAATTACTTGAACAAGCTCTTGACTGGACCCCTACTAGCCATGACAAACATTTCATCAAACATATCACAAATATGTAATCTACATGTGTAAATAATAGATTGAAGCATAGGGGTCTCATACTTATTTAAGAATCACTACGAAGCATTGTTCCCTTATATCATTAGCTGCATTACCATTTATTAGGTCATAAAGACATTGTTTATTCATTTACCAATCAAAATGTGAGGAGAGACATACATCATTAGTGTCATAATACATGCTTATAACCAACAAAATAGTAACAGAAATATCAAGGATACATCAACCATCAAATCCACATATAAACAAATACATTTGTACATAATTTATCGAGGAAACAACCTTATTATTAATGAATGAAAAATCTAACCCAGGGATGGGACTACCACGTTCGACCTGACCATACAATGGCTAGGCCAAATTTATCTTCAGTCATTCACCCCATGCCATATTCCAAGCATGAATGTGGGACTCAAACCAAAATAACCAACCAGGGCATCCCGAGGCTAAACCACCTCACCCTCATCAATAGAAACCAAGCTTTACTGTAAAACATCACGGATCACTAGGTCAACACAATAAACATGTAATAATAGGCTTTACCATGATCTCCATCATAGCACTAGGCCATAACAAGCATGGATTCCACCCATTTTCCCTACCTACATCGTGAGGAATTTTCCTATCTCCTAGTCTCTCAGGATTTACCGAAATCCACATCTAAACATTGGGCCCTAAACCACTCTCCAGGATTTACCACATATCCCATCCCAAGATTACTAGGCCTGATGGAGATCACCCACCTTTAGGCTTTACCGTATATGCCGCCATTCACCAATCAAGTATTCCTAGGCCCACCGAGGCAACACAAAATCTAGCTTTACTGTAAACCACAATTTGATTCAGGGGTTACTAGGCCATGTGTTCTATCATTCGGAGATGCACCTCACCCAATTTCAAATCCATCTGAAAATCTAGTTCAACCAAAACATGAGAACTCCATCACACCATGGTTATCTAGAAATGGCAAGGCTAGGTTGAAAAGAATGTCACATCTAGCAAAGCCCATTCCATAACAACAAAATAACCACATGCAATACCATGGATAAAAAAATCTAGCAAGGAAACACACATGCAAATCGATACCTGTAAAGAATATTTTTTTAGCTTCTGGATCCTTCTCTTCCTTGGTTGCTCCTTCCTTCCTCTTGCCTTCTTTTCCTCTCTTGATCCAATGCCAAAGTGCTCCAAGAAAACTATAAGTTTTCCTTATTTTCCTTTCTTGATGCAATGCCAAAGTGCTCCTTCCTTCCTCTTGCCTTCTTTTCCTTTCTTGATCCAATGCCAAAGTGCTCCAAGAAGTCTCTAAGTTTGCCAATTCAGTTTTGGAGCTCTTACATTATTTTTTCCATTATTTTCCTTCATTTTCTTCCTCACATGCAACCTGTGACCTTTCACCTCCCTTTTCTCCTAATTTCCATTATTTTCATAAATAAATGTGCCCAAAATTATATTTTGTCTTTCCAAAGCCTTATCCATTTCCTTTTCCAAATTCCTTAGCAATAATAAACCAAATGAACACCCACACTAGGATGTCTTACCCAACATTCAGCTTGGAATAAGTGATCCATCAACCATGGTTATTATTTTTTCCTTAATAAACTTTTATTACATGGAATTTCACCGGGGTTGTTACAAAACCATCCCCCTTGGGGGACATCGTCCTCGGTGTTCAACCACACCTATACCTCAGGAAAACCTATGAAAAGAAAACATACTTCCCATGGAGCTTTATAACATAGCTCAATGCAGTATTTACAATGATCACCCTACTGAGAAGAAAACCAACATGACAACTATAGTGACATGACACCCATACTGATTATTGGAGCTTTATAACATATCTCATGGTTGTACTTACATACATATACATATGTGCATATACCAAACATCACAAAAACCTATACCAAATATCATACCAAAACTACTTTGACTCAACCAGCAAATAATGAAGGATACATAGCCCACATCTGATCTGCGATCTCCCATGTAGCTTTATCGAGCCCAAAGTGCTTCCACTGCACTTTAACCTATTTTATTACTCGGTTCTAGAGCATGAGCACATTGTTTTGCAATATATGCCAAGGCTTTGGCTAGAATTATCCATTTGGTTCCACCTACAATACAGACTAGTCAATCACATGATCAACATATTTAACATACTTCTTAAGTAATGGCACATGGAAAACTTCATGGAATTTCATTATTGGAGGTAGTGTAATTCGATAGGCTAGTGGCCCAATCCTCTCAATGATCCTAAAATGTACATAAAACCATGGTGCTATCTTGGTGCATGATACAATCCGCAAGGACCTCTTCTTTGGTTTGATGCGCAAGTACACTTATTCCACAACCTGGAACTCCTTGAACAACCTGTTCCGATATGCATAGCTCTTCTGGGTATCCTATTCTTGTTTCAAATTCTTCCTGATTACCTGCATTTCCTATTCCATTTCCACCAACATGTCTAGTGCAATCAACACCCTATTAACTAGATCACTCTAATTGATGGGAGTATTGTAACTCCACCCATATTGCCTCAAATAGACTCATCTTCAAAGATTCATGATACCCATTTTTGTAAGTGAACTCTACCAGTGGAAGATACTATTCCCACTTTCATTGTTGATGCATCATGTACATCCTCAACATATCCTCCAATATACTATTGACCCTCTTAGTCTGTCCATCCGTTTGCAGATGATATGTTGTACTGAAGGCCAACTTCGTGCCCAAACCTACGAATAACTCCATCCAAAACTTGGAAGTGAACTTCACATTCCTGTCTGACACGACAGTCTTTGGAAATCCACATAATATGACCACGTATCTAATGAATACCTATGCTACATTGCTAGCTATGAATCTAGAATTCACTGGAATGAAGTGTGCAACCTTTGTAAACTTGTTAACAACAACCATGATGGAGTCAAGCTGCCTCACTGTCCTCAAAGATCCTATGACAAATTTCATGGAAATGACCTCCCATTTCCACTCTGGAATTGTAATTGGTTGTAGCATTCCACTTGGGTGCTTACATTCTTCCTTCACCTGTTGACAATCCAAGCACCTAGCCAAAAACTTTGCTATGTCCCTCTTCAAATTCGGCCAATAAAAAAATTTCTTCATTATTGTCAATGTCTTCTTATAACCCGGGTGACCTGAATACGGTTTCGCATGAAACTCCCTCAAGATCACCTTCTTGAGCTCAGTGCTATCTGACACATATATCGTGTCTCTAAACGTGACCAATCCATCTGTTGTAAGACAATAATCTGCATCTTGTGCACCTGCACCTGTACCTGTACCTGTACCTATACATGTACCACTACATGTACCTATAATTGTACCACTACTTGTACCTGTACTTGTATTTTGTTGAAATTTGTGCATAATATCCATGTACCTGACATCTTGTTGACCTACCTGCAAGATCCTATTTGGCAAGTCTATCCCATAGGATCTCATAGCTTCTATGTGATTTACCTGTATCCCAGAAACGGAACCATTTGTTGGCTTGATGGGGCATGAACCATGTTTGGAGTTAATTAGCGAAACAAATCCCTACACTACTGGCCCTTTCAGCATCATCCCACAGTGCACGGACTGAAGTCTCACCCGAAGCAGTATGGGGGGATACTGGAACAAAGTTTCTGCACCCTTGAGATGTCTGAGGGGTCGATTTAGTCCAACTGTGCCTACCTTTGCGCATGTTACTTCGCGCACTGTTCTGACTTGTGATACCTTCACGAACTGTTAAAATTTTCATTCGCACAACCCTAACTAGGGGGCTGAGGTGATTTCGCACTGCTATGGCAGCGATCTGCGTTATTTCCCCAAGTTACACTGCGTATCTTAATTATCCTCTTATAGATTTTATTCAACCTCATGTAAACAAATACTTTAACTCACATTCACTTAATATACACAGTTATATATGTTCATGCACCATATAGACAACATAATTGCAATTTATACCCAATATATTTGATACAGAAAATAGGAAATAAATACACAGAATTGATGTGAAACTTCTATTTATTAATGCTTCAACAGTTATAGACTCAACTTCCCCTGCACACTCAACTGCGGACTACTAGGCCTCTGTGCACTCAGCTGCAAAGCCTTCTCCTACTCTACGACCCAAAGACTCGACTTTACACTTAGATATTCTGTTATCCTTCTATTCCATGATCACTACTTGAATTAGATGTCCCAACTACTTAGAGCCTCGCTCTATTTATACAATCCCATGGTCCGTGGACCATGGATAGATCTCTAAAGCTGACATTACATTACAAAATTGAGTGCGGACAACCCTATGACTCATTTACAACTTTGCACTTCGCGCCCACAAAATGCGGAGTCTTTACATCGGATTTACAATTTTTAGCCAAAATCTGGGCTTTAAGCCCCAAAACTTTCCTTGGGGTATCCTGTGCCCAACAATATGTGACCCTGATCTCCTTTCCTTTTGTATAACTTTTGAATGATATTACACTTATTCATAGAGATTATCCCGATTATACACTATTGCGGAATACATGCACAATACATAATCTCCTCTACGTTGATCATCAATTTAGCAACATTAAAAACAATGAAACATCAATCGCGTGCGCACATTAACACAGTATGTAACCCAAGGAATTCTTACAGCTAAAAAACCCACACTATCTGTATATTAATGATTGAGAACATGTAACAATACATAGTACAATACTCCTCTCAAGTACTCAGTACTATCTCCACCTGTTACACACAAAACTAGCTCAGATCCGAACAAGTCACAGGTTCAAATCTCCTTCGCTACTTTTCCTGCCTCCATTGCATAATGCTTGGTGAAAATCATGTGAGCATAGGCTATAATTCCTTGGTATTGGCCCACACTTCGCAATCTTCATTGGAATAACTCAATCCCATGCATGCGCAAATCTCATGCACAACTGATAGTCACAACTCACCCTTTCACTTACCTTTAACACCTGCCTCCGTTGAATTGTCCATGCACTAAATTAACTGATGTATTCCTTAGTTTCTTTATGAGTTAATAATTATTGAATTAATTAACAATTAATTCACATCACTCATCACTAGTGTATTCTTTAGTTAGACTAAATACAACTAGTTCAACTAAGTCAAACTAAACACAACTCCATCAACTGCACATCCAACTCCACAGAACTCACATGCATGAGTTCTAACTGAAGTCCTCCATGCAATAGCTCAACTAACACATAAGAAACCACGTGATTCCTTCTGTCAGCTGCATGTGCCACATCCGTAGCTCAAACTGAAGTGCTCCAAGAGAATAAAATAATGTTTAGAGTCGAAATATTACTAAGGGCTAATAATATTTGACTGTTTCTATTTTTAGCCTGATAGTCTAAAAATAGACTCTGATCACTCCGCTGTGAACCAAAAATAGAAGTCCATATATTTTTCCCAACATAACCAATCATCCATAAACGACATCTTGCAACTCATAGACCATGATCCATATGTCTAAAAATAGACTTTGCGCCAAAAATAACCTGCGGACCAACTTAGTGAAGGCGACTCCTTTCCACTAAGCTCCATCATCTTGTTGCATTTTCAACACCTTTGATGTATTTGATTTCAAAATCGAACTCACTGATCATAGCCAACCTTCAAGCCTACCTGAAATTCAGATTCAGCTAGTCAAACAAGTATGTCAACCCATTGTGATCACTCATCAATACAAACCTCATGCCAAGAAGATAATGCCTCCACATCTTCAAAATATGTATGATCACTACCAACTCAAGATCATGTGTGGGGTAGTTCCTCTCATTCTCATTCAGTTTTTGTGACTCACAACATACCACCTGTCCATCCTGCATAATGACTCTACCAAGTCCTCTCTTGCAAGCGTCTATACATACTACAAATTATTTGCCCATATCTGTATTCTTTAACACGGGTACATGTTTCAACAACTGCTTAAGCTACTCAAAACTGCCCTAACACCCCTCTGTCAACTCAAACTTCTTACCTTTTCTCTACAATGATGTAATAGGATAAGAAATCTATGAGAAGTTCTTGATGAACCTCCTATAATAGCCTTCCAATCCCATGAAAGATCTCACCTCTTCCACATTATTGGGAGCTGCCCACTCCATGATATCTCTTATCTTCTCTGGATCTACGGTTATGCCTTCATTGGAGACAACATGCCCCAAGTAATGTACTTTAATCTGAAGGAGACTGCACTTGCTGAGCTTAGCATACAACCAATCCTCTCTCAATAATATCAACACTGCGACCCAGTACTTGGCATGCTCTTCCTCATTTTTATAATATGCCAATATTTCATCAATGAACACAGTAACAAAATTATCCAAATACAGATGCAACACAATATTCATCAAGTACATAAAGGCAATTGGAGTATTAGTCAAACCGAATGGAACTACAACAAACTCATAATTCCCATACCTGGTCTGGAAAGTTGTCTTGTAAATTTCCTCTTCCTTGATATGTACCTGATGGTATAATGATATCAAGTCAATCTTTGAGAACATTGTTGCTCCCTTCAGTTGATCAAACAAGTCATTGATCCTCAGCAATGGATACTTGTTTTTGATGGTCATTTTTTGCAACTTCCTATAGTCAAGGCATAATCTGAGAGTACCATCCTTCTTCTTTACAAACAATATGGGTGCACCCCAAGGTGATTCACTTGTCCTAATGTATCCATTCTCAAGCATTTCCTTTAACTGCAACTTTAACTCTACCAACTCAGGTGTGCTCATCATGTCAAGTGTTTTTGATGCTAGAGATGCCCTTGGAACTAACTCAATAGAAATGTATACCTCCATGTGAGGTGGAACTCTAAAATATCCTCAAGAAATACATCCTGAAACTGCTATAGAATTGGGTACATGCTCAAAACATCTGCATCCTCAACTTCCTTACCTTTGTCACTAGAGATATGTATAGCAAACAACACACACCATTTTCTACAACTACGTTTTTCCTGTATAGTTGTCACCATCCCAACTTATGTGGATTTATTCTTTCTGTGTAAGACTCTTGGTTCCCCATTTTCATCCACACACTCAATGGCTTTGTCATAACAATCCACCTTAGTCCTATGAAGTTACAACCAATTCATTACCAACAACATACTATATGATCCCAATGGTAATACATTCAAATGTGTTGCGGTAGGCATACCATTCAAATCAAATGCACAAGATATTACCCAATGATGAACTTGCTTCTTTGTGCCTGTAGCCAACTGCACTAACCAATATTTTGCATGCACTTCTTTATTCAAACCATAGTTATCCACCAAGTCAGGAATAACATAACTATAATTATATCCATGGTCAATCACAATCAAAACAACTTGATCACAAAGCTTACCGTCCATCTCAATGATAGATGCCTAATGGTTTGCTCATTTTTTGTTTAGTGTTGCATAGATATGAGGAACGCTCTGACCAACATCTCCAACAGTATGCACCTCTTGTGCACAATAGATATGAGACCTACCACCCTAATTCTGTGGAAAATATCTCTTAAGGTGTTCCTTACCTCATGTCCAACACTCCAACCATCTAGTACCATCACCTTTATGTTGTTGTTGTGACCCATGTCTCTATCTATATGCATTGAATTTCTTTCATGCTGCCACATTTTCTTTCTCTTCTACATTATGAGACCTTGTTCTTTTCGGTTTCCATTTACCCTTATCTTTATCCTTATCCTTCCCTTTCCATCCTTGCTAAGATTCATTCTTACACTTTGACTATTCATAGCAAAGCTTAAATTTCCCAATAACTTCCTTAAGTGACCGAGGCTCATCACACTCAAGTTGATCTCTAAATGCTAATGGAAACGCACTGAAAAATCATTGAAATTTAGGCTTCTCATCTTTCAGATACAATACATACCTCAATAGCTCCAGAAACTTGGTCGTGTACTCATCATTTGTCATTGATCCCATCTTTAGCTCATAGAATTCTTTGGCCTTACTGTCGTAGTACCTTTCTCACAAGTACTTCTTCCTGAAAAGCCTCTTGAACTCATGCCAACTCAAGTCGTTCATCCTGATGTCTCTAATCCACTTCACATCTTTCCACTTGATGTATGATTTACCTTTTAGGTTGAATTTAGTTTCTTTGGCCTTCACATTACCTGTGTAATTATGCAACTTAAAGAACTTATTCATCCCAATTATCCAACCCTCTCCATCTTCCGACTTCTTCCCATCTCCATCAAAAGTAGGTGGCTTCAGTTTCTTAAATTAATCCGGAAAGTATCCCCTACCAATCCTCCTGTAAGGATGATAACGATGATGATCATGATTCATATCAAAACCAAAACTAGAATAGTACCTATATCCATCACCTCTCCTATCTCGAGTATCAAACAACCTACCATCTCTAATCGTTTCATCTCTATCTGACCTATGACCACCATGATACCTACTTTCATATGCCCCACTAGTTTTGTCCTCCAGCCCATGGATGATCCGAAGTGTCCCTTGTCACTGCAATTATGACAAACTCTAAAGGATTATTGCATTAACCTCTTTGTGTTTCTCTTGTGACTGCATGAATTTTTCATTGTCTGCCTTACAACTCCTTATTTCTTCCTTCAAGCTTCTCATTATGTCAACCAAATCAGAAGAGTTCCCAAAACTACGTTGCTCATCTGATTCATAGGGAGAATATATGTAGTCTACCACATTGTGAATCATTTTGACCTCTTTCTTGCAAGGCATACTATGTCAACTAAACCAAATCACAATAAACCAATGTGCCTTAGCAAAATTTGGGGAGGGTATCTCATTTCAAGATCAGCCAATCAGGATTCTAGCTAGAGTCTAGTCATCAATGCATGACCATATCAGCTACACAACCAATGTACACTACTAATAAGAAAGCATAAACAACATGTAACCACTCATACACTCATGATGACACACTTCATAATAAAAACATCCTCATTCACATGGCGGCATCACTACAACCATGACCGACACCATGCATATGAAATATGCATATAGATCACAAGGATGATTAACACACGCGCAACAGACATGAATGCATGACCAACACACAACACATCCTGTATGAGGGGTGAACCATGCTCTGATACCACTCTGTAACACCCTCCTCCCACATCTACCCAAGTAACTTTCCAATCGATGTAAACATGTGACGAGAGGCTACTATGATGGGATTCCACCTCCTATGTGACCTTAAGGAAGTGGAATCAATAGAAACACAACATATAAACTTTCCACATCAACAAAAAGAATCCTAGGAACCATCCCAACCTCTCAAGTAACCATCCCCTAGGTCCCACTAAGTTTTTAGACCAATTAACTCCCTGACTCTCCTATGATATGGGCATGTCTACATCCAGAAGGATCTAGACACTCCCACAACATGGTATGCCAGCATCTAGGGAATATTTTGCTCAGTGTTGTTCCAGTGTCCTCGAGATTTGAGCCTCTTTTTCAGGCCCAGAGCCCAAGTCACTACCCATAACTAAGTGACACCTTCAGAACATAAAGATAACAGTGGAATGATGATACAAATGCAATTACTTGAAAAATCCCTTGACTGGACCCCTACTATCCATGAAAGAAATTTCATCAAACATATCAGAAATATGTAATCTACATGTGTAAATAACAGATTGAATCATAGGGGTCTCATACTTATCTGAGAATCGCTAAGAAGCATTTTTCCCTTATATCATTAGCTGCATTATCATCTATTAGGTCATAGATACATTCTTAATTCATTTACCAATCAAAACATGAGGAGAGCCATACATCATTAGTGTCATAATACATGCTTATAACCATCAAAATAGAAACAAAAATATCAAGGATACATCAGCCATCAAATCCACATATAAAGCAATACATTTGTACATAATTTATCAAGGAAATAACCTTCTTATTAATGAATGTAAAATCCAACCTAGGATGGGACTACCATGTTCCACCCAACCATAGAATGGCTGAGCCAAATCTCTCTTCATCCATTCACCCCCATGCCATATTCCAAGCATGAATGTGGGACTCAAACCAAAAGAACCAACCAGGGCATCCCAAAGCTAAACTACCTCACCCTAATAATTAAAAATCAGGCTTTACCGTAATCCATCATGAATCACTAGGCAAACACAATAAACATGTAACCATTTTCTTTACCATGATCTCCACCAAATCATTAGGCCAAAACAAGCATGGATGCCACCGGATTTCTTCACCTACGCCGTGAGGAATTTTCCTGTCTCCTAGTCTCTCAATCTTTACTGCAACCCACACCTGATCACTAGGCCCTAAATGGTGACCAACTCCCCAAGATTTATCGCATATCCCATCTCGAGATTACTAGGCCTAATGGAGAGCACCCACGTCTAGGCTTTACCATATATCCCACCATTCACTGATCGAGGATTCCCAGGCCCACCAAAGCAACACAAAATCTGTCTTTACCGCAACACACAGTTCAATTCAAGGGTTATTAGGCCATGTGTTCTATCATTTCGATATGCACCTCACTCAGTTTTGAATCCATATTACAATCCAGCTTAAAAAAAACATGAGAACCCCATCACACCATGGCTATTCGGAAATAGCAAGGCTGGCTGAAAACATTGTCACATCTAGCAAAGCCCATGCCATAACAACAAAAGAACCACATGAAATACCATGCATATAAAATCTAGCAAGGAAACACAAATGCAAATCGATACCTGCAAAGAATATTTTTGTAGCTTCTTGATCCTTCTCTTCCTTGCTTGCTCCTTCCTTCTTCTTTCCTTCTTTTCCTTTCTTGATCCAATGCCAAAGTGCTCCAAGAAAAATCTAAGTGTCCAAGAGTGAGAGAGAGAGAGAATAATGTAAGAGCTCTAAAACTGAACTGAAAAAAGGTACCAACTGATTCTTAGAAGACTTTTTATCAATTAGGTCTCTATTTTCTTCATTTTCTATTATTTTCCTTCATTTTCCTCCTCACATGCAACCTGTGACCTTTCACCTCCCTTTTCTCCTAATTTCCATTATTTTCATAAATAAATGTGCCAAAAATTCTATTTTAGCTTTCCAAAGCCTTAGCCATTTCCTTTGCAAATTTCCTTAGCCATAATAAACCAAATGAACACCCACACTAGGATGTCTTGCTCAACATTCAAATTGGAATAAGTGTCCCATCAACCGTGTTTATTATTTTTTCCTTTATTAACTTTTATTACATGGAATATCACTAGGGCTATTACTAGCTAATTTCCTATATAACTAAGAATGGTCTTGATTCCCAATTATGGTATTGTTGTAGCGGCTACAACCACCCTCCAAAATTTTGGCTCGCATGCAAATTTTGGAGCCTACCTTGGATCCTGTGATCGATCATCCTTCGTCACGTGTTGGTAAGCTGATGCTTTCAATATCCCCTCCTTGATATTAAGAGTTGTCTGTGTTCTCATCTTTACACAACATGTGTCATCTTTGGGCATAGGGGTTGTTGTTTTTCATGCAAAAGGAATGTTGTTTTCTTCAAGAGAATTGTGTGCATATGAGTGGTTTTCATCACATAGACATGTTGCACACTCACTTCATGCACTCTTGTTAAGAAGTTTGTTGCATAAAGAAAAGTATGTCTTATGAATTATGGATGGTCTACATTGTGTCACTAAGTGTCCATGTGCAATCACAGTTGAGTCCTATCATTGTTTACATCTGTGTCACTAATATCACACTTAGCCATTTTCCAAGCAACCTAGCCTCATTCAACTTCTTGGATTTTTTCACTTTGCTTCTGCAACCATCAAGATTCCTCCCTTGCCTACTGAAACCTCGTAGCCCGTAGAGACCCCAACTATCAGTGATCTCCAAAAATGCACAGAGAAGTGAGGCAGCCAGCACTGCTCTCCAGAAATGCGTAGAGAAGTCCAGCTGCCCTGCATTCAGAAAATGCACTGAGTTTCCCTCCCACGACCCCCATCCCTGTAGCAGTGTCCCGAGCTTCAAAACTGTGCAGTTTTGTCCGAGTTTTCATGTCGGTCTTGCATACATAAACTACATAGAAGGGCCTTCGAGGGCCTCATTCTGATAGTAATCACTTCCCACTGAAACCGCATTAATCCATTGCCCAGTGACTACAGGAAAAGGTGACATATTGAGATCACTCCCAAGGAGTCAGGGAGAAGGACCAAGAGACCAAGTAATGGAAAATATCAGGACCGCATGCAAACTCCATTGGATGCATGATCATCTAGACGGTAAGTATGGTAAGTAAAGAACACCTTTCGAAGTACACCTCTCAGTCGAGTTTGCAGGACTATGTGCCATTTTCATATCATCTTGTCCTTAGTAACATGCATGTGCGCAAACACAAAATTTCATTTCACATGTTTCCTCTACTTGTCTTGCTTTCTTTTCGTTGTTTGACCAACTGTCGTCTTTAGCATGTTGACTGATATGTCATGCTTGGGACCTTTTTTTAGTTATGTTGAAGGTTGTGTGTGAGTTGTGTTCACTATGTAAACATCTACCACACTCACACATGATGTTGTAATCACGGTCGTGCAAGTGTCGTCGCAGCCATCCGAAGGTCTATTCAAAGTGTCACACTTGTTGTTTTCATCATTAGCCAACCCCACAGTTAGTACAACTAAGCATCTATTGTTTAGTTGTTTTGAGATGTCTTATCTTCAAGTCATGTTGAGTGTGTGTTCTCAAGTTCATGCATGCACGAGTTCACTCATTCACACACATAGTCATTTTGATGATGATCTTTTGACCATAGCACCCTCTATCAGTCGAACCTCCACTAAGCTACACTATGCAATCTCAGCCCTCAGTGACTGAGTACTACTGCCCGGGATTGTGCAAAGCTTGAGGCTGCCTCCTAGGCAATCTACACTACACAATATTAGAATCTACATGGTTGAATGTCACCCAGAAAAGTGCAGAAGTTTCTCAACAAGCCATCTCAATATGCGTTGCTCGTAAGAAAATATATCAAGCTTTCCGATGGTCAACCAAAGAATTTGATTGGGCACTGATCCTGGACTACACTCCTCCATGAAATTATGCAGAAGTTTCCAGCATGCCTGCCTCCACTGACTGATGAAATTGCATAGACATGAAGGACATGCACCCGCTACCTGTCACTGCATTGTCCCTGAAATTTGCGTAGTTCTATCAGCTAGTCCCACTATCAGCCAGCCTGCTTCTCCTCCTGAAAACTACACAGTTTTCTTGGACTATCCTCTCGCTTCCCGACACCCTACTCAACCTGGAAACTATGCAGAAATGTCCCATAGGCCAGCCTCCTAGTTCTTCGCAGTTTTAGTGAGCAAGCTTCCTCAACCTATTGCCAGCGTCCCCGAAAAATCTACCTAGTTTTCACTGCGAGTTTCCTCCCTACTTCCTGCACTGCCTCCCTAGAAAATTTACGCGGTTTTTTCATCAAGTCGATCCAGATCCCATAGATGGTCACTACTATGATGGACTACTCATCTCAACCTCCCAGCGACCTCTGTTCAATTATCCTTAACAGTGCCCTAGAACCCGCATCCTGACCTGAAATGTTCTCTGCATGGTTTCAGAGCCTTGTCCTCTCTCTTGGTAACCTGCACCTGAAAACGAAAGATGATGCATCATGGTAGACTAGGAGATTTATGGATTTGATGTTGTCTCGTCATGAGTGACTTTAGATACATGTACATGGATGAAACATGGTGCAAAAACGAACAAGAGGAATAAGGAACGCATGCAAGGAGACTTTCTCACCATTGGACGAACACACGAAACATGCCAAGTAGCAAGTGAAAGAGACACATGCCCATGCATGCAACATAAATTGAAAACCATGACCATCGAATACTTCGCACACCTTGCAATGCAGAAGTGAAGCTATGATACACCAAGAGCACACTCATCACTTAGTAGTACTGGAGCACAACATGGACACCACCATCAGCATGAACATACCAACATTGTTGTGTTGATTCATGTCATGAGTCATTTTGGCCACATCACTATTGTGGGCCATATTGTTTTAATTGATGTAATGTAACGTGGAATTCCAAGAGACCCACATGTAAAGTTGAAGAGTCGTGTAAGTCAAATTGTCATGAGGGAAGTCAAACAGTCACAAGGGTCAGTCACACCCTTGGCTATATATACCCCTCATTTTTACGTGCAAAGGGCTTTTCACCTTGGCTCCTCCCACATAGCCTTGAGAGTCTGTAGTACTTTTCTTTGAGGAGCGAGAAGTGGCTCCAACACCCCGCTATGGAGGTTAGTGATGTAACAGTGTACCGACGTGTCTTGGAAATTTCTCTTAATTCAGAAGCTTGTTAACAGGCCAACACATTTTCACTCATGTATTGTATTCATTTGTAAGACTATTCTTTGGACGTTTCTAATGCATGTTGCTTTAACCTGTATTAAGACATTTGAACTTTTCAGTTGTTTTAGTACATATGCTATTGGAAATGTGTTGTATCATTTGTTAATTTTGTCTCGGTCATGTGGAATATTCCATCGAACAATCAACAGATTCATTTTCGTAAATTGTGTTGAATCATTTGTTAATTTTGTCTCGGTCATGAGGACTATTCCATCATACACTCAACAGAGTCATTTTCGTAAACTTTTTATAATGACCGTCACACTCCTGTGGACTATTTTGTTGGGTGTTGTATGTGCTATCTTCTCACCTTATGTTTGTGACTGTCGCATCCGTGTGGACTACTCTGCCAGAAGTTGTGCATGTCCTACTATGTGGTGTGTCTCTAACAGAGTTGGGACTATTCCCTTTTGACTTGAGACTCACTCTTACCCTCTCCATCTGTAGTGAAGGAAATTTGACACAAGTGACACTAAGCACTCACCAGGAACGCGAGCCTCGTTGTTCAAAGACAAAGAAAACCACTCCTATGTTCTGACAAGAAAGAGCTAAGGCATATCTTTAAGATAATGGAAACTGGGAAGTCATACCGGATGGGACTTCTACACCAAACAATGTGAGGTCTACTTGGGACTTCATACGAGGGAGATCCCTTGAATGTTGGTGGGTCCAGCACTGTCAACATTTCTAGCGCTTGAAGGAGGGCCAGATGACAAGATGAGTCCTCACATCCTATTTTTAATCTTCTTACATCTATCATGGATATTGTTGTAGTTAACCCTTCGCGATTCTTGTCCAACGTACATTCCTTTGAAGTCATGAAGGATTTTTTTGATGAATTGTATTCACTCACATATGATGGTGAAGGCGAAGTGACATGGACTAAGAACTTACATGACTTCCTTTCATTCTTGGGGAATGATGAATATTTTGATGAAGTATAAGTCAGTATGTTGCTTGCGTACACACTTTGCAGATACCCAGAACATTGGTGCCATAACCTGCCTCACAATTGTGTGTACTGGTGAGTGCCAGTATTGTAGCAAGAATGTTGTAACTCCTAGTCTACCAACTTTACTTTTATCAACCCGGTAGTTTGTAACAATCGTGGAAGCGTTGGTGCTATATGCACAAGTACTAGTTCTCACTGCAGGTTGTCACTTGGTCAATTGACGCGAGATCACTGGGAGCTCAAGCCAACTTCTATAGATATCAGAAGAAGCTATACATGTGATGAAAGGAAAGAAATATTACTCTACAGATGCTATTCTAACTGTAGAAAGGAGAAAGATTGGAATGTAAAGCAAAACCTAGTAAACCCTAATTAACAAGCTAATTCTATTTTTGCCAAAAACACTATGAAAACCATGAAATAAATTCCATTACCTACTCAAGGAAGTAAACAACATCTAACCATGCTAATTCTGGAATTAAATAAGCAAAAAACATATTTTTGGATTTTTATGTGTTCTTATGTGAATTTAACATGCATCTAATTTATTGTGTGTGAGTGTGGCAGCGAACAGGTGGCGTTAGAGGGTGGTTTTGGAGCTTGGGAGGATGTAGGATGGTGTGGATGGGTCCTAGGAGGTCTTAGGTGGCCTTCTGGAGGCTTTTTACACACTCAGCCTTCAAAAGAAAGCCTACAGGAAAAACTACAAGAGGACATAGGAAAACTATAGGAGGAAAACAGGGAAACTACAGGAGGCCTACAGGAGGAGGCCGAGAGAAATTTTCATTGTTTTGAGGGTGTGAGAGTGGGTGGAAAAGGTGGATGAAGGTTGGAATGAGGTGTTAGGGCACCTAAGGTCTACCATGAATCACCAGGAGAGAGAAAGATGATTGGGTTTGCTCAACGAGAGAGGAAGAAGTTCTATGAAAAACGAAGGAAACAAGGGGAGAATTGAGGTGAGGTTTGGGAGACCTATAGGGCATGGATCAGATGGAGGGTGTGATTGCTGGTAAGCTGGCCTACTGTTGGAAGAGATATACTGCATATAAACTGACAGTCAACCAAGAAAATCAAGCAACCAAAGAAATGAGTGCATCCTAGGAAAAACAGAGTTTTGCATTAAAATGGCCTAAACTATGATGTATAGAAGGAGATGCAGGGAAATGTTGTAAGAAAGGAAAGAATGAAAAGGAACGATTTCAAATAAGGAAGTGAACATGATAAACAATATCTAAATCAAAGCGAAACTGGACTATCAACCTACCAGAGAGCTGCAAACACTAGAAGTCCTAGGAATGAGGAAAAACTGTGTTTTTGGGGCAGCAAGAGAGTCTTTGCCTAAAATCATGGTCCCAGAGGGAGGAAGAGAGGCCAAGGCACTATTTCTAGCCTTTTGAATCTTCTCTGATCACTGCTTAACCTGCTACAGAAATCACAAATGGAAGCAAGCTACTAAATCATCAAAAGTAACCTATTCTTAACCATAAGAGAAATACATCTAACAACAAACTAATCTACAAACTGAAGGAAAGCATACAAATAAAAGTAAAGAGAAGCTTGGCTGCTTGGATTGGGCCCTAACTCAAGAGCTTCAGCCCTCTGAGGTAACTCAGTGCTAGCTCAAAAATGATTCCATCTTCATTATCAAAAAATAGCAAGATTACATAAAACTATCATAAAATATTAAGCTCGAAATTTAAGCAGAGTTTACACAAGCAAAAAAATAGTCGACCCTAGTGAGGCCCTAGGCCTCTCTACTTATACATATAAAGCTACCAACAACTTCCTTAAAATCAGGGAGGCTTGGCTCCCAAAACTCGAGATATCTAACAATCATCTTCCACTTGCTTGGCTGCCTTCTAGTGCATGATTCGGTTGCTTGTACTCTGAGTTGAATGAAGGGGAATTCGAAGTGAGGAGCAATAAATTAGGGGGATTCTCTCCTATAAGTCCTCTCCTCTATCTACTTCGAGTTATTGTTGTAGTTTTACCACTAGATCCTTGACTTTGACCTTGAAATCCATCAATAATCTGTATTAAATACATGTTAGAGCACATGGCATAATAACTAACTCAACTCAACCTATAAGCATAAATATAATCAGAAAATCATACAATAAGCTAAGAGAATGGTCGATTTGACTAGGTTAGGAGTTAAAATGAGCCCATATAATTACCCATTTATGAGCGTCATCATCACCCCCCTACTGAAGATGTTTCTCATCCTCTGAGCAACCTAGTCAATCTCTTGGTCTTTCATGGCCCTAGTGGCCTCCCTACAATTCGAGGCTTCTGATGTGGTCTGCTCATGTTCTCCATAAAATCCTACCTTTCTATCTATTTCCTTCCACTGCTCCTTCTCTTCTTTTTCTCTTCTGCCTTCCAACATGTAGAATATGAGTGTAAGACTCAGTTTGAGGCCAATCTAGTTGACCTTCAGCGTTTGCATGGAGTGCTTGTACATTGGCACTATTTTCAATGCCTCCTTCAGCCTCATGGGGGAATGGTATTCTCTGATCTGCAAGCTATGGGGTAGGTTGTTCCATCTTCTCATGCATGCATGCACATAGTCATCCTCAAATAGCCTAATCATATCTTCAAAGTGTGCAATGGCTTGTTCCTGATTGGCTAAATATTTAGGGGCAATCTTATGGTCATTAGCAAGAAAATTGTGTGTGCTGATGAGTTCCATATGATCTAATGGCTCAGCTCTTATCATCAATGGTTCATTCTACTCTTTTATTAACAATATTTTCATTTCTGCTACCCTCAATTCTTCATGGTTCATCCATGATGCCATGTCCATTAATTGCAGATCCCCTAGCTTGGCATTGGGGTCCTACACATTCAGGTCTGTGAGGGCCATGTTGTGTACATAGAAATCTGCCATCTTTGCTTTGTCCTCGGAGGTGCTTTGGTCACACAAATCCATGAACTGCCTGTAGTCTTGGAAACGAATTATGCTTCTTTGTGCCAAAGCTTTTATTTGGAATTGAAGCCATTGATCCTTCAGATAGAGTCCATAAGATTTGGCTAGTGTTCTGCATTGTAATGCTTCTATGGATAAGCTAGCCATGTATTCCAAATGAGTCTCTTTCTCCCGCAGCTGCCTCCTTAGTAATTCATTCTCATTCTCAAGGTAGATTCTTGTAATGGCTTCTCTGTATTTAAGAGCACTCAATTCCCTGCCCATTTCCCTGAGTTTGTCTTCCATGTGGCCAATATCCTCAACTCCTTTGGACTTGGCTATCTGCATCCACCTATGCATTCTCACTCTCTCTTTTTCCAATTTGAAAAACAGTGGAATTGAAAATTTCTGTGGGATTATCTTGCCTCCCTCAAGTAGTCTGTAATAGGAGTCAAGATTAGGCTAGGGGTCAGGTTCTTGTAGCTCTTGTGCTTCGTCTTTCACCTCTGGCTGTCCTCTTATCTTTTCCTCAAGTATTTGTGTCTCTTGTAGTTTGGACAGTGTCTCCTGTAGGACTGTTTTAGCCTCATGTAGGTATGGTTTGGGGTCCTGTAGAATTGCCTTTCCCTTCCATGTAAAAGATCTTGTAGTCCGCCTTCCATGTAGAAGATCTTGTAGTCCTCCATTCATAGGTTATGGGTGTCTTGGAAGGAGATTCTTTCACCTTGGCAGATGGTGAATCTTCAATGTTAATGGGAGTCTTTGATGAGGGTTGAGGTTTGCCTGTTTTAATTCTGGTACTCTTCCTTGCCCTGAAATACATGGAGGTTTTTCTTTTCCTCTTCTGCTTCTGCTTGACCGGTGTACTCAGGGTAGTGAGGGTAGTTGCTGCTTCTCTTTCCAAATTTTCAGGGGACTCTTCTCTTTGCTCCACCCTCTCTGCCTCCTTTTCTCCCTCTTCTGTCTCTTTTTCCTCCTCCTACTCTGTCTCTTTTTCTACCTCCTGTTCTGTATCTTCCACTCTCCCCTCCTCTATTTCTTTTCTTTCCTACTTCCACTCTTGCTCTGCTATGTCACCACTAGCTTCATCTTCTCCTCCTTGCTGTTCTCCCTCCTCACTGGCAGTAGGACTGACATCATAAGTAATGCCTTGATGTCATCCTCAGCTGTCATATTTTTGAAAACTTCCCATGCTATAGGGATTGTAAGAGTATGGAGGGCTTCTTCTACTAGGATCTTGATTAGGCCACGATGAGCTAGCTGTTGTGAGTTTCCTTCTTGTACCTTGGTGCTGGAGTCAATGAGGGACTGAAGGAGAAATTAAGGGATACTGAGCTTTTGATGTATTGGGGTATCCATGCCATATCTCAATTCTTGGAGGATTTTGAAATGATATCCATAAACAATGTTGTGATTGTTAGTATCAGTATCTTCATCCCTCCATCAGAGATCAAAATTCTCTTTTTGCATGCATTTTAGGTGTCTCATCTGATCAGCTGCATTCCATTATGTCATAGATCATCTGATGGTAGCAGTTCTTTATCAATTTCCCTCATGCTTTTCATCTGCTGTCATTTTTATTTCATTTCATTTGTCGAAGTCATTTTAGGGTTTCAAGTTGCATTAGGTCTAGGGTTTTTCACCATAGTCATGTAAAAGCTCAATAATGGTCAGTAGGCACATGAGGAGGTCTAATAAGGTCTTAGCATCAAAATTTCAATAATGATACTCAGTAATTGATTGTTCCTCAAAACCATGTTTTGATGAAAACCAGAGTTTTTATGTTCTATGTATAAAAATTTCATGTAATTTTAATATTCCTATATGTAATAAGCACCATCTGTAGCCCTGGGTCACCTTGCCAAATTTCTGCACTCCAGCTCCTGCAAAAGAGACTATAAAATCAAAGCATTATTCCATCAAATGTCAAAAAGAGAGCCAAACTGCAAAACAGAGTTTTTTAAAGAACAAAGTGAAAAGAAAACTTTAGAAAGTGGGTTTTCTAAATGAAAAAATTAAAGTCAAAAGGTATATAAAGTATTTCTTGTGTTATAGACTTTATATTTGCTCAAAGAGATAGAGAACAAGTGAAAATTTCGTTTTTGAGGCGAAAGAAGGGAAATCACAGCAACACTTAGAAGCTTCCCTAGGCGTGACGCACCTAGGTGGTGGCGTGGCGCACCTGAGTGTTGGCGTGGCGCACCAGTCTTCCAAGACCGTATTTCATTCTAACAACCTTGCCAAGCTCCAAATTTTTGCAAACTTCATTCCTCCAAGTAAAGCCTCCTAATTGCCATTGCAAGAGATTTAGTCCTCATTGATGGTGTTTTAATAGGTGAAAAATCAAACCCTAATTGTTGCATAGTTGCATTACAAAAACTGTCTAGGGTTTTGTAATTTGTCATTCTTGCTGTTTTACTCCCCTGCATCATTTTCACATTCCTCTCCACTGAAATTTCACTCATTTCATTTCCCTTTTCCTCTCTCATTCACACTCATCCTACCCCATATCCCCAAAACCCTAAAACCCTAGCACCTAATACCCTCTATCCCCAAACCCTAATATTCATTCCCAAAACCCTGTCACTCCCTAATAACCTTATAGTCAGCATCAAAACCTTCCATTCATCAGTCCCATTCATCAAATCCCAAAGAATAAAACAACAGTCACCTTTTCTTGAAATAAAATCTCTTCATACTCATCATTTTGCACCATACAATGGCAAATATGGAAACGGATTCAACATATGAGAGGGATGATGAAACTGTCAGTGATTCTTCCCAAGAGGTTCATGTCACCATTCAGCTGAGTGTACCATCATCCAAAGGGTTATCATCATCATGTTAGTTTCCAATGGGTCATTTTACATCTTGTTCATGCTTCAGTTGTGCCCAGGTAAGGTTCATTTTCCTCTCCTAGGGTTTTGAAAGTAATTTCTCTTGGATGGTCAAATCATCAACAAAACTTCTCTCCTAATGTTCACACACCTTCCCATATCCTTAATGTACCTTATTAAATACTTCCCATTACTGATATCCCTTAAATTCCTCATTTTCCCACAAACCCTAGTTTCTTGCTACAATTTGGCAATTTTCTAGACTAGGCCTGTGTTTTTCCCTTTTGGACCCCTTTCCCTCACTCAATCTTTGAAATTACACTTTCCCCTATTTCCTAACATCCCTCCCTACTTCCCAAAATTTTCTAAAGAATTTAGAAGCCCTTTATCCGCTTCACTTCACTTCATTTCGACAAATCCCCTGTTCCACACATCAGGATAGGTTTTACTCAAATGATGTTTCTGAGAAATAAAAAATGAATTTGGAGAAAGTGAGAGAGGTTTTTTTCCAAAATAGGCCAAGGAAGAAAAAAATCCTTCTCGTTTTATACACGTGTCATGGTTTTAGATAAATGTTAGAAATACAGTTGCCTCAGGAGAATTGATGCACCTCTGAAGTGACCTTGGGAAAATCACGATTTCTTCTAGCTTGGCTGGCCAAATGACTTTTTCGATGCATTAAATGATAACTAGATACAAATATATTTCCAATGAGCTATCATGAGCTCAATTTGGAGTTAAGGAAGACCTTCAAAAGTTGACTGCAACAGCACTCTGCCTTTAGGCAGCCTCATTTTGCACGTTTTGACCAGTCTTTCGATATTTGGCTTTTGATAGGGAAAATGAACTCCAAATTGAAAAATTAAAGTTGTGTGGGAAATTAGACTCAATAAGCCTTCCAACAAGCTATTTTGCACCCAATTTGAACGCCGGGAAGGCCTCCAAAACTTGATCTGAAAATGGCGCTATGCATAGAAACTTTTAACACATGCTTTTCTGGCAAGTGTGTAGCGCCACCTGGAGCTCGCTTTTTCTAGGGACCTCCTCTGGAGGAAAAATTTGCATTTTTGGATTCCTCATAAAAAACTATGAATACCCAGAAATTACTAGGAAATTTGGACAAGTTTTGGGTCACCAAAAGGGTCAAAAACACCTCAAAATGCCCTCTCTTCCACTTTTGGGCCACACAGGAAGAAGTGTTGGGAGAACTGATTTTTGAAGGGGAAAATGGGTACCAAATTCAGAAATTCCACTTGTTCTAGACAGAAATTTCTAACAAGCCTACCACAAGAAAATTTGGTGAAGGGGAAGGCCTCCAAATGCAGCTAGGAAAAAGCACTACACACAGAAAAAGTGGTGCTATGCACAGGATGAAAAAGTGCCAATTTTGCTCAAAAACTATGTTTTTCACCTAGTTTTCTTCTAGTTTGACTTTTTCTCTCTTATGGTAAAATTCATGTGCTGAAATGATGTAAATTGATGTACTATGATGTAAAAATGATAAGAATTGACTTGATAAGGTAGATACATCAGTTGTAGGTGGTTTGAAGATGAATGAATCAGTTTCCTAGGATTTAGAGGCAAGTTGTTCCATTGCCTACTTTTGTGTTCCTAGTTTAGAAATGGTTGAAACCACCCCTCTTCTCATGTATTTGACCCCTGATGGATAGCACAGGTGGTTTGGAGGTCTATATCATGTGTTTTTTTAGTCATTTTTCAAGGTTGGACTCTTGTGAATGCTTTGAGCATTATTGTACATTCATCTCTACAGTTTAGCAAGGAAATAGACTGGGGTTTGTAGCATTTTGTGGGATTCTTGTGGGAAGGTGATTTAATATTGTTTTTCCTTCTGTGATTCAAGTTATCATGTGTTTATGTGTGCCATTATCTCTCTCTTTTCAGCTTAACTAAATGAATCAAGTATAAAGGTGGAATTCATTGATGTTGCAGTGATCTACCTTAGGGTTTATTTGGTTTTTCATGTTTTCAACTGTTTGAAGAGGATTCCTAATACTTTCATGCCCTCTTCAGCTCCTCACCGGTCTTAAGACTTTCCATTTCACTTATTTCAAAGTACTAAAGCATTTTCCTACCTCGCCCCACAGAAAACTCTGCAAGACCGAGTCCATTCCCCAAACCCAAAACTACCTTTCGCTTTTGATCCAGCAAACCAACATAAAACTAAACCAAACTCCTCTGAGCATATACCTAGCCTAAAATTAGTCTTTACATCAATCATCTCAAGGCTCATTTGCTATATTTTCCTGAGATTGACAAGGAGAGAGCCCTCTCCCGACCTGGTAGGGCTAGCTACCAGGTTAAGCGTGGTTTGATGTTACCCTAGACTTGCCTTTCTCAACCTGAGGTAGATTTAGGCCCTAACATAGTGGCGACCATACTGGGGAAGAAAAAGTTTATTTGTTTGTAAGTGTTCTTTGCTTTATAAACTACAAACGGAGCCTGAAGTTAGCCAGGTAGCCTTCGAACTACACTTGCTTTATGAGTGCATAAGTAGATGAATGTTGCTTCAGTCAATCTCCAGATTAGTTTATGAACTGGACATCTAACTTGAAAATTTCCCCAGTAACATGTATCAAGTTCAAATATGATTTTTGATGGTGGACAATGATCAGACACAGTTGTTGTGGGGAAAAATGCCTATGCAGGACGATCCTATCCACCTAAGGTGTGACAGCGCCTTAGCAACAAACAAATACGGCTATTATGATTTCTTCCTTTATGAAATGTGAAAGAGGGGAGATCGGAAGACTTACCATTGTCTTCCGGTTGTCCCTCGATCTAGATCCTCTTCTCTTTGTGTGTCCACAGCTACTTGTCTCCTTGCTTGCTCAAGAGAACAACTACTTGAATCCCACGAGGTCACAAGAGAACAGCTACCTGTGACAAGAGAACAGCTACTTGCGACAAGAGAAGAACACAATACACAGGCAAATATACATATTCATAAATGATTCAGGATTAGAAGTAAATCAAATACACTAATGTAATCATACAAAATACACCAGCATATAGGAAAGAATCAAGATAGCTTTATTGATAAGTAACAGGGTTCAGGAAGAGATACAACCCATAGGGCTCCAATCCAACATCTCCTTCCCAGAAGAATGGAATTCCTTCTTCAGCTCCCTTCAAAGCATTAAGCACCCAATGTTTCCAGCCACAAACCAACAGCAATTCTTTGCAATCCCAAAATTCCCGCCTTTAGATCCCATGGAGGTGAGATCCATATATAGATATTTGGAGAGAGGATGAGTCAGCTTGAGATCTGACTAGTGTCCTCTCCCTCTGTCAGTTCTTGAGTCCACTTGGAGGTTCTTGCTTCCACTTGGAGATTTGGAACCTCTTACTCATCACCAGTCGAATTCCTTGATGCAAGTGTCATTTTGGAAGCTCCCTGGGCATTGACACCTTGAGGAATGACTCTGCCACATGTCCAAACTCGCTCAACGCAGATAGCTAGTGTTGGAGTTGACATTCAACGCAGGTAGCCAGTGTAGCAGTTGACATTCAGCGCAGATGCTCAGTGGAGCAGTTGACATGATCCAGAATTGGCTTGTTTTTGAGTGTTTTCAGGTGGAGAACTTCTGTGAATTGCTGTGGTTAGTTGGCCTTGTTCCTCTAGGGGTAGGAACAACATGTTTAGGAACTTTGGATCCCTTAGATTATGGACATTTCATGCTCGAGGCTGTAAGGCACAAAAATGTCTATAACAGTTGCCCCCTAAAGTATGAGGTCGTTTATCGGGTGAAATGCTTTATCCAGGAGGGTCCGAAGTTCATCCATCTGCTGGGAGGAGACCTGTAATAAAATACAATACAATACATTATGATTCATACTGCTTTCATGATCTAGCTGAGGCGGGCATTCCCATGCTCAGCTTTATAAATTCATTTTTGTACATAGAACAGACGATCGTCTGATGGTAGACTGATAATTTTGGCGAAATTATCATCCTTTGAGTACTAGATGATCATCTGCTGCAATGATGTACATGTCAAAAGTCTTTATCTTTCCTGAATATATATCGCAGCCCGGATGGATGAACTAGATCCGGGGTCTTCAAACTCGTTCGATCTTCACTCTAAGTACAAGTCGATCCATGTGAGAATTGCGTTGAAGTCGAACATGGAAAGACATCGCTTGATTACTGGTCAATGATGTAAACCATTAACAAGCGCGAGAGGAATCACTGATAATGATAATGACCCTCAAGGTACTGCAGTACAATTCACATGGCGTGAATAAAGGACTTGGCATCGAACACCATGCAAAATCTTCTGGTCGAAGGTCATTGATGTATACCTATCGCTGGAAGTGAGAAACTTGCCATTGCGGCATGCAAGCTTCAAAGTACTGAAGGGGTTGTTCCTAGATCAACTTCTTGGATAATGAGTTGATTTCGACAAGAAGCGATCCGTCACAGGAGGGCCTTAATGAATCCCACATCAGTGACACGGAACGGAGCTAATGATTTTAATGGAGGTGAAAACGATCTGTGACATATGATTCAGGGTGGCGGTCATGAATGGAGGAAGGATAATGTATGGCAGTGGATGGGACCCGGTTGACTCTTTCTGAACGACTTCTCTTGAACATATGGCGACATTGATGCGATGGATTGGTAGCATTACCCCAAATATGGATGGTATGGCGAGACCATGGTGATGTGACCAGTGAATGAAACAACCCAACCCGAATGTGGTACAGAGGAAAAGTGTCATGTTCAAGAGCGACCTGCTACCATCAAAGTTTTCTTGATTTTTCCCAATTTTTCCCCAGTCATTGCTGACCAGTACCTCTTTATTTTTGTCAAGCTTGAGGAGGATAACATATGCTTGTTCTATAACCTGCCCTTCGGGCAAGCCCATCGCTAAGTTTTAACGAGCCTAGCGATGGTGAAACTCGTTCTCGTCTAAAGACAAGTTTGTCGCTATTTAATAATTTTAACGAGTCTAACGACAAGGATAACTCGGTTCTTTTCATTTTTAGAGAGTCTGAAAAGATACATAAAGTCAACTCCAAAATTCCTTTTTCGTCATCTAATCCCTTAAGTCCGAAAAAGTATAAAACAATACAGAAGGGATGAGTTTTCGATAACTTTAACGAGCCGAATAAAACAAGCGCTTGACCTTTTTGTGCAATAATCCCTCAGGTCCAAAAATATTAAAATCTAGAGGAGGGATAGCTCTTCCTGTCCTTTAACGAGCTGGAAGGCCAAAACTCGGTAATCTTTTCATATTTTACGAGTCAATTGAAAAGAGCTTAAAGAAGACTCGTCTTTTGAGGAACGAGTGATAAACAGGGATAGCAACTGATTCCAGGTACAGGTTGGAATTTTCCAATCACGGCAGTGTCACAAGGATGGCTAGATGAAATCACTCTTCGTAGTTGTTCCTCAAAATGGGTAAACAATCATACGGGGGTGAACGATCGGCCAAATGAAAAGTGGAGGTGGCAGGTGCAAACACGACCAAGGCTTTAACGGCTGATAAATTACATTCACAGTGGTTATTTACTGGGATAGGTTCATTTTTTAGTTAAAAATGAGCTTAAACTCTGGAGGAAACATTGCTCACTGCTTATATTTATTTTTTAACGAGCATGAAGACCGCGTTAAAACTGCTCGGATCTTGCGTTTATTTTTTAACGAGCATGAACTTTATGCTAAAACTGCTCGATTACCCAGTCATAAGATAAGAGTGTCTCATGAAAGATCCCATTTTTTATAGAGCTTGCACCTTACCAAAGCTATGCTCCCTCTCCTTTCTTTATGCAAGTTCGGAAACGGCTAATCCTACGAGTTTAAAGGGTTAGACCTACAGGTTTAAAGGGAGGACCTAAAAATTTAAAAAATAAATAGTCGCTCCTTGCTTGCACTCCAAAAGGTTTGCATGCCCCCAGGTATAAAACAGAGTTTCAAGGTTACCTCTACTTACCCTCCGCCAAAACATTTGTTTTAATCGAGAGAGGCTTACCTCTTTCAGGTTACCCAAAGATTGTCTCGTTAATCTTTCAAACAAAACACTTCCTCGGCAATGTCTACCGAAATAGACAAGGGTGAATGACTGGTGCCAAACACGTAACTTTGACAAAAGAATCTTATTCTAGAACAACCCCTCTTCCATCCACGGACGGGGTACGGACTAGTCATATTCTCCCGCAGAAACCTACCCTATACCCAAAGTTTCCCTGCCGAAGCAGGCTAGGATGCATGCCCCCTGGGTTCCAGTCATATCCTCCCAGATTACTCGCGCTCATCAAGAGGACGGACCTTGGGTTGAGACACTTCTTGTGTGAATAGACCATTTAGGGATGGTACATGACTATTTGCGATGTGTGATCCGGGAAACGAAAGTTGGTCTACGAGCTTGACCATTCTTCCTTCATGCGGAAAACACATTACTCTAAAGAGTGAGGAGACTACAGCTCCCATGCAATACATATAGTCTCATCCAAGGAGTAGGTTATAATCCAAGGGTCCTTGAACAACCATCACGTTCATTTGAATGGTCTTCCCTTTCAATGTTATAGGCACATTGGGGAGGATGCCTAAAGGTCGACTGGTTCCTTTATCAAAACCTGATAGATTTCTCATCTCAGGTAAAAGCGCTGGCGAACCAAGTGCTTTCCAAGCAATAGAGGAAAGGATACTCACAGATGCCCCCTCATCAATGATAGTGCCAGCCATTACCATCCTATATATTTGACAAATAATTCTGAATGGTATACTGGCTGGCAACCGGGGTCTGCCTAGTTGGTTCCAACCAAAGGACACAACCAGGTTGCTTGGTGGTGGGACCGAATATACGGCCGGATAGCGCTCTGATGAACTTCCTTCCTGCGATAAAGGAATGGTGGCATTGCCCCCTTGATCATCAGAGTCAGTGCTGATGAAGAGAATCTGGACGGTGTCGTCTTTATTCTCCTCTGTGGTGGTGTCATTCGAAGATGGAGCCTCTGAAGGCAAAACTGGTTCAACTACCGTATTAACCTTTTGACTTTCGCTAGGCATGGATCCAGACGGTTCATCTTCAATGACAGGTGCTTCGGCTGACCACCTGGGCGGGTCAGCCGGGTTCTCAACTAGTGAGGGACTTGGCAGGAGTTTTTGATATCCAGGAGGGAGATGCGCTTGTAAAATCGGGCGATCTTCCAGAACTCTTTTTGCCTCGTCTAAGAAGGGACAACGGTGGATGGCGTGATCGCCTTCACACAGTCTGCAGGGAAATTTAACTCTCCCGCTCTGTCCTGGAGCTTCACTCCCACTAGTTGACGGTGAGCAGTCGACATGGCTATCAGAGGTCGATGCTACCGAATTGTGCAAATGGGGGGACCAGTCTCTTAGTATCCGCGGGATATAGGGACAATCTCTATCGAAGTGGTCTCCCCTGCATATGACGCATGGTGATTTAGGCCTTACGAGTGCGGTGTGTGGATTTTTGTTAGATGACACTTGTTTGCCCCCAGTCGCCTTAGGCTCCTTCTTCTTCTTCTCTTTCTTCTTCTTCTCCTTCTTCTCCTTAGGAACCTGGTTTTTAATTCGACCAGTTCCGTCAAGCGAAGAGGAAGAAGGGGAGGAAGATGAAGTTGAAGGCTGGGAGGAAACTCTTGTCTGATCTAACTGTTGACTCGACTGTTCAGGAATGGTGGTATTCTGAACGACATTGGTCGAAAAGAGCCAAACTGGTAGGCCAATTTTCAGTGCTGGAAGCGACAATGTGGCCATGTGGGGCACACCAACATCTCCCCAAGAGGAGAAGGGACTAGGATTTCCACCCAAGGGAACTCCTTGGTTGGTGTGCTCCATCTTTTCAACCTAAAGATCAACGCAGGATTAAAGGGTGATTGTTCCGTTTGAAATAAATTGTTAACGACGCTTTAGACACAACTTGCTTTTTCACTTTTAAAGAGTCGAGAAAAAGCTAAAGATGACTCTAGTCTCCTTCGATGTTTTAATGAGCCCGAAGTGACAAATGCTCGGATGGACTTTTTCTATTATAGAGTCTGAAAAAGGCCAAAAGAAACTGCTCTGGAGATCTAGGCAGAGGGTGTGCCAAACCTTTCACAAAACCACAGAATACTTTTTACGGTACGGGTGGTCGATCTTCGTGAATGTTGTGTTCACTGCATTCGATCAGTAGGGCGGCTGACACGGCTTCCTAAGGATAAAAGATATATGCCTATAGGGGTCTCCCAATATATACGCGATGGTACGTGGGAGCACAAATCCGTACTAGCGCTACCGTCTCTCAGGAGGAATCACCCACCTTCTTCGAGATCGACAGTCACTAGGCTTAACGATGTCGGAACACGTCTCTAGCCTAGACCTCTATGTTGTGAGTTATGTTACAAAGCGTTGTTAGGTTCATTCAGCTTATTTTAGGTTGATCTTTTTAAAGTTTGCCTTTCAAGGTTCACCACGAGATGTATGATACAAATTCCTAAATGCAGTCTAAGATGATAAGCAAGCTTTATTATCTTTCAACTTTGAAAATCCTAGCTACTAAGGGAAAAGAATAACACTATCTTTTATCAAAGAGAAATCAACACACTCTAATGCACTTTCCCTAAATCCAACATGCAAACTATCAAATGCAAAATGCACAATGCAGGTGTTTGTTTTCCACTTTCTTAGTATAAATGCCTACAAAGAAAGCTTTTTGCACAACTTTGAATTTGCTTTTAGAAATGATCAATACAAACAAGTTCACTTTCTTCGAAATCAACAAGGGTAGAAGAGATTACAATCACTTTGCGATTTTCGAAATAAAGACTTGTTTTGACACTTCAAAAAGAAAAAATTCAAACCAATAAGCAAAAGTAAATCTATAATCAATCTGCAAACAGCCAATGAACTCTCTTCTAAGATTACAATCGAATCTGAATCAAAGGCTACAAGATGACTACTTTACTCATGCAAAGGAAGACTGTAAATGACGCCACAAACACATAAAAACATTCACATTATTTTTGTACAAAAAAGAGGCGAAATCTAAGCAAAGAAAAAGGTTTATCAGACTGGTACCTATGCTGGTTAAAGGTTGCAAAAACAGAGATCAAAACAGGGCAACAGAGGACAAAGAACCCCAGCTGCACAAGGCCAAACTGGTTCAGCGCAACCTCAAAACTGAGGACTTGACATTCAATGCAGGTAGCCCCTTCGGGACCTGCGTTGAAATGCAGACTGCCTTCACAGCAGTTGCGCTGAAAGAGAAACTCTCATTTCCCTTGGGTTCTGGGTCATAAAATGCTCAAAAATCAACTGTTTGAGGCCAAATCAGAAACACAAGCAAGGTATAAACAGAGGGATACTTTGATAGGGTACTAAAGACTATCACAAGGATCATCAAATCATTTGTGGATCTAGTTTAGATCATAGACAAGTCCAAAAACTGGATCAAAGTAGCAACTTTCTACTTTGCATCCGGGAAAGATGCAGTTCAATAGTTGTTGTCAAGTCTATGAAGTAAACAAATGATGGAAACACAAACGAAATGAATAAAAAAGTTTTCCCCAGTGGAGTCGCCAATTTGTTGTGGGGAAAAATGCCTATGCAGGACGATCCTATCCACCTAAGGTGTGACAGCGCCTTAGCAACAAACGAATACGGCTATTATGATTTCTTCCTTTATGAAATGTGAAAGAGGGGAGATCGGCACACTTACCGTTGTCTTCCGGTTGTCCCTCGATCTAGATCCTCTTCTCTTTGTGTGTCCACAGCTACTTGTCTCCTCGCTTGCTCAAGAGAACAGCTACTTGAATCCCACGAGGTCACAAGAGAACAACTACCTGTGACAAGAGAACAGCTACTTGCGACAAGAGAAGAACACAATACAAAGGCAAATATACATATTCATAAATGATTCAGGATTAGAAGTAAACCAAATACACTAATGCAATCATACAAAATACACCAGCATATAGGAAAGAATCAAGATAGCTTTATTGATAAGTAACAGGGTTCAGGAATAGATACAACCCATAGGGCTCCAATCCAGCATCTCCTTCCCAGCAGAATGGAATTCCTTCTTCAGCTCCCTTCAAAGCATTAAGCACCCAATGTTTCTAGCCACAAACCAACAGCAATTCTTTGCAATCCCAAAATTCCCGCCTTTAGATCCCATGGAGGTGAGATCCATATATAGATATTTGGAGAGAGGATGAGTCAGCTTGAGATCTGACTAGTGTCCTCTCCCTCTGTCAGTTCTTGAGTCCACTTGGAGGTTCTTGCTTCCACTTGGAGATTTGGAATCTCTTACTCATCACCAGTCGAATTCCTTGATGCAAGTGTCATTTTGGAAGCTTCCTGGGCATTGACACCTTGAGGAATGACTCTGCCACATGTCCAAACTCGCTCAGCGTAGGTAGCTAGTGTTGGAGTTGACATTCAACGCAGGTAGCCAGTGTAGCAGTTGACATTCAGCGCAGATGCTCAGTGGATCAGTTGACATGATCTAGAATTGGCTTGTTTTTGAGTGTTTTCAGGTGGAGAACTTCTGTGAATTGTTGTGGTTAGTTGGCCTTGTTCCTCTAGGGGTAGGAACAACATGTTTAGGAACTTTGGATCCCTTAGATTATGGACATTTCATGCTCGAGGCTGTAAGGCACAAAAATGTCTATAACAACAGCAAGGCTGAAATCATTCACGTGGCGACTCCAAATCAGTTTCAAGATCAGATCCAAAGACTCCACTGGAGGATGAACTTGACCAGCAGAAACATGAAAGGACAATATGGAAAGATCAAGTATTCATGTTGGAATTTCATTCAAAACATTTTGTTCTTTGTTATAAATTATTTCTTCTCTTTTCTCGAGAATGTCAAGAAGGCTTTGCAAAGTATATTTTATTTGAGAAAAGATCCAAGACCTGCATTTGATTCCTTCCCTTTGAAGATTGTGAATACCAAAGATTTGCATGCCTTTGAGCTTGATCAAGACCCTTTTTGTGAAGCTTGTGATGACCGTCTTCAAATTGGTGAGCCCCAAGAGACCAAGACTAATTCTATACCTTCTGTACATACCCCTATACCTTTTAAAATTCTAGATTGATACAAGCCTCTAATTTTACCTCCTATATCCCATGCTTTCCCTAAAAATCATGACCTATATCTGCCAAGATTTGATGGTGAATGTGACAACATCTCTGCTAAGAGACACGCACTGAATTTTGAGTATTTTATCGACCTTTTTGAAGTTGATTAAGAAGATGTCAGTATTAGGCTTTTTGCTCTTTCTTTGCAAGGAAAAGTCAAGAGTTGGTTCAAAACACTACCTGATGCGAGCATCTCAGATTTCCACCAGTTTGTCAAAGTTTTCCTTGACAGGTGGGTGGTTAGGCAGAACCCTTTCTTTGTTATAGAAGAGTATAACCAGTTGAAAAGATTGCCAGGGGAGACAGTACAATAGTTTTCTGCTAGATTTAACCAAGTTTATTATTCGATGCCTGTTAATATAAGGCCTCCTCCTAGATCTGCTCTCTTGCACTATCTGGATGCTTTTGATCTAGAAATGAAGTTCCAGCTAAGGGAAAGGAACCTTGCAACACTTGAAAAGATGTAGCACAATGCAGTAGATGTAGAGGCTAATTTGCTGATCAGAAGGGCAAATTTGAAGGAAGAAGAAAGGAAGAACTTAGATCTAGAGGAAACGACATCTTTAGAGGTAAAGCTTGACATTTTGGTAAGTGCCATGGAAGAGATAATGTAGAAGATCATAGCAAGGAATGATTATGATGTTCAAGACCATGGCTCGCTGATTGAAGAAGAACAAGTTGCTAATCCAAAACATTTTGTTTCTTATCCTAGTTGTCATAGATCTAATAATGATTGTTTCATAGATCATCTTGGAGAAGGGAGATCTGTTGATATGACATGTATGCTTGATAATGTGTTTTATACTGATGAATTCCCTAAGTTTGATCAGTATTATGATGATTATGTTCTCCAAATAGAAGCTAATCTTGCAGATAAATTATCAGCAGATAGTTTGTGGGATGAAGAAGTTCACTTTCAGCAGTGCAAATATAGTGATCAGCTGTTGCATATCAGCTATGGAAGTGAGGAGGAAAGTGCTGAAAATTTTGAAGTAAGTGAAGGATCTTTGCCCTTTTGTTTTGCTTTGTTTCAGTTCATCAGAGATAACTTTCATGCAATCAAAAATCAACCGTCGATAAGTTTTGATCTAGACCATCTTGAGGGTAATGAAAACCTTAGTCAAGACTTTTCATATCCAAAGTTGCAGCCTTCGAATGCCATTGATTATAAAGTTGCAAATGAAGACCTGGAAGCTAGACCATATGATCAAATGATGCAAGATGATTCTGTACCATTTTGTTTTGAATCATTTCAGTTTTTGAAGGGAAAATTGCATAGTATATCTTCAAATGAGCAGCTTGTAGGAAATCATGTAATCTCATCGGAACCAATAGAAAGTGGGTTGCAACAATCTTTTCAAGTTTTTCATGATCCAATAGCTGATGTGTTGGATGATGTTTGCAGTCAAAGTCCTTCTCCACTAGCTAACTGTGAGATTGAAACAAGTATTGATACAAACATGATCCGACAACCAGTTTCTTTGTCATTTTCAGTAGGATTCTCGTCACAATGCTCAAATCAAAGTTTGCATTCATGGTATGAGGAGAAGCAAAGTAATTCTTTGGATGAGCTAAGTCCTAGTGCACATGAATTTCAAGATCCTTATGTAGTGTTTTTGGAGTCAGATCGAGAATCCATATCATTTAACGGATCTATTTACAAGTTTTCATGGGAGTTGCCTTTTAGTAGTTCTCTCTTGTTGTTCATAAGAAAGCACTTGTGGAGAATGCAAATAGCAGCCAGAATGCTTACCTGGTTGCATTGGTTATTTCACTTCACTTGATCAGGTGATGAATGGAACAGTTAGATTAGGATTTATTGAATAAGCTCCATTTTGAGTATATTTTCTAGTTTTTCGATTGTGTTTAAGTATCGAGTCAGTTTTCAGTATTTATAATTGAGTTAGTTTTGAGTCAACATTTTGGTTTTAGTTTGTGGAAGTTATTGACCCCATTGCCCAATGGAAGAAGGCATTGATCTGCTTTCCAGATATCTATGGTTCTTGGCACCTCCCAGGAGCTACCATCCCCATTGGAGCCAATGTTAGTGTCGGTATCTTCATCCCTCTATCAGAGATCAAAATTCTCTTTTTGCATGCATTTTAGGTGTCTCATCTGATCAACTACATTCCATTAGGTCATAGATCATCTTACGGTAGTGGTTCTTTATCAATTTCCCTTATGCTTTTCATCTGATGGCCTATTTCCATATGTACAAGTCATTTGCTGTCATTTTTATTTTATTTCATTTGCTGAAGTCATTTTAGGGTTTCAAGTTGCATTAGGTCTAGGATTTGTCACCATAGTCATGTAAAAGTTCAATAATGGTCAGCAGGCACATGAGGAGGTCTAATAAGGTCTCAGCATCAAAATTTCAATAATTATATACTCAGTAATTGATTGTTCCTGAAAACCCTGTTTTGAGGAAAAACAGAGTTTTTATGTTCTATGTATAAAAATTTCATGTAATTTTAATATTCCCATATGTAATAAGCACCATTTGTAGCCCTGGGTCACCTTGCCAAATTTCTGCACTCCAGCTCTTGGAAAAGAGACACGAAAATCAAAGCATTAGTCCATCAAATGTCAAAAACAGAGCCAAACTGCAAAACATAGTTTTTAAAGAACAAAGAGAAAAGCAAACTTTAGAAAGTGGGTTTTCTAAATGAAAAAATTAAAGTCAAAAGGTATATAAAGTGTTTCTTGTGTTAAAGACTTCATTTTTGCTCAAGAGAGAGAGAACAAGTGAAAATCGTGTTTTTGAGGTGAAAGAAGGGAAATCGCAGCAAAACTTAGAAGTTTCCCTAGGCACGGCACACCTAGGTGGTGGCGCGGCGCACCTGAGTGTTGGCGCGACGCACTAGTCTGCCAAGCCTAAATTTCATTCTAACGACCTTGCCAAGCTCCAAATTTTTGCAAACTTCATTCCTCCAAGTAAGTAAAGCCTCCTAATTTCCATTGCAAGAGATTTAGTCCTCATTGATGGTGTTTTAGTAGGTGAAAAATAAAACACTAATTGTTGCACAGTTGCATTACAGAAACTGTCTAGGGTTTTGTAATTTGTCATTCTTGCTATTTTACTCCCTAGCATCATTTTCACATTCCCCTCGACTGAAATTTCACTCATTTCATTTCCCTTTCCCTCTCTCATTTACACTCATCCTACCCCCTATCCCCAAAACCCTAAAACCCTATCACCTAATACCCTCTATCCCCAAACCCTAATATTCATTCCCAAAACCCTGTCACTCCCTAATAACCTTACAATCAACATCAAAACCTTCCATTCATCAATCCCATTCATCAAACCCCAAAGAATAAAACAACAGTCACCTTTTCTTGAAATAAAATCTCTTCATACTCATCATTTTGCACCATACAATGACAAATATGGAAACAGATTCAGCATATGAGGGGGATGATGAAACTATCAGTGATTCTTCCCAAGGGGTTCATGTCACCATTCAGCTGAGTGTACCATAATTCATAGGGTTGTCATCATCATGTCAGTTTCCAATGGGTCATTTTACATCTTGTTCATGCTTCAGTTCTGCCTAGGTAAGGTTCATTTCCCTCTCCTAGGGTTTTGAAGGTAATTTCTCTTGGATCATCAAATCATCAACAAAACTTGTGTCTTGATGTTAATACACCTTCCCATATCCTTAATGTACCTTATTAAACATTTCCCATCACTGATATCCCTTAAATTCCTCATTTTCCCACAAACCCTAGTTTCTTGCTACAATTTGGCAATTTTCTAGACTAGGCCTGTGTTTTACCCTTTTGGACCCCTTCCCCTCACTCAATCTTTGAAATAATACTTTCCCCTATTTCCTAACATCTCTCCCTACTTCCAAAAATTTTCTCAAGAATTTAGAAGTCCATTATCCCCTTAATTTCACTTCATTTCAACAAATCCCCTGTTCCACACATCGGGATAGGTTTTACTCAAATGATGTTTTTGAGCAATAAAAAATGAATTTGGAGAAAGTGAGAAAGGTTTTCGTCCAAACTAGGTCAAGGAAGAAAAACCTCCTTGAATTTTTACACAGGTGCCATGGTTTTAGAGAAATGTCAAAAATACAATTGCCTCAGGAGAATTGATGCACCTCTAAAGTGACCTTGGGAAAATCAAGATTTCTCCTAGTTTGGTTGGCCAAATGACTTGCTTGATGAGTTAAATGATAACGAGACACAAATAGATTTCTAATGAGCTATTATTATCTCAATTTGGAGTTAAGGAATACCTTCAAAAGTTGACTGCAACAGCACTCTGCCTTTAGGCAGCCTCATTTTGCACATTTTGACCAGTCTTGCGAGATTTGCTTTTGACAGGGCAAATGAACTCCAAATTGAAAAATTCAAGTTGTGTGGGAAAGCAGACTCAATAAGATTTCCAACAAGCTATCGTACACCCAATTTGGACACTCGAAAGTTCTCTAAAACTTTATCTGAAAACGACGCTACGCACAAAATTAGTGGCGCTATGCATAGAAATTTTTAACATTGGCTTTTCTGGCAGGTGTGTAGCGCCACCTGGCGCTTGCTTTTTCTAGGGACCTCCTCTAGAGGAAAAATTTGCTTTTTTCGATTCCTCATGAAAAATTATGAATACCCAGAAGTTACTAGGAAATTTGGACAAGTTTTGGGTCACCAAAAGGGTCAAAAACACCTCAAAAATTCTCTCTTCCACTTTTGGGCCACACAGGAAGCAGTGTTGGGAGAACTGATGTTTGGAGAGGAAAATCGGCACCAAATTCCAAAATTCCACTTGTTCTAAAAAGTAGACAGATAGGCCTTTCCAAAAATCCTACTTGGAGAAAATTTTGTGAAGGGTAAGGCCTCCAAATGTAGCTGGGAAAACACACTACACACAGAAAAAGTGGCACTACGCACAGGATGAAAAAGTGCCCATTTTGCTCAAAAACTCTGTTTTTCGCCTAGTTTTCTTCTATTTTGACTTTTTCTCTCTTATGGTTAAATTAATGAGCTGACATGATGTAAATTGATGTACTATGATGTAAAAATAATAAAAATTGACTTGATAAGGTAGATACATCAGTTGTAGATGGTTTGAAGATGAATGAATTAGTTTCCTAGGTTTTAGAGGCATGTTGTTCCACTGCCTACTTTTGTGTTCCTAGTTTAGAAATGGTTGAAACCACCCATCTTCTCATGGATTCGACCCCTGATGGATAGCACAGGTGGTTTGGAGGTCTATATCATGTATTTTTTCAATCAGTTGATAAGTTTGGACTCTTGTGAATGCTTTGAGCATTATTGTACATTCATCTCTGCAGTTTGGCAAGGAAATAGACCAGGGTTTGCAGCATTTTGTGGGATTCTTGTGGCAAGGTGATTTAGTATTGTTTTTCCTTCTGTGATTCAAGTTATCATGTGTTTATGTGTGACATTATCTCTCTCCATTCAAGTTAACTAAATGAATCAAGTATAAAGGTGGAATTCATTGATGTTGTAGTGCTCTACCTTAGGGTTTATTTGGTTTTTCATGTTTTCAATTGTTTGAAGAGGATTCCTGATACTGTCATGCCCTATTCAGCTCCTCACCAGCCTTAATAGTTTCCACTTCACTTATTTCAAAGTACTAAAGCATTTTCCTACCTCACCCCACAAAAAACTCTACAAGATTGAGTCCATTTCCCAGACCCAAAACTGCCTTTCACTTTTGATCCAGCAAACCAACATAAAACTAAATCAAACTCATCTGAGCATATACCTAACCTAAAATTAGTCTTTAAATCAGTCATCTCAAGCCTCATTTGCTATATTTTCCTGAGATTGACAACGAGAGAGCCCTCTCTTGACCTGGTAGGGCTAGCTACCAGGTTAAGCATGGTTTGATATTACCTTAGACCTACCTTTCTCAGCCTGAGGTAGATTTAGGCTCTAACAGTGCCTCCCCTCACAAGAAATGTATTTGATCACTTGGTAGCTAACCTCATCCCAGGGATATGGTAAACTAGCCCTCCTAATTCCATTTTTGTCTTCAACAGGGGCTTTATTATCTTAGAAAAATTTCCTCTTGGCAGCCTGGCCAATTATTTTCTCATCTTTACTCCAAGGCAACCCAAGAGGAAGGGTAGTGACCCAATTGATGAATTCAGGGGTTATTTCAATGGAGAGGCCTCTAATGGTTACAGTAGCATGAGTTCTTGTGTGAGGGACCAGAGAGAGAGAGAAAATTCATGGGCAATTTCATCATCAAACCCTCTAAACTTCTCAAAGAAATTCATCCAGTTTGCCCTTGTAAATATTTCCACCACTTGAGGATGTACATGGAGTCTAGTGGAGTTAGTGGGCTCTTTTCTCATAAAACCCCCTGTCATACTGCCTGTACTTCTTTTGAAAAAATAGATATGGAGGTGGAGACAAATAATTTTGAGTGAAATAGGAAAATAGAGGGGACTGTGTTTTTTTTTTTAACAGATTTTTATTTTATTTTTATTTTTATTTTTATTATTATTTTTTTTTAATGTATTTCTACCCTCTTAAAGACTCATTATATCTTCAATTTGAGACCAAATCTTTCAAATTTTGATATTCAACAAAGGCCATTCATGAACCCTACCTCTTCAGACTGAAATTCGTGCCAAAAATCACGTTTCCTCCCTTCAAAATGACTCACTACCCCTCCTGTAGAAGCCTGCAATCCCTCCTGTAGATTTCCTGTAGGTGCTTCTGTAGAAAACCTGTAGGGCTCCTATAAAAGATGCTGAGAGCAAAAATATGGAGGAAATCGATGGAGGATGGTGGATAAGAGGCTATGGGGGCATAAGAAGACTATTGTGTGGCTGAGTTACGAGGAGAAACTGAAGAAAAGGTGGTGATAATGCGTGGGGAGGAGTGCTCATTACCTTTTATGGTTGTTTTCAGTTATGAGTGCTGAGCTAGCAAGGTGTACGTTGCCCAGATTAGGACCGTTGGTCCCCACCTTCTTGGTCATCATGACCCCCCTCGTAATCATCCCCTCATTACTACATCGGAGTTAAATCTTCCTCCCACTACCTGTCCTTCGCATCTTTTGCTTGAGTTGATTGTGCACATGTGTGGGTGATATCTCAATTAAGTGGAGTCAACTAAATGAAGGTGGCCAAGTTAACTTCCCACCTTTCCCTCTTCCTATTTCAACCATCTCGTTGCCTTCATATGATTCCTAATTACACAAGTGCAGATAGAGGAGTGGCTTAGCTAATTACGTGTAATCAAGTGTATTTGCTACCATCAACTATGAGGTGCTGTGGCTTTCTCTGCTACATGCCTTCATTTTCACTCATGTATGTTGTCTCTACTTTCTGATGTGTTGTTGTGTGTTTTTGCAGGTTCTTCTTTTGCTAGAGTTGAGCTTCATGTGCCTTTTCAACCTTCATATGTGCTATCCCTTGCTGCTGGTGCTAGACTTCTATGGGATCAACTGCTCCAGGAATTCCTATAGGAGCTCCTGTAGCTGCTTCTCCCCTTGAAACTTTAGCTATTTCCCTGTGCTTGGAGCTTGAGAATGATGCCAGAGGTGGAGATGAATTATGGAGGGATAGTAGGTAAGCTTCACGTAAAGTTAATGGTGCATTTTCCTCCTTTTATTTTTGTTTTTTTTTCAAAGCTGAAAAACTGTTTTTTTGTGTTTTTTCTTAGAAAGGAAAATAAATAAATAATAGTGATGCTTGGAGTCTGATGTAGGCTTGGAAATGATGGCAAGGAGGTTTGAAGATGGAAAGAGGGATTATAGGTTCCTCATGAAGCTTTTCTTGTCCCTCAAACTGCCTCCTGTAGACACTTTTGGCTCTTTGTATTCCTACAGGAGCCTCTTGTAGAAAAAACAGAGCCTCCTGTAGAAAACAAAGTTTTGGAAGAAGAGGTATAGTGGGGTGAAAGAGATGCCAAAAATGATGGAGAAAGGTGTAGAGAAGATGAGATGGATGTTGGTATGAATGTCAGGGTCCCCTTAGCACCTTCTTCTACTCCCTGTAGTCCTGCAAACCTGCAATGCAATAAAAATTCATTTTTTCTCTCTCTTTTTTTTTTGAAAAAATCTAGGGTGCCTCAAAGAGGTTTTCACCTTAATTTCTTGCCCTGGGCGCCTCCAAAGGAGGTTTTCACCCAGGGATCTTATTCTTTTCCTTTTTTTTTTACATCACTGGGCCGCCTCAGAAGGTGTTTTCAACCCAATTATGGGACTCAAGCGCCTCATGGAGGTTTTCACTTGAGTCCTTATTTTTTCTCTTTTTTCTTCAGTGAGTGGGTGAAATGGAAGCTAAGACATACTCCACTACCATCACTATTTTATTCAAATCTTCAATAAAATTTCGCTTAGAGAGGGGTTTCTTGTAGACTTTCAACTGATGTCCATTGACAAGCATGGGGATGGATTCATCATCAATGGTTTTGATCAGAAATAAACCATTGTCATTGCATTTCTCCATAGTGTAGGGTCTCAGCCATCTTGTCCTCAGCTTTCCTTTGAAATCCTTGTAGCTTGAATCATAGAATAGTGCCCAATCTCCCTCTTGGAATTGCTTCTCCCTGATATTTCTTTCATGCCATATCTTTCTCTAAAGCTGAACTACCTCTGTATGGAGAAGGGCTTGCAATCTGTATTCATCCAATCCATTGAGCTGAAGTAATCTCTCCTTTTGTGCATGGCTGAGGTCTAGGTCCAGCTGAGCTGCCATCCTTAGGGTATTGAATTCAAACTCTATTGACAACAAAGCCTTCTTCCCATAGACCAGTTCATAGGGTGTGAACCTGGTGGTGGTCTTCCATGTTGTGTTGTAGGCCCAAGTGGCCTCAACTAATCTGTCTGCCCAGTATTTTCTGCTGCTGCTCACTACCTTGGTTAGGATCCCTTCCAATGCTTTGTTAGTGACCTCCACTTGCCCATTGGCTTGTGGATGGTAAGGGGTGGAAGTCCTGTGCTTGATCTTATGATGTGTGAGCAGGTCTTCAATCAGGTTGGAAGTGAACTAACTGCCTTGGTCTGTGACCAAATCTCTCGGATACCCGAACTTGTAGAATATGTTTTCCCTCAAAAACTCAGCTACTTTTTCCTCTGTCGCTGCTTTGATTGCTTTTGTCTCCGCTCACTTTGTCAGGTAGTCAGTGCACACAATGATGTATTGATTCTTCTTTGAAGGGGGGTTGATCGGACCCACAAAGTCCATGCCCCACTTCTCAAATGGCTCAAATGTCACTTGAGGTTGCATGGGCATTTCATCCTTTGGAGTGGGTTTCCCCATCCTCTCACATCGATCACACTGGCTCATGTATCTCCTCACATCCTAATGAAGAGTGGGCCAGTAGTAACCTGCTTGCAATATCTTGAAAGTGGTTCTTTTTACTGCAAAATGACAGGTCAGGAGGATGCCAAAGACTTCCTCATCCCTAACACATCTTCTCAAGATCTGATCTAGGCCAAGTTTAAAGAGATTGCCTCCAATGCAGGTGAAAGGGGAGCTTTTCCTTACTATCTTGCTCTTCTCTTTTGAGGATAGGTGTGGTGGGAACTATGTTGAAACCAAGTAGTTTGCTATATCAGCAAACCATGGAGAGAGTACTGATATAGAAAATAGGTGTTCATCTGGCATTTGGTCATCCGCCATTCTTTCTTCACCTGTAAGCAAATTTACTCTAGATAAAAAGTCAGCAACAACATTCTCTTTACCAGGCTTATCAATAATGGTCAGATAAAACTACTACAGTAAAAGCAATCATCTAATAATGCAAGCATTTACATCTGGTTTGTTCATTAAATATCTATTGTAGCATGATCAGTGTGCACAAAGGTATGATAACCTGTGATATAATGTCTAAATTTTTTTAAGGAATGAACGACAGCTAGGAGTTCCTTCTCGGTCACTGTATAGTTTAACTCTGCCTTTGACAAGTTTTTGCTTATAAAGTATATGGCATAAGGTAACTTTTCATCAATTTTTCCTAAGGCTACTCTTATTGCTTTGTTTGAGGCATCTGTGTGAATGTGAAAGGGTAGGGCCCAGTTTGGGCCTCTGAGAATTGGGGCAGTCACTAGCTTGCTCTTCAAGGTATCTAGGGCTTCTTGACAGTTTTCCGACCATATGAACTCAACATCTTTGCCTAGGAGGCCAAACAAAGGAGAGGCTAACTTGCTGAAGTCTTTAATGAATCTCCTATAATATATAGCTAAGCCTAGGAAGCTTCTGATATCTCTCACCCTTTGAGGAGGTGGGACCCTTTGGATGATGGCAATTTTGTTGGGGTCCACTTGCAGTCCTTGTTGAGATATTGCATGACCTAGCACGGTCCCTTCAGTCATCGAAAATTCACATTTTTTCGGACAGGTTCATCTCAATACACTTATCTAGAACATTTCCTAGGTTAGATAAAGCTTCCTGAAAGTCAGAGCCATAAGGAGTAAAATAATCCATGTATATTTCTACTGCATCATGAACCAGTTTAGAAAATATACTCAATACTGCTCTTTGGAAAGTGGCTGGAGCGTTACACAAACCAAAATGAAGGACTCGGTATGAAAAGGTACCCCAAGGACAAGTAAAAGTGGTCTTATCTTGGTCTTCCGAGCTGATTTGAATCTAATTGTACCCGCTAAACCCATCTAGGAAGGAGAAATTTTTTTTTCCTACCAGACTGTCTAACACTTGATCTATGAAAGGTAAAGGAAAATGGTCCTTTTTAGTGGCTTTTTTCAATTCCTGATAGTCGACACAGATTCTATAGTTACCATTTTTCTTTCACACTAACACCAAAGGAGAGAGCCATTCACTGTCATAGATGGGATAGATGAATCCTGCATCAAGAAATTTCTACAGTTCTTCCTTAACAATATCTTTAAGTGCTGGGTTCATCCTCCTTTGAGGCTGCTTGACTGGCTTGCAATCTTCCTTGATGTATATATGATGAGTACATATTGAAGGATGTGCTCCCTTCATATCCTTATAGCTCTAGGTGAAGGCATCTAGATGTTTTCTATGTATGTTGCATAGTTCCTTCTCTTGGGAAGTAGAGAGGGATGGATTGATTTTCAATGTTCTTTCTGGGCCGAACATTATACTTTTAATGCGGAGAGAAGTGGGGTCAGCCACACAAAGATCAGTTGAGGGGTTGTTTTGGGTTTCTCTTACTATGTCTTCTAATGGTGATACACTGGGAGGTGGATTCTGAATCAAATTTTCAATCATATCATCCTCATCTTGCGGTTCCCCCTATGGCGATTTCTAATGTACAAAGTGGTGCAGAATAAACTTCATCCTCAGCCTCCTCCTCCAAAGAGAGAGGTAGATCATGCTCTAGCAAGGGTTGGGTAGGAGGATATAGGATTAACTACTTGGACATGTGCTCATTCTTTATGGTTATGTTCCCAACTCGGCAGCTAATGTAGGCATCGGTTGTAGCCAACCAGTGTCTTCCTGGAATGAAAGGATACCTAGTGAGCTTTTCCTTTGGCTGGAGAACTAAGAAATCAACAGGGTACTCCCAAGAATCAATGGAGACCATCACATCTTCCACAATCCTCTCAAGGGTCATTGTGGAGCGTTCTACTAGCCGTAGCGTTGTCGTGGTCTTCCTCAAGGAGCCTTGGAGGTTAAGTTTGAACATTGTGTCCTTTGTCATCACATTAATGGCAACTCCGAGATCAATCAAAGTATGTGGGATCATTGTGCCATTGATGTGGACATCAACTACTAGGCTTCCAGGGTCCAAATATTTTGGACAGATTATCTGCCCCAACATCAGGTTGGACAGTTGTCCTATGACATTGATGGTTGGGGCTATTATGAAACCAGCTCACAAAAATATAGAAAAGATAGATCAATGCCTTAGAATTCAGCCTCTTCGAGGGGGAAACCTCCTTTACATTACACAAATGAATGATTCCTTGATGATTCAAATGACAAAACCTCCTTTCTATATATAGGAGTCTAAGGAGTCACAATATAACCCAACCGACCTAACAATAATAATATAAAGGCACAAAAATAATAATAGAGAGATTGTATGGGGCATAGTAATAACAATATGGGGACAATAGGGGCACAAAAATATTAATAAGGGATACAACTACAATAGTAATGGGGTAATCACTAATGTTATAGAGACCTAACATGCCCCTCTCCTTCAAAAAACTGTTGTCCTCAATGCTTGAGTAGTTCTGGATGCTTCTGTATAAAATTCTCATCCTCCCATGTGGAATCTTCAGCGGATAAGTTCTTCCACTTGATGAGATACTCCAAAATTGATCGATTTTGTAGCTGTCGAGTTCTTGTTTCTATGACTGCTTCTGGTTCCAATATAATTTTTCCTTCCTCATCAAGTTCTAGTAATATTCTTTGAACTGGGAGCTTGTCTCCTATAACCTTCTTTAAACATGAAACATGGAAAACTGGGTGCACTCATGAAGCTGCAGGAAGCTCCAATTTGTATGCCATAGTACCAATCTTTTGCAACACCTTGTACATACCATAATACTTTGGTGATAATTTATTATCCTTCTTAGCTTGCTTGAGGGACATTTGTTTATATGGTTGTAGCCGTAGGAATACCCAATCACCTACATCAAAACTTCTTTCGCAGTGATGTTGATCTGCCTGTTGTTTCATTCTATTTTGTGCCAACACAAGGTTATCCTTTAAGTGTTGGAGGACTTGTTGTTGATGCTCGATGTGATGTTCCACTATTTGATCCTTATAATTTTCTCTTAAATATGATGTGATGGATGGTGGCTGATATCCATAAAGTGCCATAAATGGGGTCATTTTTGTTGTTGTATGGAAGGAAGTGTTATACCACCATTCAGCCAGAAGCAACCATTTGACCCATTGTGTCTGTTTATCAGATACAAAGCAGCGAATATATCCTTCCAAACATTTGTTTACTATCTCAGTTTTCCCATCAAATTTAGGATGATAAGATGAGCTATGAGCTAACTGAGTACCGAGACAAGAAAATATTTCTGTCCAAAAATTTCCAATCAAAATGGGATCTCTGTCACTTACAATAATCTTTGGGTTTCCATGTAGATTTTGAATTGTTTCCATAAATGCAATAGAAACTGTACTGGCTCTAAATGGACATGATAATGCACAAAAGTGTGCATACTTGGTAAGTCTGTCAACTACCACCATGATGACACTCTTTTCCTCAAACTTTGCAAAACCTGTGATAAAATCCATTGAAACCTCCTCCCAACGTTGGCTTGGAATGGATAAAGGTTGTAATAGACCTGGGGTATTTATTGTTTCAGCTTCATTTTGTTGGAAAACCAAACATTCCGCCACAAACTTTTGAATATCCGATTTAAGGCCATCCCAAAAAAATTCCTTCTTAACCCTGTGGTAAGTTTTTAAAAATATTGAGTGCCCTCCTAAGGGAGAAGTGTGCAATTCGATAAGAATATTTTAATTGAGTTGGGAATTATTCAGAGGTATAAGTGATCTTTGTACCATAATGAATCATTTTACCAGCTAAATGTATCAGATGTACTGGAATCTTGTTGTAACTTTTGAATAAGTGCCCACACTTCTTCATCATTCTTCCATTCCTCCCTTGCTTTGTTTATCCAATCTGGTTGGATAATAGAAATGGCACACAACAATGATTCCACATCCTCATCCTTTCTTGAGAGTGCATCTGTTAGCTACCTATACTAATAGGTTTCATATTTCATGATTGGCTATGAAAGGTCCAAATATGCTCTGCTTTGATGATTCAAAGATCACATATTTCTAAGAGAATACAATCTGTGCTTATAGCTTGGTATGGACTTAAATTTTGATGGATGGTCCAACAGTCTAATCTGGATCATTCCATGGTTTAAATTTGCAGTTGTAGATTAGAGAAAGAAGTTTGTCCAAACTGTTTAATCTTGGCAGACAAGTAGTTCAGGTAGAGAAGAAAAGGCTCCCAACAGCTTAATCTGGGACCTTGGAAGAAATAAGGGTAGAAGTAGATAGAAAAAACAAAAGAAAAAGCCAAAGAAAAGAAAAGGCAGGTAAGGGTCTGCAAGTCCAAGTGCACCCTCCAAGAAGAAATAAAAAATGCTAGGCAAGTAGCTGGGTAAGTAGTTGGGGTTGCAGAAAGGTTATCTTTACCATTGCAGGTGTGTTAACTTTGTTTACCAAAGCAAAGTCAATCAATTGAGAAGGTGTTCTTCTTCATCAAGTTGCAACAAGCCGGAAGCATGTCTAACCCCCCTTCTTCCCCTCTCCATTTCATTACTAACACTCCCTCATCAGCTGAGATTCATGGAAGAGATTATGGTTTCTTGGTGGTTCTTGTTCCTTCAAAAGCCACATTTCTTGTGTAAAAATCTTTTCATTTTGATCTACTCCCTAAGCTAAGTGTTTCTCAAATAAACTTAGCTTTGTCTCCCCTAATCCACTTCTTTCATCCATATTAACTCTAACTTTACTATGTAAATCCCCTATATCACCTTTCCCCTACTAGTAGTAACACCATGGTGTATAAACCCCAAATTTTGTATAAATATCCCTCCCCTTGGCATTATAGCCATATGTTCTCTAAAAAAGGAATCAAAATGACATCTGGTCACTTTGATGAACCTATACCTCCTCTCACCCCCTTGTTTCAAGTCATTCCACTCATAAAACCATCATTTGCAAAGAAAAACCCTATAAAAACCCCTTCCTACCCCTAAAACCCTTTGAATTTATGAAAAAACCCAAAAAAAAAACCCACTTTCGCCACTTAACCAAAGTTGGCGCATATATGTGATTTTCCAAATACTTCGAAAACCTTACAAAAACCCAACCCTAAGGTTTTCCGCCAGGCGCTGCTTTCAAAAAACAAATATTAAATTATACCTGCCCGCATCCGTATCCACCAATCACATCGTCCTCCCGTCCATCGTCGGATCGGACCCATGGGATCCGACGGCCCTCATTGATATCGGAGCGGCCCCCACGACAGACAATTAGCGCCCGAGAAAATGACGAAGGGATACGTCATGGCGCGGCCACGCGTCACCCTCTCGGGTCTCTCGGAGCGGCCTCTGACAAAACCAGGGCCGTATCGTAACCGCTCCGGGAGACCGTAACCGCTATGGCACTTAACCGTAACTGCTGCGTCACTCACTGCCCGGTTCGCTGGTCCCGCGTCAGACCCACATCATCGCCACCCTGCCATCGCATCAGTACTCTTGTCCGCCCCTGTGCCAGCGTGTCTGCCACCGCATCATCCCCACGGACCAATAGTAGCTCGCCACCTCACCCTATGATGTCATGCTGACGTCATCCGAGGAAACGCGCCAAAATGCCAAAAGTCCATATTTAGGCCAATTTTTGCGTTTTTTCGTACTTTTGCTGCCAGAACTGTTGCTTTCTCTGCATGATTGTTACGTCCAAGTTACACCACCTTTGCTGAAGCCAACTTGGAGACGTCCAGCGCACCATTTCCACAGTCATCTGTGACCATTGCTCGCTCTTTACCAGGTATTCTCCATTAAAATCCTTCATATACCTACTCTGTCTGTGATTTCCCTCGAAAGGGCTTAAGCGACTTAAAACTCTCAAAATTCACCGATGAATCTTGATGCCTAGCCCCCATTTACCACTGCAAGCTCGAAAACCACCAGCTGAGCCTTGATTTCCCGAATTCTTATAAAAAACGGTGTACTGCTCGCGCAATCGTGAGACAGTTGGTCAATCCATTAAAAACCTACTACAGAAGACAAAGTGAGACCAAACATTGGTCTTATTCATAATTCAGACAGTATTTCAATTATTGTGTGCCCTCTTCACCCTCTGGTCCCTGAAATTCACACTTTTTTCAAGTAATTACTTCTATGTTGTTCTACCTAGTTCAACCAGTTCACCTGCAAGACAGAAGCTTAATAGACCATGGAAACTCCAATTGCACTGAACATCAAGCCTCTCAATGCCCCTCATAGGGAGTTAGAATGGAAAGCCCTGGGAGATATGGATTATCAAATGTTAGACTGGTTTCCATTAGGCTCCAAATACAATATTCAGATGCTAAATGAGTTGAAAGCCCAGCACCTTAGTGGATCTGATATCCTAGGGATTTGGGATTCAAACTTGACCATCTACAACCTCCCCCAGGTAAATCCTATGCCAGAATTGATCCACAGATGCCAGGAGTGCTATGATCCATGCCAAAGAGCTGTCCTCAGCCCTACAGGCTCAATTCTGTTCCATATCACCCCAGAGAGCATAAATGAGATGCTGCATTTCCACAATGCAAAACCATTGACCCCCCTCTACATGCAGAACTTGATAAAGAAGGAGAATAAGTTGTCAAATGACCAGATCATCAAAATCAACCAGTTGTTTGTACAACCAGGCTTTGAAACCATCAGAACTCCTCCTATTGGATATGTATACTTAAATGAATTGGGCAGAATGCTAGTGGATTTGATCAGCTATGTCCTAGGGTTCAAGGGAATGGAGGATGTGGATGAAATTATAATGGCAATGCTGTCTATATTCTCTCCTGGAAAGCCTCCAGCTGTACATTATGATTACGCCACATATATTGCAGATAGGATCCATGACCAGCTGATGAATCTGCAAAGGGAAAGACTGTTCAGATATACTTCCTTCATTTACCATCTATTCTTGTTTAATCAACCAGGCAGCTTCTTCATTCCCCTGAAACAAGTTAATGCCCAGGGGAATCCAAGATCAGTTGTGTTTTGGACCTCTGTCTTTCATTGCACCTCTGTGTCACCATACACATACTGTGAGTTTATAGACTTATTCATACATCCAGCTATGACATTATTGTGTGGTGTTCCCCCTCCAAGGCTAACTGATGACATGAGGAGAATTCTCCATCTAAACAAAACCTACAGCATTGGTAATTGGTACCTTTACCAAGACCACACAGTCATCAGAGTATATGGCTGTGAGTTGAAGCCTTTTAGGCTGCCAAGGTATGTCCCCATGAGGCTTTTTGCCCTTGAATACTTCAGGCAATTTGGGAATGCCGACTACCTCCTCTTCCAAAGTAAGAACAAGAAGGCACAGTTGCAGGTAAGGAGCGAGCTGGGCCCTTTCCTATATAACAAAAAAGAGGAGGGATGGAAAGAGGCAAACAATATCCTAGAGGCCCTCAAACTGCAAACTAGCTTTGAGTGGATACCGTATGACCCCAATCATTTTGTTTCCCTCAGAAGGATAAGATACAAATTGGGTACCTATTCACATATAAGGCAGCCTGAGATTGAGCAGTATGCCAATGCATTAAGCTAGGAAGAGGGCACCCTAGAAGAGGAAATCACTAGTGAAGAGCTGCTAGAAAAAGAGGCCAGAAATATTCAAAAGGAAACTGACTTAGAAACTTGTGGACAGGTCCCCCTCTCATACAAAAGACAACTTGGAGCAGCTTCCTCAGCTTCAACAACACATCGGCAAGCTGCCATGAATACTCCACAGACAACCAGCAAAGGCAAAGAAAAGCAGGTGGAACAGCCACCTCCTATGACCGAAGAGCAAATGGAAACACTAGTGCAGCAACAAGAAGAGATGGAGCAGCAGGGAGAAGGGCAGCAGCAAGCAGAATAGCAACAACGGGAAGAACAAAGGCAGGAACAACCTGTCCAGCAAGAGCAAACAGTGGAAGCCCCTAAATCCACTGAACAAACTGTGCCTCCAAGGCAAGAAACTTCAGTTGAGGCATCAATCCTCCAAACTCCACAAAAGGAGGATATAAGCAGGAAAAGGGACAGAGAGACTCCCATTACAACATCAGCATCTCATGGGGAGAAAAGACAGAGAATTAATCCCTTCTCAGAGGAAGAAATGCCAATAGGACAGTCTTTTGGTATGGTCCCACCCAGCAGGGAAGCATCAGCAAGTTCCTTTCAACAGGAACAGGATAGAGCAATGGGAGGAGAAGTAAGTTCCTCAAATCAGCAAAGAGAAGGTGGACCCAGCATTAAACAGCAGTTCATTGACATTAAGAGGAGAAATGAGCCCATCAAGGTACAGCTATATAACCATCCGTTGAACATGGCTCCCACCAATCAACAAAGACTCATGTTTGCATATGATGTGCAGGAAGGCAAAATTATCATGAGTCATTTTATGCCAACAGCAGTGCAACCCCAATCTGCCTCTGACTACTTGAGGACTAACCTGGAAGTCCTTGCCAAGGATATCCACCCAATGGATAAGATAGAACTGCATAATCAAACGGGTGAGATGGTCTATGCTTCCTTGGCAGACCAAACATTGGACAACTACAGGCTACAAAATAGCCTTAACAATACAGCCTCTCAGCTAGAGTTGGAGAGAGCATCATCCCAGGCAAAGGACAACAGAATAAGGTCCTTAGAGGACATCATCATAGAGATGGGGCATGATCCCAAAGATATCAAGGGCATTCAAGAGATATTAAAATTGAGGGATGCAGACATGGCAGCCTTGAGGAGAAAGATCAAACTCCCAGCCATGATTCACCCTCAAACAGATGATGTTTCCCAGCAAAGACATGATCAACAGGCCACAACCTTGTTGATATCTCTATATAAGCAGCTAATCCAAACTCAGGAAAAGCTGGGAGAATCGGAGGCTCCAAAAATAGCACTACAGGCAGCCTTAAAACAAAGAGAAGAAGGGCAAACCTCTCAGGCTCCTCCTCAAATCATAAACCTTGAGGAAGCTCCCCCAACTACTGTTCCTCCCCCCCAACAAACTGATCAAGCTGCACCACCTACTTCAGCACCTCCACCAACAGAATAGGCCCCTAGCTTGGACATGCAAAAGCTAAAAAATGAGATTCAAGCCCTGGAAGCTCAAATGGCAGAGCTAAATGAGACCAGGGATAAATTGGCCAAGGTGAATGACAGATATGATAAATCCAAGCAAGCGGTGGAAGAGAAGGGCAGGGAGGTGAAAGCCCTCAAAGACAGGATAAAAGAGCTAGAAAATGAGCTCAGATTAGATAAAGTTATAGCTGGACTTAAGGCAATGCTATGGGCCAACATTGGCCAGTCTATTACTGACCAATGGCAGTATATAGAGACAATCCATGAGCAGCTAGAGCTCATCCCAAAAGCACAAGCTGAAATTCACAAGTCAAGGGCTGCTCTAGGCAACATGCCTGAAGTTGCCACCAGGATGATCAATGTGCTGAATAATAGAACAAGTACTCAGCTGGCAAACATGGGAATTCCCAATAGAACTGAGACCATTCAGTTGATCAAAAGGGTTCTCACATTGAGAAATTTGGTGCAGACATTGGAGAGAAGAACCCAGGACATGCAGACCGAGGTGAAAAGGTTCATGGATAAATTCCTGGTGCTGCAAAACAGAGGACTCCCTAGCTTACTGAACAGCGCAGGGAGACTTCTCATTCATGAGCAGTATGCCAAAAGAGTGAATGCATTTGCCACAAACGAAATCCATGAGAAGCCCAGCAGCTCAGAAGAAACAGGGCCAGCTACAAGACAGACTATCTACAACAAGGTAGAAAGTCTATTTTTTATAATGAATGAGATCAATCACCTGTTTGATGTGGCACCCAATTTTTACAAGTATACAGAGGCAGAGGAGACTATGGATGCAATTCTCAGGCATCAACTCCCTACACAAGACTGGTGGACAAATACAATACAGAAAATTTTATAAACAGTGAGCCTTTCACCAAATTTTGTTTTTAAAATATGAATTGTTATGCAAAGCACAGTTTAACAAAATCAGCACGCATTAAAGATTAAAGTTGAGCCAACTCAGCAAAAAATTTGGCCAACAAAGCAAAAGTAGGAAACCACAGCTGGCAGAGCCGAGAAGATACAGCGCAGCAAAAAAAGTAAAGACACATTTTCCAGCATTAAAGCAAACCGGTTCAACCGACTCAATGACCTCCAAAGGTCAAATTATCCTCTGACATACTTAAAGAGCAGTTATGCTGCATTCAAAGCTGTAATAACTTCTTTTCTACTTTCTGTACGAAGTAATGAAGATATTTCTCTCTCGGATGACTCAATGCCTGAGATATTTTGTATAAGCATTCCTATAAAGTCCCCTTTGCATGAGTTTGCAAGGGTTGTTGTTGATTTCTCCTGAAGAAGTTCTTATGCTGTAATCCTTTCAGAAGTTTAATAAAGAAAGTGATGGAATTTCTCGGATTTTTGAAGTGTTGAATGCGTTCTGGTGTCTGTTGAAAACTGCTGGATTCCTGTGTATTACACAATACAATAAGTCTCTGTAACTCTCTCTGTTATGTATTTTTGATTTGTTAAAATCCATATATGTTTCTAATTTTTGAATATTTAGCGACAAGGAAAAAGAATAACTTTCAGGATTTATTCAAGAAATACCCTGAGTTCAATCTCTGTTGTTAATGAATGTTTTCTTCAGCTGTAATCTTGATAAGTGTAATTCTTAATTGCTGCACTTTCAGAATACACCTTTCACAGTGACCTTTGCCTCAGGAATTCAAGTTTGCTCCTGTGCAACGTGTTTCACTTTCACCTCACCAGCTTAATAGAGAATTCTTAATTGCTTTCTGTTGGCTGACATGCCTCACCATTCAAGTTAAATTTGTTTGTCTGAGATACACAATTGGCCCTGCAGTTTGAACAACACCAATCCTGCATTTCAAAGCATTTCACACCTCCAGACTCCATTGCCCAATGATATATTACTCTCTAAACACTACATCTTAAGCCCTGAAAGAAATCCTTCAACCAAACATAAACCAAAACCTGAGCATAATACCTAGCCTAAAACACCATCATAACAGAGACAAATCATAAAGAGAGAGCCCTCTCTGATTACAGTTTGGCTAGAAACTGTGATCCAAAGATTGGTTAGTGGTTACCCCGGCCGTATTCCCTTGGGAGTCATAGGGAACAACCTGGGTGTTAACATAATTGGCAACTCCGCTGGGGAGTGCTTGAGTTTTTTCAATTACTATATATCTTCCATAGCTACTATCAAGCCTGAAATCAGTCAAGAGGCCTTTAATCTGTTTTTGTATCACATTAACAGCTTTAGGGAGGAGCTTTTTAGGGAATCTTCATCTTAGTTTTGAAATATATATAGCCGTTCCAAAATCTTCATCCAGTCCTTGCAGATATAAAAAACTTCCTGTAAAATCCTGAAAAAACAGTTAGAAACTGGCTCCTAAGAAAAATCCACGGCACACTAGGGCAAATCCTGACCCTAATCCACCCATCATTGTTGATAATCCAAATACCATCCCAAGAAACATTAGGAGGCAGCAAAAGCAGGAGCAGCCTACTGATTTAACCTCAGATTTAGATCATCCTAGCCTTATCTCTACCCCATGCAAGGTCCTTTTCTGGTCCACCCCTAATTCCCCGAGTTCACCATCCACATCTCAAAGTCCTCTTCTCACATCTTCATCCACTGCAAATATCCCCTTGACCAACACTCTAGGTTCACCCCTACTTGTCACCCCTGTGGTACCCATTGTTCCTATTATCCCAGCTGCCCCTGTTAATCCTCTAAACCCTGTAAATATGGCTAACAGATATGCACCTTTGCAGATACCAGCTAATGCTGCAGCTCTACCCCAAGATTACCAAACCAAAATCTCATATTTTGACTCCAATGGCCCTATGACAGCTGTTCAGCATGATAAGAGGATGCAAGACCATTTTGAGACCTACGAAATAGATGATGACAGTGTCAGAATGAGGATGTTTGTTCAAAGCCTAACAGGGGATGTTAGAACTTGGTTTAAATCCCTGAATGCAAACTCCATCACAACTCCTGATGAACTGTATCAAGCCTTTACTAGTAGATGGGAGAAGAAGAAAGATCCTCTGCACATACTTGGGGAGTATGACACTATCAAAAGAGGTCCCCAAGAGACTGTTTTGGAGTATTGTGCAAGATTTAACAATGTATATAATGCAATTCCACAAAATTTAAGACCTCCTCCTGATTTAGCCTTATAAAAATTCCCTGATGGTTTTGACCCTGACATGGCCTATCAATTGAAGGAAAGAGATCCTCAATCCCTTGCAGCGGCCCAAAGGGTTGCTGTCACAGTGGAAGCCAACCTAATTGCCAAAAGGAACAGGGCAAGGTTGGAAAAGAGGACTGCTTTCAAAGAGGAACCCTCTGCCTTTGATCAGAAGCTGGATGCAATACTCAATGGAATGAAAAGATTGGGGGATAGAGTGGAATCAGTTGAAAGAAAATCATCATGGGAACCACCACAAAACAACCCTCCTAGGAATCCAAATTTTAGGAGAAATCAAAACCCAGGTATTGGCAAGCCCAGTGCTGACCAAGACATAAGACCCCCTTTCCAAGAAAATTATGCAGAAACTTCCACATCAATAGAGCCCAATGAAGATCCTGATATTAACTTGATGGGTCTAGATGGTGAAAGTCAAGTTTTCTTAACACAAGAAGATCATGAGGATGACGAAATCAAACTGTTTCAAACTAAATCAGGTGAATCCTTTGACTTCAAACAAGGCTATGACACTGCTGTTTATGAAGTCCATAAACAATACAAGCTGAGGAGCAGAACTGTGAATGTTAACCAGCTTGAAAAGAAAAAGGATAATAAGCAACCTGAAAGAGTCATAGTCACAGAACCTAATGACAAAACAAATTCACATACAGAAGAAGTGATTGTTGAGGAGATCACTGAACCACTGTCCTTAAAACAGCAGCCTATGTTCACTCAACCTTCTCAACCCAATTCAAATATTACTCCTCAAGAGATGAGTAAAAGAGGCAAGTCCCAAAGTCAAGATAAAAATCAAGAAGAAAATTCAATGAACAAGGAAAGGACTGTCACCTATAACCCCAAGACACAATCTGAAAAACCTTTTGATCTAGAAACAGAAATTGGCAAATTAAAGATAGCAATTCCTCTCTCAGAACTAGCCAAACATGACATCTATAAATTACAGATCAAAAAGTCCCTTCAACTCACTAGCAACTAAGATGATGTCAATGTGCTGGATGACACCCCGGAACTCCTGTTTGGCCCAGAAGTGGATGGAAAAATAGTAGTCACAGGGGTATTACCTTTCTATGTCAGTTTACATATTCATGATAAAATATTACATAATGCAATGTTTGACTCAGGTGCCTCTCACAATCTCATGCCAAAAGCAGTCATGGAAAGATTGAATCTAGACATAACAAGACCATACAAGGACCTGTTTTCCTTTGACTCCAGCCAAGTCAAGTGTCTAGGTCTCATAAAATATTTATGTGTATCTCTGGTCCAATACCCAAACAAGACAATCCTAATGGATGTGGTAGTTGCTTATATTCCACCTAAGTACGGAATGCTGTTATCAAGATCATGGGGAGCTAAACTCCAAGGTTCCCTGCAATTAGACATGTCATATGCCACCATCTCTGTTTTTGGGCAACCAAAAAGACTGTACAGAGAAACACTTATGAAATACATGGTCAGCAGTGAAGAAAAGCCTCAAAACTTTCCCATATATGCTGTCCATTCAGACATAGACTCATACATCCTCTTCAATAACACCACAACTCTCTTAAAAGGTGAGGTTGACACCAAGATACTCATACAAGAGGAAAACTCAAATGAAAGAACTATCACCTATGAGACAACAATCAATCAAACACTAGATACTGCTGCTGTTCTAAATCTCAAGCATACCCAATCAAATGATGAAACTGTCCTAGAAGACAAGCTAGATGAAAAACCACAACTTCTACTCACATTGCCAGCCCATGAACAGATCATCAAATCTCCTTCCCAACAGGATATTCTATGGTTCCTTGAATTTGATGGCTCAGTCAACAAATTAGGGGCAGGAGCTGGAGTTTGGGTACACAATAAAGAAAATAGTCATGCAGAAGGCAGAGCCTATAGATTGAATTTCAGATGTACTAACAACATGGCTGAATATGAAGCCCTTTTACTAGGCCTCAAGTTAGTAAAGTTCTTACAAGCTGCCAGGGTTTCAATCATGGGTGATTCAGATCTAGTTATCCAACAAGTGAAGGGAAACTTTGTCACCAATGACAAAAGACTAAGGACTTATAGGTCTGATGTTGCTGAGGTACTAAACCTTTTCTCTGAATTCCAAATTACTAAAATTCCCAGAACCCACAATCTACATGCTCATAGTTTAGCCACCTTTGCAAGTACCTGCAAGTTGCCTTTTGAGCCCCATCATTGTTTTACAGCTGAGGTAAAACACAAGCCATCCATTCCAAACAATGTCAATGATTGGCAAGTATTTGAGGATGACAAGCAAATAAACCATTTTTTAACTCTGCAGCAAGAATTTGCAGGACTAAATATTGACACTGATACAACAAGTCAATCACAAATACTTGAGACAGCAAGTCAATCACAAATATTTGATGGAGCAAGTCCATCACAAATATTTGATGGAGCAAGTCCATCACAAATACAGTTTCAACAGATTGCTCACCCAATATCATCCAGAACAGCAAAACAAATACTAAATCCAACTATTTTCAACATAGACAACATTCAGCAAATTCAATCAATCAATGGTGAGGAAGTGGCCAATGCTGAAACTGAAATCATTAAGCTGAAAGACAATTTTCTACCAACAGGCCTAACTCCACTAGAGGACATCTTTGATTCAAATGATATCCCCAGAAAACCAAAAATGCAGCCCTTAAATGCAGCCATTGAAGAATGCAACATAGGTACAATTGACAAACCCAAAATAATTAAATTGTCTGCTTCCTTACCTCCTGACCAAAAGCCTAAGTACATTGACCTCTTTAAAGAGTTCCAGGATGTCTTTGCATGGAGTTATGAGGACTTAAAGTCCTATGACACCTCTGTCATCCAGCATACAATCCCTCTCAAACCTGATCAAAATCCCTTTAAACAAAAACTGAGGAGAATCAATCCTATGCTTCTCCCAGCAATGGAACAAGAAGTACAAAAAATGTTCAAGGCGGGCATCATAACACCAATCAGATTCTCTGAATGGATCTCCAACTTAGTCCCTACAAGAAAGAAGACTGGTGAAATTAGGCTGTGTGTGGATTTGAGGAATCTGAACCAAGTATCCCTCAAAGACAATTACCCCTTACCCAAGATGGATCACATTTTGCAGAGAGTAGTGGGGGCTTCCAGAATTTCTCTACTTGATGGATTCTCAGGTTTCAACCAGATCTTAGTTCACCCTGATGATCAGGACAAAACAGCATTTACAACCCCATGGGGAACTTTCAAATATGTAAAGATGCCTTTTGGATTGAAAAATGCAGGGGCAACTTTTCAAAGAGCCATGGATATTGCCTTTGCCAAGGAGATTCATGACTTTTTAGTCATTTACCTAGATGACCTTACACCTTTCTCAAAATCAGACCAAGAACATATAAAACATCTGAGACAGATCTTCCTAAAATGCAGAAAATATGGAATTTCCTTGAATCCCAAGAAATCCTTGTTTGGTTTAGAGGAATGTAAGCTATTGGGCCACATCATTTCTAAAGATGGCATTAGAATTGACCCAGATAGGATACAGGCTATCCTACAAATGCCTCACCAAAGAAATGTCAAAGAATTGCAAGGATTCTTGGGAAAAATCAATTTCTTGAGAAGGTTTATCCCAAACTTAGCAGAACTAATCAGATTATTAAATAACATGCTAAAGAAAGATTCAAAATTCAAATGGACTGTTGAAGCCAATCAAGCCTTTGAAGGTATAAAATTGGCCCTTACCCAAACCCCAGTGTTGACCAATCCTCAGTTTGACAAAGAATTTATCATTTTCTCTTTTGCCTCCCAGCATACTATTGCTGTTGTTTTATTGCAAAAAGATGACCAAGGAAATGAGAAGCCAATTGCTTTCTTTAGCAAAGCTCTTAGAGATGCACCTTTAAAGTATCAAATCATGGAAAAGCAAGCATATGCTTTAGTCAAAGCCATTAAAGACTTTAGGATTTATATCCTTTATTCCCATGTTATAGCATATGTGCCAAGTCCTATTGTCAAAGACATTCTCACCCAAGAAAATTTAGAGGGCAGAAGAGGAAAATGGATTGCCAACATCTTGGAATTTGACATTGAGATAAAACCTACAAAACTAATAAAAGGCCAAGGCTTGGCCAAATTAATGACAGAAACAAATTTCCAAGCCTTAGACATTAACCAGCTGGACAGTGAACCGGAGCTGGCGACTCCAAAGATCAATGTAGCCTTTGAACAATCCCCCTGGTATTCTGATATTTGTTATGTGTTACAAAGCCTGTGTGCTCCCCCAGGATTGTCCAGAACTAAGTGTAGATTCTTAAAAATGAAAACCTCAAGATTTTGTGTGATGGATGGCAATCTGCTTTGGAAAAACCATGAAGGTATATTGCTGCACTGTTTAATTGAAAATGAAACTGACAATGTCATATAAGAATTTCATGCAGGTGACTGTGGTGGGCACTTGTACTGGAAGTCGACTGTGGACAAGATACTAAGGGATGGATATTACTGGCCCACCATGTTCTCTGATGTCAAGAAATTCATCACCTCATGTCATAAATGTCAAGTGTTTGAGGGAAAGAGACAGTTGTTGCCACTTCCTTTAAGGCCTATTGCAACAGAGAGACCTTTTCAACAATGGGGATTGGACTTCATTGAGGAAATTCATCCCTCATCTTCAGGCCAACACAGATGGATTTTAACAGCAACAGACTACTTCACTAAGTGGATTGAAGCTGCCCCATGCAGACAAGCAAATGATTCAATAATTATTCAGTTCTTGGAGAACAACATATTGGCTAGATTTGGCTGTCCTGACAAAATAATAACAGACAATGCTGCTGCTTTCAGATCCAAGAAAATGGTGAACTTTTGCCATAAATTTCACATCACTCTGGGCCATTCCACTGCATACTATCCCCAAGGAAATGGCCTTGCTGAGTCATCAAATAAAAGTCTGGTAAATATCATAAAGAAAGTACTTGAAGAGAACAAAAAGAATTGGCATAAGAAGCTTGTGAATGCCCTATGGGCAGATAGACTAACAACCAAAAGATCAATTGGGACTAGCCCATATGAGTTGGTTTATGGATTAGAGGCCAAATTCCCCTCATCACTAGGTGTGCCTGTTATGAAGCTTCTTCAAGAAAGCCAAGCTGAACCAAGTGATATGCAAAGAAGAATCAATCAAATCATATGTCTGCAGCAAACCAGAGATCAAGTTTTCAGCAGAGTTCAAGTTCTCCAAGAAAAATTAAAGAAGGCTTTTGATAGAAGAACTAAGGCAGAAGATTTCAGTGTGGGAGACAAAGTCCTCAAGTGGGATGCAAGAAGAGAAGACAAAGGAAAACATGGAAAATTTGATTCCTTATGGAGAGGACCATTTGCTGTCCAAGTAGTGCAAGGTAACAACACTTACTTCCTAAAAAGTCTTAATGAAACTGACTTGGATGAAGGTCTTGTGAATGGCAGGATGCTGAAGCATTATTTTGACTATTACCCATGAGTACAGCCTAAGGTTCCCTTGTATATATGCAGATGTATATATTATTTTCTGTTTAGATTGTAAAAATGCAGTTTTTCAAGTTTATTGACTGCCAGCAAAAGGTAAATAGAATCACAGGTCTACCAAGAAGAGAAGCACACAATTTTGGCACTTCAAAGCAGCAAACTTCAAGATTGGCAAGAGCAATCAAGGAGCAAGGCAATCTGACCTGTTGTTCTTGGTCTTTCAAATGAAACACCATCCCCATGTGGAGCCACTGTTAGCTACCTATATTAATAGGTTTCATATTTCATGATTGGCTATGAAAGGTCCAAATATGCTCTACTTTGATGATTCAAAGATCACATATTTCCAAGAGAATACAATCTGTGCTTATAGCTTGGTATGGACTTAAATTTTGATGGATGGTCCAACAGTCTAATCTGGATCATTCCATGGTTTAAATTTGCAGTTGTAGATTAGAGAAAGAAGTCTGTCCAAACTGTTTAATCTTGGCAGACAAGTAGTTCAGGTAGAGAAGAAAAGGCTCCCAACAGCTTAATCTGGGACCTTGGAAGAAATAAGGGTAGAAGTAGATAGAAAAAACAAAAGAAAAAGCCAAAGAAAAGAAAAGGCAGGTAAGGGTCTGCAAGTCCAAGTGCACCCTCCAAGAAGAAATAAAAAATGCTAGGCAAGTAACTGGGTAAGTAGTTGGGGTTGCAGAAAGGTTATCTTTACCATTGCAAGTGTGTTAACTTTGTTTACCAAAGCAAAGTCAATCAATTGAGAAGGTGTTCTTCTTCATCAAGTTGCAGCAAGCCGGAAGCATGTCTAACCTCCCTTCTTCCCCTCTCCATTTCATTACTAACACTCCCTCATCAGCTAAGATTCATGGAAGAGATTATGGTTTCTTGGTGGTTCTTGTTCCTTCAAAAGCCACATTTCTTGTGTAAAAATCTTTTCATTTTGATCTACTCCCTAAGCTAAGTGTTTCTCAAATAAACTTAGCTTTGTCTCCCCTAATCCACTTCTTTCATCCATATTAACTCTAACTTTACTACGTAAATCCCCTATATCACCTTTCCCCTACTAGTAGTAACACCATGGTGTATAAACCCCAAATTTTGTATAAATATCCCTCCCCTTGGCATTATAGCCATATGTTCTCTAAAAAAAGGAATCAAAATGACATCTGGTCACTTTGATGAACCTATACCTCCTCTCACCCCCTTGTTTCAAGTCATTCCACTCATCAAACCATCATTTGCAAAGAAAAACCCTATAAAAACCCCTTCCTACCCCTAAAACCCTTTGAAATTATGAAAAAACCCAAAAAACCCACTTTCGCCGCTTAACCAAAGTTGGCGCATATATGTGATTTTCCAAATACTTCGAAAACCTTACAAAAAACCCATACCCTAAGGTTTTCCGCCGGGCGCTGCTTTCAAAAAACAAATATTAAATTATACCCGCCCGCATCCGTATCCACCGATCACATCGTCCTCCCGTCCATCGTCGGATCGGACCCATGGGATCCGACGGCCCTCATTGATATCGGAGCGGCCCCCACGACAGACAATTAGCGCCCGAGAAAATGACGAAGGGATACGTCATGGCGCGGCCACGCGTCACCCTCTCGGGTCTCTCGGAGCGGCCTCTGACAAAACCAGGGCCGTATCGTAACCGCTCCGGGAGACCGTAACCGCTATGGCACTTAACCGTAACCGCTGCGTCACTTACTGCCCGGTTCGCTGGTCCCGCGTCAGACCCACGTCATCGCCACCCTGCCATCGCATCAGTACTCTTGTCCGCCCCTGTGCCAGCGTGTCTGCCACCGCATCATCCCCATGGACCAATAGTAGCTCGCCACCTCACCCTATGACGTCATGCTGACGTCATCCGAGTAAACGCGCCAAAATGCCAAAAGTCCATATTTAGGCTAATTTTTGCGTTTTTTAGTACTTTTGCTACCAGAACTGTTGCTTTCTCTGCATGATTGTTACATCCAAGTTACACCACCTTTGCTGAAGCCAACTTGGAGACGTCCAGCGCGCCATTTCCACAGTCATCCGTGACCATTGCTCGCTCTTTACCAGGTATTCTCCATTAAAATCCTTCATACACCTACTCTGTCTGGGATTTCCCTCGAAAGAGCTTAAGCGACTTAAAACTCTCAAGATTCACTGGTGAATCTTGATGCCTAGCCCCCATTTACCACTGCAAGCTCGAAAACCACCAGCTGAGCCTTGATTTCCCGAGTTCTTATAAAAAATGGTGTACTGCTCGCGCAATCGTGAGACAGTTGGTCAATCCATTAAAAACCTGCTACAGAAGGCAAAGTGAGACCAGACATTGGTCTTACTCATAATTCAGACAGTATTTCAATTGTTGTGTGCCCTCTTCACCCTCTGGTCCCTGAAATTCACACTTTTTGCAAGTAATTATTTCTGTGTTGTTCTGCCTACTTCAACCAGTTCACCTGCAAGATAGAAGCTTAATAGACCATGGAAACTCCAATTTCACTGAACATCAAGCCTCTCAATGCCCCTCACAGGGAGTTAGAATGGAAAGCCCTGGGAGATATGGATTATCAAATGTTAGACTGGTTTCCATTAGGCTCCAAATACAATAATTAGATGCTAAATGAGTTGAAAGCCCAGCACCTTAGTGGAGCTGATATCCTAGGGATTTGGGATTCAAACTTGCCCATCTACAACCTCCCCCAGGTAAATCCTATGCCAGAATTGATCCACAGATGCCAGGAGTGCTATGATCCATGCCAAAGAGTTGTCCTCAGCCCTATAGGCTCAATTCTGTTCCATATCACCCCAGAGAGCATAAATGAGATGTTGCATTTCCACAATGCAAAACCATTGACCCCCCTCTACATGCAGAACTTGATAAAGAAGGGGAATAAGTTGTCAAATGACCAGATCATCAAAATCAGCTAGCTATTTGTACAACCAGGCTCTGAAACCATCAGAACTCCTCCTATTGGATATGTATACTTAAATGAATTGGGCAGAATGCTAGTGGATTTGATCAGCTATGTCCTAGGGTTCAAGGGAATGGAGGATGTGGATGAAATTATAATGGCAATGCTGTCTATATTCTCTCCTGGAAAGCCTCTAGCTGTACATTATGATTACGCCACATATATTGCAGATAGGATCCATGACCAGCTGATGAATCTGCAAAGGGAAAGACTGTTCAGATATACTTCCTTCATTTACCATCTATTCTTGTTTAATCAACCAGGCAGCTTCTTCATTCCCCTGAAACAAGTTAATGCCCAGGGGAATCCAAGATCAGTTGTGTTTTGGACCTCTGTCTTTCATTGCACCTCTGTGTCACCATACACATACTGTGATTTTATAGACTTATTCATACATCCAGCTATGACATTATTGTGTGGTGTTCCCCCTCCAAGGCTAACTGATGACATGAGGAGAATTCTCCATCTAAACAAAACCTACAGCATTGGTAATTGGTACATTTACCAAGACCACACAGTCATCAGAGTATATGGCTGTGAGTTGAAGCCTTTTAGGCTGCCAAGGTATGTCCCCATGAGGCTTTTTTCCCTTGAATACTTCAGGCAATTTGGGAATGCCAACTACCTCCACTTCCAAAGTAAGAACAAGAAGGCACAGTTGAAGGTAAGGAGCCAGCTGGGCCCTTTCCTATATAACAAAAAAGAGGAGGGATGGAAAGAGGCAAACAGTATCCTAGAGGCCCTCAAACTGCAAACTAGCTTTGAGTGGATACCCTATGACCCCAATCATTTTGTTTCCCTCAAAAGGATAAGATACAAATTGGGTACCTATTCACATATAAGGCAGCCTGAGATTGAGCAGTATGCCAATGCATTAAGCTGGGAAGAGGGCACCCTAGAAGAGGAAATCACTAGTGAAGAGCTGCTAGAAAGAGAGGCCAGAAATATTCAAAAGGAAACTGACTTCGAAACTTGTGGACAGGTCCCCCTCTCATACAAAAGACAACTTGGAGCAGCTTCCTCAGCTTCAATAACACATCAGCAAGCTGCCATGAATACTCCACAGACAACCAGCAAAGGCAAAGAAAAGCAGGTGGAACAGCCACCTCCTATGACCGAAGAACAAATGGAAACACTAGTGCAGCAACAAGAAGAGATGGAGCAGCAGGGAGAAGGGCAGCAGCAAGCAGAACAGCAACAAAGGGAAGAACAAAGGCAGGAACATCCTGTCCAGCAAGAGCAAACAGTGGAAGCCCCTAAATCCACTGAACAAACTGTGCCTCCAAGGCAAGAAACTTCAGCTGAGGCATCAATCCTCCAAACTCCACAAAAGGAGGATACAAGCAGGAAAAGGGACAGAGAGACTCCCATTACAACATTAGCATCTCATGGGGAGAAAATACAGAGAATTAATCCCTTCTCAGAGGAAGAAATGCCAATAGGACAGTCTTTTGGTATGGTCCCACCCAGCAGGGAAGCATCAGCAAGTTCCTTTCAACAGGAACAGGATAGAGCAATGGGAGGAGAAGTAAGTTCCTCAAATCAGCAAAGAGAAGGTGGACCCAGCATTAAACAGCAGTTCTTCGACATTAAGAGGAGAAATGAGCCCATCAAGATACAGCTATATAACCATCTTTTGAACATGGCTCCCACCAATCAACAAAGACTCATGTCTGCATATGATGTGCAGGAAGGCAAAATGATCATGAGTCATTTTATGCCAACAGCAGTGCAGCCCCCATCTGCCTCTGACTACTTGAGGACTAACCTGGAAGTCCTTGCCAAGGATATCCACCCAATGGATAAGATAGAACTGCATAAGCAAACGGGTGAGATGGTCTATGCTTCCTTGGCAGACCAAACATTGGACAACTATAGGCTACAAAATAGCCTTAACAATACAGCCTCTCAGCTAGAGTTGGAGAGAGCATCATCCCAGGCAAAGGACAACAGAATAAGGTCCTTAGAGGACATCATCATAGAGATGGGGCATGATCCCAAAGATATCAAGGGAATTCAAGAGATATTAAAATTGAGGGATGCAGACATGGCAGCCTTGAGGAGAAAGATCAAACTCCCAGCCACGATTCACCCTCAAACAGATGATGTTGCCCAGCAAAGACATGATCAACAGGCCACAACCTTGTTGATATCTCTGTATAAGCAGCTAATCCAAACTCAGGAAAAGCTGGGAAAATCGGAGGCTGCAAAAACAGCACTACAGGCAGCCTTAAAACAAAGAGAAGAAGGGCAAACCTCTCAGGCTCCTCCTCAAATCATAAACCTTGAGGAAGTTTCCCCAACTACTGTTCCTCCCCCCCAACAAACTGATCAAGCTGCACCACCTACTTCAGCACCTCCACCAACAGAACAGGCCCCTAGCTTGGACATGCAAAAGCTAAAAAATGAGATTCAAGCCCTGGAAGCTCAAATGGCAGAGCTAAATGAGACCAGGGATAAATTGGCCAAGGTGAATGACAGATATGATAAATCCAAGCAAGCGGTGGCAGAGAAGGGAAGGGAGGTGAAAGCCCTCAAAGACAGGATAAAAGAGCTAGAAAATGAGCTCAGATTAGATAAAGTTATAGCTGGACTTAAGGCAATGCTATGGGCCAACATTGGCCAGTCTATTACTGACCAATGGCAGTATATAGAGACAATCCATGAGCAGCTAGAGCTCATCCCAAAAGCACAAGCTGAAAGTCACAAGTCAAGGGCTGCTCTAGGCAACATGCCTGAAGTTGCCACCAGGATGATCAATGTGCTGAATAATAGAACAAGTACTCAGCTGGCAAACATGGGAATTCCCAATAGAACTGAGACCATTCAGTTGATCAAAAGGGTTCTCACATTGAGAAATTTGGTGCAGACATTGGAGAGAAGAACCCAGGACATGCAGACCGAGGTGAAAAGGTTCATGGATAAATTCCTGGTGCTGCAAAACAGAGGACTCCCTAGCTTACTGAACAGCGTAGGGAGACTGCTCATTCATGAGCAGTATGCCAAAAGAGTGAATGCATTTGCCACAAACGAAATCCATGAGAAGCCCAGCAGCTCAAAAGAAATAGGGCCAGCTACAGGACAGACTATCTACAACAAGGTAGAAAGTCTATTTTTTATAATGAATGAGATCAATCACCTGTTTGATGTGGCACCCAATTTTTACAAGTATACAGAGGTAGAGGAGACTATGGATGCAATTCTCAGGCATCAACTCCCTACACAAGACTGGTGGACAAATACAATACAGAAAATTTTATAACCAGTGAGCCATTCACCAAATTTTGTTTTTAAAATATGAATTGTTATGCAAAGCACAGTTTAACAAATTCAGCACGCATTAAAGATTAAAGCTGAGCCAACTCAGCAAAAATTTTGGCCAACAAAGCAAGAGTAGGAAACCACAGCTGGCAGAGCCGAGAAGATACAGCGCAGCAAAAAAAGTAAAGACACATTTTCCAGCATTAAAGCAAAGCGGTTCAACCGACTCAATGACCTCCAAAGGTCAAATTATCCTCTGACAGACTTAAAGAGCAGTTATGCTGCATTCAAAGCTGTAATAACTTCTTTTCTACTTTCTGTATGAAGTAATGAAGATATTTCTCTCTCGGATGACTCAATGCCTGAGATATTTTGTATAAGCATTCCTATAAAGTCCCCTTCGCATGAGTTTGCAAGGGTTGTTGTTGATTTCTCCTGAAGAAGTTCTTATGCTGTAATCCTTTCAGAAGTTTAATAAAGAAAGTGATGGAATTTCTCGGATTTTTGAAGTGTTGAATGTGTTCTGGTGTCTGTTGAAAACTGCTGGATTCCTGTGTATTACACAATACAATAAGTCTCTGTAACTCTCTCTGTTATGTATTTTTGATTTGTTAAAATCCATATATGTTTCTAATTTTTGAATATTTAGCGACAAGGAAAAAGAATAACTTTCAGGATTTATTCAAGAAATACCCTGAGTTCAATCTCTGTTGTTAATGAATGTTTTCTTCAACTATAATCTTGATAAGTGTAATTCTTAATTGCTGCACTTTCAGAATACACCTTTCACAGTGACCTTTGCCTCAGGAATTCAAGTTTGCTCCTGTGCAACGTGTTTCACTTTCACCTCACCAACTTAATAGAGAATTCTTAATTGCTTTCTGTTGGCTGACATGCCTCACCATTCAAGTTAAATTTGTTTGTCTGAGATACACAATTGGCCCTGCAGTTTGAACAACACCAATCCTGCATTTCAAAGCATTTCACACCTCCAGACTCCATTGCCCAATGATATATTACTCTCTAAACACTACATCTTAAGCCCTGAAAGAAATCCTTCAACCAAACATAAACCAAAACCTGAGCATAATACCTAGCCTAAAACACCATCATAACAGAGACAAATCATAAAGAGAGAGCCCTCTCTGATTACAGTTTGGCTAGAAACTGTGATCCAAAGATTGGTTAGTGGTTACCCCGGCCGTATTCCCTTGGGAGTCATAGGGAACAACCTGGGTGTTAACAGCATCTACCACCACATTTTGCTTCCCTTTTTTGTAGATGATTTCAAAGTCATAACCCAACATCTTTGTTACCCATTTTTGTTGCTCTTCAAAGGATAATCTTTGAGCTAAAAAGTATTTAAGGATATCATGATCTGTTTTTACCTTGAAGTGTCTTCCCATTAGGTAGGGTCGCCATTTCTTAAGTGCATGTAGTATTGCCAACATTTCCTTCTCATAAATAGGTTTTTGTAAAAACTTTCCCTTGATTGGACGACTTTCAAAAGTAATTGGTCTTTCATATTGCATTAAAACAACACCAATTCCATTTCTTGAAGCATCACATTCCACAATAAAGGTTTTTGTGAAGTCCGATGTAGCTAAGACTAGTGCTTGGCACATTGCCTCTTTAAGATGTTCGAAGGCCTTTGTTGCTTCTGGAGTCCATGAAAATGCATCTTTCTTCAATAATGTTTTTAGAGGTGCTGCTATTCTCCCATAATTCTTAACAAACTTGCGATAATACCCTGTCAACCAGAGAAATCCTCGCAGATTCTTTATGGATGTGGGGATTTTCCATTCCTTAATGGTTTTAATTTTGCTAGGGTCTACCTTAACTCCTTCATGAGATACAATATGACCCAGATATTCCACCTCTTGTACTCCAAAGAAACATTTGGATCTGTTTGCATATAATTGTTTCTCCTCCAATATTTGTAGCACCCTGTTAACATGTTCAACATGATCCTTCCAAGACTTGTTGTAGATTAGTATATCATCAAAAAATAATAACACAAATTTTCTAAGGAAGGGTTTGAAAATGGAATTCATCATACCTTGAAATGTAGAAGATGCATTGGTAAGGCCAAATGCATGACCAAAAATTCATAATGACCCTCATGAGTTCTAGATGATGTTTTCGGAATGTCTTCAGTCTTCATTTTGATTTGATGATATCTTGAACAAAGATCCAACTTGGTGAAGTAAATTGATCCATGCAATTCATCCAGTAATTCATCAATGACGGGAATGGGAAACTTATCTTTAATAGTGAGCTTGTTGAGCTCCCTATAATCCAGACACATGCGCCATGATCCATCCTTCTTGTGCACCAATACTACTGGAGCAGAGAAAGAATTTTGACTAGGTTGAATTATACCAGCCTCTAGCATTTCTGCAACCATACGTTCAATTTCACTCTTTTGGGCATAGGGATATTTGTACGGCCTGATGTTTGGAGGAACACTTCCTGGAATCATATGAATAGCATGATCATGATCACGAATAGGTGGGGGACCTTTGGGAGTCTCAAATACCTTGGAATGATTTTCCAAGGCTTTCTGGAGATCTGGAGAAATAGATGATTTCGATGTGGAAACATCTAGCAAACATAATTGTGCAATTACACCTCTTTGTTCCTTTTTTAGAAGCTTTGTCATACCGTTAGAGCTGATTATCTTTCCCGGTTTCCCTGAAATACCCCTTAATTCAACTTCCTTTCCTTCCTTAGAAAAATTCATGAAAAGTTCTTGAAAATTAAAATCTATTGTACCCAAGGATTGTAGCCATTGGACTCCTAGTACAACATCAACACCTCCCATTGGAATGGAAAGCATTGGGCTAGTCAGTACATATCCTCCCATGGATAGCTTGATATTATGGCACTTTCTAGAGAAATTTACTTTTCCTCCATTTGCAACCATCACTTGACACTCTGGTGATGGATATAGGAAGCAATTCAATTCTTTTTCTACCTTACAATGAATAAAATTGTGGGTACTTCCTGAATCAATCAATACTATTACCTTTTTCTTCTTGATTTTTCCTTCTATCTTGATGGTTTTAGGAGTGGTAATTCCAGCCAATGCATTACATGATATGGTAGGATTAATTTCTTCTTTATCTAGACTTCGTTCCTGGAGTATATCCTCTTCTTTTGACCTTTCTTGCTCATTTTCTTCTTCCTCTTCATAATCTATGTAGAATAATTTCTTCTTAGCACACTTATGACCTTTAGTTTATTTACTATCACAACTATAACAAAGCCCTTTTGCTCTTCTTTCTTCCAATTTTTGTGGTGTCAACCTTATAGGTTGGGGAAGAATAGGGGCAACAACACTTTCCATCTTTATAGTTGTGAGTGGTATGCTTCCTGGTTGCCATAATTTTGCTTTCCATTTTTCTTGCTAACCTAAATGCCTTCTCTAATGAATTAGGTTCCCAAAGGCAAACATCATGTTGGATATTATCCTTTAAAGTCCCTATTAACACATCAATCCTATGCTCCTCTGGAATATTTTTTACCCTTATGTTCAATTTTTGGAACTCCTTAATGTGCTCCATTATTGAACCCTTTTGTTGCTAAAAAAAGTGTTGCTTTTTGTATCCTCATAATGTGTTGTCAATTCTTCCATAAAAATTTCCCAAGTGATAATTTGTTTACGAGAGCAAAGCCATTGATACCATACAAACTGGTTTGGTTCCAAATATAAAGTTGCATTACGTACCTTTTGTGTGTTTTGCACATTATTGAGATAGAAAAATTGCTCCATCTGTAATATCCATGTTGCGGGATCCTTGCCATCAAACTTCCTCATATCGATTTTTGGAATATGGTGGGTATTCAATCCAACATTAGAGTCTATGAAAGCATGATTAACATTTCTTTTGTTCAAATCATGAGTTTCCTTTACTACCCTTTCACCATTAGTAAGTATTTCTTGTGGAAAATTTGTCAAATCTATCTTCAAATCTGCCATGCTTGTCTTCAAATTTGTGTTCAAATATATCTTCAAATTGTCCATCTTAGCTTCCATGCCATTCATCTTAGCTTCCATGCCATTTATCTTAGTTTCTGTTAGCTTTTGTGAGAGTGACATTTGTTGCACTTGGTCTTGTAATTTTAATATATCATGTAGCATTTCTTCCTCTTGTTCATGAGTCATGCTAGAGCTTTCAGGTTGCTTACTAGGTGTTTGAATTTTCTTTCCTCGAGGCATCAGTTACTGATAATAATGCTCTACTATGCCCTTTGAATTCCTTCAAAATAATTTTTCAAACCAAGCTTAAGCAAGAATTTAAAAAAATATACACACCCCTTTTCACTTTGTAGGAGCTCGATATTGCCTCTAATGTATCTCTGTAATTTCGGATCATCTAGTTTTGAAATTCCAACCTATAGTAGCCCTCTATGTCCTCTTTCCAATGCCACTATTCTGATCCAAATTGGATTCTCCAAGGAAGAGTTATGCCAAATCTCCCACAGTGACCTGATTATAGACTAGTTCAGTAGAGCGAACTTGTACAACGTGCCATGTGTCACTGTTTCAACCTTTGGCTCTGAAAAATATATAAAAGAAACTACAGTTCGTCCTCTCTCTATACCTTCTTATGAAATTTCAATCCGATGTTGAGATAGAAAGTTATGATGATTTTCCCCAGGTCACCTGTTTGGAATGTAATTCAGGAGTCTGTAAAAAGACCAACTTCCTTAGATCATATCTCCACAACTATAGTGCGAAAAGCTCTAAAATTCGGACCCGAGGTTCAGTGCGATTTCGTCTCAAATGGGTTTTTATTTCGCTTATGAAACAACACAGAAAAAAAGTTATAGCAAAAATGCCACGATGACCTATTTGGAGCAGTGAAACCCTAGAATCCAAAGCTCTGATACCAAATTTTATGAAACCAGCTCACAAAAAGATAGAAAAGATAGATCATTGCCTTATAATTCAGCCTCTTCGAGGGGGAAACCTCCTTTACATTACACAAATGAATGATTCCTTGATGATTCAAATGAAAAAACCTCCTTTCTATATATAAGAGTCTAAGGAGTCACAATATAACCCAGCCGACCTAACAATAATAATATAAAGGTACAAAAATAACAATAGAGGGGTTCTATGGGGCACAGTAATAACAATATGGGGACAATAGGGGCACAAAAATATTAATAAGGGATACAAATACAATAGTAATGGGGTAATCACTAGTATTATAGGGACCTAACAGGGGCATCTCTCTTACACCTTCCTAGATGCCTAAAGCACTTCTCTTTGATCAACCTATTGTAGATAGGCACATCTTTTATGGCTTGGAGAAGTGGCATCTTCACACATAAATTTTTCAATTCTCCCAGGAGTTCAGTCTCTTCTGGGGTAGGCTGGATTGTCATGGATAGTCTCTCAGGAAAGGGTGGATTTTCTTTAGGTTCGCTTTCCTCTTTATCTTCCTCAACCTCCCTGGGTGGAGGCTAGCTATTAGGGAGAACTTTCCCGAATCACAAGTTAATTTCTTGAATCTCCACAGCATAAGTTGGGCATGATGGTTTCGCACTATACACTTGTTGAGCCTGTTTGTTGTTCGGGTTCGGATTTGGCTAGGCAGGCATTTGGGGTTGCCTTGGTGGAGCAGAAGGTAATGATTGTGGTTTGGCAAGTGGTGGAGGCAGAAGAGCATGAAGAGAGTTGTATTGGGGCCTCCACCCCTGATGAGATGTATTCCACTGAGGTTGTGGTTGATCATAGGATTGAAATGAATGGGTGGCTGGTTGGGCATGATATTCAGATGTGAAGGACCAAGGAGGAGGCTTGGACCAAGAAGGATGAGCAGCGGGGCCCCAAGAAGGTATGGAGGTGACTTGGTTGGGGTTGTAGTATGTCTGAGATGTCCCTTGCATCCCCTGTTGGTATGGTCTAGGTCCATGCAACCTCCTTTGGTTTATGTAATAGATCTGTTCAGTGACTCCTTCGGCCCCTTGTTATACAGCTTTAAGTCCGGGCAAGGAAGGGCACTTATCTATAAAATGATTTCTTCACATACTGAACAAACCTCTATAGAGTTCAATGGGCATTCATTCCTAGGATGCCTCCTGGTGCATTTAGGGCAAAAAATGGCCAAAGCCCTCTCTGTTTCCTCTTGTTTTTTTTTATATGTAGGTATCCATTTGCATGGAAAAAGTCTGCAACATCTCACTCTTGAAGTCTTCCAACATGTTTCTAATTTCACCTTTAATGGATGAATTGGAAGAAGAGGTGTTGGCTATGGGTTGACTCCCCCTACCTTTCTTTCTGGCTACTCTAGAATGGTTTCTAAAAAAAGTCTTTATGTCCTCATAGGATAGTTGGTAGATGTCTCCCCCAGCCAGTAGATGGATGGTGTCTAAAAGGTCTTCCCAAATTCCCCTGAGCAGGACCAACTTCAGAGACTTAGGGTCAAGTGTACACCTGGCCCTTTTGTAATTGAGTTGGAACCTCTCTTCATATTCTTCCAAGGACTCATCACTTCCTATGGTCATTTGGAAGATTTCTTCTTTAGTATCTTTTGACCTATAATAGTCTCGATACTTGTTGTTAAAGGCCTGTTGCATCTGAGCCCAAGTTTTGATGCTGTTACTAGGTAATCCCATGAACCAACATAGTGTTGCGTGCTTGAGAGTAGAAGGGAACAGTTTCAACTTTTGCTCGACTTATGCATAGTCATAAGTTAAACAAATGACAACAAACTCGAACAAGAAGGTGTCAGGATTTTCTGTAGTCAGACCATGGAAGTGAGGTAGGGCTGAAGGACTTATATTCTTCATTTTGGTGTCCCCACTGGTCTCCCGAATGGGGAAGGTACCCTCTATTCTCTCTCCATTTCCCCTAGCATTTCTTTTTTCAAACATTAGCTCCAAAAGAATGTTTTCTTATTCTTCTTCCCCTATTGGTTCTTCAAATATGTCTGGATGTTCACCTAAGGGTTCTTCTTGATTGCAGCCACCGCATAAGAGAGAAGGTTGGTTCTGTGAAGTAGTGGGGGTGTTGGGCAAAAATTTCCCTAAGTTATCACTACTCCTACGAGGCATGAAAGGAAATATTTGGTTTTTTGTTTCTTTTTCCCCACACTGAAAGTGCACGTAGAAACTGAAATTGTGATTGAAAAAACAAATTGCAACTAGCTGAAATGAACTTGCTGAATGGAAATTTGTAGAATTGAAAAGGAAAGCAAGAAAATGCAAAACTGAAAGAAAAGAAATGACTAGTCTACTTTTTCCAAAATAAACTATTAGCATAATGTTGCAATAAGAAATAGAAGAAAGCAATAATCATAGAATACTCTGACGCTTCCCCAGCAACGGCACCAAAAAGTGGTGAGAGCTAGTATTGCAGCAAGAATGTTGCAACTCCTGGGCTACCAACTTTACTTTTATCAACCCGGTAGTTTGTAACAAACTTGGAAGCATTGGTGATATATGCACAAGTACTAGTTCTCACTGCAGGTTGTCACTTGGTCAGCCGACGTGAAATTACTAGGAGCTCAAGCCAACTTCTATAGATTTCAGAAGAAGCTCTACGTGTGATCAAAGGAAAGAAGTATTACCCTACAGATGCTATTCTAACTACAGAAAGGAGAAAGACTGGAATGTAAAGCAAAACCTACTAAACCCTAATTAACAAGCTATTCTACTTTTGCCAAAAACACAACGAAAACCATGAAAGAAATTCCATTAACTACTCAAGGAAGTAAACAAAATCTAACCATGCTATTTTTGGAAGTAAATAAGAAAAAAAAAAAAAATTGGATTTTTATGTGTTATGTGAATTTAACATGCATCTAATTTATTGTGTGTGAGTGTGGCAGCGAACAGGTGGCGTTAGAGGGCAGTTTTGGAGCTTGGAAGGATGTAGGATGGTGTGGATGGGTCCTAGGAGGTCTTAGGTGGCCTTCTGGAGGCTTTTCCCACACTCGGCCTTCAAAAGAAAGCCTACAGGAAAAACTACAGGAGGACATAGGAAAACTACAAGAGGAAAACAAGGAAACTACGGGAGGCCTACAGGAGGAAGCCGAGAGTAATTTTCGTTGTTTTGAGGGTGTGAGAGTGGGTGGAAAAGGTGGATGAAGGTTGGAATGAGTTGTTAGGGTGCCTAAGGTCTACCATGAATCACTAGGAGAGAGAAATATGATTGGGTTTGCTTAAGGAGAGAGGAAGAAGTTCTATGATAAATGAAGAAAACTAGGGCAGAATTGAGGTAAGGTTTGGGAGACCTATAGGGCATGGATCAGATGGAGGGTGTGATTACTGGTAAGCTAGCCTACTACTGAAAGATATTTTTTGCATGGAAACTGACAGTCAACCAAGAAAATCAAGCAACCAATGAAATGAGTGTATCTTAGGAAAAACAGAGTTTTGCATTAAAATGGCCTAAACTATGATGTATAGAAGGAAACTCTGGGGAATGTTGTAAGAAAGGAAAGCATGCAAAAGGACTATTTCAAATCAAGAAGTGAACATGATAAACAAAATCTAAAGGAAAGCAAAACTAGACTATCAACCTACTAGAGAGCTGCAAACACTAGAAGTCCTAGGAATGAGGAAAATCTGTGTTTTTGGGGCAACAAGAGAGTCTTTGCCTCAAATCATGGTCCCAAAGGGAGGAAGAGAGGCCAAGGCACTGTTGCTAGCATTTTTAATCTTCTCTGATCACTACTTAACCTGCTACAGAAATCACAAATGGAAGCAAGCTACTAAATCATCAAAAGCAACCTATTATTAATCATAAGAGAAATACATCTAATAGCAAACTAATTTACAAACTGAAGTAAAGCATACAAATACAAGTAAAGAGAAGCTTGGTTGCTTTTATTGGGCTCTAACCCAAAATCTTCAGGCCTCTGAGGTAACTCAGTGCTAGCTCAAAAAGGATTCCATCTCCATTATCAAAAAATAGCAAGATTACATAAAACTGTCATAAAATAGTAATCTCGAAATTTGAGTAGAGTTTACACAAGCAAAAAAAAAGTCGACCCTAGTGAGGCCCTAGGCCTCTCTACTTATACATCTGAAGCTACCAATATCTTCCTTAAAATCAGGGAGGCTTGGCTCCCAAAACTCGAGATAACTATCAATCATCTTCCACTGGCTTGGTTGCCTTCTAGTGCATGATTCGGCTGCTTGCACTCCGAGCTAAATGAAGGGGAATTCGAAGTGAGGAGAAATAAATGATGGGTATTCCCTCCTATAAGCCCTCTCCTCTATCTACTTCGAGTTATTGTTGTATTTTTACCACTAGATCCTTGACTTTGACCTCGAAATCCATCAATAATCTGCATTGAGTACATGTTAGACCACATGGCATAATAACTAACCCAACTACCCTATAAGCATAAATATAATCAGAAAATCATACAATAAGCTAAGAGAATGGTTGATTTGAATAGGTTAGAGGTAAAATGAGTCCATATGATTACCCATTTCTGAGGCTTATCATGTACTCATTTAAGTCGTTCAATGATCTGATCGAATTTGTTTTCCACCATTTTGATCCTGAAGCTCTTGAAAAAAAATGTTAAAACAATGGAAGGCTGCGCATGAATCTCTTAGGGATTTTTGGAAGCGATTTTGTCTAGTCGTGTTTGAAGCTCTAAAAAGTCTGATTAAATTCCAATATCTTATGGAAAAATTTGAATATTGCTGTCACAAATCACTTTGCCCCAAAGTGAAGCAATAGCTCAAACCCCTCTCAGCATACTTTGGTGATGGAGCTACATAATCAAAAGCCGACACAGTTGATATCACAAGTGACTGTCTTCCTTCCCCTCATCAAACAACTCCACCCTCGCAGAGTGATGCGGGAGAGCTTGTACACACGACTATTGAACTGGTACATGCTCCCACCCTCACTATTCTTAATTTTTGGGCAGATTTGGTTGGGAATCCCATGGGTTGTCATATGCACTTGTTACCTCAACCTTCATCCCCGAATTTTTATGATCCTTCGGATTGAACTGTCTTGTCTTGTTGTGTTCTAGACTCTACACTTGTTGTGAACAAGGATCAAGCTATTAATGGAGTTGATGCTACACAACCAACTTGCACTGTCATTTACAAATATTATGACTGATCATATGGTCATGAACCTGTGGTAAAGGATGAGCTCCTTATGTCTGTGCCTCCTCCACTTTTTCCTGACATATTTGATGATTTTTGCATCTCTGATTTTCCTTGTGTAAATCCATCCACAGATGAATCTACTTCCAATCATTCACAAAAAACACCTGATGTCAGTCCATCATAAAGTGGAGACAAATATTTCGTTGAGAATCCACTTGAATTTTCATCTACTTTTTTCATAAACGTAGAGGGTGAACATTCTTTCTTCTCATCTATCCCTTTGTATGATTCCTCAAATCATGAGGATGTCAAAAAACATCCTAAATTTTCTAATCATGGTTGTCGTGATCTCTATACTTCTTCATTTGATCATGATGTTTATTCACTCAATGTTAAGTATTTCTAAGCCACTGGTCTCTGATGATCTATCTATTGATGAAGTGGAAACCCTGCAAGATGTCAAGGCACTTAAGCCTGGGTTGATGTTTATGTTAGGCCCTCAGTATCCTGCAGTTAGTTCCACTTCCGATCAGAAAATTTGTGAAACACCCAAGGCTCCTCATCACTCATATGTACATAATGAAAATCAATCTAACACACAAATTTCGCTTCCTCCATCAGAATCACATGATCCCATCGCTTATGCACTAGAGGAATCATTCATGGCAAGCACACTTGGAAGGTGTAAGTTGACTCTTTTTATCATGTTTTATTGTTTGATCTGAAAATGAGATGTAAGACAATTATTAAGGTATTACAGACTCATGTGCATCGATATGCCTATGTTACTTTATGTAATGGATCGATCAGATTGTGAAATACATAGGTTATGAAGCAGTAAAAAGACTATAATAGACAACACACATAAACACAACAAATTTAATAAGCAGTTCACCCAATACTCCTGGGCTACATCTCCTGGTCCAGCCTTCAGTGGTGACCTCTATATTATGTCTTCAAATAGAGTTTTACAATAGTATGAGCTTAATTTGAGACTCAACACACAACAGATACAACAACAAGAGTTTGCTTGAATCTCTCAAGCTTCTCTGAGTACACAGACTCTCTTAGTCACTCTTTGCCTTTGTCTTTTCTCTGTCTCGACACTGCCTTCAATACTGCTTGCTCTGTTTGCTCTCTATCTATGCCTTTAAAGCCAATCTTCTCTATCTGTGCGTTTCAACTTCTCAACTTTTTTCTCTCAGCCTCTGTCCGCTCGAATCCCTCTTCTAGCATTAAACAACCATTTTATAATGCATTAAGGGGAGGTGGCCACCAATTCTGCAACAGATGAGTGCATCGAGCCTTTGAAATCCCAACATTGGTCATTTTCGGTTAACACAGAGAAACATTGTAAAAACATAGAAAATCCTCCAAACATTTTTCATCCAGACTTCAAATATTCTTAATTCGCCTTATAACTCCTATCGAATCCACCTATATATCGATATAGCATCTCCACCATTGATCTGGGAGATCTAGATCCAATGGTCGTGGTTCATTTCGGGCGACTCTTTCATACGAGGGTTAACCGCCGGATGAGGGTGGTTTTCTCTCTCCTCAGCTTGGACACGTGGCAACCTATGTATGGGATTGAGCGGAGCCTGGCCCAAACCACTTACCGCCGTTGGCCTCCTGAAATCCCACTTATGTCATGGATTTCCCTTTTATATTAAAAATGCGTTAAAACATTGAAAAACCCGCTTTATTGGACTTGAAATAGTATTCAACCGCATTAATAAACCCCTTTCGGGTCTGGTTCATCGCATCAGCGCTTAATTCTTTATATTTCGTTTATTTATCGAAAATCACAAATACAAAGGAAATTGGCGTTTCTTGGATTTCAAAATATATCAAACTTCATTTATAATTGTTATTGGGTCCGGCCATCGCATCGCATATATGTATATGAATATAACCCTGCTCCATTGTATTTGTCAATAGCGATATTGCGATGCAAAGTGGGCCGTCGATCTATGTGCTTGATCGACGGTCCTCGTTGACCTCGCTCATCGCAGTTGCATATATCATGTGGTCTCCGCCAATATCCTCCCTTTGCCACTGCCGATTGCGATTTTCTGATCAGATCTTGACCATTGATCGGTCAGATCCAACGGCTCATGTGCATACACTATTCAAGCCTCCAATACTCTGTTTTTCACTATTTTCTTGTGTTTTTCACCTCCCGATAGTGTTTTCTGTTGTTTTATGAAGGTTTTCCCATGCGATAATTTTGATCTTTTTGAATGATTTTGAAGACTTAGAGAGTATCTTAGGATCCATTTGGATCACACCTTCCCACTGAAAAAGGCTTTTGGACCACCAAAAGTTAGTTTGTAAGCATCAATCAAGTGAGGATACAACTTCCTCACTTGTCCAATCTCTATTTATTTTGCATTGTTGGGTTTTGAACCTTTGAGTCCAATTCTTAGGTACTCAACATTCCCACTGTGCGTAGTTCTCACCTTGCTATCCAGAACTGTATCTTCCTGCAACTCATTGAGATATTCAAGTAACAGATCATCAATAGAAGGCAACTCGCTTTTCTCTTCAAGGTCTTCAATCAAAGAAGGTTCAAATAGTCTCAAGTTCTCTGCATTAACTACTAAATAGATGTGCATGTAAGCTGGAAAATCAAGGCGAAAAGCATTCTCACCAATTTTCTCAAGTATCTTGAAAGGCCCATACATTATTGGCTTCAACTTCTTTCCTTCACCTTGCATTATATCTTTTCTGATATATAGCCAGACTTGATCACTAACTTGGAACCTATGCTCCATCCGATGCTTATCTTGTCTTGCCTTGCTTGGCTCTTTTCTAGCTATTCCTGCACTGCCTGGTGAATTTCTTGGATCTGTTCAATGAACTTGGTTTCTTTGTCCACATCACTGTGTCCATCAACCGCTATGTCTTTCCCAAAGACAAAATCCAAGGGATACTTTGGTGTAAAGCCAAAACAAGTCTCAAAAGGAGATCTTTGTGTAGAAGAATGATTGGCACGGTTGTAAGCATGTTGCAGCTAATATAAATGTTCATCCAAAAGCTTGGGATGCTTGCTGCAATAACTCCTGAGCAACTGGATAACTGTCCTATTGACCACCTCTGTTTGGCCATCTATTTGTGGATGAAAGGTTGTGCTCTTCTTCAGTCTGGTGTCCATCAATTCCCACAGACTTGACCAAAAATTTCCAACAAATCGGGAATCTCGATCAGATATAATGGAAATGGGTAACCCAAAATGCACCCAAACATGCTAAAAGAACAACTTTGTTGTTTGTTCAATTGTAATATTCTTATTACAATGTATTAAAATACACATTTGGTTGAACCTATCCATAATAACATACAAATAGTCATGACCTTTTCTAGATTTTGGCAATTCTCCAACAAGATCCATGGAAACACTTTCCCAAGTATGAGAAGGAACTAGAAGTGGAGTGTACAAGCCCAGTTTTCTATTACTGGGCTTCCTTTTAGCACACATGGTACACCCCTTTACATATCTAGAAACTGTTTCATGCATTTTTGGCCAATAGCAGAATCTTTGCAGCTGTGCAACTGTTTTACTTACACCAAAATGACCTGATATTAGAGAAGTATGTGCTTCTCAAATTATGTTAACTCTTTTAGTTTGTGGAATACATAGCTTTCCCAAATGATACAAGAGTTGGTCCTTAACATAAAAATCCAATTCTTCTACTTTTTTTCCGTGACATAAAGTTGCATATACATCCTTAAGATATATATCTTGAGCATACTGTTCAATGTAGCTTTCATGCATTACCAAGTTATGCTTAAGTATAGTAGATGCATTTATGATTGGTCTGGATAACATATCTATAACTTTATTGCGTATGTCTTTCTTATATCTGATGACTAGATGAAACTGTTGTAGGAAACCCATCCACCTATAGTGTCTTGATTGTTGCAATTTAGTTTGTGAGTGAAAATATTGAAGTGGTTGATGATCAGTATGTATAACTGTTTCTTTGCCCATTAAGTAATGTTTCCACTTCTTCACACTCTGTACTAATGCATACAATTCTTTATCATATGTGGGATAATTAACTACTACAAAATTAAATGTCTCAGAATGGTAGCATATGGGTTTACCATGTTGCATCAACATTGCTCCCATGGCATAGTCACTGGCATCTGTTTCGATCTCAAATGGTATTTGAAGATTTGGAAATGCTAGTACTAGTATTGTACTAATCTTTTCTTTCAAGGTGTCGAAGGCTTTTTGCTGTTTGCCTCCCCACTAAAACACCTTGTTCAATCCTGTCAAAGCATGTAAGGAAGATGCAGTCAAGGAAACATTAGCAATAAACTTTCTCCAATATTGTGCTACTCCTAGGAAGCTTCTAACTTTTGTAGCAGATTTGGGTTTAGGCCAGTTTACAATGAATTCAACCTTAGAGAGGTCAATCTTCAATTCACCACCCCATACAATATGACCCAAATAATTTAAAGATATTTTTCCAAATTCACATTTTGATAACTTAACATAGAGATTTTATTTTTTCAAAACATCTAGTGTTTGCTTCACATGCTTCAAATGTTCTTCCCGTGTTTTACTGAAAACAAGAATGTCATCTAAATATACAATTACAAAATCATCAATAAAAGGCCTAAATACATCATTCATATCTCTCATTAAAGTGGCAGGAGCATTAGTTAAGCCAAAAGGCATAACTAGCCATTCATACAACCCTTGCTTTATTTTGAAAGCAGTCTTCCATGCATCTTGCTCTGCTACTCTGACCTAATGGTAACCACTATGCAAGTACAACTTGGAAAATTAAACAGCTTCTTTCAATTGATCCAATAGATCATCAATGTGAGGAAGGGGATAACGATTCTTGATTGTTATTTTAATCAGTGATCTGTACTCAATGCACATCCTCCACGAACCATCTTTCTTTCTCACCAACACGATCAGAGATCCGCATGGTGATGTGCTTGGTCTTATGAACCCTTTCTCAAGTAGCTCTTATACCCTTTTCTTGATCTCTACATTCTCTAAAGCGGATAACCTATACATTTCGATGTTAGGCAATGCAGCATCTTACTACAAATGAATATCATGTACAATTTCCCTTTTGGGTGGTATACCTTTAGGTTCTTGAAATAGGATATCATATTATGAAACAACTTGTTCTAAATCAGCTTTTTCTTTAGCATCACAACCCTCAAATACTTGGTTTTATCGGGTTTCTTTTCCTTTACAACCATCAGTAAAAATTTCTTGCATGAATTTACAAATCTTTTCATCTGCCCTGAGTTTATGAGAGTATAATTATTCTTGAGTTTATGAGCTCTTACAATATATTCTATTCCATCTTTAACGAGTTGATACTTATTTGAAGCTCTATATAAAATGGCTTTTCTATCATACAAGTAAGGACTTCCTAAAACAATTCCACATATATCCAAGGGAACGATATCTAACTCAACCTCATCTACAAATGCTGACCCAAAGGAAAACTTAAGTTTACATTGTCTAGTCACTTGTAGCTTTGCTTTATCACATACCCAACCTAATGGATATGGCTTCTTGTGAGGCATGGTTAGTAATCCAGGTTTCTTTACAATTGCTTCAAAAATCAAGTTTACTTGTGAGCCACTATCAAATAAAGTATCAATCTTTTACCAATAGTTTGTGCAAAATTACTAGTAGATGGTTCAATAGTTTGTGCAAAATTACTAGTAGATGCTTCAAAATTTTTACCTTTTATAGTTGTAGCTGTTATTGTTGTTTCATCACCTAATTCTGACCCCAAATCCTTCTGTATAGCAGCAGCAGTCTTCTTCTTCTTGCCATTGAACTTCTTGGGTTTCAGCTCCGGATGCAAAGACCAGCAATGTTCATCATCATGTCCATCCTTATTGCATTGAGTGCATGAAGGTTTGGCTTTCTGTATAGCATTTGCCTTCCTCTCTTTCCATTTATGCTTCCTCTTTTCCTTGTTCTTGCTTGCAGTGGGTTTTGATGATCCCCCAATTTTTGGGTTCACATTCTTTCCTTTAGCCTCTAGATGTGTAGCCTGAACAGATACCTTATCTATGCTAGTAGGGTTAAACATGAGAATGGTGTGCTTCAAATAACTATGCAGACCACCTATATACTTCAGCAAAGTTTCAGGTGAGTCTAAAGAAATGCCTAGAATTAAAGCTATTTTTCTAAATTCTTGGGCGTAGCCTTGTACACTTTGCCCCTTTAATTGGCGAAGAGTTTGCTAACTCGACATAGCTTGTTGCATATAAGCTAGTGGATAGAACTGTTTTTTAATGGCAGAAACAAATTCACTCTAGGTAGAAAGAATTTTACCATGCTTCTTCAAATCAGCTTGTGTCCTGCCTTCCCACCATACCAAGGCAGTTCCTCCAAGGCGTAGGCTAGCCAGATGAATTTTACTCCTATTTGAATCAATATTTTGCACCCTGCAATACGCATCAATCTGTCTAATCTAGTTATCTAGCTTTTCTGCATTTAATTCTCCATCATATATTGGCAAATAAAATTTAACATCTAATTTAATCAATGATGTTTTCTTCTTTTTATTTTCAGAGCTATCAGGAGGTGTTGTTAGAGGAGTCTCTTTTCCTTTCCCTTCGCCTTCATAATGGCCATCTAGAAGAGATTCCTCTATTCCTTTGTCTTGTTTGGAGGTTGAATAATCTTCACTTCGACCTTTCTTAAATTCTTGATACATCTCTTCTACCATGGCTCTCATGGTCATGAAACTGTCCATGAACTGAGAGTCTGATTCCAAGGGATTTTCTTCTGCCATTTCCCTCCTAGGATAGACTCTTCCTATTTCTGGGTTAGCTTCAACCAGTTCTCCTTCTCCTAATTTGAGCTTTGACCTAGTTATCATTCACCAATCCAGCACAAGCTTGTCTAACCTTAGCAACCTAAAGCTCTGATACCACTTGATCTGAAAATGAGATCTAAGACAATTATTAAGGTATTACAGACTCATGTGCATGGATATGCCTATGTTACTTTATGCAATAGATCGATCAAATTGTGAAATACATAGGCTATGAAGCAGTAAAATACTATAATAGACAACACACATAAACATAGCAAATTTAATAAGGAGTTCACCCAATACTCTTGGGCTACATCTCCTGGTCCAGGCTTTAGTGGTGACCTCTCTATTATGTCTTCAAACATAGTTTTAAAATACACAACAAATACAACAACAAGGGTTTTCTTGAATCTCTCAATATTCTCTGAGTACAAAGACTCTCTTAGTCACTCTTTTCCTCTGTCTTTGCTCTGTCTCAGCACTACCTTCAATACTGCTTGCTCTATTTGCTCTCTGTCTGTGGCTTTAAATCCAATCTGCTCTGTCTGTGTGTTTCACCTTCTCAGCTTTCTGTCTCCCAACCTCTGTCTGCTCGAATCCCTCTTCTAACATTAAACAATCATTGTATAACACATTAAGGGGAGGTGGCCACCTATTCTGCAACAGATGAGTGCATCGAGCCTTTGAAATCCCAACACAGGTCATTTTTGATTAACACATAGAAATGTTGCAAAAACACGAAAAATCCTCCAAATATTGTTCATCCAGACTTCAAATATTCTGAATTCGCCTTATAACTCCTATCGAATCTGCCTCTATATCGATATAATATCTCCACCATTGATCTAGGAGATCCAGATCCAACAGTCGTGGTTCATTTCGGGTGGCTCTTTCATACGAGGGTTAACCACCCGATGAGGTGTTGGGTTGTGTTATATTCTTTCCACGTAGTTAATAGGGGGTTTGAAGGGCACTCGTAACCCCACTTTATGGGGTCTAGGGCAGCGCCCCGGAAAATTTTGGTTTTGGACCATATGTTAGGTTGGGCGGACCCACCTATGGTTTTGTGCATGATTTTCGCACATGTTTTTTTGGACGCGATGGTTTTCGGTCCATGGTATTGGATGCGATGGTTTTCGGTCCATGGTATTGGATGCTTCGGCATGTATAAATATGTATTGTAACATTGAAAGGAACATAATGAAAAATCAAGCTGGTAGTCCCGGTTTTGGGATCCAGGGAAAAATCTTTGTGCATATGTGTTTTATGGGTTATGCTCTCGCATTGTTTATTTTCTTTGTTTAAGAATTCGTATGCAGGTAATTCTGTACAGGGTTAAAACCTACATGAGGGTGGTTTTCTCTCTCCTCAGCTTGGACATGTGGCAGCCTATGTATGGGATCAGGTGGAGCCCAACCCAAACCATTTACCGCCTTTGGCCTCCCGAAATCCCACTTGTTTCGTGGATTTCCCTTTTATATTAAAAAGGCATTAAAACATTGAAAAACCCGCTTTATCGGACTTGAAATAGTATTCAACCGCATTAATAAACCCCTTTCGGGTCTGGTTCATCGCATCGGCGCTTGATTCTTTATATTTTTCTTATTTAATGAAAATCACAAATACAAAGGAAATTGACGTTTCCCAAATTTCAAAATATATCAAACTTCATTTATAATTGTTATCGGGTCTGGCCATCGCATCACATATATGTATATGTATATATCCCCGCTCCATTGTATTTTTCGATAGCGATATTGCGATGCAACATGGGTCGTCGATCTGCACACTTGATCGATGGTCCTCGTTGACCCCGCTCATCGCAATCGCATATATCATGGGGTCTCCGCCGATAGCCTCCTTTTGCTATCGCCGATTGCGATTTGTCGATTGGATCTGGACCGTTGATCGGCTAGATCCGACGACTCCTGTGCATTGACTGTTCAAGCCTCCAATACCCTAGTTTTCAATGTATTCTTGTGTTTTTCACCTCCCGATAGTGTTTTCAGTTGTTTTATGAAGGTTTTCCCATGCGATAATTTTGATCTTTTTGAATGATTTTGAAGACTTAGAGAGTATCTTAGGATCCATTTGTATCATTGTCTTTCATAGTCAAGAGAGAGCATATACTTATCATCTGTATGTAGTGTGTCACAACGCCATGGTAAGTCCACAAAGTGTCTGTCTTGTGATTTCACTCTTTTCTTTTCTGTGGACGTGTTTAAACTTGGAGTGTGTTGGTCTTCATTGGTTTATCTTTCCTATTTTCTGGTTTGCTTGACTGTACATTTCATGAACCATGCCTTGACCAACATGGGCCATCCAATGCGCTGGTGCCTGAATTGGAAATATCACTTCACATGAGTAGGCACGTGCACTATTTAGCCTAGGAGTAGGAGTAGTCTTTGTTTTTTTTCTTTTCTTTGCTTTCTAGTTTGCATGTTTTTTTCTTGCTTACTTGGTTTGGTTTGCTTTCTTTCTTTTTTTTACTTGTTTTTCTTTCACTTTACTTCTACTTTTTTCTTCTTTCCTTCTTTGCTTGATTGTAACTGTAGGTTAGCCTCTTGTGAAACCGTGTTTGGATCTCGAGACAAGATGGGAAAATCTAAGAGGACCTGAATAACTATCAACATCTTGTTATCTGTTGTCCACTCTCATTATGAATAACTTGTTGTCTTCCGTCGATGATGCCTGGATGGAAAATACGTTTTGTTCATAGTGAGTCTTGGTGAAAACACAAAGCTTACACTTTTAACTAGTACCACCTACTCTAATCAGTTATTTTGGGTTAAATATTGTCAACTCAGTCAAGAAGAGTAAGGTGAGGGGGAAAACCTTAACAAGTATGTTAGATGTATATATAACATAATTCTCTAAAGGAACAACCTCTTCTGCTCTCAATAAGTTGGGATCCCTCTTCTGCCACTGAAATAAATAAGTTTCGATTCACAATTCCTTGAAAAAATAAAAAAATATATATATGTGTGTGTGTGTGTGTGTGTGTGAAAAATGAATAAGATGATAGAAGAGACAGGAATCCTGCAGATAGAGGTGATACAAGTAACTTTGCAGAGGTACTGACCAGGCTCGCTGGCAGCAAAGCGATGTTTGTGTTCCTATGTGACTCCATCGAGGTACTATCCATGCTTGCTAGCAGCGGAGAAACACAAGAGATGAAACGTAAACTCTAACAGTTATATTACGTTTGCATCAATATAACCCTCATCCCCAATCAAAACAACTAAGTCAAGTTGGATTGGAATGTGTGTTGACCAATCAAGAGAATGATAGGGACTACATATTTCACACAAGCTAGTGCAAAAGCCACCACACTCAAAGAATAAAACAATACTTCCTAAAGGGTTAGACTCGCTTTTCACGAAATAAGGTCCATTCAGAGAGCTAGAGTTCTACTAGTGTGTCACCAAGTGTTGTAGCAGCAACAACCACCCTCCAAAATTTTTGCTCACATGCAAATTTTAGAGCCTACCTTGGATCCTGCAATTAATCGTCCTCGGTCACTTGTTGGTAAGCTGATGATTTCAAGCTCCCATCCTTGATCTTAAGAGTTGTTTGTGTTCTCATATTTATGCAGTATGTGTCATCTTTGGGCATAGGGGGCATTGTTTGTCATGCAAAGGGAATTTTGTTTGCTTCAAGGGAATTGTGTGTGTATGAGTGGTTCTCATCACATAGACATGTTTCGCACTCACTTCACACACTCTTGTCACGAAGGTTGTTGCATCAATAAAGTATGTCTTATGCATTCTGGATGGTCTACGTTGTGTCACTAAGTGTCTGTGTGCAATTATAGTCGAGTCCTTCACTATTTACATCTATGTCACTAATCTCACACTTAGCCATTTCCAAAGCAATCTAGCCTCATTCAGCTTTTTGGAGCTTTGTAATTTACTTCTGCAACCATCAAGCTTCCTCCTTGTCTATTGAAACCCCGTATCCCACAGAGACCCCAACCAACACTACTCTTCAGAAATGCATAGAGCTATTAGGAAGCCAAAACTTCTCTCCAAAAATGCATAGAGTAATCAAACTTCCCTACATTCAGAAACTACACAACGGTGCCCTCCCAGGACCCACATCCTGCAGCAGTGTCTTGAGCCTCAAAACTCCGTAGTCTTATCCAAGTTGTCATGTTAGTCTTGCATACATAAACTACACAGAAGGGCTTCCCAGGGCCTCATTCTGACAATAGTCACTTCCTGCTGAAACCGCATTGATCTATCGCCCAATAACTACAGGAAAAGGTCACTTGTTGAGATCACTCCCAAGGAGTTGGGGAGAAGGACCAAGAGACCAAGTAATTGAAAAGATCGGGACTGCATGCAAACTCCATTAGATGCATGATCATCTCGAAGGTAACTATGGTTAACTATGGTAAGTAAAGAACACCTTTTGAAGTACACCTCTTAGTCGAGTTTGCAGGACTGCTTGTCATTGTCATATCATCCTGTCCTTAGTAACATGCATGTGCGCAAACAGAAAAGGTCATTTCATGTTTTTCCTCTACATGTCTTGCTTTCTTTTTGTTTTCTGATCAACTGTCATCTTCGTCATGTTGATTGATATTTCATGCTTGCAACCTCATTCTGGTTATGTTGAACATTGGGTATGAGTTGTGTTCTCTATGTAAACATCTATCACACTCACACACGATGTTGTAAGCACATTCGCACGAATGTCATCACAATCGTCTGAAGGTCTATTTGAAGTGTCGCAATTGTCATTTTTATCACTAGATAGTCCTGCAGCCAGTCAAACTAAGCATTTGTCATCTTGCTAGTTAGAGATGTATTGTCGTCAAGTCATGTTAAGTGTTTGTTTGAAGGTCATGCTTGCACGAGTTCACTCATTCACACGCTTAGTCATTTTTCTGATGAACATTTGACCGAACCACCCTCCATTAGCTAGACCTCTGCTAAGTTGCACTGCCCAGTCTCGGCCCTCAGTGAAAGAGTACTACTGCCCAGGATTGTGAAGAGCTTGAGGTTGCCTCCCAGGTAGTCTGCACTATGCAATCCTGGAATTGACCTGGTTGACTATCACCCAGAAAAAGGAAGAAGTTGCTCAGTAGGCCATCTCAATATGTGATGCCTACAAGCAAATCTATCAAGATTCTTGTTAGTCAACCAAAGAATTTGACCAGGCAGTGACCCCGGGATATACTCCTCCAAAAAATTGTGCAAAAGCTGCAAGCATGCCCACCTCTGCTGACTAAATAAATTGCGTAGACATGAAGGAAAATCACTTGTTTCCTGTAACTACACTCTCCCTTAAATTTGTGCAGTTCTATTAGCCAACCTACTCCTCCTCTTGAAAACTAAGTTTTCTTGGAGTGTCCTCTCGCTACTCGACACCCCGCTCAACCTAGAAATTGCACAGAAATGTCCTATAGGCAAGGCTACCAAGAGAATCTACATAGTTTTGGCTAGTAAGCTCCCGCAGCCAGCTGCCAGCCTCCCCAGAGGATCTACACAATTTTCACTACCAGTGTCCTCCCTGCTGCCTGTACCGCCTCCCTAAAAATTTTGCGCAGTTCTACCCTCTAGCCGAATCAAATCCTGCAGATAGTCTCTGCTATTTTGTACTTCTCATCTAAACCTACTAGTGACCTCTACACAATTTTCCTTAACAGTGCCCCAGAACCCGTCTCTCAGCGTGAAATGTGCTCAGCACAGTTTCATAGCCTTGTCCTCTCTCCTGATCACCTACACCGAAAATTAAAGATGATGCATCATGGTAGACTAGGAGATTTATGGATTTGATGGTGTCTCGTAATGAGTGACTATAAATATAGGTACATGGATGACACATGGCACGATGATGAACGGGATGAACAAGGAGCACATGCTAGAAGACTTACTCGTGGTTGGACGAACACATGAAACATACCAAGTAGCAATGGAAGGAGACACATTTGCATGCGTGCAACATCAAGTGAACAACAAGACCATCGAAGTCTTCGCACACCTTGCAATGCCAAGGTGAAGCTATGATACACCAAGAGCGCACTCGTCACTCAGAAACACTGCAGCTTGACATGGACACCACCATCAGCATGAACATACCAACACTGTCGTGTCCAGTCATGTCATGACTCATCTCGGCCACATCACTACTATGGGCCATAGTGTTGTAATGAATGTAATTTAACATGGAAGTCCAAGAGACCCATATGTGAATTTAAAGAGTCATGTAAGTCAAATAGTCATGAGAGAAGTCGAGCAATCATGAGGGAAGTCAAACAGTCACAAGGGTTAGTCTCACCCTTGGTTATATATACCCCTCATTTGTATGTGCAAAGGGATTTTCACCTTAGCTCCTCCCACATAGTCTTGAGAGTCTGTAGTCTTTTCTTTGAGGAGCAATCAATGGCTACAATGCTTCGCTATCGAGGTTAGTGATGTAATGGTGTACCGATGTGTCTTAGAAATTTCATTTAATTCAGAAGCCTGTTAGTAGGCCAACATGTTTTCACACATGTATTGTATTCTTTTATAAGATTATTTTTGGACAATTGTAAGGCATGTTGCTTTAACCTGTATTAAGACAGTTGAACTATTTTGGTTGTTTTAGTGCATATGCTATTGGAAATGTGTTGTATCAGTTGTGAATGTTTTCTATCCCATGTGGACTATTCTGTCGGACACTCGAGAGACTCATTTTCATAAACTTGTTATAACAACCATCGCACTCGTGTGGACTATTTCACTGGGTGTTGTACATGCTATCTACTCACCTTGTGTTTGTGACTGCTGCATTCGTGTGGACTACTCCCCAGAAAGCTATGGATGTCCTATTGTGTGGCTTGTCTCTAACATAGTTGGGACTATTCTATTTCGACTTGAGACTTACTCTGACCCTCCCCCTATGCAGTGAAATAACCTTGACACAACTGACACTAAGCACTTCATACTGGGGAGATCCCCTGAATGTTGGTGGGTCCAACACCATAAACATTTATGGCACTAGAAGGAGGGCCAGATGACAAGCTGAGTCCTCACATCATATTTTGAATCTTCACACATCTATCATGGATATTGTTGTAGTTAACCTTCCATGATGGTTGTCCAATGCACATTCCTTTGAAGTCACGAAGGATTTTTTTGATAAATTATCCGAACTCATGTATGATGGTGAAGGCAAGGTGACTTGGCCTGAGAACTTACATGACTTCCTTGCATTCTTGGGGAATGAGGAATATTTTGATGAAGTAGAGGTCAATGTGTTGATTGTGTACACACTTCGCCGATACCCAAAAAATTGGTACCGCAACCTACCTCACAATTGTGTGCACTCATGTAAGCATTTCAATGATCTAATCGAATAGTTTTTCCACCATTTTGATCCTGAATTTGTTCACAAAAAAATGTTAAAACAATGGAAGGCCCCACATGAATTGCTTATGGATTTTTGGAAGCGCTTCCATCTACTCATGTTTGAAGCTCTGAAAAGTCAGATGAAATTCCAATATCTTTTGGATAGATTTGAATGTTGATGTCAAAAATCACTCTATCCCAAAGTGAAGAAAAAGCTCAAACCCCACTCAGCATACTTCAGTGATGGAGTTGTGCAATCACAAGTGGACACAGTTGCTGTCACAAGTGACTATCTGCCTTCTCCTCATCAAAAATATCCACCCCCGCAGAGTCATACGAGAGAGCGTGCACACATGACTGTTCAATTGGTACACACTCCCACCCTCACTACTCTTAATTTCTGTACAAATTTTCTTGGGAAGCCCATGGTTTGTCATATGAAATTATTACCTCAACATCCATCCCCGTGTTCTTCTGATCCTCCGGATTGCACTTTCTTGAGTTCTTCTATTCCAGACTCTACACTTGTTGTGAACAAATATCAAGCTATCAACATCGTTGATGTTGCACAACCAACCTGTGCTGTCATTTACGAAGAGTATGACCGAGCACCTGGGCATGAACCTGCGGTGAAGGATGACCTCCTTCTTTCTATGCCTCCTCCACCTTTTCCTAACATCTTTGATGCTTATGGTATCTCTGATTTTCCTTGTGTAAATCCATCCATGGATGGATCTACTTCCAATCATTCGTAGAACACATCTGATGTTAGTCCATCATTCGATAGCAGAGAGGACAAATATTTCGTTGAGAATCCACTTGAATTTTCATATAATTTTTACAGAAACCCATAGGGTGAACATTCTTTCTTCTCATCTACCACTTTGTATGATTCGTTAAATCATGAGGATGTGGACAAACATCCTGAATTTTCTGATCAAGGTTGTACTTCTTCATTTGATCATGATGTTGATTCACTTCCTATTAATATTTCTAAGCTAATGGTCTCCGATGATCTATCTGTTGATGAAGTGGAAACCCCACAGGCTGTCGAGGCACTTCAACTTGAGCTGATGGTTGTGTCAGGCCCTCGTTGTCCTTAGGTTAGTTCCACTTCAGGTCAGAAAATTTGTGAAACACCCAAGGCTCCTCATCACTCATCTGTATGCACTGAAAATCAATCCAACACACATATTTCGCTTCCTCCACCTGAATCATATGACGCCATCGCTTATGCACTGGAGGAATCATTCACGAAAAGCACACTTGCAAGGCATAAGTTGTCTCTTTTTCTCATGTTTGCTTTTCTGTCACAGTGAAGAGAGTGGATATGCTTATCTATGTATGAAGTGTGTCACAAGAAAATCACAGAGTGTTTTTCTTGTGCTTTCACTCTTTTCTTTTCTGTGGATGCATTTAAACTCGGAGAGTGTTGGTATTCATTGTTATATCTTTCATGTTTTATGGTTCACTTGATTGTTCTTTTCGCAAACCATGCCTTCACCAACATGGGCCAGCCAATGCATCGGTGGCTGGATTGGAAATATCACTTCACGTGAGTAGGCCCATGCACTATTTAGCCTAGGAGTAGGAGTATTCTTTGCTTTTTTTCTTTGCTTTGCTTTCTAGTTTGCATGTTTGTTTGCTTGTTTACTTGGTTTGGCTTGCTTGCTTACTCGCTTCACTTACTTGTTTTTTTTTCTCTTTACTTATACTTTTTTCTTTTCTCTTTCTTTGATTTCTTATATCCATAGGTTAGCCTCTCATGAAACCATGTTTGGCTCTCGAGGAAAGATGGGAAAACCTAAGAGGACTTGTGCAACTATCAACATCTGGTTATCTATTGTCCTCTCTCTTTATGAAGAACTTGTTGTCTTTAGTCGATGATGCCTTGATGGAAAATACATTCTGTTCAGAGTGAGTCTTGGTGAAAACACAAAGCTTGCACTATTGATGATGAGGCTCATCATTAGGTAAAATATATGGACCTTAATACACCTCCAAGATTAATAAAATCAACTCTTCTCATAATTCTTTACATGTTTTAATTATATTTTTCTTAATGAGATGAGTAAAAGTAAGATGTTATGTCTAGTGGTCTAATGTGCATTGATTGCAGGTTTTTGGGAGAAAATTATTGCTAATTAAGGTGCAGGAACTCAAATGAGACAAGAAGGAGAGATTATAGGGTATGGATCTCCCTCATTAAATCCTCACTCTTTCAAAGATCCCTCAATCAAATCACACCAACTCGGAGTTGCAGGCAGCCGAGTCATGAGGATCATTGGCAGTCGAGCCAGTGATAGTTAAGAACCAATTAATCTTAATATTGGGAGCCAAGCCTCCCTATATTTGAGGAATTTTTTGGCAAATTCAGTTGTATAAATAAGGAGTCCTAGAGCCTCATTAGGATTCAGATTTTTTATGCAAAATAGCTAAGCACTTTCAAGTTGAAGGATTGTGACAAAACATTGTTATGTATTTTTTTTTATATGTTAATGGAAATGAACATTCCCTTGATCCAACATTGAGTTGACTCAGAGGGATGAAGCTCTTGGGTTAGGGCCCAACCCTAGCAGAAGAGGTTCCTCTTATTGTACTTGTATTCTTAGGTTATTTAATAGATTACTTGTTAAATTGATGTTGGCATTGTTACATTGCAAGTATTGGTGAATCTGATTAGTTTGATTCCATTTGTGCATAGCTTTAACAGTAGCATTAGAGAGATAAATAAATATCAAAAAAGGTTGATAACATGTGGATCTTACCTCATTCTTCCCTTCAGGGACCATGGTTTGAGGAAAGAATCCCATTCAGCCCAAAAATACAGAATTTTGGTTTCTTGTGAAATTTAGGGTTTTTCTATTAATTAGGTCATCATCTTTCAGTTCTAGAAGCTAGGTTTCAATTGTCAGTTCTAATATCTTAATATTTTTATTATATTTCATGGTGCTTTCAAAATAGCCTTCAAGAATTTCCATACATGGACTTGGCAAATAAATGATGCAAATTCTATTTTCCCTATATTGTTGTAAACCCTTCTTATTTTGGAATGATTTATGGATAAATGCCAACAATGATGTGCATGTTACAGGAGTTTAAATATTGCAGGAAGACCTCATATCATCATCCTAAGCCATGTTGAAAATAGCAACAAGAAATAATAAAAATAAAATCCAGAAATTCCAAATTAATTTGTCCTTGAATTAAATTGTGAATTAAATTCGAATTTAGTCTTAACAACTACTTGGAAATAATTAATTAAGTTATTTTGACTTAATTAGTTGGAGAAATTCAAATTAGAAGTCTTTCTGAAGTCATGCAAGAGTTATCACTTAAATTAAGGAGATAAGCCTTAAATTAAGGAGATAAGATTGACTTATGTTTGAGTTATAATTAGTTGACTCAGTTTACTGAGTTAAGTCTAGTTAAATTAGTTCCAAACTATTTGAGGAACTAATAGATAGTTTACAGTCACTTGATGCATGCATGCACTCAACTAGTGTACTCTAGTTAACTGAACATTCCCTCATCAGAAACTCATGCATGTCTATTCTGAGAAAGACCTAGTTGAGATTAAAGTCAAGGACAGTGTACTATCAGTTGCATGTGTTTTCTTATAAAGAAAACTCATGCATGCAGAAGGAATAATTCCTTGAGGATTGCGCAGTTATGAAAGTGTGTGAGATTAGGTGATCATCCACTAGGTAGAAGAGTTTTTCCACTTGGTTGAAGGAGAATCATCCCAGGGGAACAACGCAAGGAAATAGGAGCTTGGAGGGCAGAGAGGAAGGCTTGTGAGAAGCCATGATTACTTGTAAGCATCTGTGAGGATTGTACTGAGAGCTGGTTAGTTGTGAGAGCTAAGGCTTTGTATAATTCCTATGTATTCCACCTTGTATGAAAATACAGATAGTGGGGGTTTTAGTTGAGGTTTTCCCTAAAGTATTTTCATGTGTATTATGCATTGATTCTTCTTCTTTTGGTTATATTGTTCAGCTCAATCTTTAAGCTTTCGCAAAGAAAATTGATAGTAGAAGTAGGTTATAGTATTCTTCTTTGATTTATATTGAATTATCGGGTTAACCTATAGGCAGATTTTCTACATAGGTCTCAAAGTGAGATTTGCAGAGAATTTCCAGAATTTCTACATGGAATCATAGCCAAGTTTATCATAGCTATGCAGTATACTGAGAAGAGAATTCAAAGTTTGAAGTTCAAGGTTGCAGGTGCAAATCGAATTCATATCGTACTTCAATTGAGATGGGACATTATGCGACTAATTTCCCATTGAAGAAGTCCAAGAAGGGATCCTCGGAAGGATCGAAAGGTGAGGCATTAGCCTCTCAGTTCGAAATGGACTTTACCGTCATCACATGCATGGTTTCATCAACGATGGGTTGTGTTTGGTATCTTGATAGTGGAGCCTCATTTCACATGAACGGTGATAAAAGTTTATTCAGTTCCTTGAAGGAGAAAGACAACAAGATGTGCATAGAGATGGGTGACGACGGAAGGTATAATGTTTCAGGAGTGGGCACGGTTGCTTTTTAGAGGGAGCATGGAGCTCCTATCACCTTGACAGATGTGATGTATGTGCCTGGACTGAACAAGAACTTGGCGATCGTGGTATTGGAAGACCGTGGCTATGATGTGTTTTTTAGTAAGGGAAAGGTTTTCCTTAGACACATCACCATGAGACAGGTGAAATAGATCAGTTCACGAGTTAAGAACCTGTATGTTCTTGAGGTTCAAGATGCATGCAAAACCTTGAGGAGCAAGGAAAATCTTAGAGACTTGGTGGTTGAGAGGGAGAGTAAATTACCTCTCAACATGCAGACTCAAAAGAAGTCTCAGACAATTGTGGAGGAGCCACAATTGGAGAAGCAGAGAGGAGACCGAGTGAAGAGATCCACTCATGCAAATACCTCCATTAGGGGTAAATTTCGATCCAAGTGGGCAGAGGGATCACATGCATCCATTCCTCCAGGTGTGAGGTGGGGCGATGTGAAGTGATAGTCCCAAGAAGGCTGAAATTGGGTAGGGTCCATTGAGAGGTTTTATCTCATGGATTTTACCTTGCTACGAGAACCCAAAGTACATAGTAGCGGGAGGAATCAGTGGGATTGATGCAATCAGAGATCAAAGTGACAGAGGCTAGAGCAATCAGATACTGAAGAGCGCAGAGAAGGATTAACAACAGTGCAAAAAGGTAGAGTCGACAGAAGTGCAAAGTTTTCAGTTGACAGAGGCAATAGTAGTTAGAGACTTTGATGACATATGCATCATACTGATTCAGGTTGGATGTTTTTCTGTTTTTGGAGTTACTGGAACAACAACACTGGAGAGAAGTGTTGCATGCATAACATTCCCAAGGTTCACAATCGGGATCGAGTTGAATTCCTTTCTTGTTGAGAGGGAATGTTGAAAATAGCAACAAGAAATGATAAAAATAGAATCAAGAAATTCCAATTTAATTTGTCCTTGAATTAAATTGTGAATTAAATTTGAATTTAGCCTTAACAACAACTTGGAAATAATTAATTAAGTTATTTTGACTTAATTAGTTGGAGAAATTCAAGTTAGAAGTCTTTCTGAAGTCATGCAAGAGTTGTCCCTTAAATTAAGGAGATAAGCCTTAAATTAAGGGGATAAGATTGACTTATATTTGAGTTGTAATTAGTTGACTCAGTTTACTGAGTTAAGTCCAGTTAAATTAGTTCCAAACTGTTTGAGGAACTAATAGAGAGTTTACAGTCAGTTGATGCATGCATGCACTCAACTAGTGTACTCCAGTTAATTGAAGATTCCCTCATCAGAAACTTATGCATATCTATTCTAAGAAAGACCTAGTTGAGATTAAAGTCAACGATAGTGTACTATTAGTTGCATGTATTTTGTTATAAAGAAAACTCATGCATGCAGAAAGAATAATTCCTTGAAGATTGTGCAGTTCTGACAGTGTGTGAGATCAGGTGATCATCCACTGGGTAGAAGACATTTTCCACTTGGTTGAAGGAGAATCATCCCAGAGGAACAATGCAAGGAAACAGGATCTTGGAGGGAAGAGAGGAATTCTTTTGAGAAGCCAAGATTTCCTGTGAGCATCTGTGAGGATTGTGCTGAGAGCTAGCTAGCTGTGAGAGCTAAGGCTTTGTATAATTCCTATGTATTTCCACTTTGTATGATAATACAGATAGTGGGGTTTTTAGTTGAGACTTTCCTCAAAGTATTTTCATGTGTATTGTGCATTGATTCTTCTTCTTTTGGATATATTGTTCAGCTCGATCTTTAAGCTTCCACAAAGCAAATAGATAGTAGAAGTAGGTTATAGTATTCTGCTTTGATTTATATTGCATTATCTGATTAACCTACAGGCAGATTTTCTACATAGGTCTTAGAGCGAGATTTGTAGAGAATTTGTAGAATTTCTACAAGCCAAACCATTCCCAACCATGATCACCAAAGGCCGCTAAGTTCTCAATCCGAGTTATTGTTTCACAAGGACAACTTGCCATGCTTGTTGAGAAAATCCAACCGTTATAGAGCGTCGATTTGAGTTCTGAGTGAGTTCGAACCACTTCCTTGCCTTATTCCTTCCATCACTCACCTTCCCTAAGCTCCATACCACTGTCCAAATCAATCCTTATGCTTTTGGCCTGTTCCTATAGGAAAATATGGGATCCTGTAGATGAATTAGGACATCCTGTAGGAAGACCTGTAGTGGCCTGTTTTGAGCCGTATTTGTGATAAATGCATCACGAAAACTAGGATAAGACCCCTTCTTTCCTACCAAGCCATTTTACCCATTACACCCATCTCTCTCCACACCTATCTGACCTGCCATGCAATCAAGAAGGATTAGCATTCATGTTTTCACAAAAAGACAAAAAGAAAAAGGTTGTTATGCTTTTCCATGTGCACAACAGTTAAGTGTTTGATTAGATCATATTTCATGCTTAGGTTAGTTATGATTTCACATGTGTTAAATTAGAATTCTCCTTAAGCAAGGTATCTTAACAAATAGCTAGATGAGTTGTGTGTTTTAGGCATCTATTTCAATTTTTCATTACTGCAATAGTAGCATTACAATCTTCTTAATTAGGGTAAAATTCTCCTTTTTCAATTGGTAATCAAACTTCTTCTAAATCAATATAAGGTTGGTTTGAGAAACCCTAGTGGTCTATCACCCCAAATCAGTAGTGACAAAGAGTGGACCCATTACATCTATTTGTGTACACAGCAGTGTCACCTCCAAGTTTGTATGAACCCCAGGTTTATGAAGTAAATTTGGTAGCCCCAAGAGTTGTAGCATTCTTTCTGCAATATAGGTGCTCATCAGTTAACTAGTATCGCCTACTCTAATTAGTTCTTTTTAGTTAACCCTTGTCAGCTCATTCAAGTAGAGTAAGGCGAGGGGGAAACCTTAACAAGTATGTCAGAGGTATATATAACATACTTCTCTGAAGGAACAACCTCTTCTACTCTCAATAAGTGGGGATCCCTCTTATGTCTTTGAAACAAATAAGTGCCCATGCACAGTTCCTTGAAAATTATATATATATATATATATGAAAAATTAATAAGGTGAAACAAGAGAAAGGATTCATGCACAGAGAGGTGATACAAGTAACTCCGCTGAGGTACTGACCAGGCTCATTGGCCGCAGAGCGATGCCTTTTTTCCTGTGTGACTCCATCATGGTACTGTCCAGGCTTACTGGCAGTGGAGCAACGCCAGAGATGAAACTTAAACTTTGACTGTTATATTACTTGTGCATAAATATGCCCCTCATCCCCAATCGAAACAACTAAGTCGACTTGGCTTGGAATGTGTGTTGACAGATCAAGAGAATGGTAGGGACTAGGGACTACATATTTTACACAAGCTAGTGCGAAAGACACCATGATCAAAGAATCGAACAATACTTTCAGAAGGGTTAGACTCGCTTTTCATGAAACAAGGTCCTTTCAGATAGATGGAGTTCTACCAGTGTGTCACCAAGTGTTGTAGCGACTACAAATACCGTCCAAAATTTTGGCTCGCATGCAAATTTCAGAGCCTACCTTGGATCCTCAAATTAATCATCCTTGGTCACTTGTTGGTAAGCTGAAGATTTCAAGATCCCCTCCTTGATCTTAGGAGTTGTCTGTGTTCTCATCTTTATGCAGCATGTGTCATCTTTGGACATAGGGGCTATTGTTTTTCATGCAAAGGGAATTTTTTTTCTTCAAGGGAATTGTGTGTGTATGAGTGGTTGCCATCAGATAGACACGTTTCACACTCACTTCACACACTCATGTCACAAATTTTGTTGCATCATGAAAATTATGTCTTATTCTTTCTGGATGTTTTATGTTGTGTCACTAAGTGTCTGTGTGCGATCACAGTTGATTCCTATCATTGTTTACATCTGCATCACTGATCTCACACTTAGACATTTCCCAAGCAACCTAACCTCATTCATCTTCCCAGAAATTTTCACTTTTCTTATGCAACCATCAAGCTTCCTCCCTTTGTTGGTGAAACCTCGCAACCCGTAGAGACCCCAGCCAACACTACTCTCCAAAAATGTGCAGAAAAGTTAGTTAGGAAGAAATACTCTCCAAAAATGCACAAAGAATCCCAACTGCCTTACATTCAGAAACTGCGTAGAGGTTCCCTCCTAGGGACCCCATCCCACAGCAGTGTCCTGAGCCTCAAAAATGCACAATGTTTTCCAAGTTGTCATGTCGGTCTTGCATGCATAAACTACATAGAAGGGCCTCCCAATGCCTCGTTCCAGCAGTAGTCACTTCCTACTAAAACTGCGTTGACCCGTTACTGAGTGACTACAGGAAAAGGTGACATGCTGAGATCACTGCCAAGGAGTCAGGGAGAAGGACCAAGAGACCAAGTAATGGAAAATATCAAGAGAACATGAAAATTTCGTTGATGCATTATCATCTCGAGGGTAAGTATGGTAAGTAAATAACACCTTTCAAAGTACACCTCTTAATCGAGTTTGTAGGACTTCTTGTCATTGTCATATCATCCCATCCTTAGTAAGATGCATGTGCGCAAACACAAAATGTCATTTCACGTGTTTCATCTACATTACTTGCTTTATTTTTGTTGTTTGACCAACTATTGTCTTCAGCATATTGATTGATATGTCATGCTTGTGACCTCGTTCTGGTTATGTTGAAGGTTGTGTGTGAGTTGTGTTTGCTATGTAAAATTATATCGCACTCACACACAATGTGGTAATCACAATCGTGCAAGTGTCGTCACAGTCGTTCGAAGATCTATCTGAAGTGTCACACTTGTCGTTTTCATCATTAAACAACCCCGTAGTTAGTCACACTGAGCAGTTATTGCCTTTTTGGTTCAACATGTCTTGTCTTCAAGTCATGATGAGTGTGTTAAAATGAGGTGCACTACACCAGTTTTCACTTGGGTTTGTCCATATCTTTGGTCCACCCTCCCCAATGAATTCATTCTGTAGTAAAATGAATGATCTTCATGCAAAATTAGAATTGTTGTATACCTCTTTTTTCACCCCATTCTGCTTACTCCAGTAAGCCAATAGCTTACTCAAGTATGGAAGTGATAACCTTGTCTTATCTGATCGGGCTCTCAAGAATATCTCAAAGGGAGGACCGGCAGGGTGCGTAAGCACGCTCGACTAATAAGGCCGCCATTGGCTCGACTGATAAGGAGAGGAAAGCCCGTCCACTATATTAATAAGAAGGGGCCCTCCCGCTCCGCTCTCACTCGCTGGCGAAGTCCAATGGCGAAGTCCAACGGCTGAGTCCATCCAGCGTGGGAAAGCCAGTCATTTATAGGGTGGAAAGCCTATCTAAGGTGGGTTATAGATGAGTGACAAATTTGTGGGCATCTAGCGCGCTATCTAGCCAGTTTATCCATTATAGGCCGGTCATTCGTGGGCCTTGTATTAGCCAGTCATTCGTAAAGCCAGTCATTCGTTAGTCATTCTCTCTAACCGGTCTAACACCCTTCACCCTTCACAACTGTTCACAAGTTCATGAATGCACGAGTTCACTCATTCACACACTTAGTCATTTTTCCAATGATCTTTCGATTGAACCACCCTCCATCAGTTGCACTTCCACTGAGTTGCACTGTGCAGTCTCAGCCCTTAGTGACCGAGTATTGCTGTTGAGGATTGTGCAAATCTTGAGGCTACCTCCCGGGAAATCTACACTACGCAATCTTGGAATCGACCTGGCTGATTTCCACCCAGAATAATGTAGAATTTTCTCAGCAATCCATCTCAATCTGTGCTACCCACATGCAAATCTATCAAGCTTCCTACTAGTCAACTAGAGAGTTTGACTGGGTAGTGACCTCGGGCTACACTCCTCAAAATAATTGTGTAGAAGCTTCCAAAATGCCTGCCTCCGTTGACTAAAGGAATTGCACAAACATCAAGGATAGGCACCCGCTACCTATCACCACACTATCCCAAAAATTTGTGTATTTCTCTCAGCCAGTCCCCCTGTCATGCGGCGTGTTGCTCCTCCTGAAAATTGCGCAGTTTTCTTGGACTATCCTCCTACTTCCTGACACCTAGCTCAACCCAAAAAATGCACAGAAATGTCCTGGAGGCTAGCCTCCCAGTTTTGCACAGTTTTGGCCAGCAAGATCCTGCAGCTGCTGCTAGCCTCCCTAGAGAGTCTATGTAGTTCTCACTACCACTGTCCTCCCCATTGCCTGCACTAACTCCATTGAAAATTAGCGCAATTTTTCCCTCTAAACAAGCCAAATCTCAAAGATGGTCAGTGTTGTTTCTGGACTGCTCATCTCAGCCTCCTAATGACCTCTGCAAAATTTTCCTTAATAGTCCCACGGAGCCTACATCCCAGCCTTAAATGTGCTCTATGCAATGTCATAGCCTTGTCCTCTCTCCCAGTCACCTGCATCATGGTAGACTAGAATATTTCTGGATTGGATGTCATCATGTCATGAGTGACTGCATATAGATACATGGATGAGACATGGCACGACGAAAAACGAATGAACAAGGAGCACATGCTACAAGACTTTCTTGTAGTTGGATGAACACACGAAACATAACAAGTAGCAAGCGAAGGAGACACATGCACACACGTGCAACATCAAGAGAACACTAAGACCATCGAAGACTGCACACACCTTGCAATGCGAAGGTGAAGCTATGATACACCAAGAGCAACTTCATCACTCAGAAGCACTTCAGCTCGACATGGACACCACCATCAACATGAACATACCAACATTTTTGTGTCAATTCATGTCATGAGTCATCTTATCCACATCACTCTTGTGGTCCATACTGTTGTAATTGATGTAATGTAATGTGGAAGTCCAAGAGACCCACATGTAAATTTGAAGAGTCATGTAAGTCAAACAATCATGATGGAAGTCACAGTCACAAGGGTCAGTCTCACCCTTGGCTATATATACCCCTCGTTTGTATGTTCAAAGGGCTTTTCACCTCGGCTCCTCCCACATAGCCTTAAGAGTCTATAGTATTTTATTTAATGAATGAGTAGTGGCTCCAACTCCCCCCTATCAGGGTTAGTGATGTAATGGTGTACTAATGTGTCTTGGAACTTTCACTTAATTCATAATCTTGTTAACAGACCAACACGCTTTCACACATGTATTGTATTCCTTTGTAAGACTATTCTTTGGATGCTTGTAATGCATGTTGCTTTAACTTGTATTAAGATAGTTGAACTATTTTAGTTGTTTTAGTACATATGATATTGGAAATGTGTTGTATCAATTTTTAACATTGTCTCACCCATGTGGACTATTCTGCTAGACACTCGACAAAGTCAATTTTGTAAACTTGTTATATCGACCGTCACACTCGTGTGGAATATACCAATGGATGTTGTACGTGCTATCTTCTCACCTTATGTTTGTGACTTCTGCATCTATGTGGACTACTCTATCGGAAGCTACGCATGTCCTACTGTGTGGTGTGTCTCTAATAGAGTTGGGGCTCTTCCCTTTGGATTTGAGACTCACTCTCACCCTCTCCCTCTACAGTGAAAGAACCTTGACACAAGTGACACTAAGTACTCACCAGTATGCAAACCTTGTTGCTCAAAGACAAAGAAAACCACTCTCATGTGTTGAAAAGAAAGAGCTAAGGCATATCTTTAAGATAATGGAAACCGGGCCATCATTCTAGATGGGACTCCTACACCAAATGATGTGAGGTCTAGTTGGGACTTCATACCGGAGAGATCCCCTGAATGTTGGTGGGGCCATCACTTTCAATGGGTATGAATCAATTTCTCACCCACATCAATCATCATTTGTTGCATCCTAATAACCTCATTCAAGATTACTACCATGTTTTTTTATTTTAACCTTTCTATGGATCCCATGCTTTCTTAGCTTTTTATTCTGGTCCTAGAATTATTCTTCTTGTCATCACTTGGATTAATTCCCACAAATGGACAATATCATGCTATGATACCACTCTAGTGTCCCAATTGGAAATTGTTTTCAAACTTCAATAATTTTCTGAGTTTGCAATCAGAGTTTCAGTGGAAAATTTCGTCAAATAGTTTGGTTACTTTGTATTGTAGGTGATTTCTAAGCTACTAGTAACTCTTCAGACATATATTTTGTCAAACATTTCTAATTATTTTGGTTTCCCAACAATTATTTTCAATGGACTTTTATTTATAAATATTGACCCTTGAAATTCTAGCAGACAATAGAAATTAAATTATATAAAATTGAACAATACAAATTAGAGTGTGAAGGCACCTTCGTTTTTCATTAAAAATATCAATCCACAACAACTAGGCATACAAGTAACTAATTGTAGAAATTAGTATTAGGAAATATGGCTATTACAGAGGCATCCTCTTCATTATTTACAACCCAGAAATATATATGTATAACATACCAACACTACAATCTTCAAATATTCTTGGAAGGTATAATGAAAATGGAGAGATAGCACCTAGTATTTGTATGGAAAAATATATTACCACAGGAGTGTCTAGTATACTTGTTTGGATTTAGCTATAGGAGTAGCCTAGACCAGCGTATCAACATTTTTTTCCCATGAAGATTCAACCATATTGATCGAACTTTGACCCCCATTAGGAGAAGATATGGCCTTTATTAAGCTACCCCTAGGTTGAAGGAAAAAGGCCTTGTGTGATCCCTCAAAGTCTCAGTGTCGAAAATATGAATACATTATCCATAGCCCAAGTGTTGAAATATGGCAACAAGAACATTCCAATTTAATTTGTCCTTGAAATAAATTCTAAATTAAAATCGAATTTAGTCTTAACAGCTACTTGGAAATAATTAATTAATTTATTTTCAATTAATTAGTTGGAGAAATTAAAGTTATAAGTCTTTTTGAAGTCATGCAAGAGTTATCCCTTAAATTAAGGAGATAAGATTGAGTTATATTTGAGTTGTAATTAGTTAACTCAATTTACTAAGTTAAGTCCAGTTAAATTAGTTCCAAACTCTTTGAGGAACTAATAGTGAGTTAGCAGTCAGTTGATGCATTAATGCACTCAACTAGTGCTACTCCAGTTAACTGAAGATTCCATCATCAGAAACTCATGCATGTCTATTCTGAGAAAGACCTAGTTGAGATAAATGTTCAAGAACAGTGTACTATTAGTTGTATGTGTTTTCTCATGGAGAAAACTCATGCATGCAATCAAGGATTCATCCTTGAGGATTGCGCAATTTTGAAGGCCTGGTTTTTCCACTTGGTAATAGGCTAATCATCCACAAGGAACATCACAAGGAAATATGAACTTGGAGGGAAGAGAGGAAGGTTGGAAAGAAGCCAAGATTGCCTGTGAGCATCTGTGAGGATTGTACTGAGGGCTGGCTAGCTATGAGAACTAAGGCTTTGTATAATTCCTATGTATTTCCACCATGTATGATAATACAATAGTGTGGGGTTTTATCTGAGGATTTCCCCAAAGTATTTTCATGTGTATTGTGCCACTGATTCTTCTTCTTCTGGTTATATTTTTCAGCTCGATCTTTAAGCTTCTGCAAATTGATAGTACAAGTAGGTTATAATATTCTGCTTTTATTTATATTACATTATCGGGTTAATATATCATACATTTTCTACATGGTATCAGAGTTTTGAATAGTATATTGAGAAGAGAATTCGAAGTTTGAAGTTCAAGGTTGCAGGTGCAAATCGAATTCATATCATACTTCAAGGTTGGCCAATGGCGTTCTATGACTTGAGACTCGAGTATGCCTTGGAAGGTAACTCAAATTACATAGCATGGAAAGATAGAATGAAGGTTGTATTAGAAGACAATGGCTTGAAGGAATTCTTTGATCAAGAAATCCCAAAGCCAACTTCAAATAATGCACAAGAGTTGGCTGAGTGGAAGAAGTGTGTGGCAAAGGCGAGATGGATCATCCTTAAGGGAGTTCGAGACCATATTGTCTCGAGTCTCCATGAGAAGGATACTCCATTTTCAATGTAGAAGACATTGAAGGACCTCTACCAGAACAATAGCAACCAGAGGAAATTGGCACTTAAGGATAAGCTTCGAAGAATCAAGATAGAGAAGGGTGATATTATTTCCACATAACTGAACAATCTCACCACCTGTAGAGATAAGCTAGGTAGTGTGGGAATAACTATTATCGACGATGATATGGTGAGCTCTCCTTGGCCTTCCAAAGAGTTGGAATAGCTACCAAGACTCTGTGAATGGAAGGGAGAAACTAATGGATTGGGAATGACTGTGGTTGGATCTTATGCAGGAGGAGATCAGGAGGAGCACACGAGATGGTTCTTCATCCAAGAATGATGATGAAGAAAATCTGGCCTTAGCAAGTAAGGTAAGGAAAGGGAAGGGGAAGGCTTCCCATTTCAAATCGAATTCTTCCCATGGAGGGAAGAAGGGTGACATGTCTAAATTAATATGCTTTAATTATCACGATATGGGACATTGTGCGACTAATTGCCCATAAAAGAAGTCCAAGAAGGGATCCTCAAAAGGATCGGAAGGTGAGGCATTAGCCTCTCAGTTCGAAATGGACTTTACCCTCATCGCATGCATGGTGTCATCGATGATGAGTTGTGTCTAGTATCTTGACAGTGGAGCCTCATTCCACATGGCCAGTGATAAAAATTTATTCAGTGCCTTGGAGGAGAAAGACCTCAAGATGCGCATAGAGATGGGTGACGACAGAAGGTATAATGTTTCAGGAGTGGGCAGGGTTTCTTTTCAGAGGGAACATGGAGCTCCTCTCACCTTGACAGATGTGATGTATGTGCCTGGACTGAAGAAGAACTTGGTATCGATCACGATGTTGGAGGAAAAAGGCTACGATTTTGTCTTCAGTAAAGGAAAGGTGTTCCTAAGACACATAGCCATGGGTCAAACCAGGATGATATGGATTCGGGTGAAGAATCTCTATAAACTAGAGGTAGATGATTGTGCAGCATTGAGTACGAAACAAGAATTGGTGCAAATCCAAGACATTGGCGAGTTGTGGCACAGACAGTTGGGCCATTTGCATCATGGGGCTTTGAAGATAATACAACAGATATCTACAGGACTTCCCAAATGTAAACTTGAGCAAGTTGACACATGCAAAGGTTGTACCTTGGGAAAGTACACCAAGTCTTCCTTTCATGATCGAGACAGACGAGTAGAGGCTATCTTAGAGTGATTTCATGCTGATTTGTGTGGACCATTCTCGACAGCATCCACAGTGAAGCAAAGGTATTATGTGATTTTCATTTATGACTATTCTCGTAAATGCTAGATTTATTTCATGTAGAAGAAGGACCAAAATTTCACAAAGTTTTGTGAGTTCAAAGCTTTGGTCGAGAAAGAGTTAAGGAAGAAGATCAAGGCCTTGAGAAGCGACAACGGTGGATAATATGTCTCTCAAGAGTTTAAGGACTTCTATGCAGCGGAAGGAATTAAACAAGAGTTGATGGCACCTCATAACCCATAACAGAATGGGGTGGCTGAGAGGAAGAATAGAACTATTGTAGGGGTAGCACAGGCAATGCTGCATGACCAAGGCCTACCACTTCACTTGTGGGCTGAGGCATGCAACACAGCAGTCTATTTGCAAAATAGAAGCCCGCATCGCATACTTTGGATGAAGACACCAGAGGAAGCTTTCTCCGGTAAGAGACCAAAGGTGGGTCACTTCAAGATCTTTGGCTCATCGGTATATTTCCATGTGACAAAGGATGCACAGAAGAAGCTTGAGCTGACAGCAGAGTTGGGGATATTTGTGGGGTACACTGATACTCCTCAAAACTATCAGGTGTACTTTCCTACCAGTCGGAGGATAGTGGTTCGCAGAGATCTCAAGTTTGATTATCAGAATGCCATGTGAGTTTCCCTTGAGAGGGAGCTCCAACTACAGGTTGTGGAGGAACTGTTGGTTCCTAAAGAGGAGGAGCCTCAGACTGATGTGGAGCAGCCTCATGCAGAGGTTCTAGGAGTGGAGACATCCACTCAAGCAAAGTCTTCTAGAGATGGACGGAAGCACACAAGAGAAGTTGACAAATTGTTGGAGGATGTGAGAGAGAATGTGGGAGCACCATATTCTCAGCGCAGACAGAGGAGGTCACCTGAAAGGTACACTAGATACATGGCCGCTGCTATGGAATGTGTTGAGACTGAGCCATCTTCCTTTGAGGAAGTAGTGCAGCAGTCGATTTGGGTTGATGCTATGGTGGAGGAGTATGACTCCATAGTTCATAACAGTGTTTGGGATGTGGTTCCGAGACCGAAGAACAAGTCAATCGTGAGTTCTCGTTGTCTTTACAAGGTAAAGCAAGATGCTGATGGTAGTGTGGAGAAACATAAGGCAAGATTTGTTGCCCGTGCCTTTTCATAGGTCAAGGGGATTGACCATGATGAGAATTTTGCTCCTGTTTCAAGGTACTCATCTATTAGATCTATGTTGGCACTATCAACACAGTGGGTTAGAAGATCCATCAGATGGATGTGAAGATTGCATTCCTCAATGGCCAGATTGAGGAAGAGGTGTACATAGAACAGCCGGAAGGTTTTGAGACCTTCAATCGTGAGTCACATGTGTGCCAACTCAAAAGAGCATTGTATGGCCTGAAGCAAGCACCTCGTGCTTGGTACACCAGGATAGACAACTACTTCACCGGGTTGGGCTTCACAAAGAGGAAGTGGATGCGAACCTGTACCAAATCGTGGTGAAAGGTAAGCTATTGATCATCATGCTTTATGTTGATGATCTCATATTGACTGGTGATGATCAGTTGATCATGTCTTGTCGAGATGAAAGGCATGGGTCTCATGCTTTACTTCCTTGGCATGGAAGTGTGGCAGAAGGATGGGTAGTTGTTTGTGTCTCAGGGCAAGTATGCCAACAAGATACTGAGGAGATTCCACATGGAGAAGTGCAAGCCCATGCAGACTCCTCTATTTGGTAATTGGAGGAAGGAGGTTACTACTTCGAGAGAAGTGGTAGAGGCTATTGTGTATAGGCAGCTTGTGGGTTCACTAATGTACTTAATGAACACACAACTAGATTTGTGCTATGTGGTGAACCAGCTGAGTCAAGCGATGGTTCAGCGTACCAAGATATTTTGGAAGGTGGCAAAGCAGGTATTGAGATACCTCAGAGGCACATATCAGTATGGATTATGGTACATATGGACAGAGGGAGTGAAGCTACAAGGCTTCACTAATGCAGATTGGGCAGGGAGTCCATCAGATCGGAAGAGCACATCAGAAGGGATTTTCAACCTTGGGTAAGCGGAAGTTTCTTGGTACAATAGGAAACAAAGGTCAGTTTCACTTAGCTCACTAGAGGTAGAATACATGGTTGCAAGTCAGGCAGCATGTGAGGCCATCTAGATGTGGAAACTCCTAGTTGGTTTGTTTGATCAGAGGATGGATCCAACTGTGATCTATTGTGATAAATAGAGTTGTATCAAACTCTCTGAGAATCCAGTATTTCATGATAGGTCCAAGCACATTGACATCTGGTGTCTTCATCATCTCAGAGATTGTGTAATGAGGAGGATCATGTTTCTACAGTATATTTCGACAGAGGAGAAATATGCTGACATTTTGACAAAGGCATTGTCAAAGTGTAAATTCAAGTTCCATAGAGACAGGAGCGGGGTGGCAAATAATCCCTTTCTTGTTGAGAGAGAGTGTTGAAATATGGCAACAAGAATATTCCAATTTAATTTTTCCTTGAATTAAATTGTGAATTAAAATCAAATTTAGTATTAACATCTACTTGGAAATAATTAATTAATTAATTTTAAATTAATTAGTTGGAGAAATTCAAGTTAGAAGTCTTTTTGAAGTCATGCAAGAGTTATCCCTTAAATTAAGGAGATAAGATTGAGTTATATTTGAGTTGTAACTAGTTAACTTAGTTTACTGAGTTAAGTCCAGTTAAATTAGTTCCAAACTGTTTGAGGAACTAATATTGAGTTAACAATCAGTTGATGCATTAATGCACTCAACTAGTGCTACTCCAGTTAACTGAAGATTCCCTCATAAAAAACTCATGCATGTCTATTCTGAGAAAGACCCAGTTGATATAAATGTTAAAGGATAGTGTACTATCAGTTGCATGTGTTTTATCATGGAGAAAACTCATGCATGCAATCAAGGATTCATCCTTAAGGATTGTGCAGTTTTGAAGGGTTGGTTTTTCGACTTGGTAATATGCTAATCATCCACAAGGAATAGCGCAAGGAAATAGGAGCTTGGAGGGTAGAGAGGAAGGTTGGAGAGAAGCCAAGATTGCCTGTGAGCATCTGTGAGGATTGTACTAAGAGCAGGCTAGTTGTGAGAGCTAAGGCTTTATATAATTCCTATGTATTTCCACCATGTATGATAATACAATAGTGTTGGGTTTTATCTGAGGATTTCCCCAAAGTATTTTCATGTGTATTATGCCATTGATTCTTCTTCTTCTGGTTATATTGTTCAGCTCAATCTTTAAGAATCGGCAAATTAATAGTAGAAGTAGGTTATAATATTCTGCTTTGATTTATATTGCATTATCAGGTTAACCTATCACAAATTTTCTACACCAAGTAATGTTCATCTCTAAGGAAAGTGTCTCAACCAAAAAAATAATGGGTTCAATATTCCTCTTGTTGTCACTCACTTCTTTATAAAGTTATCAGTTTCCCAGAGTGCAGAAAAGTAGTGAAGTTTGAAGCCATTTCCCAATCCACATAAGTTCTTAGAGTTTAATTAGTCCCTCTTAATTGCATATATCTCATGATAAGATTTCCAACAGTATATGGAATTCCAAAAATGGACTCCTGGATCAGAAGTTAAAGCAGATTAAAGATACCCTTTGAAACGCCACTAAACAAAGGAAAAATGGCTAAGGGTCGAGCTCATCACAATCGCAAATCGGCGTTTTTATGAAGTGGTAGTGAGGAAGGACACAATGAAACTAGCGATCAGTCGATCATCGATATCGCATATCACATATTAGTGGGTCCAAGGCAGAATAGTCCCGCATAATTAGCGATTGGCGGTGGGCAGCCTCGCATCCCATAATCCCGCATTCCCACAATCCCGCATCCCACAATCCCGCAATCGCACATCCCGTAGGTCCCAAAGTCCCTCAGTCCTGCATTCTTGTGATAATTGCAGTCCCGCAACCCCACATCTTGTAGTCCAGCAGGTCCCGTAGTCCTGCATTCCCACGATATCGTAGTCCTGCATCCTCGCATCCAGCAGTCCCTTATTCCCATGATATCGCAACCCTACAAATCAAGAAAATCAATGATCAAAGGGCCCAAAGGACCATTCTTAAGGAATCATAGGGGGTGAATTTGGCCGATAACGCAAAATCGTCGAGAATTTGGGCTTTAGTGTTAAAGCACTAGGAGGGGCCAATTTTAGTTAACAACGGAATTCACGAAAAAACCAAGGTTGGATGGGCCCTTTCCTCTCTTCTATAGGGGGCCACCTGGCAAAGTCCTATTGGTCCTAAGAATCCATGGGGCAGTTGATGTCAGCATGATGTGGTACTATGGAGATGACCTGGCAATATGGAGGACACGTGTCACGCAGAATCGACATTTTCAGGGTGCTAAGGGGGCACTTCTAGGTGACACATGTCACCACTCATAGGGTAACATGTGATAGTGATGATGTCATCCATTGCAATCACATATCGGCGATCACACAAGTCAAGTCCCTCCTCCACTGTAGTCCCTCTAGGCTTGTGATTGCGAGTTGCAAGGGATCCTCCCAGATGCGACATTTCATGTGTTCTATCTTATAAGGATTTCACATCCGGACAAGTTGGCCACTACTATAAAGGGAGGTAAAGGGTCCCCCTCTCCCATATTGCAATTATGATGCCTTCGGTGGGCTCAACCCCACAAATCGGCGATCGCAGGGGTCAAGAGAAAATATCAATAACCAACATCGAAAATCGCCAAAGTGCAGGATTTCATATAACAAAGGAAAAAGGCCCCGGAAAGAAGTCTAATGGTCCTAGCACCCGAGGACTAAGCACCTAGGTGATAGCCCCCAGTCACATGGAGTAAAAGGGGCTAAATCATAAGGGGCTATGGGGGATCAAAACTCACCTGTTTCGTGAGGTTTTAGTGATAAAGGCCAACACCGGAAAGTCCTCTGTATTACACCATGAATGCATCACTAGGCATATCAGGGCACCAATAGTGCTTTGCAGAGATTTAAAGGCTCTATGTGTTGGAACCTAGGCATTTAATACAGGAGATGGGGCATTCAAACCCAGCATGGGATGATCCAGAAATTCCCTTTGTGACACAAAACCAAGGTCTACGCTGACAGAAGTAAATAAGGACTTAGTGGCCCATGAGGACTTAATTACCCAGCATGGTGCCCCCATACAGAAGAAAGATGAAGTACCACCCTAGGATCCTTTGTTTCAGTACCGCAGCATGAAACTAATAACACCCATTCCCAGCTTTAAAGGATGAATGGTTCAAGTAGTTAAGGCGAAAGTGATAGCGACCATCTGAGTAGCTAGAAGTAAGCATGATGACAAAGACATGACCTGACCAGAGGTTTTCATGGGAACGGTAGAAGGACCTCTTCCTCCATCATCTTCCAGTTTTCCTTTTATTTTTGCGATTTCTGTTTATTTCCAAGGGGGAATGAAATCCCGATTGTACCATTCTAAAGAGCGTAGCTTGACACGCCTAGATAGCTAGTCTATGAGACAGCTAGAGCTCAGGCGAAGATATTTTGTAAACTGTAATCCAAGATCCCCCTCTTCTTATAAATAGGGGGAAGAAACACTTAGAAAAGGTTCCGGAAATTCGTATCCGCAGGGTATGAATTTTGTGATGCCAATTTTCGTTCTATTTTCTTGTTGATGGGGAGACTAGACTAATATTGTGCTGAATGTTATGGACTGGTTATTGGGACCCTCCTAGTATTAATGAAACAATCCTGGTGATTTCAATCATGATCAATATGCAGTATGTATTCCCTTCTGTAACCTCATTTCATTTATGTTTTCCCTTCTCTGAAATAGTGTAATGTAAAGCTATTGATTTCTCTCTGGTTCATGGATTTATCTAGGATACTAAATAAAGAACAATACCTTCATTATATTACAGATTTACTTGTGTTATTCAATAGCCTACAATACCTATAGTAGTTGTAGATTTATTTTTGTTATTGGATTAATCTACAGCACCTTTGTGAGCCGAGATTTACTCATGTTGTTTGGTGCTAATGATACCTATGTTATATATGGCATGAAACCTTAATTAGCGCACCGTTGTTTCTACCATTTCACCTCCTTCCTCTTACATATTTATGTTGGAACATTGTTGCTGAGGATTCTATTTGTTTACAGGCCTACGAATCTATTTCCCTCCTTCCTCTCCTCCTCTCCACCATTACTACTACTTCAGTATTAAGTTGTATCATTGTTGTGTGTCAGCCATTAGAGCAAGACATTTCTCTTTGAGGTTTCCCCAATATACTCCCCCACATTTGGATCCATGTATTGGCTTAAGTCTACCTTAATGAAGGCCTATTAAACCAAGCCCATTTTATTATCTTTTTATTACGTGACAATTGGAGTGTTGCAAAAACCCATCACAGATATTCTTCCATGCACTCCTCTATTTAAGATGTCCTAAGCACTGGTCTACAATCAACCAAGAGGCCATCTCTAGGAGGATTTCTAGGTCCCCTAAAGCACTCATGCTGAAGGTGTCATCTAAAGCCATAACACCTCCAACAAATGGGAACTCGTTATTCTTTAGCCCATAATCTCAACTCTAAGTTCAACATAGCTTATTCACCAAAGAAAGGTAAAAGATCATCCATCAACCTAGGCAATTCATCCCTAATAAAGAGCTCTAAATGTCTATCAAGGAGAAATGCCATGATATTTTTGAACAAAGATAATTATGGAATTTGAGAAGTGATATTTTTTCCTTAGATGAGGATGTTTTGGTCTCCTTCCAAATTGGCAGACTATATTTCTTGGCAAAATAATTTTGGCCCATTGATCTTGAGATGAAAGAGGTGAAATCTGACTTGACACTTGTGCTCAAAATTTTAACTTCAAACCCTTGGTGTTCAACCGATTATATGGAGATGAGTCGACCCTTGGACTTCTATAGACCTATAATTACCAAATTATGATGCCAACATCTTATTTAATGAATAAACTAGCAATGTTGAAGTCCCTACAAACAAATGATTCATAGGATGGAGATTCATTGCAATAACTAGGGTGGCACTCGAAGTCCACTGAAATCATCTATTGAGTTTCGATTGAAACAGTTGAACTAATTGAGCTCCTTTCAATTTTTAACGAGATAAATTGAATAGAATGAATTGAAATTGATCCCATCCTCCTTTTATAATTCTCCATTGATCATTCCTCTAGCTTCTAGATCCTCCCTATTTTCCTATTATTTTTTACTGGTGGGGGATGTTTTCCACTAGGATAATTTTCCCATTGTTTTGAACAAAATAGTAATTTTCCTCCTTCTCCATAAAATATTAATTTTTTGTAATTCTCCAGTAAAATAATAATTTTCCCTTTTTGTCACTATTCTCCAAAATAATAATTTATCCCCTTCTCTTACAAAGTTAATAATTCCCCTTTTTAATATTATCCAATAATTTTCAAAATTATTAAGTGATTTTTGCATGTACAAAATGGGAACATCACTAGGTTCATGCCTACATAAGTCAACTAATTAAAAGAAGTTTTGTGGTTTTCTCCTAGATGGGTTTCAGCATATATCATATGTTCAATTCTCTCATGTGATTGACGCCTTATTGTGATTGGATTATTAAATTTATGTGAAATTGTATTATACTAACTTACTTCCACTCTTAGTATAATTTTGAATCCAACAGGAAATGTTGGTCCTCTTCTTATCTTTGAAGGAATCTAAAAATCAATTCAATTCATTTCAATCATTTTCAACCGATGGAACCAATGGACTATTCAAGTAAGTAGGAATATATATGAAGTAAGTTTAGCTTCCTTAAGTGAATTCCAACCTTTATTTTCAAGCTTTTTGTAACAACCCCGTGTTAAAATTCCATGTAATAAAGTTAATAAAGGAAAAATAAGACCAAGGTCATGGGACATGTATTCCAAGATGGATGTTGGGAAAAAACATAGTGACAGTGATCATTTGTGATTAATTAATGGCTATGGAAATTGGCAAAGGCAATAGCAAAGACTTTGGAAATGAAAGAGGCATTATTTAGCATTTTATTTATGAAAATTGTAGGTTTTAACTTTGTACATAAATTACCTGCAAACAAATTTTTAAAAAATAGAAAATATACAATGGTGAGAAATACAAAACAAATACATAGATAGTTTCCCCTAGATCTCAAAACTGGGACTAACAGATTGAGTTTTCATTATATTCCTTTCAATGTTACAATACATATATACATGTTGAAGCATTCATAAACCCCAATCCATTAATCATGGATTAAAATATAAATGTAGTTCCCTTGACCGAATCTACAAAATACCGTGGGTACAAAACCATCATGTGCAAAAACCATGCACAAAAGCATAGGTAGGTCCACCCACCTAATATATGGTGAAAAAAAAAAATTCCTTGGGGCATTGCGCCCAGTGCAACGAAGGGATGTGTCTAGTCAATTTAATGTCTTAAATTTCTCTACATAAATTATCAATCCGGGTATCGTAAACTGATGAAGTGTGGTGCACTATATGTGCTTAGTTAACCTTTCTCTTACTTCGTTGTTTTATAGTTTATGTTGTTTTTGGGGTTTTGTTCTTGTTGGTTTTCTAAGGTCTTAAGAATACTTTTAAAGGACAAGTATGGATAAAGATTTCAAGACAAGGCCTATGTCCTTAATGGTAACTTCCAAAACTTAGCACTTCAAAAGAACTTAAAACATGTTATTGATGGAGTTAGTATTTAAACAAAAGTGTAAATATACAACTAGTTCAATCAAAATAAAATGCAATAATCAAATAATGAGAGAATGACTATGAGACCCAGTATCCTTGCTGCTTCAGCAAAAGGATAAGATGATTCTATCACGTCATTAGTTCATTAAAGGCTATGTGAATCACTAATCTACAATCAACTTGAAAGCAATTTATGTACAATAATATACATGTTAAAAATAAAATAAAATGCAGTAATTCAAACTGTACATTAATATACATGAAATAAGAAAAAGAAATGCAAGAAATTAAAGTGACAACTATACAAGGCAGGGGCCCCCTACCACCTATGAAATCAAATGCTTAAAGGAAAATAAAGACATCAAATAAAGAACTAATGACATCGACCCAGTATCTATGCTGCTGATTTAAAATGAAAATGAAATGTGAAATCTAAGTGACACTACATAAAGGAGACAAATCACACTACTTTAACCTTTTCTTAACCTTTTTGCCTTTCAGCTAGATTTATCATGTGATAACAGTTATGAACAAGTCAGCAATGTGAGTCTTAAATCAAACTAAACCAAGCTGTACTAAGTGATATTTTGGCTCCAATAAAGTTATTTGATTATGGAAAAAGAACCATCAATAGATGAACAACTTGATATCTAAGAGCAGAAAGTAAAGTGCAAGTTAAAGAAATGATACTAATGAAAATCAAACTAAAAAAAATAAAGGTCAGCAACATAGACAAGATGATCACATATGCCATTAGTCATGAAATCAAAGCAAAATTAAACACACTTGCATGAATTAAAATTGCATGAATGAAAAATCTAATCTACCTTACATTCTACAAAGCAATATTTACAAAATGAAATCTACTCTACTTACATCCTAATATGCTCCATGACATCTACTTCACATCTCCTTCCATGTTGAGAACATCAAAGCTTTATTCAATTTATTCAAAAGTACAAAGTACAAAAGCTTTCAAAAGCCATGGGACTAACAAGCTAAAAGGACTAAGAAAAGACTAAAAGGGAAGACTAACAAATGAAGGAGAGAGATCTCCTATTTATACAAAAAGATGAGAGCCATCTCATTAATGAGAATCCATGAATCTCTCCCTCTACCTCTAGAGTCCTAATCAGAATAGGAACTGATAAGACACATGTCTTCTTAGAGTTACAATACAATTAGGAGATGTGACACATATCCTCATGATCCCATGATTCTTTCCAACCAAATTCGAATTTGGCCTTAGAGTGCCACATAAGGGTCTTCTAGAAGCCTCCTTTCAACCTACACATGTCAACAAACTCAGCCCATTTGTTAGGTATAAGCATATGCACATTATTTTCTAATGTTTAACCACAAATTCACTTAAAAGGCTTAGAAATAATAATGATTGGAAAAACATAAAGGTGGCCCAATAATAATGAAAGTGGGATGAATGTGGTGACATAGTAGTGAAATGGAGGTGAAATGGAAGTGATATAATGGACATAATAGTGAAAGTGTAATGCAAATGAATGACATTTTCAGGACTCAACAGGATGCATGTCCACCCCCCCTCTAACATTCAGCTTCGAGCATGGGGCTAGTCATGGAATTAATATAACACACTCCCAACAAAAATAATGGAAAGTAGGAGAAAAGGAAGGTGAAAGTTCACATATTTGGATGAGAAGGAAATTGAAAAAAATAGAGGTCTCATTAATAAAAAGGCTTATGAGGATCAATTCATGTTTTTTTTTTTTTTTTTTTTTTTTTTTTTTTTTTTTTTTTTTAGCTTGGATCTCTCTCTATCTATTCTCTCTCTTTCATACTCTTGCACACTTAGAGTTTTCTTGGAGAATTCTTGGAGCACTTAGGATTTGAATCAAGAAGGAAAGGGGAAAGAAGGAAAGCACAAGGGAACAATGGGATCAGTAGCTATAATGGGTTTTCTTTGCAGGTATCAAGTTGCATGTATGAGTTCCTTGCTAGTTTTGACATGCATGGAATATGCATGTGGTTATTTGGTTATGATTTTTCGTTGGCATGGAGGATTTCCTAGATTGACAATGGTTTTTCCTAGCCTTGTCATTTCCTAGGTTTCCATGGTGTTGTGGGTTTTACCTTCTATTTATTTTTTTTGGTTTCTGATTGGTGCTCATGTTCCTTATGGTTGTGGGTTGAGTTACCAGTTCTTGGAAGCCTTGGTTGGAGAAATGCTTTGAAATCCCTATAACAGCTTGGATTGAGTTACTAGTCCAGGAAGACTTGGTTGGACAAACAATCTAGAGCCCTTGGTGGGTCGAGTTACTAGTCTTGGAGCCTTAGTTTGACAAATTCTTTGGAAGCTTGGTGGTAGTTATGGGTTGAGTTACTATTCCTGGAGCCAGGTTGGAACAAATGCTCTGGAGCTCTGAACAAGGTAGAGACCGATATGGTGATGTTTAGTGATGTCCGACCATGAGGTGGAATCACTAGTTGAGGATTGAAGTGGTATGGTCTCTGGAAGCCCTAGTTTGGTTTTGGTTGATTTGTTTCATGAGATCCCACATTTGGAATATGGCACGGGGATGATTGGTTGAAAGAGAGGTTTGGTTCAACCTAATCTATAGTCAGGTGGTACATTGAAGTCCCTAACTTGGTTTGATTTTGCATATGTTAATATGAGATATTTTCCTCTTGTATTTGATGGGTAAATGTACTTATTATTATGTGGTTTCAATGGTTGTTCTATCATTGTTACTATTTTGGTTATATGTTGGTTATAAGCATGGTTTATGACAGGCTTGAGTTATGGATCTCATCATGTTTTGGTTAGTAAATAAAATGTTAATGAATGAATGACCTAATAGATGTTTTTATAGTTATTATGAGAAGGCATCAAACCTTCTTGATGATTCTTAGTTAAGTATGAGATCCCTATGTTCAAATATGTTTTTATGACCTATACATTACATGTTGATGATGTGTTTAACATAATCCATGTCATGGTTAGGATGATTCAAGTCAGGTCCTTGTTCAAGTTTTTCATTAGAGGCCTTGTCTTCTTGTTATTTATCATTTTTTAGAATTTCATCAAGTTTTGGGCAGAGACCTGAGTCCTAGCCTTGAAAGAGTGGCTGAGATTTCGGGGTCGCTGGCACATAACTACTTGAAAAATATTGTAGTCGCATGGATTCCTTGTTGTGGGCGTGACTAGAGGGTTATAGTCACATGGATGGATTTTCATGGAATGATTGGGGGTATTTTTTAGTTAAAAATCAAGTTAACTTAGAGGTTGAGCACCTAGAGTGGCTAATTAGCCCTTGGGGGTCCTGTAGCTCCTGAGGAAGGTCAGTTTGGTTTTGGATTTTTGATTCCACTTCCTTAAGTATACTTTGGGAGTTGAATCATGTCATAGTAACTCTTCATCACATATTTAACCTGATGGACCGGGTAACTTGGGTAAATGTGGGAGGAGGGTGTTACAGATTAGTATCAGAGCATTGTTGAACACTTGGACTGGATGGACGAAATTTGGTTGTCATGCATGCATGAAGGTTCTATATGTGCTTTTTATATATGCATGGTAACTGGATCATGATGGAGATGATGTTGATATATTGTTATGATTATGATTATACATGTATTGGTCTAATCTGATTGATCTTGCAAATGAGATATCCTCCCCTGAACTTCATTGGGGTATATTGATTATGTTTATGTTTGGTTTAGTTAACATGGCATAATTTCAGGAAGAAGAAGATCAAATAGGACAAGAAAAATGGTGGAATTCATTTCACGTTATTCTCCCTATAGATCAAACGAGTAGCATGGTGATGAGTACTCCCCTCACATGATAGACACTTTGAGAAGTTCCAAGGAAAATATAAAAAGTCGCAAGAAGATAATGACATAATCATTTAGGCACATGAGAAACAATTAAAGGTCAATGTAGTTTTTCTTCAGAGTTTGTCAGACTTGAAGATACATGGATAGCCATAGGTCAACTATGAATAGGAGGACAAGACTAATGGTGCAAATGGAAGTAGGTCTCATGGTGGGCACGGGTTATATAGGGATGACATAGTTAGAGATGGCAGGTTCTTAGATACACCGGATGGGAGAGATGATGGATATGGGTTCTACTCTAGTTCTGGTTAAGACATGTATCATGGTCATCATCACTATCATCCTTACAAGAGGAGTGAGAGGGGATACTTTTCAGATGAGTTCAAGAAGGAAAATCCACCTACATTCGATGGAGATTTGAAGAAACTGAAAGATGTAGAGACATGGTTGCTTGGAAGGAAGAAGGCTTGGATTGAGCTTTCCCTTGGAAGCATTGGGAACCATGGGGGATTGATTCATGGTTCCTATTGAAAGTCTTATGCTTTCAGTGTTTTTTTATTCGTTTGTGCTTGATTTGAAATTTTTATACTGTTTGGTGCATGGGCATGCCACTTTGTTTTTGGTGTTGTATTGTTGTTGGTTTTCCATGGTTGTCTTACATTTTTCCTTTTTTTCTTTCCTTTTATTTTTTAAGGGTCTTGGGAATTGGTTTGGAAAAGAAGAAGGTTAATGGATATTAGGGAGAGTTGAATGAAACCCAATAGGTAATGTAAGACCTGGATGAAGCTCGGTGCATGAGTAAAGAGAAGCATAAAAAAGATAATGGTAGGTTACATGTTACAGATATAGGTATAGGTATGCTACTAGTTACAGGTTAGTGCAGTTGGCTATAGGTACTAAGAAAATATTTCATCATTAGGTAAGAGATTTTGCATTTGAGATGAACGATATGCCTACATCAACGCATCTAAATATACTTCCGTTGGGATCATACAGTATGCTATTCGGTATGGATTGGTTATATCTTCATGGGACTAAGGTGGATCGTTATGAGAAGTCCATTGATGCTTGGATGATAATGGAGAATATAGGATATTGTAGGGTAAGAAGAAGACAACGTCAGTTATAATGGTCACAACTATGTTGGAGAAGTGTATTCGTAGGAAAGAGTGTGTCTTATTTGCAGTTCATATTTTCAGTGATAAAGGTAAGGATGTTAAGGATGTTGAAGTCTTAAAGAGGTATCCAGTTTTGCAGTAGTTTCAAGATGTATTCCCAACAAATATTTCAAAGTTTCCACCTCACATGGAAGTGGAATTTTCTATTGAGTTGGTACTAGGGGATGATAAAGGCAAGAATGTGATAACTAGTTGTGTTGGTTGGGTCCATGGGGATGAATGGGTAGTGGGAGGACAATCATGAGAAAGGTAATAGGAAAGGTAAAGTAAATGGGCTTAATGTATCAGATGCCTTGGCTAAGTTGGGAATTGTTTTTCAATGATGGGCATGTTATGCACAGATAAAGGGGGGTTCTCTTAACCTTGACCTTATGATATCTGGTAATTATGATCATGATTATGATGATGTATATATATGTATACATGTATGTATGTATGTCATGTCATCAAGGGTCATCATTATTTTATGCTAGTCTTTACATGTATATATATATGTACGTATGTCGTTGTTTGATAGGGTTGTCAGGGATGATTCTTGTGGAGGAATGATTAATTATATAGGGGAATGACATGAATAGATGCCTGGTTTATGAGGAATCAAGTGGGAAGAGTAGCCCTGACAGATCTATGAGGTTAGTATCATGTGGATATGAATTGATGCTATGTGTTTATACTATGCCTATGTTTATGTTACGGACAGGCTATGCTGAGGGATACATCAATTGAATGAAAGTAGTGTGATTTATGACATGATGAGACAAAAATGAATAGTGGAAAGACACTAGAAGAAACGTTTCTTGGTAGAGACGGTGTGGTTTCTGGATGTGCAGTAATACTATTGTGTATATGTTGTACATGTCATAAATTTTGTACTTATGATGTTGTGTACATGTGGTGATGTGTATATAGTGTTGTGTACATGTTGTTTATGCAGTGTTGTGTACAAATGGTGTTGTGCACATGTTGGTTATGTAGTGTTGTGTAAAAGTGGTGTTGTGTGCATGTTGGATATGCAGTGTTGTGTACATATGGTGTTGTGTGCATGTTGGACATGCGGTATTATGTATATATGGCATGGTGTGCATGTTGTACATATGGTGCTATGTACATGTCATGTTATGCTTATGATTGTCATGTGGTGATATGTGCATGTGGTGTTGTGTACATGTTGTACATGGGGTGCCATGTGCAGGTGGTGTTATGTACATGTTGTGCATGTGGTACTATCTACATGGGTGTTGTGTGCACATTGTACATGTGGTGTTGTGTACACATTGTGCAGGTGGTGTTGTTTACAAGTTGTGCAGGTGGTGTTGTGTACATGTAGTGTTGTGTACACGTTGTGTAGGTGGTGTTGTGTACATGTGGTGTCATGCACACATTGTGTAGTTGATGTTGTGTACATGTGGTATTCTTTACATGTCGTACATGTTGTGTTTTTTATATGTGTTATTTTATTACAAGTAGTGTGTAGTCGTTGTCTCATGACATGTGTATTTGTTTTGTTGTACTATGTGTACGTATATGCATTGTGTTGTACACCGCATGTAGGAGTATGTATTGTGTTGTGGTGCACATTGGGTGGAGTTGTATGTATTGTGTTGTACACTGGATGTAAGTGTATGTGTTGTGTGGTACACCGTGTGTGGGTGTATGCATGTGATATACATTGTATGTATATGTACATGATTGAAGCGAAGAGTAGGTATTGGATGCTGGCCAGGTTTGGAAATCAATCTGATGTGCGTACGGAAAGGGAAAAGAACAAAGATAGAAGCAAAGAACCATTTAAAGGACAAGTATCATTATTTTGTTTTAGTTTTTAACTATGCATGTGATCTATGACTATGATTTATGATGGTTACATGTGATATATGATTTTGATTTATGATGGTTGAATTTTGAGCTAACCGGATGTGATATGTTTATACATGATGATTTGATCAAACAACTAGTTTGACTTGTTGTGATAGGAAGTGAAAAAAATTGCAAGTATACCTTATTAATGGGCCACCAATGAGGTATCATTTTAGTTTATTTCAATTTGTTTTGAATCTAATGGAAATTATGTGTTTGGTATAGGAAAGCATGAAAATACCTAGTTTGGGTGGTTGGAATTAGCTGTCAAATAATTAGCAATAGCAATAAAAGGAATTGGATGTGCAACAGTATGATGGTAAAACACTTCAGGAGCAGGGCCATTGTGGTACATTGGTACCCAATAGTGTCCACTGATTTCCATGAGCATGTTATGACCAATGTGATGGTTTTGAGGCATGAATATGCCTTGGTTTTTGGACCTTATGATGCGAAGAAGCCTTGCCAAGGGAGGGGTCACCCGAGGCACTGTGTAGCAGAGAAGGGGATTACCGCGGAACTTGGAAGCTGTGTGACTTCACAGAAGGGGGTGACCAGATTTCTTGAGGGACTATGTAGCAGAGAAGGGAAGGTTAGGGAATACATTAATTTTGGTCATTAGTATTTCTAGATGGAATCAGAATCACATTGGGAGTGTGCCCTGGAACAATGAGTTGGTAAATGTTCACTGAGAGAACAAGTGGCATGGGATTGTAGCACTGGACCTTGGATGCAAGTTTGACTTTGGCAGTGGATTTTGTACTTCCTAGGAAGGAGGTGAATTCTGGTATTACTTGAGAGTGGAAGTGTGAGCCTCTGTATTTCCTTATTAACTGATGCAGGCATCATATCCTTCTATTTGTTGGTTCTGTATATGTGCATATGTGTATATGTGTATATTATTATAAATACTATATCGAATTGTGATTATAAAGCTCCATAGACAGTCTAGTTATTTGCTGGTTGAAGCAAATGTGCATGAGTATATGTGGTTTCTATTGTAAATATCGTAATGAGTTGTGTTATAAAGCTCCAGTAAATGGTATGATTGTCATGTTTTCAACAATGGTCATTTTAAATATTGCAACAATCTTATTTATAAATCTCCGTGGGCAGTATGTTTTGTTTTCAACGGTATTGTTGGTTATAGGTGTCATTGAACACTGAGGAAGGTGTTCCCCTAAGGAGGAGCGATTTGTAATAGCCCCAGGTTAAAATTCCATGTAATAAGGTTAATAAAGGAAAAATAATACCAAGGTCATGGGACATGTATTCCAAGCTGGATGTTGGGAAAAACCATAGTGACGAGGATCATTTGTGATTAATTAATGGCTATGGAAATTGACAAAGGAAACGGAAAAGGATTTGGAAAGGCAAGAGGAATTATTTTGCATTTTATTTATGAAAATATTGGAAAGTGGGAGAAAAGGAAGGTGAAAGGTCACATATTTGCATGAGAAGGAAATTGAAGGAAAATAAAAGAAATTGAAGAAAATAGAGGCCTTATTAGTAAAAGGCTTTTAAGGATCATTTCATGATTTTTTTCAGTTTTACCTTGGCGCTCTCTCTATTATATCTCTCTTTCTCTCTCTCATACCCTTACACACTTAGAGTTTTCTTGGAGAATTCCTGGAGCACTTGGGAGTTGAAGAAAAAATGAAAAGGGAAAGAAGGAAAGCATAAGGGAACAATGGGATCAAAAACTATAGTGGGTTTGATTTGCAGGTACCGAGTTTCATGTATTAGTTCCTTACTAGTTTTGACATGCGTGGCATATGCATGTGGTTATTTGGTTATGATATGTCAATGGCATGGAGGATTTCCTAGATTAGCAATGATTTTTCCTAGCCTTGCCATTTCATAGATAAGCATGGTGTTGTGGGTTTTACCTTTTGTTTTTTTTATTGTTGCTCATGTTGCTTATGGTTGTGGGTTGAGATACTAGTTCCTAGAAGCCTTGGTTTGACAAATGCTCTGAAATCCCTATAACAACTTGGGTTCAGTTACAAATCCTAGAATCCTTGGTTGGAAAAACACTATGAAGCCCCTAGTGGGTTGAGTTACTAGTCCTTGAGCCTTGGTTGGAAAAATGCTTTGGAATCCCAGTAGCAACTATGGGTTGAGTTACTAGTTCTAGATTCAATCTAGAAAAGACACTCTTGAGCCCTGGAAAGCTTGGGTAGTGACCAATCTGGTGATGGTTATTGACGTCCATCCATGAGGTGGAATCATTGGATGAGGGTTGAGGTTTTATGGCATATAGAAGCCCTAGTTTGGTTTTGGTTGATTTGTTTCATGAGATCCCACATTCATGCTTGGAATATGACGCATGGGTGATTGGCTAAAAGAGAGGTTTGGTTCATCCCAATCTATGGTTAGGTGTTATGTGGAAGTCCTTGACTTGGTTTGATTTTGCATATGTTAATATGAGATCTTTTCCTCTCGTATTTAATGGGTAAATGTACTTGTTATTATGTGGTTTTAATGGTTTTTCTATCATTGCTACTATTATGGTTATATGTTAGTTATAAGCATGGTTTATGACAAACTTGAGTTATGGCTCTCATCATATTTTCATTAGTAAATGAAATGTTAATTAATGAATGACCTGATAGATGTTTTTGCAGCTATTATGCGAAGGCATCAGACTTTCTTGACGATTATCAGATAAGTATGAGATCCCTATGTTAAAATATGTTTTTATGACATGTACATTACATATTCATGATGTGCTTGACAGAATTATTGTCATGCTTAGGATGATTTAGGTTAGGTCCTTGTTCAAGTCTCGCATTAGAGACCTTCTATTCTTGTTTTTTATCATTTCTGAGAATTTCATCAAGTTCTGGGTAGAGGCCTAAGTCCTAGCCCTAAAAACGTGGCTCAAATTTTGGGGTCGCTAGCACAGAACTGCCTGAAAAATACTAGAGTCGCATGGATTCCTTATTGTGGGAATGACTATAAGGTTACATTCACATGGAGGTCTTTTCATGGGAGTGACTAGGGGTCTAGTTTAGTTAAAATGCAAGTTAACTCAGGGGTTGGGCACCTAGAGTGGTTGGTTAACCCCTAGGGGTCCTGTAGCTCCTTAGGAAGGTTAGTTTCATTTTGGCTTGTCGATTCCACTTCCTTCACTATACTGTGGAAGTTAGATCATATCATAGTAACTCTTTGTCACATATTTACCCTCGTGCATCGATTAACTTGGGTAAATGTGGGAGGAGGGTGTTACAATTTTTAAGCAATGTAAAGCTAAATTTTACTAATGAATTAGTCTCCAGTCCTAATGTGGATGACAAATCAAGTCTTTACTAAATTTTCTTAGAATTTTCTAGAGAGAAAAATGTACAAATATGTTGTAATCATCCTCTATAAATTGAGAGATCACTCTCCTCCCAATCATTGCAAATTGTTTGAGATAATTATTCCAAAATGTATCTATATTCATAATGCTTTTGTGTCAACTATTGGAGCCTATTTTTCTTGGTTATTCTTTTCAATTTTCAAAGACATTATTCTAATCATTTAAGACCACCACAATACTACTAGATTAGTCCACTGGAGGGAAATTTTCCCAGTTGGAAGGAGACATCAAGGGTTTTTTTTCTCTCACAACCTCTTATTTATTCTTTCAAGGTTTATAGAACGTTATTTTGAGGGCTTTTTTTGTGAACAATTATGTGATTTTATCATAGTAATATTGTTGCAAGGATTGTTAAGACCATATGCCTAAGGCTTTGTGAAGAAATGTTGCCTCTAGCCCACATCAAGCTCTATTTTAATTTATGAATTATTTTAAGTGCATATCATTAACATTTGGAAGTCATTTTAACTTCCCAAAGTATTAAAAATGGTTTCATCATGATTGGGGGATTTTCTAGTTTTGACCCTAAGGGTATTAGTGCTCCTTACTATGCAATTTTGGTTTAGATTACTATATCTTCTTAATTTTTGTATTTTTGTTATTGCTAGATGGAAATTTCACTTCTGATCTATTTCCTAAGAAAAATCACCCAACGATATTTCATCCTTGTGTGTTTACACACTTCCATGTTGCTTCCAAGACACTCTAAATATGGGATTTTATTTGTTTTCTATCATTTTTCAATTCTCAAAGTGTAGGAAAATGGAAAGCTTGTACAAAGTCACTCTTAAACATCAAAACTTATCATTTATCATGGTATATAAGTGGGTTTTAAAATGCTAGTTTATATTTTTGTGATACTTATTCATATATTATATTTAGCACTTGTTTAGTTAACTCTTGATCTTCATCATACACAAGTGTTTCTATGATATACTATTTTAACTTCGTAAAGTGTGTGTAGATTGGGAGTCCCCATGTGGATTTCTAAGATTTATCCTAAAGTGAGAGGATATAATTTTTAGTTGTCAATTTAAGTATCTCATATGTTCTTAGCCCCTAGCACCTTGATTGTAACCTTGCCAAGGTTACTAATATGGGTGGTGTTAAGGTCCATTGCTTGCATGTTTAAATTTTCCTAAGCCATATAAGCCTCATTTTAACCCTAAAACACATAATTAATCCTTATATATTTAGTGATTATAATTATATTTTTTCGTAGGATAGAACCTCTCATTGTCCCATTTCATTATAATTGTACCCTTTGTCCCCTATAAATATCATAATGAGACTTAGTCTCAGGATCATCAGATATATGTTGGGTATGCATTATGTCATTTGAAAACTAACCCCTTGCATTATTTATAATGCACATGGGGTTTCATGAGGGGAAGTAGCCTCCCTTCATGGGGTTGAGGTCTTTGCCTTGAAATATTATTTTTCTCAATTTTTTTGTGTATATTTTTTGTCGTTTTTGATACATAGTTTTTTTTTTAGGAGTTTTTGGGTCCATGGTTTTGTAGAGCTACTAAAATGAACTACAAGTTTATTTTAATCCAACAATGAATGTTTGGGCAGATACATATTATATATTAACATTGTAAAGGTAATTTATTGAAAAATCTTGTTTATGTTTGCTTATTTTGGGTTTCTGAGGATAAAAATTCTATATTAATGTGTAGTTGTTATTGTATCTTTTCTATTTTATCCAAGGATTTGTTTATAGAAATTAACTATACATGGTTAAAACTTACAAACTCTTCTTATACATTATATTTATTTTAAAAGAAGGTTACCACTTAAAGTAGACTGTAATTATTGGTTTCTTATCATTTCTAAGACACCAAGTTCATAACATTTGGTATTTAAGCATATGAACCTAGGTTTTTTTTGCTTCAAATTTGTCGTCTTGGTGTCTTCACTATAATTTTTTTTTCTTTTCTATAACACTTTACATGGTGAAATTTTGAGCATATTAGTGAGAGATTGCAGGAAACCTCTACTTAAAAGTTTTTATTTTTATTAACTATACTTTTTGAGTTATATTATGTGGAAATTAGGGTTTTTGATTGGTCCTGTAGTCTATTTCAAAACTAAACATCTTGACGTTTTCAATATAATTGCTTTTCTAAGTTGTTTCAGAGTGTAAAATTTTGAAAGGGTTTTGAAGGCATCACAAAGTAAATTTATTACAAATTTCATATGTTTATTTGTAATAATTTCTAAGATATACCTTGTGGAATTCAAAGTTTGTGAATGATCTTGAAATACATTTCAAACAAGTGATCATAGAATTTTTGCTATAATTTTTTTCTGGGGAACTTCATATTGTGAAATTTTCAGAGATATGAGAAGCCATAACAAATTGCCTTAGGTAAAACTTTCAAAATCATATTTGAATAATTGGACAAATGGCACATTATACAAGTTTTATCTTAGGAAGAGTCCAAGAATTAACAAGTTTTAGGAAAGTTACCATAACTTTCACTCGGCACATTAAATCTCCTTAAGACTCGTGGAATCGCGAAGAAGACATATCAAAGTATTACATGCCAAAATTCGATATTCATAAGGATAAAATCTTAGAAATATATAAAAAAAGGTCATTCATTTCAATATTCTCTCAATTAAGGTTTTAAATATATGTAACTTACAAGTGATAAATTTTATTAGAGGATCCATTTTTTTGGGTGACTGAAAGTGTGATAAAGAGGAGTACTATCATTATTCCTCCAAAGAATTATAATGCTCCAATTAATTCTCCTAAAATTTCATCTGGGACTCATGAAAAAAGTGAAGACATAGAAATTAGGTTTTCCAAATTAGAGAATAAAATTAATGAAATGGATGGTATTATGTTGAAAAGGTGGATTTGTTAGGATACAGAGAAAAAATTAAAAGATGAATAGTGGATGAAATGGTAAAGAAGATGAATAAAAATAAGGAAGATATATGAAAATCCACCATGAAAGAAATAAAATAATTGCAAACTATTCTACTAAAGGATCTCCATAAAATGGATATGGCGATCCAAAGAAATCATGAACATAAAGAGAAGCATGGTGTTGAGACTCAATCACTTATGGGGAGTATTTTTTTCATAGATGGAGAACAAAAATATTGAATAACAAAACCATACTCATGATTTTTCAATCAAATATCCACATCAGCAGGTATTAAAACTAGCACCAAGGAACTACAACATTCTGAAAATTGATATGAGGAAGTTTGATGGTAATAACCATATTTATGGAGTAATAATTTGATATACACAGAGTGTTATCCTTACAAAAGGTAAGTATCCACGTTTTTAGAACAAGATCAACATGTAAGTTTCCAATAGTTAAAAAAAAAAAAAAAAAATTCATTGTATCTTGGTCCATTTTTACAAAGGAATTGATAGCACATTATTGGGATTAAAAAAAAAAAAAAATCATTGTATCTTGGTCCATTTTTACAGAGGAATTGATAGCACATTATTGGGATATTAAGATCAAGACATTCTTTAGTCAATTGGTAAATATTTGATAAAAAGGTCTTGTTACAAAACACATTTAACAATTCCAAAAGTTGAGTCTTAGGGAAAAAACATTTTAAAGGATAAATTGTTACACTTATTTATGGAATCTTTAAAGGAAAGCATCCAAAATTATTTGTGTATCTTTGAACCTATTTAATCTCTAGAGTGTACTTTTAGTCTAGCAAGGAAAGTTTAAAGTAAAAATATGGTTACTAGAAAAATGGTCACTACTAGCTAAAGAGAAATTCATGCTCACTCTCCTAAAGGGACAATGTTGACACCTAGAAATATTGATGAAAGAAGAGAAAAGGGACTATGTTTCAACTTATAGTAAAGAAACTTGTTCAATATAGAATGAAAAGATCAAAAAGTGGAACTATCACAAGATCTAGGGATAGAAGCAACTACTCTATCAATATATTATCATGCATTAGCCAGCATCAGTACTCCACAAACTCTCAAGATAGATGGATATATCAAATAGAAAAAGATAAACATTGATTAATTCGTGCAATACCCATAAGTTCATAAATTACAAATTAAGGAGACTTCTTAATCTCTTTTATATCCACCACCTAAATTTCAAGTAATAATTATAGATGAAGGTACCATAAATTGTTCGTGGAAGTGCCACAATATTAAGTTGAATATGAGGGAGTATTTATAGATAGTCACATGATTTCAATCCAAATAGGTGGTGTTGATGTTTTATTAGGTGTCTAATGTTACAATCATTGGGAAAAATGGATCTTTTCGTATGTTCTTATTTAGAAGGAAATGAAAATGAGTGTAGCGGTATCCAAGGGAAACCATGCAAAGTGATAAGCTCTAAGAGCATGAAAAAATTGTTGAGAAAGAGACATCGTGGTGTAATTGCGCAATTGTGTTGTGTTGTAGCGGCTACAACCACCCCACAAAATGTTGCCTTAGCTTCGTTTTGGAGCCTCCCTACCAACCATCCTTAGCATCGTTTCTTACATTGTCCAAGTAAATAAGCTTCAGCTGATTTTCAATGGCTTGCCAACCTGTGTTAGTCAACTTGTTTGCCTCCCACCCACGGGCTGACATTCCGGACTTAGTCATTTTCTGGCTGAGGTGCTCACTTAGAAAATTGCGCAATTCTGAAGGGGAACTAGCCTTCCCTCCAAAAACTTCACAATTCAGCTAGGCTGCCTGCTAGGCTCCATAAATGCGCAATCCAGTCAGGGATTCTTCCCTCTGGAAAATGAGCAATTCAACCCAACACTGGGATTTAGCTCAACAATTGTGCATTTTTGACTGACAATCAGGGATTCAATCAAGGAATTTCACAATGCATGAGGGATATCCACACTTGCTCAACCCAGAAACTGTGCAAATGTCATCCACAGGCTTGCAAGTTGTTGCATGTGCTATCAGGTTGACCGGTTCCCTCCAGGACTGAGAAATATTTACTTCCATGCGTTGGTTTCTTATCCTAGAAAAGCAAAAAAAGCATAAAGAGTCCCTAAATTTTAGGGATCCATTTTTAGCAGCTGGAGGTTACATGCAAGAACCATTTTAGAAACCTCCCGCCAAGTGTTAATTTTTCCTAGATTTGTGGCATGCACGTCATAACCTCAAAATTATCAAAACTCATGTATTCGATGTTGTAGAGCTCATTCCTCACATCAATATTGGAGCTCTAACATCCCACATCACATCTAGGAGTCTTTGGTACATTCAACTCATCTTTTTCTAAGTAAGTCTGCTTTTCAATCCTCTTGCTACTTTTATGTCGCTTTTTGTATTTTTCTTTGTGTAAGTGTTGTTTTCTTGGTTTCAATGCGTTATTTTTGTTGTTTTGATGCATGTTAGCTTGTAGAAGCATTGTTTCATTTTTTCATTGCATCTCACTGTTTTCGCATGCATGATACACTTTACGTGCTCACGGACGCCATTGCAGCGACTTGCTTCACACACATGCTTGTTTTCCCATTTTCTGAATCATGCACTCACTGTTTGCATGCATGATCATTCACTCTTGTTTTCACTTAGCTTCGCCATGCATTCGGACTTCTCATGTTTTCAGTCACCCGTCGGCAGGTCTGGGCTACCTTGGCCTAGACCTTGCCTTACTCGACTAGAAATGCACATTTATGGAAGTGAAGGCTCTGCCTTCCCTCTCGAAACTATGCAAATTTGGCCCAGTGCTTGCCTCCAGGCTTGCATTGCACAATTATAGGAGGCAATGCCTTGCTGGCCCCAGAAACTGCACAATGCAGTTTGCTGGTTTGCATGTCATTCCTGACTGAAATTGTGCATTACACAGTTTCATTCCTCAGCAGGCCAAGTTGGACTATACATTGCATAGTTCCAGTAGTCAATCAAGCTCCTGAAAACCCAGACTATGCCTTACACAGTTTTGGCAATCAGTCTCCCAGCCTCCCAGGGAAAATTGTGCAATCTTCATAGTCAGTCACACAAGTATGTTGCTTGTCAGTCCTCACATTTGTGTTGGTTTTTAACTAATAAATTTCTTTCCATGAGTGTTTCTATGTCTCTAGGTATCACATGTGTTCGTCTACCTATCAGAAGTACAGGTACAATGGCCTCCAAGAAATTAGGGTCAAAGGACACCATTGAGAATGCAATTGGAGATGCAGTTGAGCAAGTGTCTATGAGCTTGCTTATCTATGAAGACACCAAGTTGTTCATAGACAAGGTGATCCGAATGGAAAATGGCATTAATATATGGTATTCATCCACCCATGGTATTCATTCACCCATGGTATTTTCCCATCGTATTGTGACATCCACCCATGGTATTCATTCACCCATGGTAGTAACCATAAAAGACTCTAAGTAATAAGTCGCATTTTGTAAAAGGACAGATTGTCCACCACAATGTAACTTTTACAGTTATTCTCTGTTTTAATAAAAAGTTTCTTTGTGGTTTTGTTTATTAGGCATTCTTCTATTTTTATTCTGGCATTTCAATTTTTCAGATCTTGGGAGCCTCCTTTGTGACTGGTCATGGTGTTAACCACCGTGATCAACTCTTGTGGGCACGAGACTTCAAATTGGCCACTTCTCCACAAAAGCGACCCAAAATTCAGCCACACATACCATACGCTCTTAGAGGGTCAACAAGTTCCATATTAGATATCATTTTTGGGATTCAACTTCGTTAAGTAAGTCATTCACGTATGACCATTTCCATGAGAGGTAGTCGTAAATGACTAATTTCTCATGATTTTTGAATAGTTCACTTAGCACACATTGCATCGGGTGATGCTCACAGGCGTGAAGAAGTGGGATTGAAACTAGTGAAATGAATCACATAGCATCAATCATCACTTCCGGGGCTTGCACCCGGTAACCAGGACTTCCCAGGAGGTCACCCATCCCAGATCACCTTTGGCTTAAGCGCGCTTAACTATGGAGTTTTTCCTCTGGCTCAAGTTCCATATTTTCACCTCCAAGATGCTCTATTATGCCACCTCGGACACCTTTGTGTTCCTTCAAGTGAGCGTGCAAAAATTATTTCGAAAGCACACTACAGTCGGGCTACTTAGCATTTCGGGGTCGAGAAAACAGTGGTAGTGCTACAAAAGTATTTCTATTGATTGAATCTTCAATAGGATGTTGTGAGGTACATCAGATCCAAAACTTCCTGTACCATTTCAAAACTGACCATCAAAAAGCAAGGTCTCTATACTCCGCTGCCTACCCCTAATCGACCTTGGGCATCCATCTCCATGGATTACATGTCAGGTCTCCCCTCTACTGAGCATGGCAACGACTGTGTTTTTGTGTTCGTCAACAGATTCTTAAAGATGGCCATTATGGCGGCTTGCAAGAAGAGTATCACAGCAAAAGCCATTGCTAAACTCTTCTTTGAACGAGTGTGAGTACACTTAGAGATCCCACAGTCTATCATCTCAAAGCCAAGTTACAACTCCATGGGAATGAGGGTTTGATGCATATTTTAGTTTCAAAGTTTTGCAGCAATATTTAACAAACTTCATGCATGTGCTACGACCTCTACGTAGCAATTTCTTGGGCCAAGTGGGGAGAATTTTTCTCCTTTCATTTTTTTGCAGGAATTTTTTTGGGTGGCGAGTTTGCAAATCAGATCTAAAAATTTTGGTGCAAAATTTACAAAAATAAATAGCATATCTGGATTCCTTGCAAAAAATTACCCAAATTCAAAAACAAATTCGGTTGAATCATAGTCTGCATGAGGGAGATATTACTTATGTAAAATCATCTATGTTGCAGAAACTTTTCTGACGATAATGCGTGGACAGTGGCTCTCCTATCATTTTTTCAATTTTTGTGCAAAATTTTAGAAAAATGATCGTAGATTTTAGCTACTCTCAAAAAATCACCCAATTTAAAAAATAAAATTGATCGAAATGGAGTTCGGATAAGGGAGAAAAAATCATTAATTTTTTTCAAAACTTTTGTGATGACGAGACAGTTGTAGCGCAAATCTGAGTTTCGTGAGTGTCCATGTGGGGATTTCAAACACATGGGAAGATGCAGAATGACCATTCTATTTCCAAAAATAGGTTATAATAAATATTCCCAATTATATTTACTGAGTTATGCCCATTTTAAATTTGGAGCAACATTCAGAGCGGGTTCCCTTTGGAGATTTTCCCTCCCACCCCACTTTAGTAGGCAGCTGCTTCACATTCATCAGTTTCAGCGTAGTAGCATCCGACTTTGGTTCTTTAGAGACGTGCCCTCCCACCCTAGGCTATGTAGGCACCTACTACTTCATCAACAATCAACATCACAGTTATGGTTCAACCACACAAAGTCCTTGTCATCGAAGTCCATTTGCTAGGCCGCACAATTTTAGTATCATAGTTGGTCACAAGAATTACAGGGTATCTCTATCCTCGAATCTTCATTTTTCATAGTTATGGATCATCCACAAACTCACACTTCATCAAAGTCCATTTGCTAGGTTGCACATTGTTAGTATCACAGTTGGTCACAAACATTACAAGGTATCTCTATCCTCGGATCCTCGTTTGTCATGGTAATGGGTCATCCACAAACCCACACTTTATCGAAGGCCATTTTCTAGGCCGCACACTGTCAGTATCACAGTTGGTCAAAAACATTACAAGATATCTCTATCCTTGGCTCTTCGTTCATTACAGTTATGGGTTAACCACACAAAACCCTTCTCTTCAGTGGCTCTTCATATTCAACAAGGCTTCGCAGGAGGGAACTTCACACAATGGGGACCAATGCTTCTTAAGGAGGGAGGGATGATCCAAATGGAAAATGGCATTAACCCATGGTATTCATCCACCCATGGTATTTTGACATCCACCCATGGTATTCATTTACCCATGGAATTTACTTCATGTATTGTAAATGAAAAAGACTATAAATAATAAGTCGCACTTTGTAAAATATCAGATTGTCCACCACAATGTAGATTTTACAATTATTCTCCATTTTAATAAAAAAATTATTTGTGGTTTTGTTTATTGGGTGTTCTCCTCCTTTTCTTCTGGTAATTCAAATTTTCAGATCTTGGGAGCCTCTCCCCAAGATCTAGATCACAAGTGGATTTGCTGTGAATTTGCAACTTTGCTCTGCCTCTACATTGTAAACAACCTTCCTCTTACCTTGGTCATGCATAGGTCTTCTACCCTCTGTTGTTGTTGATGGTGTTCCTCTTTGTGATGTTGCTACCATTTCATCTTGATATCCTTGTGATCCGAATGGAAAATACCGTGGGTGAACGAATACCATGGGTGGATGAATACCATGGGTTGATGCCATTTTCCATTCGGATCACAAGGATATCAAGTTGAAATGGTAGCGGCATCATAGAGAGAAGCACCATTAGCAGCAACAGAGGGTAGAAGACCTGTGCATGACCAAGGCAAGAGGAAGGTTGTTGACAGTGCAGAGGTGGAGTAAAGGTGCAAGTTCAAAGCAGATCCTCTTGTGATGAAAGCAGCTTTGGAGATTGAGGCTAAGAGGTGAAAGCACGACAAGAGGATTGCGAAAAGGAAAAGAGAGAAATAGAGGTTGGAGGAAACAGAGAAGGAGTTGCAAGAGTTGAAGCGACAACTCAAGAATAACAGGGGCTATGCAGAGGAGAGAAGGAAGCGCAGCAGGGAGCAGGTACATTAGGAGGCATAACATGCACAAATTGATGAAACTGCACCCATACAAGTTATAGACCCATGTGTTACAGGTCTATTTGGGCACATCACTACCGATGATCAGATCAGTGTAAACAAGGTCTATCAAACCCTAATTCAGTCGCTACATGCCCTAGACATGCCACCTCATTTAGTGCTTTCATCCATAAGAGTTTCCTGACTTCAAAACCTGTTGAAGTGCTTCCTTGGGTCAGAAGTGCACCCCTGGTCAGGGGTAAGTGCTCTGCAAAGTAGGTAGCCCCATTCAAGGCTACGTTGCAAAGAACCTAAGCCCACTCAATCCTACGTTGGCTGAAAATCCTCGAAATGTTCTTTGGATCCTGAGTATATTCCTCCTTTCTAGAGCTTTCTAGAAGGAACCCAACTCCTATCCTATCAAGATGAGCTCAACTTAGGATAGTCTTGGATCATCTAATCCTCTATCCTCTCATCCCTTTGAACATGGAAAATAACTATCCAATTGTGGAAAACCATTCAATACCCTATTTATGACAAAAGCACTTGCATTTCCCTATAAATTGACCACTCATCATAGTGATCAGGGGGCTGGAGCTTAGATATTATAGAGAAATATTATTGGTTTAGAGACTTGAAATCATTTTCAAGTAATAAAATGTTGTTGGATCGATGTTGATATTGGTGTGATGAGGGTTTGGACTAAGCTAGATAAGTGACACGAGATCGAACGACATTGGGTGTAACTTCTCCTTCTATCAATCAATAAATTTGTTTGTTCCTTCTCCAATACTTTTGTCTATATCTATGATGAATGTATGTTCAAATGTTGTCGATTCCATTTGTTTACAATAAATAGATCATATTATTTGATTTTTTTCATCTTCTGTTTATGTTGGCAAGTACCAATTGAGTGAATTCGGTTTGAGCGGGAGTGATGGGAGCAACTCAAAGGAGATCAAAGGAAGCGAAGGATCACAATTAGGTTCTTTTATCTTATCTATTTATTGTAGGAAAAGCTTAAAAATATTTATTTCAAATGTTCTAAGTGTAACTACCCACTTAGGGAAGATATACTTATCCGTAGGTATAAATCCTATATAACAAATTGACGACAATACTAGGGACAAAGGATTGCGCAAAGGCAAAGAGAGAAATGAAGGTTGGAGGAAATAGAGAAGGAGTTGCATGAGTTGAAGTGACAACTCAAAGAAGAACAGGAGCTTCACAGAGGAGAGAAGGAAGTGTAGCATGGAACAGGTACATCAGGATGAGCAACATGCACAAATTGAAGAAACTGTGCCCATACACGTTATAGACCCATGCCAACAACTTCCACAGAGAAGACAGGATGAGAAGTGTTGTCAATCACATGCACGAGTATTTAGGAGCATGGATGTCATTGTGTGCACACATATGATCCCATCCGTTGGCACACTCACCAAGGCGAAGACAAAGAACTAATTCTGACTGGAGCTCGACATGTATTTCAACGAGTTGATACGAATAACCACCAGCACAGACTTGGATATCAACGCAAACATTATGCATCAGTATGTTGCTGGTCTAGCTATACTCAAGAATATGATGTGCATGTTATCAAACAAGTTGAACAGAGGTGCCGAGTCAATGTACTCAGATGCAATAGAGGCAAGAGTTCGCTTTCACAAGGATGTCACCACAGAGTACACAGACACGATCACAGACTACCAATCTTTACATCAGTTTGCCACCGTCAATCATCACAAGGATGTCAAAGAGTTTGTCTTCCCACAACTGTACCGGTCTTAGTGATGTCTTGCATGGCTTAATCAAGCTTGTTTTGTCTCACATGGGTACATGTGCAGATTGTAATGTAACATCTTGTAAAAATGAAATACCAAGTGTTGATAGTAGAATGTAACAGTCATGTAGTAGTTGAAGATTCCTGAGGGTAGGTGAAGAGTCAAAAAGGGAGAATGTCAAGGGTCACCCCACCCTTTTCTATTTATAGAACATCATAACTCATTGTATGGGATTTTGGGAGCCAAGATTCCTATAGGTATATCTTAGAGAAACCTTGGAGTGTATTGTAACGAGCCTTGGCTTCTCCACAGTGTAAAGCTAGTATATCTCTTTGGAGGAGCAGGTGACAATGACTATAACGTTCCGCTGTCAAAACTAGTGGTTGGTCATGGTTGTATTTTATGATTGGATCTTTCACTCTTAATATAACAGAGCCAACACATTTCATGCATATGTTGTTATTGTAGTTCAATTATCTTGGTTACTTTAATGATATATGTAGTTTTTATGTACACATGTATGCATGGAATCTTTCTATATATGTTTGTATGAATCTTACTCAAATGTGTTGTTGGTTTAACCATCACTTTAGATCATTGGTTAACCTGCCTTCCATCTTGTGATGTATCTTTTCTCATGTTTTCACTTTCAAGTCGCGTGCTTCCACAGGTTTCTAAGGGGTGCACTCACTCCCCATTCCATGTGTTATAACCCTTCATACACCTTCCTTGGCTTGTTGCACTGGTCACACCCTTGCTACCAACAAGAACATCCTACTTACCTCTACATGCAACCATGATCAAGACGATATCGTACTGCCCACTTCTGGGACTCCTACACCAAACGGTCTAAGGTCTAGTCGGGACTTCTTACTGGGGAGATCCCATGACATGTTGGCGGGTCTAGCACCATCAATATTTTGGCGCTAGAAGGAGGGCCAGATGACAAGCTAAGTCCTCACATCTATTTTGAATCTATGCACACTTATAATGACTAACTACAAAGTTTGTCTTTTGGGGTGTATGTCTTATGGAAATGACTTTGAAGTCTCGAAAGAGATCTGGGATAACTCGTCACATAAAACATACGATGGTGGAGGCCAAGTAGTCTTGGTCAGACATGCAGTCATCATTGTAGGCTCTTGTGAAAGATATGAAATATTTGAAGATTACATGACCTGCGCATTGTTCACATACACACTTCGATGGCACCTAATGCATTGGTGTGCCATGCTTCCCAAAAAATCTATTCATTCTCTTTCTCATCTAGTCGCGGAGATAGATTGTGATTGTAATCATTTTGATAATAAATCACTAAATAAAGAAATTATGAAATTATGGAAAGCACCCGATGAATCCATTGAATAGTTTCACACACACTTTTGTAAGCTTGCACACTAATTTCCCAAAGATGAAATTGATTGGGAATTTCTCACTGGAAGATTTGAGTATCTTCTTTACATATCCAAAAATATGCAATTCTTGAAATCATTCAAACCCCGCTCAACATACTTTGGTGATGGAGTTGCGAAATCACAAGCAGGCATAGTTGTTGTCACAAGTGACTGTCCACTTTCACCTCATCGAGCAACTCCACCACTGCAGAGTGATATGGGAGAACATGCACACACATCTGTTGAGCTGTCACATCCTCCCACCCGACCTTCTCTTGATATCTGTGTAGATTTGGCTTTCAAACATGTTGGTTCTCACTTGGATTCATTCCCTCAACCTTTGTCCTCACGTTCTATTGATCCTTCAGATTGTATTGTCTTGTGTTCTTCCATTCCGAACTACACACTTGTTTTGAATGAGGATCAAGTTATTGAGGGAGTTGGTTTTCTGCAACCAACCTGTGCTATCATTCATGATGAGTGTGTGCAGGAATCTAAAGAAGAACCAATAGTGAAGGATGACTCCCTTCCACTCACGCCTCACTCGCTCTATCTTGACATCCCTTGTGATTCTGCCACTATTGATTTCCCCTGTAAAATCTCATTTTCAGATGTTTCTACTTCCCATTGTTCATAGGACACATCGAATGTCAGTCTGTCATTACATTGCAGAGAGGACACATCTTCCTCTAAAAATCCATCCAATTTGTCATATATCATTTCTGAAAACACAAAGGGTGAACATCCTTGCTTCTCAGATACCCCTCTACATAATTCATCAAATCATGAGGATACCAACGAACATACCTAATTTTCTTATCGTGACATTGTACTTCGTCATTTGATCATGATGTTGATTCACTCGTTGTTAATCTGCATAAGCCACTGGTCTCCGATGATCTACCTATTGAAGGAGTGGAAACCCTACAGGCTTTCGAGGCACTTCATCCCGAGCTAATGGTTATGTCAGGCCCTCCCTGTCTTGAGGTTGGTTTCACTTCTAATCAAGAAATTGTTGAAACACGCAAGGCTCCTCATCACTCTCTACTTTGCATAGAAGATCAACCAAACACCCAGATTTCACTTCCTCCATTCGAATCACATGATCCCATCGCTCTGGCATTGGAGGAATCTTACACATCAAGCACACTTGTGCGACGTAAGTGGTTTACCTTTCTCACGTTTGCTTGCATGTCACAGTCAAGGGAATGCATATGATTAACATCTGCACGCAGTGTAGTACAACACCATGGCAAGTCCACAAAGTGCATGCCATGCGCTTTCAAACATTTCTTTTTTGTGGATGCATTTAAACCCATGTTTTGTTTTTCTTCATTATTATACCTTTCATGTTTGTTGGTTCATGCAACTATGTTATTCGTGAACCATGCCTTCACCAACATGGGTCGACCAATGCATTGATGGCTGCATTGGAAGTATCACTTCACGTGAGCAGACCCATGGACCGCTTGTGTAGGAGTAGGAGTAGTATTTTCTTCTTGCTGGTTTTCTTGCATGCATTTTTTATTTATTGTTTGTTTGTTTATTTGCTTGCTTGTTTGCTTACTCCCTTTTCTTTGACATTTTCTTTTGCTCTTCACTCTTTTGTTGTTTATTGCTTGTTTACGTTCATTGGTTAGTTTCACATGAACCGTGTGCGACTGTTGAAGTAAGATGGGTAAATTATAAGAGGACTTGTGCAGCTATCAATACTTGGTTATATGTTGCTATCTCTCTGTATGAATAACTTGTTGTCTTTAGTCCATGATACACCAATGGAAAATACGTTATGTTTGAAGTGAACCTTGCTGAAAACACAACGCTTGCACACTAACTAGTATCACCTACTCTAGTCGATTATTTTTGGGTTAACCCTTGTCAGCTCAGTAAAGTAGAGTAGTGTGAGGGGGAAAACATTAACAAATATGTAAGAGGTATATACAAAATACTTCTCTGAAGGAACAACCTCTTCTACTCTCAATAATTCGGGATCCCTCTTCTGCCTCTCAAATGAATAAGTGTTATGCACAGTTCTTGAAAAAAATGAAAAAACGAAAAATGAATAAGGTGAAAGAAGAGAAAGGCTTCCTACGTAGAAAGGTGATGCAAGTAACTCTGCAGAGTGATGCTTGTGTTCCTGCATGACTCCGTCGGGGTAATGTTTAGGCCTGCTAGCAGCAAAGCAACACCAGAGATGAAAGTTAAACTCTGACTATCATATTGTTTGTGCACCAATATACCCCTCATCTCTAATCGAAACAACTGTGTTTACTTGGCTTGGAATGTGTGTTGACCGAACAAGAGCATGGCAAGTGCTACATATTTCAATCAAGCTAATGTGGAAATTAAGATGATTTGAGAATCGAATAATACTTCCAAAGGAGTTAGACTTTCTTTTCACGGAACAAGGTCCATTCAGAGAGTTCGAGTTCTACCATTGTATTGCCAAGTGTTGTAGCGGCTACAACCACCCTCCAAAATTTTGCCTTTGCTTTGTTTTGGAGCCTCCCTGCCACCATCCTTAGCATCATGTCTTACATTGTCCAAGTACATAAGCTTTAGCTGAGTTTTAGTGGCCTATCAACCTGTGTTGGTCAACTTGTTTTCCTCCCACCCAACAGCTGACATTCCGGACTTAGTCATTTTTTGGTTGAGTTTCTCACCTAGAAAATTGCACAATTCTGGAGGGGAACCATCCTTCCCTCCAGAAACTGCACAATCCAGCTGGGCTTCCTATTGGGCTCCATAAATGCACAATCCAGCTAAGCATCCTTCCCTCTGGAAAACACGCAATTCATCCCAACACTAGGCTTTAGTCTAAAAATTGCGCAATGCATGAGGGGCGGCCGGACTTTCTCAGCCCAGAAACTGCGAAATTTCATCCATAGGCTATTGCATGTGCTGTCAGGTTGACTAGTTCCCTCCAGGGCTGAGAAATCTTGATTTGCATGCATGTGTTGTTTTTCCCGAAAAAAAAAAAGAAAAAAGCAAAAAATCATAAAGCATCCCTAGATTTCAGGGATCCATTTTTAGCAGCTGGAGGTTACATGCAAGAACCATTTCAGAAAACTCCCGCCAAGTGTTGCATTTTCCTATATTTGTGGCATGGGCATCATAAACTCGATCTTATCAAAAATCATCTATTCAATGTTGCAGAGCTCATTCGTGACATCGACCTTGGAGCTCTAACATCCCACATCACATCTAGGAATCTTTGGCATATTCAGCTCAGCTTTTTTGGGAAATTCTGCTTTTCATGTCTTTTGCCTCTTTTCTGTCTCTTTTTGTATTTCGCTTTGTGTAAGTGTTGTCTACTTGGTTTCAATGAAAGCTTTTTGACGTTTTGATGAAAGTTAGCTTGTAGAAGAATTGTTTCGGTTTTTCATTGCATCTCACTATTGTCACATGCATGACATTGTTTCTATGCTCATGGTCACCATTGCGGCAACTCGCTTCACCCACATGCTTATTTTCCCATTTTCTGAATCTTGCACTCACTGTTTGCATGCATGATAATTCACTCTTGTTTGCACTCAGCTTCGCCATGCATTCAGGCTTCTCATGTTTTCAATCACTCGTCGACAGATCTGGGTTGCCTTGGCCCGGACCTTGCCTTACCTGGCTAGCAATGCAAATTTCTGTAAGTGAAGGCTTTGCCTTCCCTCCAAAAACTACACAAATCTGGCCTAGCACTGGCCTCCATTCATGCATTGCACAATTCTGGGAGGCAGTGCCTTGATGGCCCCATAAACTATCTAATGCAATTTGTTGGTTTGCATGTCACTACTAACTGAGACTGTGCATTGTGCAATTTCAGCCCTCAGTAGGCTAGGCTAGACTATGCATTGCATAGTTTTAGTAGTCATTCAGCCTCCTGACAGCGTGGACTATGCCTTGTGCAGTTTTGGTAGTCAGTCTCCCAGCCTCCCGGTGAAAATTGTGCGATCTTCACAGACTGTCACGCAGGTATGTTGCATGTCAGTCCTCACTTTTGTGTTGGTTTTCAACTGACATATTGCTTTCCATGAGTGTTTCTATGTCTCCAAATTCATAGGTGTCTATTTGCCTCTCAGTAGTACAGGTACAATAGCTTCCAAGAGATCAGGGTCAAAGGACACCGTTGATAATGCAACTGGAGATGCAGTTGAGCAAGTGTCTATGAGCTTTTCTATCTATGAAGACACCAAGTTATTCATAGACAAGGATATCAAGATGAAATGGCAGTGGCATCACAGAGAGCAACACCACCACTAGCAATAGAGGGTAGTAGACCTACGTATGACCAAGGCAAGAGTAATGTTGTTGATAACATAGAGGTGGAGCAGAGGTGGAAGTTCAAATCTGATCTACTTGTGATGAAAGAAGCTTTGGAGATTGAGGTTATGAGGCAATAGCATGACAAGAGGATCGCACAAAGGCGAAGAGAGAAACATAGGATGGAGGAAATAGAGAAGGAGTTGTAGGAGTTGAAGTGGCAACTCAAGGAAGAACAGGAGTTGCGCAGAGGAGAAAAGGAAGCGCAATAGGAATAGGTAGAGCAGGAGGTGCAACTTTCACAGATTGATGAAACTGTTCCCATATAGGTTATAGACCCATCCCAGCATTTGGCACAGAGTAGACAGGGTGAGTAGTGTTGTCGATCACAAGCACGGGTGTTTAGGAGCATGGATGTCATTGTGCGCACACATGCGATCCCATCCATTGGCACACTCATCGAGGCAAAGACAAAGAGCCAAGTCCAACTGGAGCTAGACATGTACTTCAAGGAGTTGATGCACATAGCTACCAGTGCAAACTTGGAGATCAGTGCAAACACTATGCATCAGTATTTTGTTGGTCCGGTTGCACTCAAGACTATGATGTGCATGTTATCAGACGAGTTGGATAGAGGTGCCAAATCAATGTACCCGGATGCAACAAAGGCAAAAGTTATCTTTTAGTAGGATGTCACCACAGAGTACACAAAAACCATCACGGACTACCAAGCTTGGCTTCAGTTCGCCACCGTCAATCATCACGAGGATGTCAAAGAGTTGGTCTTCCCACAGTTGTCCGGGTCTTAGTGATATCTTGCATGGCTTACTCATGCCTATTTTGTCTCACATGGGTACATGTGTATATTGTAATGTAACATCTTGTAAAAGTGAAAGACCAAGTGTCGATAGTAAAATGTAACATTCATGTAGTAGTTGAAGAGTCATGAGGGTAGGTAAAGAGTCACAAAGGGGGAATGTCAAGGGTCACCCCACCCTTTGCTATTTATAGAACCTCATAACTCATTGTACAGGCTTTTGGGAGCCAAGATTCCTATAGGTATATCTTAGAGAAAGCTTGGAGTGTATTGTAATGAGCCTTGGCTTCTCCATAGTGCAGAGCTAGTATATCTCTTTGGAGGAGCAGGTGACAGTGACTGTAACGTTCCGCTGTTGGAACTAGTGGTTGGTCATGGTTGTATTGTATGATTGGATCTTTCACTCTTAATATAATAGAGCCAACACATTTCATGCATATGTTGTTATTGTAGTTCAGCTATCTTGGTTACTCTAATGATATATGTAGTTGTTAAGTATGCATGTATGTATGGACTCTTCCTATATATGTTTGTGTTAAACAAAGACAAGATAGGAAAGGTAAATCATTGATTTCATTTACTATTAGCACAGATATACATTTATAATACATTCTTGTGACTGTTGAATTCATCTTCCAATGTCTCTTGGACTCCCTTTGTCTGTCCAACTTCCACACCTTAACCCTTAGCAGATTAAGTGTCCAACATTCCCCCCCATAATCTGAAGGGGTATGTGCGAGTCCAAGAAGAGAGTTGTAATACAAAATGTGCAAAAATTCATGGCATCACTAGGTTGAATGTGCTATATGAAATTTTGGTATAAGGGGGGTGGTTTAAGGATGACCACCAACAATGGAACGCTTACTGTAGTTCTTGGAACTCTTCCAAATATGGCATGAAGCTGAGGTCTTATGCTAGAGGAAGTGTTCCTCATGTTTTAAAGAGGGAACCCTTCAACCTTGAAAGGGAGGTCACAACTTGTGATGGTTTAAGGATGACCACCAATTGTGGAATGCTTAATGCAATTCCTGGAACTCTTCCAAAACTGGAAAGAAGCTGAAGTCTTCTGCTAGAGGAAGTGTCCCCAATTATTTGAAGAGATGTCTTAACCTTGCATAAATGGTTTAGGAATGATCACCAACCTAAGGCATGCTCAGGGGCATCTTTGTCTCTCGCTACAACTCTGAATTTGTTATGGTAGGTTGTGGCTCAGGCTTTGCTTGATGTGGCTTTGAAGCTTGTAGATGACCATCACTTCCCCCCTATCAAATACAAGGTGAAATGATGGAGAAAACTCAATTGCAAGATTGTTCAATACTCTACAAGAAATTCCTGTTGTATGAGCGAAATATCTTCTTGGCTATTGAATCCCATTGCAAAGAAGTGATCCATCCAAGATGAATATTTGTTCTTGCAGGAGGTTTGTTTTTGAAGCATCTGTGTGAAGAATGGGTATGTTGACCACAATGCTTACACAGATGAAGATCAAAACAATGATATTTCACATGGCCAACTCTGTCACAATGTTGGCATTTAACAATTTGTTGTTGCTGTTATGGAAGAGGAACATAATCTGAAATACTAAAGGTGAACTGTCATGAAGAAATCCAACACTCTGAAACTGGATGGGCTTTGAGTAAGCTGGAATGTGAAAGGAAACCTCCTTATCATACCCAAGTCCAGTTTTTTGCTTGTTATGGACAAGCTCTTCCCAAGGTCTTATGGTTGGCTTGGGAAGTGTAGGTTGTACTTCTAAATTTGCATTCACATCTGCTCTTGAATCATCCTCAACTTTATTGTCTTGATTAGTTTCTACATATTGATGGGAGTCAATTGTGGACACAAAAAGATAATTTTTCTTAACATAAACAAGTTCATAATGGTGATTACGTTGTTGAAGCTCATATCGTTGTAAGTGTGATTCAAGCTGCAAAAATTCAATGTTTTCTTGTGCATATTGTAGATAGGTTCTAATGTCAGCAAGAGTGTCCCTATTGATGTTTACCATCCCATCAACAATGGAAAGAATTAAGGTTTTTAAAAACTCCAATGCATCATCAAGTGGATCAATTTCACAATAATTGAAGAAGAAAAATGGTGTTGGCTTGCACACATAAAAATAGTTCCCACTGCTAAATAGATGTAAGTATGGGATGAATAGCAAGCTTCTGACTTCTGTAGAGATTTGATCAAATGTTGTATCCAAAAACTACAATTTACATGCAAGGTAGTTCTACTTGGTGACTTCTTCTTCCAATCTTATGATTGCAATTTTTTTTAGGAATGCAAATCTTCTTCCTTCTATTTACTAGAGCCAAACTCTAGCGATAACTACAATGCCTCGTGATCATGAATCTCACCACTATTAATCGAACTTGCGCCCTTCTCCCACGGAGCTTGAACACATATATACCAGTTTTGATTGCACCATTCAATGCATAGAAAATTTCAACACACTTATAAACGAGGAGTGTTAACGCACACCACAAGTAACGATAATAACAAAGGCAGTGTGGCTACTCTGCAGGCCTAGAGTGTGGTTACTTGAGTTTTATGTGACCACAGAAAATGGGATACCTTCCTTCCAATGCACAGTGATGAACCAACGACACCACCGATGTTAAAGAGTCAACAAATCACCTTATACGGTCTTCAAAACAGTGTTACCATACAATGGCAAGACTGCTTTAATTGTGTTCCCAAGTAGGCTTTACAAGTCAGCGACGAACCATAGTTCAGGACCAATGTTCAACATTGCAGCAATTTCACACCATATAACCAACAATTTTCATTCAATTATTCAATTCTGCGTTTGCCACGCGAGAAACACAGAACACATGTCGATGGGTGAAAACGACCTTGGGGACCATGAAAATCACCACAACTAATTCGCGTGGGGTCTCATTGTTCAAACATCTCCAATTGGTCTCAAATCCATGGCTTGTGGGCAAGATATGTAGTGGCTTGAGGCGAATGGGCTGAAACATAAGGCCACGGAGAAGTCGATTAGAAGGCGGATGTAGAGTGGCTTGAAGCGGGTTTCTTGGCCAGAAGTAGGGACTCTTTGGTATTCCTTTGTCGATTCAGCTGCTAATCACAAACAACTGCTGCAACTATATCTCAGGGATCTGGAACTAGAGCAAGATTCTCAGCTGACACATATGCTAAATGGCCAGCCAGATCTTGAATAATTTTAGTGGTCTTTACACCAACTAAATCTACCTCAAATGAAGAAAGAAAGGAAGTCACTGGATCATCCCCTATAGTTAGTCTCTCGTGGAGAGCTTTAAATGCAGGAATCAAAGCCTCTAATAATGTGTGATAACCTATTGTAGCATCGCCATACTTACTAACATCAATAACAATCAATAAATTTTAAATCAACGACAACCACGTCACATAGCAAGAGCAACAAAGGTTTCAAGCTTGTCCCTATTGACGAAGGAAAATGAGTCATTGACCTCCATTTTCGAAGAACTGACACCGACGTTCGTTAATTCCTCCATCGACTGCATCACAGATCCATAAATGTTGAGTTAGTCTCCTCCTGCATGCAACGAAACCACATTGCTTGAGTCTTGAATCTCAAGCAGATCGAGGCTACAACACTTGCTACCTGGTTCGCCCATGGAAATCTTCGTAGCCACTATGTTCTATAATCAAACTTATGGTGAAGGGAACCTTGAAGGGAACTTTGAGGCGTTATTGAAGGTAACGTAGTCCTTCAACTCCACAAAACTCAAAAAAAGGAGTGAGACCTCGAGAAGGCGTAACTTCTTAGGATTGTACAGTCAGAGCCTATGCCAAATGAACAATCTAGCTACAAGAAAAGCGTTAATTCTGAAACAGACATGTGCGCACTGAAACAGATACTGGATTCTAGGAATCTATCATAGAAATGATAAGGATGCTCCATTATTTGTGAGGACAAATCAAGAGATATTCCTCTATAGTCACAAGAATAGTTCTACTCAGTACAGAGGAATGGCAGAGCTAAGGAACGTTACCTCTATTAGAACCCACAAGGAGGAGAGCGGTTACTGGGATTTCATGACTGTCAAGGGAGCGTTTACTACGATTTACTGTGATTTTGTTGAGAGAGAGGAGTGTTCATTGGTTTGATAGTGACATGATTGTACCAGATTAGAATTAATAATTCTTCTAATTCATGGGCAGAGCAGAGTGGGTAGGTCTCTTGGATGGCAGCTGATAGGCAGAGAAAGGCCTCAAATACGAGCAGAGCAGGAGATCACCCACTCTGACACCATGTTAAGCATAGACAAGATAGGAAAGGTAAATCGTTGATTGCATTTACTATAAGCATAGATATACATTTCTAATACATTCTTGTGACTGTTGGATTCATCTTCCAATGTCTCTTCAAATCTCTTTGACTGTCCAACTTCCACACCTTAATCATTAGCAGATTAGGTGTCCAACAGTTTGTATGATCCTTACTGAGATGTGATGTTGGTTTAACCATCACTTTGGATCGTTGGTTTAATAACCTGCCTTCCAACTTGTGATGTATCTTTTCTCGTGTGTTCCATTTCAAGCTGCATGCTTTCATAGGTTTCTAAGGGGCACACTCATTCCCCATTCCGTGTGTTAGAGCCCTTCATACACCTTCCTTGGCTTGTTGTGCTAGTCACACCCTTGATACCAATAAAGACATCCTACTTACCTCTGCGAGCCACCGCGGTCAAAGCGATACCGTACTACCCGCTGCTAGGACTCCTACACCAAACGGTCTGAGGTCTAGTTGGGACTTCTTACCGGGCAAATCCCTTGACATGTTGGTGGGTCCAACATTGTCAACATGTTCACTAGATTTTGAAACATCTATATCATTCGCACTAATTGATCTCCAAAAAGTTACCAACATTCATTTCAAGGTATTTAGAGTGATGCTTAAGGATCTTTCACCTACTTGAGATAATGACCATGCTATTCATTTGCAAATTGGAAGTACACACCTAACATTAGGCCTTACATGTATCATATGCACATAATAGTGAGATTGAGTCTATGGTTTAAGAAATGTTAGAGGTTGACATCATTCAACCTAGCGAGAGTATTTTATCTTCACTATTAGTGATGATTATTAAAAAGGATGGTTCATGGTATATGTTTCTGGCTAAACAAAATAACAATGAAATATAAGTTTTATATTTCTATCATTCAAAAATTATTAGAGGATCTACATGGAGCAATATTTTTTAGTAAGTCGAATTTCTTTTCTAGATATCATCAAATTAAAATAATAAATTATTAAATAAATTACAAGGAATAATATTCTTTACTAAGTTGGATCTTTGTTCTAGATATCATCAAATAAGAATGACACATCATCAAATAAGAATGACACATGAAGACATTCCTAAAACAATGTTCAAAACAGATGAAGCTCGTTATGAAGTTTTGGTTATACCATTTAGACTTTTTAAATTAAAATGATGAATTATTAAATAAATTACAAAGAGCAATATTCTTTACTAAGTTAGATCTTTGTTCTAGATATCATCAAATAAGAATGACGCATGAAGACATTCCTAAAACAACGTTCAACAGAGATGAAGCTCGTTATGAAGTTTTGGTTATGCCATTTTCAAGTTCAACATAGATGAAGCTCGTTATGAAGTTTTGGTTATGCCATTTTCAAGCTTGCTGAATTCTATTTTCAAACCATTCTTTTGAAAAATTGTTTTTTAAGTTTTTACGAAATAACCTGTCATAAATCTGAGAAAGAGCAAGTATTAACATGATTAACACAACCACCATTATATCAACATGGTGCCATCAATCTCAGTCTGCGTGAATAGGGTGTCCGAGAAAAATGGCCGAGTAGACGATTAAAAGGAGAACGGGATAAATGAAACATAATATGAGAAAATTTTATATTTTGCACACAGCTGGACCTTGCAATTTATGGGCTCTTATCAAATTAGATAAAGATTTGGTAGCGTGTTGGAAGTAGTATAGAGTGAGGGAGTTGGAGTAAGTGATTATTTTGGTGCCAGGTAAAGATTTATTTTATTTTTTTAGTTTCTTTTTTAATCAATTAAAATGTACAATAAGGTAGTTTTATAGATAGACTTTTCTTTATATAGATAGACTTTTCTTTATAGAATTACATTTTTTTATAAAATAATAATAATAAGAACTAGATTTTATTTTTAATGAATAAAAGTATAATAATATAATCATATCATTAAATATTTTCTTATAAAATTATAATTTTTATTAAAATTTGATAAATATTTTTAATAAAAAATCTTCGTGTATTTATTAATTTACTTTAAAAATATTTCTTAAAAAATTAAAAGGAAAAAATTATTCAGATATTAAAATAAAAACAATTTCTATTTAAATTTTTTTTTATATAGAAACAAATTATAATTTTCGAATTCAACCTTCTGTGATTCATATCATAATGTATAAATATTTTTTGGGAAGAAGTCACAATGAAGATTTTGGTCGTTTCGAACCGGAAGATGAATCACACTTGTTGATTCCAAACACGTAAACCAAAATCTTCATTGTAACTTCTTCCAAAAAAAATATTTATACATTAAAATTGTAATTTCTTCATCATAATAAAGGAAAAATATTACATTTTCATTTTATTTTTTATATAGAAACAAATCGTAATTTCTTCATCCTAATAAATAAAAAAGATAATGAATACTCTTCATATTTAATTAAAACACCAGAAATATTAACCTACATTTAGTTTTGTCATAGAAAAATAATTATTATATATATATAGATATATATATTAAATAAATTTTTTTGATAAAAATCACATAAAAAATATAATCTTAATAATAATTACTTGTACGTCTCAGCTAATTTTTTTTATTATTAATTCATCATAAATTATAAAGTAAATACAAAAATATATTTTTTTATTTTTCTTCATCCGAATTCTTTGGAGAGAAGAGTCACAATGATGCATGGTAAAATAGAAATTGGATGTCAATTCTAAATCGAAGTATGACTTGTCATATTCATGTGGATAACTGCAAGGTAGAAATGCAAATATGGAAAATGATATGTTAGTCGAAATGCAAATATGGAAAATGATATGTTAGAAGAAGAAAAATAATTATTAATGATATATTTTTTACTTTTCTTCATCCCAGATCCTTGGAGAGGAGCCACAATGATGCATGGTAAAAGAGAAATTAGATGCGCTAGATCGTAAAGGTGAATTGATTTTTAATCAAAGTATGACTTGTCATATTTACGTGGATAATTGCACGCAATGGCCTTTTCATGATATGTTAGTCATATTTACGTTGATAACTGCAAGCAATGGCCTTTTCATGATATGTATATGGAAAATGATAGGTTAGTGGAAATACAAATATGGAAAATGACAGTTTGAGAAATTGGAGATATAATTGGAAATATTTTCAAAATGAATTTGAATACCATATAAAGTATTAAAAAAATGAAATATAAGAAATTGAATAATATTTTATATTTATAATTTTTATTTATAAATTATTTTTATGGTTATATGGCAGGTTAGTTTTTATAAGAATATTATATTAGTTTTTAGACAAATATTTTTGTTAGGTAAATGTTAAATATTTAAATGAAATTTTCATAAACCTATTCCTACGATTCCAAAAAATATTATATATATATATATATATATAATCAAAAAAGTTATTATACATTTATATTTATGAAAGCATGATGAAATATTATTTTTGGTTTATAGATATTTATATATGATAATGTAGCATATATATTTTTAAATGGGTAAGATGGATACATTTATATTTATGATTCCAAAAAATATTATTATTATTATTATTATTATTATAATATATATACATATATATATATATATATAATCCAGAAAGTTATTATACATTTATATTTATCAAACCATGATGAAATATTATTTTTGGTTTATAGATATTTATATATAATAATGCAGTATATATATTTTTTTAAATGGGTAAGATGGATACAAGCTATTTTAAGATTTTAATATAATTTTTTACATGGTGAAAAAATTTATCACAAGTTTTCAAATTATTAGTGGGGATATGCAAGTTGGTTCATCACTTTATTTAAGGAAAACCATGTAATCTAGAATTATTCACTAGTGGTCCATAAGGAAGTATATTTTTGTTCTTGGAAGATGTATTTGGGTCTTGGGTTGTTAACATGTATAAAATATTATTTTTAAAAATTATATATTTGGAATATGTATAGTGCACTCTATATATTTACATGTTTTCATCAATAATGGATTTGTATAACCTATACAAAAATAAGGTGAAAAACATAAATATTGACAACCATTTAGAAAAATTGAGGTTTGTATGTATTTGTAGCCTAAACCACCGAGTTTGGTTTGTCATGACAGACCTGAATGGAGCAATAAGCCAATAAACATATATTTTGAATTTTATGAATACACAAACTTTATTAAGCCAACAAAAATTGTTTCATTGTATTTGCATCCCAAACCACCAAGTTTTCCATTCCAAACCAAAATGAAACAAAGAACTTAACAAGCATATATTTGAAATATTGTCAATCTAGCAAACAAAAATTGAACTAAGGAATACACAACATACACATTCTTAAGCACATGTGCTTTCCTCTATTGTGCATGCACTATTTTGAGTAATTTATTTTACCCAATGTACTTATCCTTCACCTTCAAATTAGGATAATAGTGATATTAACAATATTGGAGAGTTAAGTATGGGTATAAAGGTCCTTGTCATGGTAAGGGATGTTAGAAAATTATACATTACAGAGCAATGGAAGACATACAATATGTTGCAAAAATAATAAAACAAAAAACGCATAAAACAAGAGAGACAGATATACGTGGTTCACCCTATTTGGGCTACGTCCATGGAGAAACACCGGTCCTTCCTTTTATATTATCCAAAACTGAAGAGATACAACCTACAACAGATCCGTTGTAATTCATTCTTCGCTCTCACACAATCTCCTCTCTCTTTCTCACTCAGAATATAGATCTACATAGACGCAATACAATTCCCTCATATATAGCGAGGGGTTGCCTTTTAGGGCAAAAAACCCTAAATTAAACACAACTTCTACTATCAGATCTCCGTCTAATGAACGGCCTAGATTGAGTACGAAATTACAACATTTTACAAGGCAATTTTACATCTATTTTTAGCTTCGAGGGCACTGTCCCCGATCCCCCACTGGAGGGGGCTCCAAATAATTGTCGTCTCCCCCCCTGGACCCCCTTGACAGCTTACATTTTATGGGTAGCATTGCTGCCACATTACAAACTAGGGTCCAATGTGGCGATACCTATAAATAAAGAATATAATCAGGCTCCACACCCAACAATCTCCCACTTAGAGACTGATTATAGCAACTCCATCGTTGCTTCATTTGTTGGACAATGAATCCACTTTGGACCTCGTTTTTTCTCATCTTCTTCATCATAGTTGAAGACCAATTGAAACTAAGTAGAATCTTAGTTTCTCCCTAGTTACAACTTTTGTTAACATATTTGCAGGATTCTGGCTAGCGTGTATCTTTTCTAGCTTCAATTGTCCATCTTCCAACACTATCCATATGAAATGGTACTTGAGATATATATGTTTAGTCTTGGAATGAAATGCAATGTTCTTTGCAAGATGTATGGCACTCTGGCTATCACTGTGTAACCTACCCAACTCTTGCTTCTTACCCAATTCATCTAGAAACCTTTGTAACCAAATCATTTCTTTACTATCCTTTGTAGCAGCAACATACTCTGCTTCCGTTGTTGAGAGTACAACAATACTTTGAAATTTTGAAACCCAACGCACAGATATTCTACGTACAGTAAACACATACCCTGTTTTGCTCCTCCCGTTATCTCTATCACCCACCATATCTGCATCAACATATCCCTGTAGAGAAATATTTGAACCACCAAAGCATAATGTTTGATTTGTGGTACCTCTAAAACACCCGAGAATACGCTTCACCGCTGTCCAATGTTATTTTCCTAGATTGTTCATGTATCTGCTTACAACTCCCACTGCATGTGCAATATCAGGCCTTTTGCAAACCATTGCATACATTAAGCTTCCAACTACTGATGCATATGGAACTTTAGACATATAATCCATTTCTTCCTGAGTCTTGGGACACATTTCCTTACTTAGTTTGAAATGGCTAGCCAGAGGTATACTAATTGGTTTTTCATTTTGCATATTAAATCTTTTCAACACCTTTTCTATGTACTCACTCTGAGACAATGTTAATTTTCGATTCTTCATATCTCTAGTTATTCTCATACCGAGGATTTTTTTTGCAGCACCCAAATCCTTCATTGCAAATGAGTTCGCTAATTTTCTTTTGAGCACATTTATTTCATGCATGTTAGAACTTGCAACAAGCATGTCATCTACATACAATAAAAATATAATATAGCTGTCATCATTTTGCCTTTTGAAATAAACACAATGATCAGAGTGACATTTAGTATAACCTTGTTCATACATAAACCTGTCAAATTTTAGATACCACTGCCTTGGAGCCTGTTTTAAGCCATACAAGCTCTTCTTCAACCTGCACACTAGTTTCTCCTTCCCTTTTACCTCATATCCTTGTGGTTTTTGCATATATATCTCTTCCTCCAAATCCCCATGCAGAAAGGTTCTCTTTACATCTAACTTCTCAAGATGCAAATCTTCATCTGCTACTAGACATAAAATAGTTCTGATTGAAGTCATTTTCACAACATGAGAAAATATCTCATCAAAGTCTATACCCTTTTTCTGTGCAAACCCCTTCACGACAAGTCTAGATTTATACATTTTTCTACCTCCGTCTTCTTCCTTCAACCTGCAAACCCATTTATTTTGAAATGTTGCTTTACCTGCATGCAACCTAACTAAGCCCCAAGTCTGGTTATGTGCTAAGGAGTCCATCTCTTCTTTCATGACTTTCTCCCACTTCTTCCTGGTTTCTACCTGCACTACTTCTTCATAACATTCTGGTTCACCAGACTCAATCAACAATACATAATATAATGAAGGACAATATCATTTAGGAGGTCTACTTATCCTATTATATCTTCTAACACCACTTTCAGGCATTTGAGGTGCTTGTTGTTGTTGTTTTGATTGTTGATCATTATGATTTTCAAGCACCTTCACTTTTTGTGTGATCTCATCAAGCATTTTGTATTCTCTGTTTTCTTTTTCCTGATTATTTTCCTACTTCTGATCCTTATACAAAACCTTTTCATTGAATATGACATCTCTTCTCCTAATGATTTTGTGTTTTTCATAATCATAAAGGAAATAATCAAAATCATTAACACCGGATCCAATAAAGGTACATTTCTTTGATATTTCCTCAAGCTTTGTTCTATTTTTTTATTAACGTGGACAAAGGCTTCACAACCAAAAGTATTTAAAAATGAGTAGTTTACCTTTTCATCTATCCATGCCTCCTCTGGAATACCATTATCCAAGGAAATTGAAGGCCCTCTGTTTATTAGATAAACCGCAGTATCTAAAGCATCTTCCCAAAATTGTAAAGGAAATCCTGCATGCAATCTCATGCACCTTGCATGCTCCATGATTGTCCTGTTCATCCTTTCTAACACACCATTTTCTTTTGGTTTTCCTGGAACTATCTTCTCTCTATGAAATCCATTCTCTAAATAGTACCTATCAAACTATTTGCTGCAATATTCACCTCCATTATCTGATCTGAGACACTTCAACCTTTTTCCTGTCTCATTTTCAACCAAAGATTTCCATTTCTTGAAAGTATCAAATACATCACATTTATTTTGAAAACAATAAATCCAAGATTTTCTGGTTGCATCATCAATAAAAGTAACATAATAATGAGAGCCGCTGAGAGATAATACTTGAGTAGGTCCCCATACATTTGTATGCACAAACTCTAATTTTTCTCTCTTCTTTTCTTTCCCAACTCTAAGGAATCTGAATCTCTTCCGTTTTCCATAAACACAATTCTCACAAAATTTTAAATCAACACGCTTCAAACCTGGCAACAAATTTCGAGAGCGAAGAATCTGCATCCCATTCTCACTCATGTGCCCAAGCCTATGATGCCACAATGCCATATATTCTCCTGTAGAGGTTAAAGAATTAACAGAATTAGAAATACCATTGCATAAATACAATGTACCAACCTTTTCTCCTTTTTCTATTACCAGGGCTCTTTTAATGACATTCCGAGTTTTATCTGTAAAAGTAGTTACACAGCCTTCACCTCCTAACTGCCTTGTTGAAATCAGATTTTTCTTCAAATCTGGAACATGCCTTACCTCCTTCAATAGCCATTGATTTCCGTTTTGATGTTTTATGAAAATTGTACTCATTCCAATGATTTTACAGGGTTTATCATCACACAGTCGTACCTGTCCAAAATCTTCTTGAACATAATCATGAAAATGTTTCCTATCGGGTGTGGTATGGAATGAGGCGTCTGAATCTACCACCCAAGCATCATTAATATTTTCTAATGAAAGAATCAAAGCATCTTGCAACACGTCACCTATCACATTTGCTTCATGATTGTTTTCTTGTTGCGCGTCCCCTTCTTTTCACTTCCGAGATTTGCAATCTTTCTTCAGGTGTCCTTTCTTCCCACATTTCTAGCACACTATCCCCAATCTAGACTTGGATCTGCCTTTCCTTGACTTACTGTGATATCCTTGGCTTTTTCCTATTTCCATTTTTCTTCCCCTAGTCTCTACAGTCAAAGCATTACATGATATCTCACCAGAGCTTTTCCGCCGCATTTCCTCACTAAGGATCTCACCGACAACATCATCAAACTTTAAAGTACTAGATCCAGAGACAGAGTTACTAATGGCCAGAACTAAATCATTCCAACTTTTTAGCAATGAGCATAGAAATAACAGAGCCCTAATTTCATCATCAAAAGTTACCCCTACAAAACTTAATTGACTGGTAACTTTATTAAATTCATTTAAATGATCAGCAACAGATCCACCTTCTGACATCTTCATATTAAATAAACACTTCATAAGAATTACCCTATTTGAGGCTAAGGATTTTTCATATAGTTTAGCCAATGCTGACATTAAACCCTCTATTGTCATTTCCTTTGAAATATTAAATGCTATTGATGCCGCTAGGCACAACTGTATTGTTCCAAGTTCCTTTCTGTTGAGAATATCCCATTTTGTGTTTGTCATACTCATCGGCTTCTTTGTCTTTCTGCTCAATGGTAGGTACAGATCTTTCTGATACAGATAATCTTCCATCTGCATCTTCCACAACTAGTAGTTTTTGCCGTTAAATTTTTCGACCCTAAACCTACCATCTTCTGCCATTTCTCCCACTTGAACCAGGAATACATCTCTCCTGCGAGTTTATTAGCCACATAGACCTTTGGCTCTAATACCAATTGTTATAAAATTATACATTACAGAGAAATGGAACACTTAAAATATATTGCAAAAATATAAACACATAAAACAAGAGAGACACAGATATATGTGGTTCACCCAATTTGGGTTACGTCCATGGAGAAACAGCTAGTCCTTCCTTTTATATTATCCATAAAACTGAAGAGATACAACCTACATCAGATATGTTGTAATTCCCTCTTTGCTCTCACACAATATCCTCTCTCTTTCTCACTCAAAATATAGCAATGGGTTTCCTTATACGGAAAAAAACCCTAAATTAAATATAACTTCTACCGTCATATATCCACCTAATGAACAACCTAGATTGGCTACGAAATTACAACATTTTAGAAGAAAAATTTACATCTATTTTTAGCTTCGAGGGCGCTACCCCCAATCCCTTGGCGCCCCTGATCCCCCGCCGGGGGGGGGGGGATCCAAATAATTATCATAGCCCCCCTTGGACCCCCCTAGCAGTGTACATTTTACAAGCGACGTTGTTGCCACATTAAAAACTGGGGTCTAATGTGGCGATACCTCTAAATAAGAAGATAATCAGTCTCCACACCCAACAAGGGAATCACAATAAGGCCTTATGTTGTAAAGGATGATTTTAAGTATCATAGTCTAAGGATCTCCCCATGATATAATTTTTGGAATTATGATTATACTGAGAGGGGGGAGAATTCATATATGGTCAATTTAAGAATTTAAAACAATTCAAACTAGATAAACATCAATCACACAAGCACCACATGAAAACTCTAGATGTACATGGAAACCCTTAAGGGATTAAACCACAAAACTTATTTATATGAATATTCTTGTAGGCACCAACCTACTATTACATCAAATTATTGGCACCAACCAAAAGGAAAAGGAGACACTAATACCTTGATTTATGGGTATCAGCTTGAAGGCAACACCAATCCCTTGATTCACAGGAACCAACTTGAACAAGACACCAATCCCCTAATTTACAGGGACCGACCTGAAGGAGATACTAATCCCTTGACTTCAAATAATTCTTAGTCTTTTTCTAATTTGTTCTTCACAAACTTTTACACAACACTAACTCTAATCCTCACGATTCTTCACACCACTCTTTTCTCTATATTTTACAACTCTACTGCTACACAAATTTTCTACAAAGATCAAACATTGCTCCTTTCACTTGTTGCAATGTTTGTTTTCATTTTAGCACCCATACTTATTGTAATGTGCACCTCAAATAGTATTTTTTTACTTAACCATACACTTCCCTTATCTTGATCACCTAAGACATCATTATTTCATACTTCAGAGTCTATTACAATCCTAAATCTTATTTGCATGCCACATAATCCATTACACACTTCAACACTTTGTTTTTGGATGGATCACTACATAAGCCGCATGTCTTATTGAAATTTCATCCTTGGAATTTCTTCATACTTTTCCCCACATACTTCAGAATTATCGACTCTTATGCATTAGATGTTCTCCATATTTTTTACAATCCACATACTTACAACTTCCAAATTGAGTTATTTATAGGTAATGGCTTGATCAGGGTGGACACTAGATCAAAATAACTTCATCAAGGCTAACATAATTCATTGGATCCCTTATGGGGATATAATGATGGTCATCCAAAAGACATGGGCTAAGGCCACGGGCTTAACCAAAATTGGCACCCAAAATCAAAAACATCAAAAGCAATCATATATCTGGATGACCTCAATTTGTTGTGTAATATCTAGATTACCTAAATTTGATTTGATTTTGCATGCAATATTTGAATTACCCAATTGCTAACTTTTCATGAACCATTAGCTCCATGAGCTAAACCACAAAACACCCATAACCTCGAGCCATGACCATGGTCTAAACAAATTGCACCAATAAATCTGGAATCTAGATATTTTAATGGAGATACCCTTTGAAGACAGTTGGATACTATTGTGTGTGGAGCATGATTGTTCAGAGGTCTTTGTTTCAGCCGGATGTATACCCCAGGAAGTTTGTACACCCCTCCACGCGGGGGGTGCGGGGGGGACTTGTCCCCCCTGCGGGGGTCCGGGGGGGCCGATCCCCCCCCGGCTGGGGGGTCCGGGGGCCAGTGGTCCCCCGGCAGGGGCTCGGGGGCAGCACCCCCGAAGCTAAAAACAAATGTAAAATTGCCTTGTAAAAGTATATTAATTTCTAGTCAATCTGGGCCGTTCATTAGGCAGATGATCTGACAATAGAACTTATGTTTAGTTTAGGGTTTTTTGCCCTAGAAGGCAACCCCTCTCTTTGTATGAGGGTATTGTATTTGAGGCTGTGAAATAGATGTGTATTCTGTGAGCGAGAAATGGAGAGGTGAGACTGTGAGAGAAAACAGAGGATATTACAGTGGATTTGTTGTAGGTTGTGTCTCTTCATTTTGCTGGATAATAGAAAGGAAGGACTGGCTGTTCGGGGTGGACGTAGCCCAAACTGGGTGAACCACGTATATCTGTGTCTCTCTTGTTTTATGCATTCTGTGTGTTTATATTTCTGCAAGACTTTATGTGTTCCATTGCTCCGTAATATATAATTTTCTAACAGATACTTGGATTACTTTTACGATTTCCAAGATGAATTTGGAGTTCAGGTCTTTTAATATAGACATATTTTAAAGACACATAGATACTTGGATTATTGTTATGATTTCCAATCTAAACATAGAATGCAAGTTATTCCATCATGGACCACTTTCCATCTACCACGTGGTCCATCTTCCAATTCAACTACCATATGTCACACTCTAACACTACCTCATGCCACCTTCCTAAGATTTCCACATCATTAATTTTGGCACGTTAGTGCCACTAGTATTGTGTTATTCTACCACTTGTGTGTTGATTGGGTGCCACATGTACACCTACATCCCTTTGGGTATGAATATGGACCAAGTTGAATCTAGTGTCCTCGACTTTTAATGAAGACATTTTTAGTGAACACTTAGGTGCCCAGATAACTGGATACCCCCTTTCTATTAAATTTCAAAAAACTGGATGGAGTCCAAAATCAATGTGGACAAACAAGTTTGACTTACCCCATGATCTGCCTCTTGAAGTTATGTGGCCTTTAGAAAACTTGGGGTTTTTCTCCTTATGCCCCAAAATTTGGGGTTTTTAATTTGAAATCAGGGGTTTTCCTATAATCAATGACTTATTGAGCTTCGTTTTTTATAAATGACAACACATGCACTTTCTTGGAAATCAATGACATTGTAGCAATGACCTAAATAAATGACAACACAATACTTCCATTAACATCAATGACAACACAATTCCAAGAATCTCCCCCTTTAGCATTGATATCAACACTAGACATAAGTCCAGTTATTGATGTATTTCTACTGATACCTCCCCCCTTTATGTTGGATTTTCTCATGTCTAATTAATTAGTTTGGATCTCATTATGTTTGCTTAAGTCTCCCCCTTTAACATCAAAGGAAAAGGGACTTTATTTCATGAGCATGCTCTTAAAGAGATGACTCCCCCTATCACCAATACCTTGTGTCTAAAAACTAGAGAACTGAGTGAGTGTAATTAGTGGGTTTCTCCCCCCTGTCAATGAAATATCACTCCCAACCTCTATCTAAGATATTGAAAAGGCTCTCTATTAATAGGTTTGATGAATATATATGTAACTTGATCTTTTTTGAAATGTATTCCAATTTAACAGTCTTATCTACAACTTGTTCTCTAAGAAAGTGATATTTGATGGGAATATTATTGGTATTTGACTGCATAACATGTTTTTTATAAGTGTTAATGCCATTGGTTTTATCACACATAATGGGCACAAGTTTATCATATGCATATGTATAAAATTTGAGAGTAAACTTTGTGCCTCTTACATACCACAAGCCAAAATATATGGTTCCTTGGAGGTACATGAAAATCCTCCTTATTTCATTCACATGAGTATCCTTTCGATTTGACTAAAATCTTCCCATTATTCCTACTTCTTGCATAATGTTTCGACTTGAGGCTGATAGATAAAGTAAAATACTAATCATAGGCATGTACATTGTCTTATCTACCTTTGTATATTCATCATCCTTACTGATTTTACTTCTTGTTATCATGGGTGTGCTCATAGGTGTGTAGTTTTCCATGCCAAGCTTCCTCAATATTTCTTTAAGATATTTAGTTTGTGAAATAAAAATTCATTTTGTTGATTGATGAATTTCTAGTCTAAGGAAAAAAGTAAAATCCACCTACCATATACATTTCAAAATCCTTTTGTATATCAGTTGCAAAACATTTACTCATGAAATCAACATCACTATCAAAAATTATATCTTCTACATAAACACCAATAATTAGAAAATTATCATTCTCATCTTTGATAAAGGTTTTTATCTGTTGTCCCTTTCTTAAAACCTTGTTGTTGTAGGTATTTATCTATCCTTGAGTATCATTCCCTAGGTGATTGTTTTAACCCATAAAGAGATATCTTTAATTTTCACACTTGGTATTATGTATTCTAATAGTTGGAATCTCGTTGACTGCTCAATGTACACTTCTTGTAGATATCCATTTAGGAATGTTGATTTGAGATCCATATAATAAACTTTAAATATTTTGAAGTATGCAGAAGCCAAAAACATTCTTATATCTTCAATTTTGGTAATTGGTGCAAAGGTTTCTTCAAATTCAACACCTTATGCTTATGCATACCCTTTACATACCAATATGGATTTGTTCCTAACTACCTATCCATCTTCATTCAAATTTTTCACATTCTTGTCCTTTGGTATTGGCATAATTTCCCATGTCTTATTATTTTGAATTTGTCCTAGTTCTTAATTCATGTCCTTGATCCAATGGCCATCTTGACTAGCATATGCAAAATTTCAAGGTTTGTTCATGGATAACAGGGCAAGGTTTTCATAGCTTGATCTACCTATAAGTTGTCTTCTAGTTTGAACTCCTGATTCTTTATTTACAAGCATTTTACTATTTAAATAATGCTTTTGAACATACCTAGATGGATTTTCTGGATGTAGCGACGATATCTCTTCCTCTTCTTCCTCCTTTTTCTCTTCGTGGTCCTTTTCTTCATCTTTTTCCTCTTCTTTTGTGTCTTCATTTGATGGTAGTTGAGTTTGAAGTAATGCTTCATCTAATATTACATCAATGCTTTCAACTACTTTTCTAGTCTTCCATTGTAACATATGTATTCCTTGTTTCTATATGCACATCTAAGGAAAAATCCTTTATTTTTTCTGGAGTCAAACTTTCCTAAATTTTCTTAAGTTATTTTTATGTATCACTTGCTTCCAAATACATTGAAGTGTTTAACTATAGTTGGTCTAATTTTTTCTAATTCATAAGGTGTCTTTATGTTGTTTACTCTAACTTGTTCTTGGTTCAAAATGTACACAACTATATATGTTGCTTCTCCATAATATTTATCTAGTATATTGGCTTTGTTGAGCATTGTTCTTTCCATTTATTGCATTGTTCTATTTTTTCTTTCAACAACTTCATTTTTTTGTGGGGTCCTTGCAACAAAAACTTGTCTTCGAATTCCATGATTTTCACAAAATTCATTAGAGGTAAGATCACCTCCTATGTCTGATCTCAAAAATTTGATTTTCATATTAGTCTCATTTTCAACAAGATCCTTAAAGTTTTGTATCTCTCAAAAGCCTAATATTTTTCTCTAATAAATGTAACCCATGTCATTCTTATGTAAACATCAATGAAAAACATAAAATATCTCTTGAATTTGAAATTTTGTGTCCTAGTAGCTCTGCAGAGATCTATATGAATGTGTTGCAATGGCTCATATGTGGAATATTCTTTTGTTTTGAACAAATTGTTGGTCTTATTACCATTTTGAAATGGTTTACAGATAGTATTATATAGTTTTGATCATTTTGGCATATCTCTTACTGCTTATGCTCTTCTTATTTTTATTGGATTGTCAAAGCTAATGTGACCCATCCTTTTATATAAAAACCCACTCTCATCCATTTTATCCATTGAACACTTTTCTCCTATTACTCCATCAAGAATATACACATTCCTTGAATCTTATTTTCATTTGATACTAATTTTTCTTGTTTGTTATTTTCTTATCTCACGTACTTTAGAGAGAAATGTGAGATCATATGCTTGATCACACACTTGATTTACACTTAGAATGATTGTAAATTTTTAGACCTTAAATGTAAAGGCCATTTTGAGCTTTACTTTTTCCATTGTCAATGTTGATTGTACCTTTTCCAACTATCCTTGTTGATGCATTGTTTCCAAGTATTTCTCTCCCTCTGTCTTCTTCTTGTATATTAAGGGTGAAAACATGAAGATGGGTTACACTTTTGGGACAAATGTGGCATTGAAATTTCAAGTTTTTCCTCTTTTATCGAATTGAAGCCCTCAAAATTTGTATAAGCACTATGAATTTTGATTCGGAATAAAAAGGAAAATTGTGGAGAATTATGTTGTTTTCTTAATAATATTTTTTGCAAAAACATTTAATGTCCTATAATATGTCATTTTTCCATTAAATTAAATATTTTTCCTTTCAAATTTTCACACATCTTAAGAGGTATGCGTATGTTCAGGTAGCATAACTTAGTCTAAAATGTGTAATTTAAAAAAATATATATATGAGCATAGTCTATACACATAGAGCTAAGTTTTTCATATTAAAATTTTATTTTATTTTATCCTGCAAAATTATATTTTTTTATTAGTTTTTGAAGTTCGCAAAGTAATATTTCAATTGCACTTTGTAGATGCGTGTGTTCACGTAAGTGTTTTTCAACTATTTAAATAAATTAAAAAACTAAGGGTACCCTTTTGAAGACGACTAATAAATAAAGATAGTGGTATTTTTTGAATTTTTTTTCTTTGTGTATATTTTATGATATTGACGTCTTAATTCAATCTCTTTAAAATTGTTTAAAAAAAAAATCATGTATTATGTTCGAAAATAAATTAGATAAAAATTATCATATGAATTCAAAAATGTCAAACTCATATTCCTTCCCGAATCCAACATGATCAACTCTTGCCACTTAAAGACAAATTTTGCTTGGAGCCCGCTAGGGTATAAAATGGTGTTGCAGAAAAATCTGCAGAAGATAAGCTAAAACTCTATTTTTTAGGCCCTCAACAGCTCGATCGAGTGTTTGAAATTCAAATTTCAAATAGTTGGATCAATGGTTTAATAGACCCTCAATCGTGGTTCAACAGAGGCTCCATCGAACTATCATAATTATCTTTAAAAAATATGAAGCCTCTCAATACTTGTCTATAAGTGAATCATAAAATTTATTTATTCCACATTTTTTTAAATATTCAAATATATTCCAACCTCTAATTTTCCTTAATTATAAATCTAAATTTTATTTTATTTTAACAAGAAAATAATTATAATAATATATAGATAGTTCTTTTCAATTTTTAGAAATTATAATCTATTTATTGTTTTGATTTTAAATATAACATATTTCTATACTTGATCATTTTATAAAATAAAATAAAAATTGTAGAATTTTTAAATAAAAATAGATCAAATTATAATAAATAAATAAAACAAACAGCAAGCTAAATTAAATGAAATGTTATAAGATTATTATTTTAAAAATAATTTCATACTGCAAACCTAAGTGAGGAATAAAAATTTCTATATATACTTCGCACTTGTGCACACTGAGGACAAAATTGAGTGCAATCACATTTTACAGGTTGAGAAAGATTTATAAATGCAGATACCATTGCATCCATGACAACTATATTAATTATAAGTCACAACTATTACAACTACTTATAACCGAAGTTACCATTGCATTCATTGCAACTATATTAATTATAACTTACAACTATTACAACTACGTTAATTATTACTGCACTCATTTATTTTCTGTGAATTTGACAAATTATACATTTCCAGTAATGTCAAATTCACATTTTTGAGATACACTTATTCATATAAAAAATTATAATATTTATTAAATCAAATTGATAAATCTTCTTATGTTTAATCAATTTATTATTTAAATTATAACATTGAAAATTTAAATCATATTAAAAACTAATTTTAAGTTACCAAATTATAAATATAAGAATATTACAATTTCAATTGGAGTGGGATATAATCCTTCTTCAAATTTATACACCTATTAGAGGAAATTTCAGCCTAAAAGTGGCCTCCTAAAGAAAAATAATAAATTAATAGTTAAAATAATAAAATAAAAGTTATGAATTTTGGAGGGAAAAGAATTAAATTACTTTTTTAATTGTATTTTGGCTTAGCTCTTTATAGGTTTACTCAAATTTCATGTGTAGACACTTGTTGGATGCAGAATTAAATTTAGCATTCAACAAATACCCATTATGCATACTTTTGAGAATACCCACATTGATAAAAATTGTAGATATATTAAAAAAATGTGTTTAATGCGCTTTCTAATGTATCTGCAATTTTTATCAATGTGGGTCTGCTCAAAAGTATGCATAATTGGTACTCGTTAAATGTGAAATTTAATTCCACATCCAACAAGTGTCTACACTTGAAATTTGAGTGAATCTATAAGGAGATAAGCCAAAAACACAATTTACAAAAAAAAAAAAAAAAAAAAAACTAGATTTTCTTATTTTTCCTCCAAAATATTTACATGTACCTCTTTTTAAATTTAAAATATTTTGATTGATTTACATATTATGACATGGAAATTACGCGAAAATTTCATGGACACTTTTAGGATAAAATTTCCTCTAATGAAAATGCTAGAAATGCAATGAGAAATTAATCCACACCATTGTTGATTACATATTCAAATGTAATTAACAATTCTTATTTTTTTTTAAACTATCAACTACTTAAAGTTTTAAAGTTTGCATCTAAATATTGATATTTACATAAATTTTAAAATTTTCATCTTTAAGGCTCGATGGAGCTTTAACACTCGATCGAGTCATAAATCTCGATCAAGCTCCTAACTTGGGGTTACACAAGAGCTTAATCGAGAGTTAGTTTTAATGCTCATTCAATTTATTTTTGGGCGCTCGAAGAGCTCAATCGAGCACTTAAAAAAGGCTCGATCAAGTGCACAAATGGCTTGATCGAGTCATCATTTTTTCTACCCAAACATGCCCTCTCTCACCAAAAAGTGTAACCCATCTCCATTCTTTCACCCTTAAGAATTTTATTTTGATTTCTTGTCATATGCATTGAGCATAAACTATAAACATACCATTTCCTTTCTTGGCTCTGAGCATACAATGAATACCACATTCTTCCTAATTCCCTTGCTTATTTTTCCATACTTTTGAGTATCGCTCCTTATTCTTGAGCATTCCTTCTTCCATGTATTAATTTGGAGGCATATTTGAGCTATTTCTACAATATTGTGCTTTGTCCTCATAGTTATAGCACTTATAGCATTTTACTTGATCTAATAAAGGATCAAATGGGTTATAATTTCTAATTGCATTTTCATTCAGACTGCTAGGATTTCTCTTTACATAATCATTCCTTGGATTATCATAAGATACTTTGTTTTTACACTGTAAGGTATGCCCTCTGGGAAGAACCCCCCCAACTACGACTTTGTACCATTGTTCACCCTCGGATCCATTGTTAGACAATTGAAGAAGGTTTTGTCGTCAGATATATATAAAAAACAGTATAAAAAAGACAGTTATAACAAAATAGTTAAATGGAAACATGAAAAACATTACAAAATCAATTACAAAGAAACTATTAATTAATAGTTAAATTTGAAATAATATGAAATTTGATTTAATAATATTGATTATTCATAATTATCATTTGTTAATATTGTTCTTAACTTTTCAGGACAACATAAAGATTATCTTATTCAATTATATATTAAATATTGTACCAATACATTCAATATTAAACCGGCCCTTGGCTATACTTTAGTATGAGAATGTTCAATTATAAATTACTAATAGTTAATATGGCTCCAATGCCCGAATAGCCACCTTTGCAACTAACGAGGAAGACCAAGTGTGGAGAGGAATGAAGTGGGGTGTGCTAAATGGATGGGCTTGTTGGTTAGTAGTTAGGTTTATCTAGCCTCCTAGGTTTGTTTCCTTATTTCATCTGTTTGTTGTTGGATGCTTGTTGTAGTTAATTTCTTTCTCTGTTCTCTGAGGATTGGAGATTTTGTTTTATGACGATTGGTGATTTCAGGCCAACATTTTCCATACTTCTTCGAGAAAATTTCTTGTTCTTTATTGTGTGAGGTAATTCCTCTTTATGTTAGTTGATTAATTGCAGTTTCAACAAAACAAAATGGCATTTTGTAATAGTTAGAAGATGAGAATTACTACTCACTAATCTCGAAAGTCTTGCATCACAACATTGTCTTTTTCCCTGGAAACCTTGAGACTTGCAGTGTCACTGGTCCGAAATTAAATAGGAACGCTACAACTTACAAATATAATCATAAACACAGAGATGCAGAAGAAAAACACTTCATTTCATTAATAGAAAAATATTGAACTATTCTTACAAACAAAATGGAAATTAGATAACGCAAGTGATGGTAGCTTATCTCTGAGAAGAGATGTGGCGGCTACATGCCTCTAAACTGAGTTATAATGAGGCTCTAGAGCCTTTTTATTATTTAACAATAAGAGAAAACCCTAAACAACCAAAAATGTAACCCGAGGAGATGTAACACCAAGAGTTTATGGGACCCGTTGGGGTTAGTTGGGCAACCAACTTCCCAAGGTCGTAACTTGGTCATATTATCTTCGTTTGACGTATATGATACCTCGTTGGAAAGATCTATCTGAGGAATGCAACTATCAATGTGATTGCAATAAAAATCACGAGAGGTATTTTGCCAAAAAAAGGTCGTTTAGGGCCTCAAAATAGCTCTGGAAGTTCAAGACCCAAAAAACTGCCCAAAATAGTAAACTATGCTACAATTAAGGAAACTTGAAAAACTGAAAGAAACAATGGTGAGGGTCCAAGTGGAATAGGCAGGTGGTCACCAATATTCACTTGGATCAGTCCTCCCCCCTTAGGAAGCAATGGTCCCCTTTGTGTTGAGTTCTCCCATGAGATGAGGAAACTTCTAATGAACTTGGTCCCTAGTGAGCCATTTACCTTGGTGAAGGAGTTGGCCTGCTTTGACAACTCGATATAGTTGTATCCTCTGTTGTAGAGTGTTCTTAATCTATGTGTCCATGATTTGATCTGTTGTGGCCTGTTCCATGCAGTCTGGGTTGAGCTCTGTTGGTGTGAACTATTCTGCAATGTTAGATGTGTCCAACAATGGTGGAGAGTATGGCCGAAGGCAATCTACATTGAACACTGGGTGTAGACCAAGGAAGAGTGGGATGTTGAGCTTGAAGGGATTGTCACTGACGACATTGGTGATGGTGTATGGCCCATATTGGAGTGGGTGAAGCTTGCGGTGGGGTCCAGCAAGGTGCTCCTTCTACAAATGTTGCCAAACTTTTTTGCCCACCTGGAACTTGTGTGACAATCGATGTTGATCATGTCGTTGCTTGTACTTAGTATTAGCTCTGTCTAATATATCATGGACCTATTGGAGGATGTGTTGAATGTGCTCAATGAAGTTGTTAGCCCTTTCAGCTTCGGACTGCATGTGAGCCAAACCTACTTGAGTGGCTGCAAATGGTATGGCCACATCAATGGGGAATAATGGCTAAAATCCCAACCCTACCTGAAAGGGGTTGTGGCATGTTGAGCTATGGAGAGCTCTATTGTAGTTGTGTTGGACATAGGGGAGACTTTCATCCTATGTGTGTGGATGCTTTAAATTGTACAAGTGCAGAATGTGTAGGATCATCTTGCTGACAACCTCTGTTTGGCCATCAGTTTGGGGATGGAAAGTCATGGACTTAGTAAGTTTTGTATCCAGCATCGACCAGAGACTTGACCAAAATGCACTCGGGAATCTTCTATCTCGATCTAAGATAATGGAATGTGGGATCCCAAAGTGTACCCACACTCACTCAAAGAAGAGCTTAGTAGTGGCCTCTGATGTGATACTCTTCTTGCAAGTTGTCATGATGGACATCTTAGAGAATCTGTCAACGACCACAAAAATGAAATCAGTGTCATGCTTAGTAGAAGGAAGGCTTGACATATAATCCATGGAGACAGATTCCCAAGGGAAACTAAGAGTAGGTAGAGGAGTATACAAGCCTTGCTTCTTGATGTTTGGTTTGGTAATGGCGTAGGTGGTGCAGGATCTAATGTACTTCCCAACATCTTGACCAAGTTTCCGCCAATACAAATACTTCTGCAATATCGTGATTGTTTTCTCTACTCCAAAATGTCCAATGACCCGACTGTAGTGCACCTCCCAAATCATCTTGGTGCGCTCACTTGAAGGAACACACATGTGTCCCAAGTGGCATAGTGCATCCTAAAGGTGAAAATTTGGAACTTTCTTCCCTTCCAGGAGTGTGTGGTATATGCTACCGAATTCTGGATCGCTCTTGTAAAGATGTTGCCACCCCAATGTCTCATGCCCATAGGATTCGAGCACAATGATTAGCACCATGGTTGATGGTTGACTAAGGCAACCAATGACAATATTGGTGCTTCCCTTCTTATACTCAATGTTGAAATGGAACTGTTGCAAATAGGTGGACCATTTCTGATGTCGATCGTTCTACAACTTCCCTTGTGTCTGTATGAACTGTGGAGGTCAGTGGTCTATGTGGATGACCATTTCATTCCCCATAATGTAATGCTTCCATTGACGGCTAGCATGCACAATGGAATACATTTCTTTTTCATAAGTGGGGTACTTTCGGACTGTGTATGAAAGTCTCTCACTGTGGTAAGCCATTGGATGCCCATGTTGAATAACAACCACACTAATATCATAGTCGAAGGCATCTGTCTCAATCTCAAATGGTTGTTGTAGGTATGGTAATGTGAGGAATGGTGTAGAATAGAGGTGATTCTTCAACTCGGAGAATGCTCGCTGTTGGGTTTCTAACCAAAGTAACTTTTCTTTCGCTCCACCCTTGGTGACTTGACTTAAAGGCCAAGTGATATGAGAGAACCCCAACACGAACCTACGATATAAATTGGCAAGACCCAACAAGCTGTGGAGCTCTGTTAGAGTGGTTGAGGCTCACCAATCCTGAATGACCTGTATCTTGGATGGGTCCACATGTACACCCTGCTCATCAATGATGTACCCTAGATATTGAACCTAGGTTAGGCCAAAGGTGCATTTCTCCAAGTTATCACACAGCTTGTGTTGTCGAAGGGTTTGAAGGACCTGTCGAATTTGGTGGAGGTTCTCTTCCCAACTCTAGCTGAAGATCAAGATGTCATCTAAATACACCACCACGAATGCATTTGTGAAGGGTCACAAGATGTTGTCCATCAATCTCGTGAAGGTTGTAGGGGTGTTAGTCAATCTGAATAGCATGACCAACCATTCTAAAATGCCCTCCTTGGATTTGAAGGCAGTCTTCCACACATCAAAGGGTTCGATAGGCACCTGGTGATAACCTGACTTCAAGTCAATCTTGCTGAAATATTTTACCCCATTGAGCTAGTCCAAAAGGTCATAAATTCACGGGATTGGGTACCTATTTTGGACAGTGATCTTGTTCAACGCTCAATAATCAATACAAAGCCTCCAGTTCTTATCCTTCTTATGTACCAATACAATATGGCTCCCACAGAGTGATGAGCTTGACCTGATGTGACCTTTTTGCAATAGTTCCTGAATCTGCCTCTTGATCTCATCATTCTACAGAATAGAGCATCAATATATCAATCCATAGGGCAGCGGCGGGCCCGGGGTCAAATCAATGGAGTGCTTGACCTGATAGTGCAAAGGTACCACTGTGGGTGAGAAAAAAATATCCCTGTACTCCTCCACATCCTTGTCCATCTGCTGCTATTGTGAAGAGGAGCCCTGCTTGGAAGCCGTGGCCACAACCTTCTTCTTGCCTTGGGGTCAAATGATCTGGACTTAAACAGGAACACAACAAATTACAGAGATAACCATAAACACAGGTATGCAACAGAAATAATACTTCATTTCATTAATGTAAAATACTGAAATATGCTTACAAACAGTAATGGAAATAAACCAGCTAGGGCGATGGTAGCTTATCTCTGAGAAGAGATGTGGTGGCTACATGCCTCTGAACTGTCTTACAATGGGGCTCGAAGGCCTATTTATTGTTGAGAAACAATGGAAAACCCTTAACCTTCCAAAACCTAACCCTAGAAGATGAAACGCCAAACTGTGGGCCCTGTTTGGGTAAATTGGTACACCAACTTCCCGGGGTCGTAACTTTGGCATACGATCTCCATTTGACACATACAATAGCTCGTTAGAAACATTTATTCGAGAAATACCACTTTGGGAGGAAACATTGATCGATGGACCCATGTTGCCCCAAATTTCCCAAAAAATGTCGTTTAGAGCCTCAAAACGGCTCCGGAAGTTCAGGACCCGAAAAACTGCTAAAAATAGTAAGTTGTGCTACAATTAAGGAAACTGAAAATGTTGAGAGAAACAATGGTGGGGGTCTAGGTGGACTTGGCAGGTGGCCACCAATATCCACCTGGATCATTCCTCCCCCCTTAGGAAGCAATGGTCCCCATTGCATTGAGTTCCTCCATGAGATGAGGAAAATTTTGTTGAACTTGGTCCCTGGTGAGCCACTTGCCCTGGTGAAGGAGTTGGCCTGCTTTGACAACTTTATACAGTTGGATATTCTATTGGTGAGTGTTCTTGATCTGTGTGTCCATGATTCGATCAGTTGCAGCTTGTTCCATGCAATCTGGATTTAATTTTGTGGGTGTGAGTTGTTCTACAATGTCATATGTGTCTAGCAATGATGGAAAGTATGGTCGAAGGCGGTCCACATTGAACACTGGGTGCAGGCCAAGGAATGGGGGAATGTTGAGCTCAAATGCATTGTCTCCCACAGCCTAAGTAATGGTGTACGGACCATATCGGAGTGGTCTTAGTTTCCGATAGGCTCCAGTAAGGTGTTCCCTTTGCAAATGCAACCAGACTTTGTCGCCCACCTGAAACTTGTGTGGCGCCCGATGTTGATCATTTCGCTGCTTGTACTTGGCATTTGATTTCTCCAGAATTTCATGGACCTGCTGGTGAATATGTTGGATGTGCTCAATGAAGCTGGTTTCCTTATCTGTTTCGAACTGGACATGAGCCGAATCTATGTGAGTAGTTGCAAGTGGCATGGCCACGTCAATGGGGCATAGTGGCTAGAATCCCAAGCCCACTTTAAAATGGTTGTGGCCAGTAGAGCTGTAAAGAGCTCGGTTGTAGCTGTGCTGAACATAGGAGAGGCTCTCATCCCATGTGTGTGGATGCTTTGAGTTGTACATGCGCAGAATGTGCACAATCATCCTATTGACAACCTCTGTCTGGCCATCAGTTTGAGGATGGAAGGCTGTGGACTTAGTGAGTTTGGTGTCTAGCATTGACCAGAGACTGGACCAAAATGTACTGAGGAACCGACTTTCCCGATCTGAGATGATAGACTATTGGATCCCAAAGTGCACCCACACTCGTTCAAAGAAGAGTTTAGCAGTGGCTTCTGCTGTGATATTCTTCTTGCAGGCTGCCATAATAGCCATCTTCGAGAACCTGTCGATGACCACAAAAACACAGTCATTTCCATGCTTAGTGGAAGGAAGGCCTAACATGTAATCCATGGAGATGGATTCCCAAGGTCAACTAGGGGTAGGCAGTGGGGCATAGAGGCCTTGCTTCTTGATGGTCGGTTTGGCAATGGCACAGGCAGTACATGATCTGATGTACTTCCCAACATCCTGTAGAAGATTTGGCCAATAGAAATACTTTTGCAGTACCGCCACCATTTTCTCAACCCCGAAATGCCCAGCAACTCGACTGTAGTGTTCTTCCCAAATAATCTTGGCACGCTCACTTGAAGGAACACAAAGGTGACCCAAGTGGCATAACAGGGCATCCTAGAGGTGAAAATCTGGAACATGCCAACCCTCCAAGGGTGTCTGGTATGTGTGGCCGAATTCTGGGTCGCTTTTGTAGAGAAGTGGCCAATCAGAAGTCTCGTGCCCACAAGAGTTGAGCACGGTGGTTAGCGCCATGATTGGTGGCAGACTGAGGCAATCTACAACATTATTGGTGTTGCCCTTCTTATATTTGATATTCAAATGGAACTGTTGTAGGTATGTAGACCACTTCTGATGGCAATCATTCTGCAATTTCCCTTGGGTCTGTATGAACTGCAGGGGTCAGTGGTCTGTGTGTATGACCATTTCCTTCCCCAAAATGTAATGCTTCCATTGTCAACAGGCCTGCACAATGGAATACATCTCTTTATCATAAGTGGGATACTTCCAGACTGTGTCTGAAAGTGTTTCACTTTGATATGCCACTGGATGCCCGTGTTGAGTAAGGACTGCCCCAATAACATAGTCAGAGGCATCTGTCTCGACCTCAAATGGTTGTTGTAAATCTGGTAACTCGAGCACTGGTGCCGTGCAGAGGTGATCTTTCAACTCTATGAATGCCTTCTATTTAGATTTATACCAAAAGAATTTTTCTTTCGCTCCTCCCTTGGTGACTTGACTCAAGGGCCAAGTGATATGAGAAAACCCCAACACAAACCTGCGGTAGAAGTTGGCAAGACCTAGAAAACTGTGGAGCTCTTTCAGAGTGGTTGGAGATGGCCAATCTCGAATGACTTGGATCTTGGCTGGATCCACATGCACCCCCTGTTCATCAATCATGTATCCCAGATACTGAACCTGGGTCATGCCAAAAGTGCATTTCTCCAAATTGGCACATAGCTTGTGTTGTCGCAATGTTTGGAGAACCTGTCGGATATGGTGGAGGTGCTCTTCCCAACTCTGGCTGAAGATCATAATGTCATCCAAGTATACCACTACAAATGAGTTGGTGAATGGCCGCAAGATGTCATCCATTAGCCTCATGAAGGTCGCAGGAGCATTCATCAATCCGAAAGGCATAACCAGCCATTTGAAAAGGCCCTCCTTGGCTTTGAAGGCAGTCTTCCACACATCAGAGGGTTCGATTGGTACCTGGTGATATCCTGACTTCGGATCGATCTTGCTGAAATATTTTGCCCCCTTTAGTTGGTCTAGGAGGGCATCAGTCCGCAGGATCGGGTACCTATTACGAACAGTGATCTTGTTTAGCGCTCGATAGTCAATACAGAGTCTCCAAGTCCCATCCTTCTTCTGTACCAACATGATCGGGCTCCCACAAGGCGATGAACTCAGACGGATGTGATCTTTCTATAGGAGCTCCTGAATATGCCTCTTGATTTCATCGCTCTCCAGAACGGAGTGCCAATAAATTGGTCCATTGGTTAGCGGCGCACTTGGGGTCAGATCGATGGAGTGCTTGACCTGACAGTGCAGAGGAACCCCTGCAGGGGAGGTGAAGATGTCCTCGTACTCCTCCACGACCTTGTCCATTTGTAGTTGTCATGCCTAGGGGCCCTGTCTGGAGGCCACGACGACAGCCTTCTTCTTTCCTTGAGGGTGTATCATCAGGAAAACAAATTTCCCGGTTTTGGAAATGAGCTTACTGCATTGTTTTGCAGTAATCAAAGAGATGGCGGTAGGCGGTGCTACCTCTGGTATCCTATACAACTTATTTCCCAATGTAATAATAACAGCATGGGGCCTTGATTCATACACAGCATGTCGCTTCCACAAGTATGGTTGTCCTAATAATACATCCGGACTTAAACAGGCCTCAAAACGGCTCTGGAAGTTCAGGACCCGAAAAACTGCTAAAAATAGTAAGTTTTGCTATAATTAAGGAAACTGAAAATGCTGAGAGAAACAATGGTGGGAGTCCAAGTGGACTTGGCAGGTGACCACCAATATCCACCTGGATCATCAAATCATAAGAAAAATAGATTTCCTAGTCTAGGAAATGATCTTACTGCATTTCTTTGCGGTGATCAAAGAGATGGAGGTAGGCGGGGCTACCTCCAATATCCTTTACAACTTATTAGCCAAAGTAATAATCACATAACGAGGTCTAGAATCATATACAACATGTTGCTTCCACAAGCATGGTTGTCCTGATAATACATCAGAAACTTCAAGAGGAGCAATGTCACACAGTACCTCATCCATGAAGGGCTTGATGCTATAGGGAAGGCAGCACTTTTGGCTGACATGAAGATCTTGTCCTTCATGAAGCCACCGAATGGTGTATGATTATGGATGTGTTGTAGTCTTTAAGCCCACCTGCTTCACAACCTCTACTGAAATGAAGTGCTTTTGGCTCCTGTTGTCGAAAATGAACTGCAACAGAGAACCCTTCAACCACATCTGTGAGTGGAAGAGGTGTTCCCCCTCCTTTGGATCTTCAAGCTCAATTTTTTGGATCTTTGTGGTGGCCACGATGGCACTGGGCTCCGCATCAATGATCTACTTCCCTTTGTTTGTTCCCTTATCAGTTTCTGATTCAAAGTCAAAACCTGCGTCTGATTCGAAAGCCTTCAACTCGACCACTAATGGTTGCTTGGCTCGAAGCTCACTTGTATTGCGAGTGGAACTCTTATGGAACTCACACCATTTTCCCATGTCCTTCTTTGTCTTCGTGGTGTTTTTCTTTGCTTGCGTATTTGATGAGTTGTCATGGGTAGCCCCATCTTGGCTTGGTCCTTTATTATGTGGTTTGGTGACACATTTTCCTTGCTTTGGATTTGCAGATCCAAAGTCTCGCTTCTTCTTTTTAAACTTCTGCTCAATATTTACAGTGTACCGATACGCCGTGCTGAGAGAGGAGATGTCCAAGAACTCCATCTCGTCTTGGATGTACTTGTGTAGACAGTCGCGATACTTGAGCACCAAATTTCGCTCAGGATCCTTGATACCCAGCTTCGCGCGAAGGGTATGGAAATTATTTGTGAACTTTTGCACATCTTCATCCCTTCCCTGCCATAGCATGGTCCATTTTATGTATTTATATTCATAGCTCCTGATAGGGTAATATTGTTCCTTGTTGGTGTCTCGGAAATAATTCCAAGTGGGTGCGGCTTAAAACAACAAGGGTTCACTCTCGTCCTTTTGTTCACAGTAGGTTTCCCACAAATCCTTAACATGTGGGGTGGCTTTGAGACGTGCAAAGTTAATATTTTCCCAATTGGAAAAGTTATGAACTGAAAAATATGCTTCCAACAAATTTAACCATTTATCTACAACATCTGCATCTATGAGGCCTCCAAATATGGGAATATCGAAGTTAACTTGTACCTTAAAAGGGGTATCAGCTCCAGAGTGGTTGCTGGATGAAGATGCATCGTCTATGGGTAGTCGTCGAATGATCTAGGCAAATTTATCCATCATCGCGTCCCTCTATCGCTCGATAGCTTCCTCGAGCAACATTTTGAAAGAATCTCCTACTCTCTCGTCTTTTTTTCTTTTGCCATGGGAGGTCTTCAGCTTTTGCGAGGCTGATCCTGCAATGGTTCAACCAAATCGAGCCCTAACTCCTTATACCCTGACCTTGTTGGGGACATGCAAAGAAAAACAAAGAAAGAGCAGACCGCTCTGATACCACTGATCTGAACTTAAACAAGAATGCTACAACTTACAAATATAATCATAAACACATAGATGCAGCACAAAAACACTTCATTTCATTAATAGAAAAATATTGAATTATGCTTACAAACTGAATGGAAATAATATAGCTCGAGCAATGGTGGCTTATCTCTGAGAAGAGATGTGGTGGCTACATGCCTATATATATATATATATATATATATATATATATATATATATGGAAAAATTTTAGGGGCTTATATTCGTAGGTGGGGTAATTTTCCATGTTTTTTCCAAAACAAAGATTCAACAATTTTCATTTTTTCTAAAATTAATTCGCCCACATTTTATAGTGTAAAATTATTTTACCTCAAAAATTGCAAAAATTTTATATAGACTAATATAAAATGTTATAGCTCTGATACCACTTGTTATAACTCTGATACCAATTGTTATATATCTGATATGAAAATATAAGACAATGGAAATAAACCCAAGAAATAGATAAAAATGCTTCTTTATTGATCAAACCCTTAAGGTAGGGCAACACCATACAATCACTCCTTAAGGAGGAGAACACTGCACAAGAAATGGGTTACTAGATATTCATGAATTTATGAAAATCAAACCTAATCCTTTAACTTAAGGCTCTTAAGAACTTTGTATAAAAAATAAAAAAATTATAGCTTTTAAATTAATTATATTAATTAAATATAACAATATAAACTAATCTCACATTTTTAATTTTAATTAATAGTTGAAATAAAAATAAAAATAAAATTAATTAATTAATAAAAATAAAAATAAAATAAAATTAACACAATTATAAAAATTGAATAAAATAAAATAAAAATAATATATATATATATATATATATATCTATATATATATATATATATATATATAGCTTTTAAATTGATTATATTAATTAAATATATATTAAATAAAAATAAAATAAAATTAATACAATTATAAAAATTAAATAAAATAAAAATAAAAATATATATATAAATATATAACTTTTGAATTAATTGATGATGATGATGATGATGGTTAACGTCCGCTGAGACCAAATAATGGTCTATCGGACCTAAAGAAACAAATTATCTATTTTGATTTAAGATTTTATTCCTATGCTCAAAAAGCTTGGAGAGAAGCCTCCCGAGCTCACTATAATTTTGACATTGTAAAAGGCTAGGAAGGTCAGTATTATAACAAAGATTGTGAAACTGAGATCTAATGTGGTTATACGCGAGGCACTCTAAGAGGAAGTGGTTTTCATCCTCGATGTTCCTATTCTCACATATATGGCAGATCCTTTCCGTCCATGGCGTTTTAGGAACTGCCCAACGACATGTTTCACTATGGAGCTCATGAGAATACGTTCTAGTCTTTGCTATATTAATTTTCTTCTTTGAGCTAGTTAAAATAGAGAGATACTTTTGATCTTCTAGGGTGGGGTTGATGACATTCTTATAATAACTTAATTTTCTTTTAGCTGCTAAATCTTTCTCACACCACATTTTTTCTTTGAACTTAGAAGTAACAATATCTTTAATGTTATTTATGTTTTGCAATGCATCATTTTCATTGATCTCCCAATAGTTTAACCAGGCCCTTGTGTCTTTATGCCAACCTCGATTGAGCCTTAGGTGGTTTTGGCTCGAATTTAAAGCTAGCTTAGGAAGTCTATGATCATCTATGTTACTGATTTTGTGCTTGTACAACAGAAACCTAAGAATAGCTAGGCTCTCAATAGGGGAAAGACCTGCTTCTATAAGGAGAATAGGATAGGGTGTATTACTTTTAATTTTTAGGTTATAAGTTATAAAACGCTTCTGGATTTGCTCAATCTTTCTCCATGATTCTCTGGAGATGCTACAACCCCAAACCTCACAACCATATAAGATAACAGGAGTGACTAAAGTTTCAAAGAGGAACATCTTTTTATCCCACATTATGAGGTTTTCTATTTTACAAGTATTTTCAAGACCAAAGTAAGCTTTCCACCCCCCATTAATCCTTTTCTCAATGCTATGGTTCCAGTTGAGATTGTGATGAATATCGATTCCTAGGTACTTGTAAGAATACACTTCCTCCAAGTTATTATTGTCATAGATAAAATTAGCGTAAGTGTCCTTCTTGGATTTGATAATCATAACTTTTGTTTTGTCAGTGTTAACAGTCATACCCATGGTAGAGCAGAAATCCTTAAGAAGCCTGAGTTGCTTATTAAGATCAAATGGGCACCTTGCCAAAAGAACAATATCGTCAGCATAAAGAAGAAGGATGACGACTATCCCAGCTAAGATTGTGCCATCACATCCTGCTTCCTCTAAATAGCCTTCGAGCTTATCGATGTAAATGCCAAATAGGGTAGGGGAGAGGGGGCAATCTTGTTTAACTCCGATGTTACACTTAATATCTTTCAACCACCCTTCATTGCTCTTTAGCTTGGCATTACATTCTCGTATAACCTTATAGTGGCAGCTCTCAACTCGAGAGGAACCTTTAGCTCTTCTAATCTATTCCAAAGGTTGTATCTAGGAACCGTATCGAAAGCCTTTCTAAAGTCCACAAAGCAACAAAATAAATTGGATTTATCATTACGACATTCCTCCGCAATGATCCTAAGCGTAACAAAGTGGTCTATTGTTGAGTGATGCCTTCTGAAACCTGCTTGACCTTTAGCGCGCTTACCTTCACTTTCAAGCCATATGCTTAACTTTTTTTCCAAAATACTACCATATAACTTGGCTAAGAGAGGGCTGATCATAATTGTTCGATAATTAGAGGGGTTATTTGTATCCCCACTTTTAAAAATAGGGATAATGAGGCTATCAGTCCAAGGTTTAGGGAACCCTTGCTTGACTGCTTGATTGAAAAGCTTGTGGATGTGGGGGATGAGGACAGGACCTCCAATTTTTAAGATTTCCGCTTGGTAACCTTCAGTGTCCTTAGCTTTCCCATTAGCGAGGCGATTAACCCCAAACTTAATGTCTTCTAAAGAGAAAACTTCTTTCGTTGTGAGAAGGGTTTCCAAATTATCCATGACATTTGGAGATTCATAAAGCTTTTTAAGATAGGAATTCCAATCGTGAAGAGCAATTTTATTATTATCCTTAGTCTTTCTAGTTAGAATCTGCCTCCAAAATTTCTTAGGAGCTAGCTTAGAGAGGTTTAAGAGATTCTCCTGTCTTTGACGAATGTATTGCCTCTTTTTCCTTTTAGTTAGGGCTTTGTATATTTTTATCTTGTCCATTGTAAGAGATTCATCAACAGCGTCCTTAATTTCTCTCCTTGCACTTTTACAATCTTTGTCATACCATGGATTGGTTTTGCTATTTCTTTTATTATTTGAAACTTCAATTGAGAACTTGTTAATAGAATATGAGAGGGTTGTAGTAAAATTATGATAGAGGTCTTCTATGTTGTCTATATTAGATAAAGGAAGCACATTAGTTTTTAATTCATTTAGAAAGAGATCATTTTTATTTCTATCAAATATTAAGTTCTTTTGGTTATAAGTATTATTTTCTATGGGAACTCTATGCATGAAAAAATTGAAAGTTGTAAGTAAAGGCCTATGATCGGAGTCAGGTTCGTGGTCATTTAAGATGTCAAAATTTATAATTTCGTTGTATAATGGGAAATCGGAAATAACGTAGTCTACCACGCTGCTACCAAGTCCATGGATGCAGGTCATCTTGCTGGAATTGGGCCACTTCTTTAGACCGTTGCAAATTATGAGATCCTGAGCACTATAGAGCTTGACCAGCTCCGACTTAAATATATAACAATATAAAACTAATCTCACATTAAAAAAAATAAAAATATTTATACAATTATAAAAATTAAACCTTATTGACATTAAGAAAAGAAAATTAATAACAATAATAATTATTTACTAAGTATATAATAAATAAATAAAATTAGTACAATTATAAAAATAAAAATAAATTATATATATATAAAATTAAATAAAATAAAAATAAATAAATATATATATATATATATATATATATATATAGCTTTTATATTAATTATATTAATTAAATATTTATTAATTAAAAATAAAATAAAATTAATGCAATGATAAAAATTAAACCTTATTGACATTGCACAAGATCAACAAACATTAAAAATAAAAAAAAAAAAGTTATAAACAAAATATAATAAAAGTAGAAAAGAAAATCAGTAACAGTAACAATTATTTACAAAGTATATAATAAATAAATAAAATAAAATAGCGCATAGATAACAATACATTCAATAAATATAACATGATAATATTCTTAGAATTAAATAAAAATAGGATTAAATATTATTAAAAGATCGGCTTATCAACTCAACAACCCTCCTACACCATATTTATCACACGCTTTTCTCTTCTCTGTATATCAGTCCTGATGATGAGTCTTGGTCTAGGCTCAAAATGTCGACAAATAAAAATGATGAACACTGTGGAATATCCGAATTTAGTCTCTCAGAAACCACTCCACAGAAATCTACAAACCAATATCATACAATATTCCTTGACATCTCTCAACAGGGAGTCTCTAGCCTCTATATAGGCCTCATACATACAATACCATGGATCATTACCATGGTTCCCTTAATACCATCTATCTAATACCATGGGCTTATTACATTATTGTTAACTACTTGTGATCCCTTACATGATATGGGTTAACCACCTTATTTATTACTATGGTCCATCCCATTATTACATTATTCCCTTGGGTACCTCCCTTTGTACCCCATATTATCCCTCCTAGGTATACTACATTCCACCCCCCTTAACATGTTTCGTCCTCGAAACATGGGAAGAACACAAATAATAAGATCTACTCAAAAGAGTAGTCCCCTCGTACCATGCACGTGCATCTAGCCATCCCAAAAAAAGGTGAACCATCGATCTAGTTGGTGCCTCGCTCGCTTGAGATGGAAGTTGACTTTCGCGGCTCTTCTGTGTGGATCGTCGCTCCTCTTTGTCATGTCGGGGTTGTTGTCCTTGTGGCTAATTTGTTGCCATCTTGTTTGTTGTTTTCTTGCGGGGTGGTGTGGGTGGTGATTTGCTAAATTTTTAACCCACGGTGTCTTTTTCTTTAATTCACCACCTAATGGAGCCTGATTGGTAGCTGGTACATGTTGTGGCATCTTTTTTTGTTGCTTATCTTCCAATATTACTTCAACCACTGATTCCTCATCTGATGTATCTGTACCTGTAACATTTTCTGCTTCAGCCTCCTTGGACTCTACCTATACCTGGTTTGATGTTTGTGTTTGGTTGTCGACCATCAAGGGCTCATCATCTGATGTGTCAGTCCCTGAAACATCTTCTGCTTGGGTCTTAATGGAAATATCCTGCAATGTAATTTTCTTTTTTTTATACCAAAGCTTCAGGAATTTCTTCTGCACATTAATATTGACAGTACTCACAGATTCCATCCAAGGATATCCCAAAACAACATCCATGTTATCCATATCTGAAGTATAAAAGTCACAATGCAACACATACTTATCCATAGAAAGCTTCAAATCTTTATAAACTTGAACATCCCCATTATCAACCTGTGTGTTTTCAATGTGTTTTGTTGGAACTTGCAATTTTTTTGCCAAATTAACATTGATAAAATTATGCTTGCAACTAGGATTTATAGACACAATCATCTTCTCCTTCTGAACCAATCCATGAACTTGCAATAAAGAGATACCAGCAGAAAATAATCCTTTAGGTTTCTTAGTTTCCTTCTTTCGTGTAAAAATAAAATCTTTGCTAGGTTTTTTGTTTTCCTCATTTTTAATATGAGACCATTTTTCCAAAAGTAGTTCCTCAACTTCGTCAGCACGACATAACTTCAGAATCTCACTGTCAAGTGATTTCCACCATATAGCAACCTCATCTTTCAAATAATACCCTATTTGGTCCTTCCAACACCCTAGGAAGTCAAACTTAAGATGTGCTACAAAATTTTCAATAGAAGACCCATTATTTTTTCCTGTAAAAAACTTAATGTTATAAGCCATGAAGAGGGTTTTGGAAAACAAATCGCTTACTTAGCGAAAATCAGAAATGGCCAAAATTCAGTCAATATTGCTCAAAATCCCTATTATGACCTGTTTTGATAAATGGAACAACCATTCTGCATCTTCCCATGTGATATAAATCCTGATCTAGGCACTGAAATTTCCTATTTGCGCTGCAACTGTCCTGCCGTCACAAAAAAATTGCTGAAAAAATCGCTAATTTTAAATCAGCAATATCTCCCTCAGCCGAACTCCGATTCGACTGTTTTTTTTTTTTTTGAAATTGGGTATTTTTTCACAAATAATCTAGATTTGCAATTAGACTCTATAGATTTTGTACCAAAACATAAAGATATGCGCTGTAAAATCGTTGCCTCAAAAAATGTCTGCGACAACACTGATTTTTACATCAACGAGATCTCCTTCATCCGAAATCCGATTCAACTGATTTTTTTTGTTTTTAAATGGAGTATTTTTTCATCAAAAACCGAGATCTACAATTAGATTTTGCAGATTTTACCCCAAATCATACAAATCTGATCTGCAAATTCACCACCCCGAAAAATGTCTGCAACACCACTGATTTTTAGATCAACGATATCTCCTTCATCCAGACTCCCATTTAGCCGATTTTTTTTTTTGCACTTGGGTATTTTTTCACAAAGAATCCAAATATACAATTATATTTTTCATATTTTGCCCCAAAACATACATATCTAATCTACAAACTAGCCGCCCCAAAAAGTTCCTGCAAAAATTAAAAAAAAAAAATCTCCACTTTTGCCCAATTCAGTGCTCTGATACCACTTGTTATAGCTCTGATACCACTTATTATAACTCTGATATCAATCATTATAGATCTGATATGAAAATATAAGACAATGCAAATAAACTCAAGAAATAATAAGATAGAAATAGATAGAAATGCTTCTTTATTGATCAAACCCTTAAGATAGGGCAACACCATACAATCACTCCTTAAAGAAGGATAACACTCCACAAACCATATGCGTGTTCATACAATATTCCTTGACATCTCTCAATGGGGAGTCTCTAGCCTCTATATAGGCCTCATACATACAATATGATGATGGGTCATTACCATGGTTCCCTCAATACCATCTATCTAATACCATGGGCTTATTACATTACTGTTAACTACTTGTGGTCTCTCACATGATATGAGTTAACCACCTTATTTATTACTATGGCCCATCCCATTATTACATTATTCCCTTGGGTACCTCTCTTTGTACCCTATATTATCCCCCCTAGGTATACTACATAAAATCATTAGAAATCTAAATAAATTTAAAAAAAATATTGTAAAACATTTTACAATTTGCATATTAGGGACTAGTAAGATTCATCAAAGTTTCTAAACTTTAAGATAAACTTTCATCTTTAAAATATATATATATATAGTGTTTAAAATGAAAATTGATCGCCTAGGTTTTCTTATTAATTTTTTATTTTAATTTACATTTAATTAAACTTATATGTATATATATACATATACTTTTAATTTAATATTTTGAAATATATATATATATATATATATATACACACGCACACAAGAAAAATTTGCTTTATACAAGAAAAGACTTAATCTTCTTGGTACAAATGGCATTCCCCTAATGATAGACTCACTTAGAATTTGGTAGAGTAGTTTTTGTACACTCGGGTTGAATACTTATATGTTATATATTGTATTTTTGAGAGTCTAGTTTTGCTACTTTTTATGTTGTTTTTTAGATCTATACACAAAAAAAATTAGTAGGAAAGTTAATAATTAATTCCTTTACCTCATCATTTGACCCAAAGAAGGCACGAGTCTTCTCTTGGTTGATTAAGATATTATTTGGGAATCATCCCTTAACCTTTTTAGAGCATGTTAGGCTTAAACAATGGGGGTTTCATCCATGGTGAATATGGGACCTTACCCTGTGTGTACCCATCTTAGTAGGTTGCATGGACCATTATAACCTTGCTACTTTGTTTAGTAAACTCACCCTTCCTCATTCTAGTCCAACTTGGGTAAAGGAGTAGGTTTAAAAAGCTTTAAAAGTCTCCACTGCCTAATCAAGTCATCTAGGGAATCCATTGCAGAAGAAGATAATGTAGTGGACTTGAATATGTGGACAAGCAATTGTGGAATGTGAACTAGATATTTTGGTTGACCACTAAGAAGAATCCTCTAATGGTGAAAATTTTGTGTGATATATTGTGTTTCTCATGTTTCTCTAGTAGTTATTTTGTTAAATCAATATGTTTAGAAATATATTTGTCTAATGTATAGGAGTATGGTTTGTGAAGGTTAGATGGAGTCATTTATAAATGTCGTTTTTATTTTTTAACATTTGGACAAATAGATTAACCAAAATCTTTATATTATGTATTACTATATAATTTAATTACAAATCATATATATATATATATATATATATATAGAAATAGTCTATAACGCAACTTTTTGAAAGTCTTTCTGGCGGGTTTTTCCGGTCGAAATCCGGCATGAATTTATTGGAATCGCAAGTTTCATAGCTAGTTTCTGCACAATGAAAGCGTCGCAGGGGTTTTCGAGGGTGCTGAATCCAAATATGCGGTTAAAAAACCATTTTAACAGCAACAAATCAAGATTTAATCTCAATTTCTTCCGCTGGATTCCGTCACCGGAATCTCCAAAAAGTCGCACTATAGACAACTCCTATATATATATATATATATATATATATATATATATATATATATATAATGTGATAACAAGTCATTAACTATGGGCTTGGATTATGCCCTAAAACTAATTCTACTTGGCTAAGAGCTCATCCTCTTCGGACATAAGGAAACACACACACACACTCACACATATTATGTGATAACAAGTCAAAAATTATGGGCCTGGTGTATGCCCTAAAACTGCCCTTTCTTGGCTAAGAGATTTTCTTCCTCAGACGTAAGGAAACATGTTAACGACCCAGGACCCAGAGGAATCTGGCAATAGTGAAGGCCTTCCCCCTTACAAACCACCAGCGAGCAATTCCAACTGGTGTGGTTTTCCTTGAATAACAATGATGAGACAACCTCATTCACACATAGTAGTTTGTGATGGCTATCCCCATTGTTTTTTTTACAACTGATCTATGATATGGTTTCCCACTTAAAAAAAACAAGTCAAAACTAATTTTAATATTTTTAAAATTTTAAACTTTATATATTCATTTTAAACTTTTATTTTTTAAGTTTATAGTTTCCTACGAAACATTTTAAATTCAATAATCATTTCTTTTCCTCTATGGTGGCATCAAAAAGTGAGCCATTGGAAAGGGGAACCAGGGGGGGAGGAGAGTTAGCGACCCTACTACCTATCCTAGCATTAAAGAGGGGGGGATGGCGTGTCCATTCCCCCCCATGCACTCACACATCCCACCATCATAGACATTCAAGAACATTAATATGGCACACGTCACATCCACTATATGTTCTTACCTTGCCCACTGCCACTCTAACCCTTTTTGCTACAGAAGATGTTATTACCTACTGCAGTGGAATATTTCCATTGTGGTGCAAATTTTCTAGCTACTTGGTGAGTAAAGGCTCAATCCCCTTGCTGGGTCCTTCGTTTTGAGGATTAATTTTTGTCATGTTTTGTCGATGGTTTGACAGTTGACCACATTTTGACCAAAGATGACAAATATAAAGTCGCAGTGAAGACAAGCAAAGAAAAAGAAAGAGCCCGTTGGACACCGGAAATTACGGAGGATTCTCTGGAGAAATCAGACACATGAAATCACAACTGAGCCCAAATGTTCGCTAATAGCCAAGGAAGTAATCACAACCAAGCAATAGAGGCAACCAAAATTGAGGATAGAGCATTTGAGCATGGAAGCAATGGTTCAGACGAGAACAATGTTAAAAAGTCTGAAGCGAAATCCAATGAAGGAGAGAGATGAATGTACTGAAATTTTGTCATGGAGACTCTGGAATCGATGTGACTTTGTGACCATTTTCTCATGTATTATCCTATATTTCTAATCTTTTTTCTGTTGAAAAGGATCTGAGCATCATATACTGATTTGATGTTGGACGAACTTAATGAAAAGGGAAGTTGTAGGGACATTTGAGAGTCTTCTTATGCTGAGATTATGTGTCTGTTTCAAAAAAAAATTATGAATGGATATGTGTATTATGTGCCCTAGTCAATACTTAGGCTATTGTCTTCTTCATTGATTGAATGTCTGATATCATGGTTCTGAGTTGAACTAGTGTTGGTTTCTTTGAATGATTTCCTCTGATACCTCATTCCAGTCCCTTCACCAAGTAAGGTCATGACGCACCTCTAGTGAGATACCTTATTCTCTTGAGTAAGGTGAAAATGTCGATGATACGATATTCTAAAATGGACCCTTTTTTGGCCCCTGTGCCTAAACCTAGGGTCTCAAATTGATCATCATTGTTTGCCAACAAATGGTTCCGTTGTCAGGACCTGAATTTTTAAATAGGGATCCAGAATATGGTGTCTAGAATATTTAAGAAAGATCTACAAGATTGTTGGCATGATCAAGTAGATCTATTTTCCTCTCAACAAGCGCAGCTCCACCATCGAAGTGTGAAGAGGGTGAAGGAAGAGATATTGTAAGCAGAGCCTGCGAGAAATCAGTACAAGATATTATGGCTCAAGTTTCCATATGACCTCTATTGTTGGTTGCAGAGGCTACAGATCAAGGAAAATGCTAGAAGCCTAAGATGATCTACTCAAGCTAACCTTGTTTAATAGCACCAAATCAATACATATCTTACTCGAGTTGTTGACTTTTGGGTGAAAACTACTTGAGAAGGATACATTATTGACTTTAACAATGTAAACTTTGAAACGGGAACTATAAACACAAAACGGGAACTCTGGCCCAAAAACCCCAAAAAAACCACAAAAACAGTGCTCAAAACGAAAAGTGTGTATACTGGAACGATGTTTTTTTTTTTAGGTGTCAATTTTGCGGCTGTTTTAAAAATGCCAGTGAAAACCAATTTTTTGCGCAAAAATTATCCAAAAAACGCCCTCAAAATGAAAAGGGTTGATTCTGGAAGAAGACTTTTTTTTTTTCAAAAGCTAAATTTCAACATCTCGAAATAATGGCATGAATAAAAAAAAAAAAATTATCATGACCCCGAAAAAACATTAAATTAAAAAAAAAAAAAAAAAAAAATTAAAACAATGAAAAAAAAACCAAAAAAACAAAACATAGATTAAAATATCTATTAAAAGAAAAATATAAAACAAAAATAAAAAATGAAAAAAAAAAAAAAAAAAATCAATCATAAAATGTAAAAAGAACGAAATTAATGATAAGAACTAAATATATATATAAACAATTAAATAGTAAAAAAAATATTTTAAAAAAATGGGGAAAAAATGAGTACTCTTGTAAACCAAAAAAAATTGGCAAAACAAAATATATATGAAAAAAAAAAAAAAAAAAACATTTAAAAGAAACAAAAAATTTAGTGGGTGAAAATAAAAAATAAAAAAAAATTAAAAATTAAAATTAAAAACAAACTAAATTTAAAAAAAAAAAATAGAAAATTAAAAAAAAAAATTATAAGCTACTAAAATTAAGATTAAAATGTTAATTACTTAAAAAACAAATATAAAAATATATATAAAAGACAAAAATAAAAAATAAAAACAAAAAATGTTAAAAAAATTATCTCACAAACCATAAAACGATTTGGAAAACAAAAAAAACACAAAATTAAAATATATATATTAAGTAAGTAAAAATAGAGAAATTAAAAAAAACATTAGAAAAAACCCGGAAAAAAAATAAATAAATAAAGAAAAACAAACTAGTTAAAAAAAAAATAGAAATTAATGAAAAAAATTTACAAACTAATAAAATTAATATTAAAAAAGAACAAAAAAATTTCAAATTATCAAAAAAAACAAAAAAAAAAAACCAAAAAAAGTGTATTTTTTATTTAAAAAAAATGTAATTAATTTTAATTAAAAATAGATATTTTGTTAAAAAAAAAAAATCAAAATCTAATTGAAAAAAAAAAAAAAAAAACGTTTTTTATTATTAAAAACAAATTTTAGTTTTATTTCTACTTTTTATTTAAAAATAAAACTATTCAACAGATATTTTATATTTAAAATAAAAAATAAAGCTATATTTTATATATATTTTTTTAAATAATTTAAAAAATAAATATCGTATTTTTTTTTATATTATAAATTTTCAAATTTAAAATTTTTAAAATTAATTTTTTTTTATTAATTAAAAAAAAAAATTGGGTCCCCACCCCGGGCCGCGCCGCCACGGGCCGCCCAGCGGCCGGGCATCGATTCCCGGAATCGACGCACGGCCGTCGGGCGGGCCGCCCGACGGTCGTGCGTCGATTCCAGCAGGCCCTCCGCCCGGCCGCCGGGCGGCCCGGGGCGGGGACCCAAAATTTTTGTTTTTAATTAATAAAAAAAAAATGAATTTTAAAAATTTTAAAATTTATAATATATATTAAAAATAAAAAATAAAAACGATATTTATTTTTTTTAAATTTTATTTAATTTTTAAAATTTTGAATTTTTAAAATGTTTAATTTACAAAAAAAAAAAAAAAAAATGGTTTAAAAAAAAAAAAAAAACTATTTTAATCATAACCAAAAAAAATTGTTTTAAAAAAAAATAGTTGTTAAAAAAGAAATCCATTTTAAAAACATTGCTTAAAAAATAAAATTTAAAGTAAATTTTTTTCTAAAATATAAAATATAGGTTTTTTTTTTTTTTTTTAAATATAAAAGATTGTTGAATAGTTTTATTTTTAAATAAAAAGTAGAAATAAAAGTAAAATTTGTTTTTAATAATAAAAAAACGTTTTTTTTTTTTTTTTAATTAGATTTTGATTTTTTTTTTTAACAAAATATCTATTTTTAATAAAAATTAATTACATTTTTTTTATATAAAAAATACACTTTTTTTTGTTTTTTTTTTATAATTTGAAATTTTTTTTGTTCTTTTTTAATATTAATTTTTAAATTTTTTTCATTAATTTCTATTTTTTTTTTAAACTAGTTTGTTTTTAATTTTTTTTTCCCCGGTTTTTTCTAATTTTTTTTTTTTTTCTCTATTTTTACTTACTTAATATATATATATATATATATATATATATATATTTTAATTTTGTATTTTTTTTTGTTTTCCAAATGTTTTTATGGTTTGTGAGATAATTTTTTTAACATTTTTTTTTTAAATATTAATTTTACTATTTTTTAAATTTTTTTCATTAATTTTTTTTTTTTTTAATTAGTTTGTTTTTTAATTTTTTTTCCCTAGTTTTTGTTCATGTTTCTTTTTCTCTCAATTTTTACTGACTTATATATATCTATATTAATTTTGTTTTTTATTTCCAAATTGTTTTATGGTTTATAAGATATTTTTTTTAACATTTTTTATTTTTTATTTTTGTCTTTTTTTTATATATAATTTTTTATTTGTTTTTTAGAGAGAATTATTTCATTTGGATTGAAAATTTAATTAACGATGTATAAATATGTAAAATATCGAAAATGAAAAATATCGACCTTCTTCTTTAAATATGCAAATCAATAAAAACCTCACTACAAAAAAAAAAAAAAAAACAAAAAAAACAAAAAACAAAAAACTATGAAGAGGAAGACCACTTCCAAAATTATTAAATTTACAAAATAATTGTTTACATTTCATACATTAGAAAAGTTAAAGTCAAGAAAACAGGCTTTTTAAAAAAAGGGTCTGATGCAGAATAACCACTTTTTTAAATCGGCATGAAAATCACTACTATTCTAAAACGCAATGTACATAACAAGAATTTAAAAAAATTAAAGTTCCAAAAACCATGTTCTAAAAAAAACATGTGTATTCTGCATCACCACTTTTGAAAATCGGGTCATTTTTTTGCCACCTCTACGAAACGGGTAACAGTATCAGTTCCCGTTTCAAAGTTTACATTGTTCTTTGTTACAGAGGGCCATCCGTGTTTCTCTAAGGTGGAGGCCATTTTCAAGTTGGGGATGAGAGGGAGACTGTTGAAGGAAATATCATTTTGGATTAAATTTTTAATGGTAGAAGAGAACTTGTTGGTGTTCCAGAACCTACCCATGGTAGCCTAAAGCCCTGGTAATGGGGAAGGGCCTAAGGGGATGGATACTACCTGGTTGGGCGCTATGAATGGATTGGGGAAATGGATGTAGATGACTTCCAGAAGGATAGATTTTAGAGCACAAAGAATAGCATGGATAACTGAAGAATGATGGGAGATAGGTCTATATGAGATCTATAGATTACTAAGAGAGCTACACCAAGCAAGAGCAGTGTTAAGCAGTCCAGAGGAATAAGAAAGAGAAATAAGTTGACTGATGTTATGTAGCAATGGGGATAATGCTAAAGTCAAACCCAGTCCAATAGGAGAGGCTAAGACCACCATAATGACAAAGGTTCAGAGGAGCAGTATAGACTGGGAATGCCAGGTGGATCGAGCCCTACAGGTTCCAAGGAAGGCCCGAATGATGACATGCACTTCAATGTGAGAAGATTGTTTTGTGGGAATGATGTGTCCCCCATGAGTAGCATTTCATTTCCTAGTAGCTCTGGTAGTACCTCCCCCAACCTTCCCCTCATACTCTATCACAACACTAGTCATTTTTTTCTAATGTAATTAAAGTTATAAAGGTTCATAGTGTGCACTCCTCCTACAAATCTGGTATCATTAGTAGTAGAAATAGTAACAGTAGCATAGGTCTCCAAGCATCATCACAACCCATCTCTCAAGGATTTATACTCATCCCATGAGTCCAATCAAACATGGTGGGATCCTTTACCCAATATCCCGAGTACTCTGGTGGGGGGAATGAGGACGTAGAATAGAATTGGTACCTATGTGAAGCTATCTAGAGGTCTTGCTAGACTCCAGATACTATAAAGTTGATTGAATTTCAAACAAAGCTTCAATAGAGAGCATTCAGATAGTCCATCAAATGGTATTCATTACAACAAAATCCAATGGTAGATGAAGTCAGATGGGAGTTTGTTCAGGATTTTATGCTTCCCCAGACCAACCAGCAGGGTTTATCTAAGTTATGGGAAATCAAGAAGCGGGAAGGAGAAACTGTCTGGGAGCTAATGCAGAGGTTTAAGGATGTAATTGGTAAGTTGAGCTACTTGATTGACCCAAATCATCAATGGGATTGGTTCATTAAGGCATTGTTTCCACTTACCCGCATGCCTTCACTCAATAAAAGACTGATATTCTACAAGATGGCATAGAGAAAGCAACTCGAATTGAGGCTATGGTTGGATACCCACATGAGCATTGAGGGGGACTTCCCATGACCCCTATATCCTAGGATTGCAGTACCAGACCAAAGATTTGACAAATAATTTGAGGGACCTACAACCGATGCGACCGCGTGTATGGTATACTAAATGCCATATTGAGGGGCATCATACCACGGAGTATCGAAAGTTGTGGGGCCCAAGAACTCCCTCCATACTAGCGAGGCCTTCCACATATTTACCCACAACCAGAGTTTCACAAATTGGTATATACAAGGCGCACTAAGTTCCATGCATTTCCTAACCAGCAAAGTGCAGCACCAAACCGAGTATTTTGAAATATGAAAAACATTTGGACATCTCCCTCTCCTATGTCCAATTCTATAGAAGTATTCCAATGTTCCAAATAACACTTTTTGTGAGTTTTGTGGCTTGCCAACTCACCACATAGATCAATATAGATTGCTAGATGCCCTAGCAAATCAATTGGATCGATATGCCTACCAAAACAATGAGACTCCTCAAGGATGAGGAGGTGGAAGAACAAGGGAGGAAGGACAAGAGGAAGAGGTCCAATCTGTTGCTACGATTGTGATCAAGAAGGGCGTGTAGCAAGAGACTACTCGCTACCTAGGAGACCCTGGTGTTCTCAATGTAGAGTTAATGCGCATGCAACAGAGGATTCCCGGAACTAATTTCCAGATGGGAGGAGAAAAAATGCCAAAGAGGAGAAAATCTGATTAATGCAGAACCAAGGGAACCAGAACAAGCTCCCCTATCAAACATTAACATAGTCGCTCAGGGAGGAAAGAAAATCAGAGTTGACTCGGCAATTTTTGAGCAATCAAGGATCATAATACCTGCCTCACCAAAGTGCTCATATGATTCCAACCAGCATAAACAATACTACAAAGAGGATGTAGACATTTTTAACAAGTTAATTCCAACCAATGAGCCTCCAAGACAACAATGAGAATTTTTGAAATCCATAAGCCCAAAAGTACCGCAAGATAATTTCCAAACTATAATGGAATGGTTAAAGTTGTTTCTACAAATTGTAAATGATGAGGAAAGGCTACGTTAGTTGCAGAAAAATATCAAAGTTGTTGTTATGGAAGAAGAAGCTCTAGAAGGGAGAATTTTTTCCAACCTGCACGAGAGACACTTTAGACGAGCGCATATGAATAAGAAAAGAACTAGGAGGGAATTTTAGGTTGATGCACAGATTGCGAGATTCCAAATCAAATATACGATGTTGGATTTAGGTTCGGATGTGAATATCCTACCAAGAAAAACTTGGGTAGCCTTGGGGTAACCCAAGCTAGTATTTTCCCCAATTCAGTTACACATGGCGATCCAGTACTGCATCCTCCCTGTGGGTGTCTGGAAGATGTAGAAGTTGACATAGAAAGGGTAACAACATACACATATTTCAAGGTAATATATATCATGGGGGACAAATACCCTTATCCAGCACTATTGGGGATAGACTAGGCCTTTGAAAACTATGGAGTAACCGACCTAAAGAAAGATACCATGAGCTTTGAAGTGGAGAGAGTTTGGTTGATCCTGGCCCTGGACCCTTATCGAGGACCAAGTTTACAGAGACTATGAATGACAGAGAAGATCTTGAGTTACTAGACCAATTATACAAGTTGACAGTGAGAAAAAGGGAGGATTACATCAATTTGATGGTTGGAGGGTGGATTAGCTAGAGAAGAGTTCAGAGCTAAGAAGTCGGATTTGAGGTTGTGTGGGATTATTTGAAGAAAGGCAGATATGACATCAACACCATAAGATGTGTCGCAATCCATTGTAGCCACTAGGTTGGAACCGAGGTATGAGAGTTTATTGTTTTTAATGGTATGGATTTTGTTACTGATTTTATTAATAAATTTTATTAAAATGTCTTGGAAGTACATAAAGTTCCCTTCCCAAACGTTTCCCTCCAAGTGACACCAACAAGGTGGTGGGGCTCTCACCGAAACCACCTTAGAGAGTGGTAGGTGGTCAAGCCTGCACTTATAGCAATATTCAGGCACTCTAAAGATAGTCCGTCCAATTTTACTAAGTACCGGGGAAATATTGACCCTCAGAAACATATGAAAGATTGTAAGAGGAGATGGATCATATAAGGGAATCCAGAAGAGTGGTGGGTGCAGAGATTCAACCATACTTTGTGGACGTTTCCACGGGCATGGTACGTAATTAAGAAGTAGACTAACGAATGGGACCAGATGAAAACCCAATGCATAAGTGATTTTTCCTTTACCAATAAGGAAGAGAGAATAATGGTCACTGTGCAAGAAGTCAAAAGGATCATATTCGCAGTAGGGAAGCTTATCAAAGACTAATTTGATCAGGAAGACTTCGATCACACTTATGAAGAAGTAGACTAGCGAATGGGACTAGATGACAACTCAATTCATCAGCAATTTTTCCTTCACCAATAAGGACAAGATAATAATGGTCGCTTTGCAAGAAGTCAAAAGGATAATATTCACAGTAGGGAAGCTTACCAAAGACTACTTTGATCGGGAAGCCTTTGATCACACTTATGAATCTTGATTCCACGAAGTTGTGGCTTGTGGAAAGATAGACCTAGAACCTGATGGGGACGACTTAGAAGAGCTAAGACGCTTGGCATTTAACGAATCTAAAGGGGAGAAGAGTGTCAAAGAGAGGCCAATAACATATGGTCCTCAATTTCTACCTATGAAGTTGCGGAAATACAATATTAGACTGAAGAGAAGCCTAAGTTAGCTTCAATTGGGGATTTTTCGGACGAATAGAATACCAAGGAAATATTTGACCTTCTAAGAGAGTATGAGGATCTACTAACTATGTATGTTTCAGAACTTAAGGGAATTAAGAGAGACCTGGGAGAAATGAAGATTGTGCTTAAACTAGATGCAAAGCCGGTGAGGCACCGACCATATAGATTGAACCCAAGAGTTAAGGAGAAGTGAAATAAAAAGTAGAAAAATATTAGCAGCGGGACTGATCTTCTCGGTGGATGAGGCTGAGTGGGTTATTCTAATTGTTATACAAAACAAGAAGGGAACTGAAGAAATTTGGGTCTACATAGATTACAGGAGTTTGAACAACGTCTGTGTTCATGACCCTTTTCCTACCCCTTTCAGTGAGGAGGTCCTAGAAAATGTAACAGGAAATGAAGCTTAATATTTCACATACGATTTTTCTGGTTACCACCAAGTACGTATTGCATAGGAGGATAAGAAGAAAACCACATTCAAAACTGAATGGGGGTCCTATTCCTACCATGTCATGCCTTTTGGACTCAAGAATGTGTCGACATTATTCTCAAGGATTGTAATCGCAACCTTTCAATATTATATTCATAAGTTTCTGGAGGTTTACATTGATGATTGGGTGGTCTATAGTTTGTTATAAAGGCACTCCAGTTTACTCCGAGTGATGTTCAACCATTGTAGGAAATTGGATATCTCCCTGAATTTAAATAAGTTTGTTTTTGTTGTCCCGTTTGGGATACTCTTAGGACATATAGTTTGCAAAGAAGGAGTATGTGTCGATACTGCTAAAGTTTTGGTGATCCTTAACATGCCACCCCCGAAAAGTGTTAAGAAGTTGAGGTCAACCCTTGGCCACATAGGATATTACTGCAGGTTCTTCTGCAACTATGCCTCGGTTACCACGCCGTTGGAGAAGCTGTTGAAAAAAGTTGAAATTTTACTTGGTTTGATGAATGTGAAGCTGATTTCAATTTGTTAACATGAAATTTGGCCAGTGCGCCGATCCTGGTCTATCCATATAAAATAAAAACAATTCCACGTCCATATCGATGCATTAGAATTTTCCCTGGGAGTTTTGTTGGTTCAACCCAAAGAAGGTAAGCTTGATCACCTGATCTAATTTTCCAATAGAAAGCTTTCCACAACAGAAAAGAATTATCCCACAACTAAGCTAGAGGCCCTTGCAATGGTGTACTCACTATAGAAGTTTCAGCATTACCTTTTGGGGGGTCCATTATAATTCTTTACTGATCATTCTTCTCTAAAGTACCTAGTGAACCTCCCTGTGCTCAAAGGAAGGATTTATAGATGGATTCTATTGTTCCAGGAGTTCACATTTGAAGAAATTGTCAAGCCGGGAAGGCTAAACGTGGGTCTTGATCATCTTCCCTGGTTAGAGTCAAGAGAAGCCGAGTTCAGTACATGATCAACTGCTAGATGTCAACCCGTTCCAAGTTGAGGCCATACCAGACTACCCAAAGGACATTGCATTTTTCTTAGCCACGAGAAAATTCTTGGAAGAGTACATAGAAACACACTGGAGGCACATGGTGTTTGGAGCCACAGATTAATAGTTGATTGCAGGTCAATTATACAAGGTGGGCCTTGAAAAGATATTGAGAAGGTGTGTTCTTGATCATGAGAAGCAAGATGTATTATGGGAATGTCATTTGGTACTTGCATGTGGACATATGGGCAAGAAGGCCACCGCGAGTAAAGTGTTGCAGGATGGACTTTGGTGGCCCACAATATTCCAAGACACAAAACAGTATGCCAAGAAGTGTGATGTTTTCTAGAGGGTCAGAAAGCCATCACATCGGGATGAGATTCCTTTGTAGTTGGTACGAGAACTCCAAGTATTTGATAAATGCATAGTCGACTTTGTGGGGCCTTTTAATCCACGGATGTGTCACTCACATGCCAAATATATTATTACCACCACATAGTACCTTACCAGATGGGTTGAAGCAACACCAGTTAAGGATTTCACTACAGACATTGCTGCTAGGTTCATCTTCGAGAATATTATCCCTCAGTTTGGGTGCCCCCGAAGCCTCACCAGTAACCATGGGACCCATTTCATTAATGAGACATTTTATTTATTGCTACAAAACTTTATGATCTAGCACCATAAGAGAAGCTCATACCATCCTCAAGCAAATGGTATTGTGGAAGATTTTAACAAAATCTTAGAAAGGGGACTCACCAAGATATGCTCTGTCAATCGAGATGATTGGGATGAGCGGGTGCCAGCCACATTATGGGCTTATCGTATAACTTTTAAGCCATCGCTTGCACAAGTGCACACCCTTCTAGCAAGTGTATGGACGAGAAATCGTAGTACATGGTGAATTCACCATCACCAACATTTTATTGCACAATCCACTCACATGTCTGAAGATGAATCGATTTCAAAATGGCTGGAAGAGCTTTGGAAGTTGGAAAAATCTAGGTTTCTGGCGTACTTCCACAAATTTTTTAGAAGCAGAGGCAAAAAGCATGGCATTATCGACACATAAAACATAAATATTTTGCAATTGGATATCGTATTCTTTTATACGATAACAAGTTCCAAAAACATTATGGAAATTTGAAAATGCATTGATTAGGACCATTCATTGTTGTGGAAGTAAAAGAATTACGAGTTGTCAAGCTTACTCAATTGGATAGAGTCCTATTGCCTAGTTGGGTGAATGGCACATGCCTGAAGCCTTTCCATGGCATTACCAGTTCTACATCAAAATGGTTTGATCTCCAAAAGGGGATCATAGTTAGGTTTAGGTAGAGTTAGATAGTTCTTTTAGTTATGAAAATCCTTTTTAGTTGTGTCATTTATTTCTTTTAAGTTCTGTTAGTCAAATTCAGTGAGTCAATTATGAATAATTTCCTGTGAATTTTTAGTTGCATCAGTCGAATGCCTCTCTCCACAACCTTTTGTGGTCAGGGATTCGCACATGGAAATAATCTTATCTATAATAATTAGTAATAATCCCCTGCGTCATTATGAATTTGGGATATCTCTTTCGTAATATCCCTGACATGATATGGTCATCAATTTCGAGGAATGTATCATCATAACATCATAATTAACCATCATTCCCATCTACCTTTTTAAGTTTTTACATCACCCTATCATGTCTAGGCCGTCACAATCACCGTTACTACCACGATTAAAATCAAGTATGGAAATTTATCGTATTAATTAGTTAATTGTTCAAATCACAAATGTCATATCAGGTCTTTCTATTTAGTTTGCATAGAAACAATAAGTTTCAATAGTGAAGTATAGGTGGTCAAATTTCCCAGTCTAGAGCCTGTGTTGAATTTCCTTAGTCCTCAGCCCAATTCCAGACCCCCTATGTCCCTTGTGCATCATCGTCGGAATGTGACTATGAATAAGACCATAATATTTGTTCCAACACACGAAACTAACCCCAAAATCATTAAAATTGAGTCTCTCTATGGAAAATATGATAAAGTTGCACTTGTGGATAATGACCTCTCAAACTCATTCCATTTTCCAGCACTCAAATGTGAATTTTATACAGAAGTTGTTTCCAAATCTAACAGAATCCAATCATCACGAAATAAAGAAGATTTCATAGACTTACAGAGGTTGACACTGCTAAATTTGAGGAGTCTACCAATGTTCGGCACTACGGGAATAACGATGTAATGTACCAAATTCCTCATCATTAGAATTCATGGAAGGTCTTTATGGGTTGACAAGAAAAACCCAATCCATGTCGTCAACATTCACAAAGTCACAGGGTTGTTTGATGTAGGAGCCATGATGTCAACCGCTTTCTGGAATACTTCCAAGTGGGGGAAGAAGACGTGCAACCACAACTAGTACAAAAAATACAACACTCAATGTGGTGGTAAGGGAGCCCTGATTGAACCAATTAATAATCCTAACATCAAATTCGCTTGTTATACAATTTTGGGAAATCTCATGTGCCATTTATCAAGAGGTGAATGTACCTTAGATACTATCTTAGTCACGGAAGCCTATGTATAGGGCACACATTTGAAATGGTGCATTTTCTTATGCATGTACACTTTGAATCTTGTGAGGATATCTACAAGACGGAAAATTATTTTATTTATGGATATGTTGTCGTTTCCTTAGAAATGTGGGAGTGGTGCCCACCAGAAGGTAGAGAGATAACACTGGTTGTTGACGAGCAACCCCTTGCCCTCAAATATTCACCATGGCAGACCTCTAGGGATCCTAGCAGCAAGGAAATTAATGAGGCTTCTTTTGCCGGATGGTACCAGAAAATGTTGGACATCACCAAAGCTAGGCCCAGGATCCCACCAATGCTCCTAGATGAATATTCACAAGATATATGGTTTGGCATAATCCATGGAAACACTTGGGTTTGGCCTAAGTGCATCAACCCAGGCACGTTTCAAATGTGGGCCCAACCATTTGTTCTCTCATAGGAAGCATTCAACATTGAAGTCTCATCTTGGCCTTGCGTGGATGGAATAGTTCAAGAAGGGAGGAATACATATTTGTTTGAAGGAATTTTTCCTATGCCACTACCTAGAGAAACCCCTTCTGCCTCCAGGAATTGAATCGCAGAAGAAACACTCAATCCAATCATCAAGAAGCTTGAGAAGAAGATAATGAACTTCCGCAATACTCTAGAGGACCTTAGGGAGTCCTTAAATCATTTCCCTTCCTTTACTGAATTTATTAGTTTTAGTCTTATTTCTACTTTGACTTGCAGCCTAGCCATTTCTTTAATTCTCCCAATAGGCCCTCATTCACATATTGAACCCACCATCAGGAATAATTTCCCGCTTACTAACAAAACATTTTCCATTCCCAATAAAAAGCATAAGGTTACCTCTTCTCAAGTGGTCCTTCTCATCGGTTAGGAACCACAGTCGCATACCAACACACTAGTCACTAGGAAAACCCACCGCCTACATCCACTACATCCTCGATGTCGCGTGATCCATCACCTCGCACAACCTCCACCTCAGCCACCATCTTGGTAATTCATCCATTTAGAACTCCATTGGGTATTGAAATAGAATTGGAGTTAGACTTTGTTATCCAACCCTTTACGGACAATACAAATAAGGCACTTACAATTCACCCTTAAAAAACAGAGTCTGTAACTATGTCTCTATTATCTTTACTACTTGAATCAAGCCCGCTAATGGTCACCAGTCAGACTATTAACTCTGAGACCCTAGGCACATATATCATACACACCTCACCCCTAACTTCCAATCTCGTCTCTCTTCCACCACTACAATCTAGCCCATCCCATAATAGTACTCAAACCGTTGAACCCTCAAAATGAGATACCTCACCACAAGTGTCGTCAGAGAAATTAGTTGCCAGCAGATAGCCATTAAAAATTAGGTACCCTAGACCCACCACTATGACCCCTGATGACCTCCAGAGTTGGTCGTCAACCTAAATTTTCATTTTCATTCAACTGGATGCACACCAAGCAGAGGCGTTGCACAACAATCTGGTAGCAGAACACGATCAGTAGCAACAACAACTTCTCTCCATAGTAGCAAAAAGAGACCAAATTCTTTAAGAGAAGTAGGCACTATAGACACAGATTGAGGAAGTCAGTTCTAAGCTCCAGGCTCTTTGGCCCTCAGTTGCCAATATCGTAAGCAGGTGCACCAAAATATTTTTCGACATGCACCCTTTCTGAGTGTTGCAACCATATTAAAATTATTTGTACTGATCTCGTCTCAGCGAACAAAGATCTCAAGAGAATTATTGTTACCGCTTTGAGGGTGCTACTAGATCCAATAACAAATTTTTCCAGCGAGATCGACTAAAAATTATGGAAGTGGCTTGTCTAAAAGCCTTTATCATCCAGACTATGAAGGAAGCTCAAAGACTCTTAGCACAAGTTTGTAACTGGTCAAGCTGCCTAGAAAAGAAAAATCAATCAGTTTACCCACTGCAACACCAAGCTAATAATCTCTTCAATTAAGCCATGGTTACCAAAGACAAAACCTAGTGAAAGGAGCTCTTAGCACAGGTAGATGTCATCGAAATCTGGATCCAACAGATTGTGGATGAATCGAGAAATACTAAGAGTCTTCTCTGAGACCTAAAGTGTAAGCACCTGTAGTCCTTGAATGCGTTCCGGCTTGAAGTGCGAGCTCGACTTAGGCACGCGAAGGTGTTATGGCGTAATACAAGTGCGTGGAAGGTTGGGCAGGCTATTTATATATGCGTGGGAGCGTGGAGGAGCACCCACGAGCCGACCAACAAACGTAGCAAGGCCGAACTTGCGTGTGGGCGTTTGATGAAGGCCGACATGAAGTTTTGAAGAGTTTGCGATGAGGTTGAGGGCGTGGGCAAGTTAGCTGGGAAGCCAAGACCTTGCCCTGCCACTCGTATAAACTAACAAGGCGCAGAGATCATTTGGCATCACACGATGACTTCGCTCAACATGTGAAGAAGGTGCAGATCTAAGAGGTGGACGCAGCAAGATAAAGAGGTGCAGATTTTGGTGATGCGCCCGTTCTTGGGCAAGGCCGCATGGAGGTAGACCGCTTCTTGGTTTTGGGTGAAGGGCGAGGGAAGAGGTCGCCCACCGGACGAAGTGTAGGGCATGCACGGGTGTGTGGCGCCCGGGTTGTGCGAAGGAGCACCCGACGGTGAAACGAAGGCGTGGGCGCCCGATTTGTGCGACGACTTGGCACGGGTTCTTGGGTGACTCGGGTGAGCGCCCGCCCGTCATGCAAGTGTGCATGGTGTGACTTTTGGTGAAGTGTTAAGATTGTGAACGGAGGTGTGACTCATGCAGAGGCACCCATGTGTGGCGACTTGGAGGCGCGCCCAAGTTGGGCAAACAACACGATCGTGCGACGAGGTAAATGAAGGGTTGGTGAGTAGTGCAGGGACCATGCGGAGGCGCCGACGAGCTAGGCAACCGAGTTTGCCGAAGATTGTAAATTTGGCTAAGTATGAAACTTGGTGTTTCCAAGTATACTTGTAAAGCTTTGTAATATTGAAAGACTATATAATATATTGTTGGGTAGACTCATTGTTCAGGGAGTTGTCCCTCCCTTTATACTGTGCAATTGTGTTCTTCATGTATAATTGCTAATGATAATGAATGTGTATGGGTGTTCATTGGTATAAATTAAACATTAATAATACTTGGTTGCAAAACACAAACTAAGTAGGATAAGTGGTTAGGCGTAGTCCACAAACATAAGTATTGGTGAAAAGAAAGTGTTCGGTGGTATTGCACCTCACCTAGAGTGATTGAAAGACTACCGCAGGCTTGGGGGCGTGACAGGTGGTATCAGAGCAGCCGATTCGGGCATTGAAGGTTGAAGGTGCTACACACCTACACTGAAGTGAAGGTGGTATCAGAGCTAGTCTGAAGACTTGGAGGAGTCTTGCAGGAAGCTGGGTGAAGTAGGTGTACATACACTTGGAAATTGAAGACAGTGAAGCAGGTACTTGCAAGTGAAGGAAGTTGTTTCACATACAAGTGGAACAAGAGTTGGTTCAGGTTGCAGGCATCTTGGTGAAGTTGTTGGATGGTCGAAACTAGATCGCAAAGAAGAAGGAAGTTGTTAGCAATGGCAGCTAAATCTCAGGTTGGGTCTAGTCACAGTGCGAAGGATGCTACTATGGCATTCATTGAAAAAGTGTTGGAGAAAATGGAGGACTTGGAAGCTTTCTGGACAAAGAAGATGGACTTGATCGAGAGAGATCACGAGGCCAATTTGAAGATGAAGGAAGAGCTCGATGAACTTCGGACTCAACACGAGTACACTAATCTTATGTGTACATAACTTGAAGTAAGGGTCAAGGAGGTTGAAGAGGCAAGAGACCAAGGTCTTGTAGAGATCATGGGCTGGCGAAAATCCCTTGATGAAGCCAGAGATGAGATTGCGGTCTTGAAGAAGGTCGTGAGGCATAACTCAGGTGGAGGAGTGCCTCATGTGAAAGTTAAGGAACCGGAATCTTACGATGGTACAAGGAATGCAAAGACTCTTGGCAACTTTCTATGGGATATGGAGCAATACTTGGAACGATTGGGTCTATCTGATTCCGGTTTGCTGAAGACTGTAAATTTGGCTAAGTATGAAACTTGGTGTTTCCAAGTATACTTGTAAAGCTTTGTAATATTGAAAGACTGTATAATATATTATTGGGCAGACTCATTGTTTAAGGAGTTTCCCCTCCCTTTATACTGTGCAATTGTGTTCTTCATGTATAATTACTGATGATAATGAATGTGTATGGGTGTTCATTGGTATAAAGGAAACATTAATAATACTTGGTTACGAAACACAAACTAAGTAGGATAAGTGGTTAGGTGTAGTCCACGAACATAAGTATTGGTGAAAATAAAGTGTTCGGTGGTGTCGCACCTCGCCTAGAGTGGTTGAAAGACTACCATAGGCTTGGGGGCGTGACATTAAGCCACCAGCACAAGATCACTTTCAGATGCTCCAGTAGATCAACGAGGAGGAAAATGCTCTATGGAATACCCTTTTGATGACCCACCCTACACAACCAACGGTCGAACTCGCAACACAGTTCACTGATCAAGCAATCACTCTCATGGGCTCATGGCATACGACACTCACTAAATACACACGGTTTAAGAATGTATCCATTGAGTCTGTTCTAGAGTTGGGTCCTTCGTTTGAAGGAACAAACCAAGGGGGAGAAACACAGGAGGAAGCACCAGCAGCCCAGCAAACGATTGACTCGGGGAAGAGTCAATGGACTTTGGTCAGGGCTTGTTGGGTCCTTTGTTTTGAGGATTAAGTTTTGTCATATTTTGTTGATGGTTTGACGGTTGACCACATTTTGACCAAAGATGACCGATGGAAAGTCTCGGAGAATACATACAAATAAAGAGAAAGAGATCACTGGAGACTAGCAGTTGCGGAGGATTGACCAGAGAAATCAAGGCACATGCAGTCACATTCAAGACCAAACGTTTGCTAATAGTCGAGGAAGCAGTCGCGGGCAAGAAACAAAGTTAGTCAAAAAGAGAAGGACGGAGCATCTGTGGGTGGAAGCAACAATTCAGGTGAGTGCAGTGTTAAAAATGTCGAAGGGAAAGCTAGAGAAGGAGAGAGACGAATGTGCCAAAATGTTGTTGCAGAGCCTCTGGAGACTGCACGACTCTATGACCATATTCTCATGTATTAGCCTATCTTTCTAATCTTTGTTCTGTTGAAAAGGCTATGAGCTTCATGTACTAATGTAATTTTGGTCGAACTTAACTAAAAGGGAAGTTACAAGGACATTGAGAGTCTTCTTATGTTGATTTTATGTGCCACTTTTAAAATTTTGTTATGAATGCATATGTGTATTATGTGCCCTTGTGAATACTTAAGCTATTGTCTTTTGCATTGATTACATGTCTGATGTCATATTTTTGAGTTGAACTAGTGTTGGTTTCTTTGAATGATTTCCTCTGACACCTGATTCCATTGCCTTAATCAAGTAAGGTCATGGTGTGCCTTGGGTGAGATGTCTTATTCTCTTTAGTAATAAGAAAATGTCGACTCTATGATATACTACGATAGACCCTTTGTTCGCCCTTGTGCCTGAACCCAAGGTCTCAACTTGATCATCATATTTTACGAACACCCCCTTGGCTTAGACCCCTATAGTGTCCACCATTAGAAAAAGTTGGAAACTTGGTACATGGGAGTAGTTGCAGGGGAATACATTTCAGAATACGAGTAATCTAGCATAGTAGAGAGATGCAAACACAATAACTCAAAGCCTGGTGGGTCGCCAACAATGTGGTAAATTATCCTATACCTAGTCTATGCAATTTTTTCTATTTGGTTTTCTCTACAAGGTGGAATTTTATATTTGGTGTACAGAGTGTCCTGGTGGCGTTGAGAATTATTAAGGTGTTTTGGTTTTATCCTGCTCAAATTCTCACCCAAAGATCCTCCCTTGCATTGTTCCCTCAATTGTTATTATATCATCCCACCCTCTGGTTAGCCTGGGCATAGTTTTTAATTATGTTCTTAGGCCTTTTTTGGTTTAGTGTTGCTTAGTTCATTGGTCCTCACCTGCCATGGGGATTTACCAACTCTGTTTCTTGGTTGATCCTGAATGAAATGTCATGGTAGAGAATGTGTTCTCATTGGGGGTATGGGGTTGTGGAACTTTAGGTAAGACCCAAGCCTACAACTCAAGCCCAATCCATTGCTACGATTTTCCAATATGTTACCCCAACTGAGATTCAAGCAAAAATTCAACAATCAGAAGATTTTACCACCAATGGCTGTCGAGCCTATCTTAACTCTGAAATCCAAACTAATGTTACTAGTTGGGTCCCTGACCTTGGCCACACCAAGGGACAGTGTAGTCAATACCTTAATTACATCACCCTTTATTGGAAAATGAAGACGCTCCTAGGACAGGTGCTCAAAGAAAAATATGAGGATGATAATGAGATAATTGCATGGCTCAGTGAAATCCAAAGGGTCCAACGCCACCATTGCTCCGATTTGGTTAGCCTCGATGCTTTCTTGGCACATATCGAAGGTCATCTTTAGTGTAGTCACAAAGCTCTAATAGGCTCAAGTGCACATGACCTAACCTTGGTAATGTCCTCCAAATAATGATGCTCACCAAGATCTCTTGGCTTATATTTTGGCTTCAAAAACTTTATTTTACTTTCATAGTTAGATGGATGGCCAACTACACCTAGCAGAGGATAGGTAGTGATTTTGGCAATCCTTCTAGACAATTAGGTAAACATAGGATGGTTAGTATTGAACTTATATTTTTTAGTATAATGAAGGATCGAAAACTAGTTATTTTCCTCCACTGTCATTAGTCTTGTTTCCCTTGTGTCGGACCACGATGATGAGCATGAAAAGCATTGAACTTTGTAAGCCAATGTTTATGATTCAATAGAAGCTCTTAATTAACAAAAATAAACATATCTTTAAAATGACACAAATTTTAAACTAACAATTTAAATTGATAATAAATTTGTTAAAATGAATATCTTAAAAATATTCAAATGCCAAAGGATCTTAGTTGGAGTGGTTTGGTAAACAATGTTCTCCCCATCTACATGGGTTCAAGTCTCTGAAGACATGTTGTGGTTGCCCATTCCAGCAATTGTGAAATAGTTGTATATGGTGTAATCTTGGCAGTCAATCAGTTCAAGTCTCCAAAGACATGATGTAATAACCCATTGTGGCATCTATGAAATAGTTGTATATGGTGTATCTCTAAAGACATATCATAATTGTCTATTGTAACATTTGTGAAATAGTTACATATAATGTATCTCCAAAAACATGTCATAATTGCCCATTATGACATATATAGAATATCTCCAAAAACATATCATAATCGCTTATAATAAACAATTATAACTTGCCTTTAGAAATCCACCATATACAACTATTTCACAAATTAAAAATTTATTTTTATCTTATAAAATTTAAACCTAATAACATTTCATATATTTACACTAAATTTGTTAAAAAAAATATTTTAAAAATATTTAAATTACATAATTTATATATTTAAAATTTTATTTTAATTTTAAATAAATTTTAAGTTATTTGATAAAATTGAAACATAATCACATTTTATATGTGTACAAAACGAATAACCCAAATGGATTAAAAAAAACTTTAATTTTAAAAAATATTCAAATCAAATTATTCAATTGGGCTAAGTCAGATTGCGTTTTTCATCTATTCAGGATACGTAATCAACAATAATTTCTTATCAATCGCAACCACTTTTCCGAAATTTTACGATTTGTCAAAATCCACCTTTTTAAATCTATGTCATCAAATTTTTAATAATATTTAAAATTTGATATTGATTATTATTTTTTATATATAATATATAATTATTTTTTTAAAATTTTCATTTATAAATAATTTAAGAAAAAAAACAAACCAACAAACATTTTATCAAATCTTAAATAATGAATTTTTCATCATTATTCAATTTTCATAAAAAGATGTTATCATTATTCATTTTTCATGAAAATATGTTATTTTTTAATTTTTTTGTTTTTTTAATTTTTTTGGCAACTTTTTAATAGAATAGAAAACCTTTATGAAATCAAATTATTATTTTTCATCATTATTCAATTTTCATGAAAAGATGTTATCATTATTAATTTTCATAAAAATATGTTTATCAAATTATTATTTTTCATCATTGTTCAATTTTCATGAAAATATGTTATTCAATTTTCACCAAAGTATGTTATCTTTTGTTTTTTAGTAACTTTTTAATGGAATAGAAAACCTTTATGAAATCAAATTATTATTTAAAGTTAAAATGTTACTTTTTCATGATTTTTTTTTTTTATTTAAAATGGGAAATAGATTTATAATTTAAATTAATACTTTAAGTAATAATTTTTTTATTATTAATAAATTTTAATGGGAATATTTTTCCGTGAAAAGATGTTAGTAGTTAATGTAATTTAAGCAATTTTTTAATTGAATAGTAAATTTCTATTAAATCAAGGATCTTGAAAGGAATATTTTCTTTTTAATGGAATAGAAAGTTTTTATTAAACCAAGGATTTTTCAATGAAAATATGTAATTGATATCTTTTTATCATTTTCATAGAACTTTTTAATTGAATAAAAACTTTTTATTAAATCAAATTATCTAAATTTAGAAGTGTTAGTTTTTCCTGTTTTTTTTTTCCTTTTTAATTGAAACAAGAAATAATTATAATTAAAGAAAAAATAAAGGAAATCTCAGTAAATGATCTTGTAATAATAAATTAGAACATGTCTCTAGCACTAAAGATAATTGAATAGAAAGTTTTTATCAAATCAAGGATCTTGAAAGGAATATTTTTTTTTAATTGAATAGAAAGCTTTTATTAAATCAAGGATTTTGAAAGGAATATTTTTCAATGATAACATGTTTAGTTAATATTTTTTTATCCTTTTTAGACAAATTTTTAATTGAATAGAAAACTTTTATGAAATCAAATTATTTAGATTTAAAAGTGTTAGTTTTTCATGTTTTCTTTTTTTTTCCTTTTTAATTGAAACCAAAAAGAAAGAAAAAAGAAAAAAAATTATAATTAAAGAAAAAATAAAGGAAATCTCAGCAAATGATCTTCTAACAGTAAATTAGAACATGTCTCTAGCTACTAAAGAGATATAATTGTCCATTCTAAAATTTTGGCCACTAAATTGAAGAGAGTTTCCAATACAATAGGATTTTAAAGAGTCTGATTACATAAATTACTCAAAAAAGTCTTAGAAATGGAAAATTTTATAGAACATTCGAAATTCAAAAAAAGAGAATCCTTGATGGGGGTGTAACCAAAGGAGAGCATTAATGTCGATTGGTGTGAACGACTCACACATGTCCATAAACTGGAATGGTGTGGCGTGTAACGAGTGTCTAGGTTCGAGGTTATAAACTCATGTCCTTTCAATATAAATGTATGAATAGTCGGCTCATGTCACGAATGTACGTGTTGCAATGCAGTGGTGGTGGGGTGATATACACACCCTGCAATCTCTTGTATTTTGGTGAAGTGTGTTTTGTTTGCTTGGGAGGATTTTTTCTATGCTTTGATGTTGTCGGTGACATATTAGGCTTAGGTGGAATAGGGATTTTCTCATTTGGGATGCTTGCTATATTGTTGTGAGATTTTAGTCAATGTTTTTTATTTTGTTCCTACATGTTACAGAACGCGGCCTTGACTTCGAACTGGTGGTCATCATTTACAATTTGATCCTCCACGACTATGATTCTACAAGCATCTTATTCCCTTGCCGAGTCTTGGTTTCTAGTTGCTGGTATCCAGGCAATTTCTTTGTCTAGATTTAGGTCAAGGGTTTCTTTTTCTATTGAAAGGTGCACTCTACATTTTTGGTGTTTTGTTACTTTCCTTCCTGTAAGTTTATGCTTACTCATGGTTTGGGAAATTAGGGTGTTGTAATCTTCACTAGGAATTCTCCTTTTTTTCATATAATTTCATCCATTGTGGATAATGCTTGGATGATAATTTTCCTTGGGTGCAGCTTAGTGGGTTGTCTAATTCTGTTACGAGTTAGTGTGGTGTCTTTTGAGTGGGATTTTTAGAGTATTATGCTCTTATTTTGTAGTGAGTTGTTCACTTGTCTTGGTTTTGGAACTTGTCTGTGGAGTTTGGGGGATCATTTATGTGTGTTCTAGTTGGGTTGTCAAGGTTCAATGTTTAGTTCCCATGGTTGTTTTGTTGGTCGTGTCTCTCTCTTGCGTTGTTGGAATTACTTCATTGTTATAGTTACCATGCCTCCTTGTTAGAGAATGAAAATCCACAAAGGAGGTGTTACTAATGTTAGTCCTCATCATCGTCGATTGTTTAGTTGGGATTTAGTTGCCTCTTATTTTGACTCAATCCTTTTGGAAGTGCGAAGGGAAATTATTCTGGTGGAATTATAGGAGTTTGGGAATAACCCTTGCTTCTTCGATTTAGAAATTGAAGGTCAGGGGTAAAAATGGCTTCCAGACCCACGCAATTTCAGGAAGAGGAGACTGCACTTTTTGCATTCTCTCTCTGTTCATAAAAAATTGGTTACTCTTTTTCATATGGTCTTACGAGACAAACAAGTTGATAACTATAAGCTCTTTGTTGGTAAGGAGGATATCAAACGACTTCTCAAGGACGTGTAATATTTTCTTGATGATATAGATGCTCATCTCAGTAGGGTGGAAGGTTATGTGGTGTTAGACTCAGGTTCAGGTGATCTGACCAAGCCACTTAGAGAACCTAGTAACCCACCTGTTGAAAACACTCCAAATTTTACTATTATATCATTTGATTAAGATGGGTCACAACCTTCGAGGTTTTTTTTTTTTGGATGCCCGGTGGTTTTCGCGACTTCCAATGTTTTTCATGGACTTTATATGCAGTGATGAATGGAAGTCTTGGTTGTTGCTGGAGGTTTTTGGGCTTTCTCTTGGTTTTCTCAACATCTCCTTTGCGAGACTAGTTTTGGTACATGGTTACTATGGTGCATCTTCTAGAAATGCATACTGTGGTGCATCTTCTGGAAATTCATACTATGGCTCATCCTCTGGTATATGCTTAATTCTTTTGGTATATGGGCACTATGATGCATCTTCTAGTATATGGTCAAATGTATTTGGTATATGGGCATTGTGGTGCATTTTTTTCTAATTTTATAGCAATGACAAGCAGATGGTTTCATGACAAGCTTTCTTTGTTAGTCATCATCCAAGTTTGGCATGGGCCCTTAAGGTGTTGGATCTTATGGATTTGTCATAATCCAATTGTAATTTCTTCCTATTGCATATGTTGGTTTATAAATGGTGTCTCTTTGTTATGTGGTTCTAGAAAATATTTTCCATATATTTGTCCTTACACTTAGTTCTTGCCTTTAGCTCTTATGCTCTAGTCTCTTGGTAGTTGGCATTGTGTGGTTTTTGGTGTTGGTTCCTATTGTAGTTTTGAGGAGTTCTATGCTCTTGTGTTGATATCTTTTGCAATGTTTGGAAATCTGGTCTCATTGTATACTCCTTTTTATTAATGAAAATCCTTTGCACCAGTTCACAAAGAAAGAGAGGAGAGGAGTCACACATTCATTGTTTTTTTCTTTTTCTATGTCAATGAGTAGATCATTCTCGATATTCTAATGTGGCTTTGGACGAGACGATAGTTGTTGTCATTTGCCTCATTGTGGAATTCCTCCATATGAACTTTGAGAAGGCTAAGGGGATGTGTCCATGGTGTCGAAGGAATAATAGTCTAAGAGGAAAGACAAACCAATTGAAGTTAAATTTCCCAAATTTTAGAATCAGCTGATGTGCATATAGACTAGAAGATTGGGAACTTGTGACAACTTTATTTGTGTGGAGTCCTAAATTTTGGGAGCAAATTTGGTTGTTAGTGGAACTTCATTTGTCACAATAAGTCATCAATTGAATCTCTAGTCAACTAATCATGATTTCATCGCTTTCAAATGTTTGTTATGTTTTGTGGAGTTTTGTATAATCCACATTTATTTGTTGATGTTAGTAAAGGGTGTGGGCTTCTATTTGGGGATGTTTTTAATTCCAGATGTTGCTAGGTGGGGAGAAGGTTTGATGCTACAACATCCTAGAATTTGATGCATCCCTAAGAGCCAATGACCAAAGTAAATCCTAGTCCTCAACACATGCCTCTCAACCTGCCTTTGAAACCCACATAGCGAGATAAGAGACCCCAAAAGCACAACAATAGCTTAAGGAGGAACTAAATTTATGGCCAAAATAACAAGAGGAGGCCCATTTGAGGAGTCAAATGAGACCCTCCTAAAAATGAGAAAGACTTGAAATTATCAACATTGTTAAAGTCAATTCCTTCCAAAACAAGAGATGTTTGGTGTCAAGGGAAATTCTAAGCTTGAGTTTGCCTTAACCAAAAGGAATTGTAGTGGAGCCAAGGGGACAATTCAAATGCTAATCATAGATATAGGTGATGATTATGAGGGGTGTGTGAGGGTGGTTGGAGGGTCTTATCAATTGTCCCCCATCAACAACATGGTTTGCATCCACATCTTTGTCCACTGCTTGCCTCATGTTAATGCCATAAATGAGTTCTAGGAGGAAATTACATGATGGATTGTCCATAAATCTTAGATTTGAATCATAGAAACTCAATTTTCTCTTCTACTGCAAGGTCTGTTAATTGGTTCACTCTTGGATATAGTACTTAAGGATTTGAAAGTAAGAAATTGAAGCCACTCTATCTTTCTTGTATCAAAATCACTTCAAGATGGATTTTAATTAATGATATTGTGAGAGATATCTAATACTCTCTAATGAGTCCCTAAACACTATCAATTTTATGACTTTAATGTTATTTGCAAGATTCAATCCTTACAACAAAACTTATGTTTTTACTACATTATTAGTAATTACCCCTAAGCTTTAAGCATATGAGCAAAAATTGTCTCTCATAATTTGAATATAACCCCACACCTACCACCCCTTACCACCCCTTACATAGTTATTCAAAATAAAAAAAATTGAATATAACCTCACACCTACCACCCCACCCCTTCCATAGTTACTAAAAATAAAAAAATATTTTTGAAAGATAAAGTGATGAGAGCCATGGATGGAAAATATCAAAGCTCATATATTTAAAGTTATAGGTAAAGTGGTGGGGCCCTTCATAGTGGGAGTTACAAAAAGAATTAAAGTCCAAAGGCAAAGTGGTGGAACCCCTTCATAGTGAGAGATATTAACAATATGATAAGGAATTTGTGATAAATTCAGTTCTTTTAAATAGTTAAAAATAAATTAAAAAATTTGATTTTAAAATTTAAAAAAAATAATAATTTTCTATTATAACAAAAATGAAAATTAATTCGTGATAAATTCAATCTTTTTAATCAGTAAAAACTAAACTAAAAAATATAATTTTGAAATTTTAACAAGTTTAATTTCTATAATAAAACATTTTTATAATATATAAATATAGATTTATTTTTTATTATAAAATAATTTTATAATCAAGAAATGGTATAATTACACAAATTTACTTTTTTATCCCAGAGCAATTATGACCGAAGAAATAAATGTAATTTCATGAAACTATGTTATCCCTGAGAAAAAAGTGTACTCTGCATGTTTTATGTTATTTTTTCTTTTTTGGTTTATATGACCCAGAAATAGTGTCTTCCACATTGAATCTGAACAATGTGATCTGAACATTCTACATTTTTCCACCTGTTTCAACTTCATTTAGAATTTTGCCAAAGAAACCATGATCAAACCTTAGTTTAGAGCTACTCGCACAATTCAAACCTTGAACAATGCTTTAAAAAAGTAGCGGGATCCAAAACTGTGACCCTGATGTTTCAGAGATTTACTTTTCTCATTCGTCACAGACAGTTGGAACCCAATGTGGGAAGCGGGATCCAAAACTGTGACCCTGATGTTTCAGAGATTTACTTTTCTCATTCGGCACAGACAGTTGTGACCCCTGGAAAGGGTTTTTATATTGTGCGTGATATCATCACTAACTATAGATGAGGATGTAGTTCAGATATCAAAATTTTCCCACCAGGTGAGACTCGGGATAGGCTTCCACTATCAGGAGGACTCATATAAATGCAGATTGGTCCATTGTCTTGTACAGACAATTCAGTAATGATATGCTGATCTTCACTGCTTATTATCCCGTTTAAAGTGGACACTGCACTGCTCAGCTCTGTTCCAAAGACAAAATTTTGAACTCCACGGCTGTACAAAATCACGTGAAAGATCGTCTCACTATATAATTATTTGATATGTGGGTAAGGCGTTCTGCACCAGTAAAGTTGGAAGAAGAATATGAAGAGGGGGCAGACTCTAACAGTGCTTTGTTTTTAAAATCAAAATGGGAGTTGAAAATATGGCAAAAGAGAAAGCCATCGCAAAGGAAATAGTTATAAAGAGATAAAATTGAGCCCTCCATGGTTTACTTCCTTCTCTGAGAGAGTGCATCTCTAATATCATGGAAGACACGGTGCTCATGCAGCCGGGCAGACCCAGCTGAAAGGATTCCATTAATAACTTCATACTGTGATCTGGAGTCTGCAATTAAAATAAAACCCACAGTTTATCCAGATGTTCTGCAAGATCATAATCTCAGAATTAAAAACTATCCCCATGCTAGCTCGTTTGGTATAATTTAGGTGGAATTTAATTTAATTTAGTTTCATCCAGTTTTTTTTTTAAAAACCAAACATTACAGCATCAGCATTAGGACTTACTCTGCATTGGTAAAGAGCCATGCCAGCCTCCGCAATGACTGCCACCAAGTTGGCGAGGAAGGTGCCAAGTGGAAACCATTTGAAACGCGGGCGGGAACCGATGGTTATACCTTGGCCATTGAGTTTTGAGAGAAACCAGCGCATCCAGGTTCCCAAAGGCCCCACTGCGCAGCCCATCCATAGCTTTCTCCTTGTTGGATTATGAACGTCTAAAATAGACAGAACTGCTGACCCTATCCACATCAATGAACTAGCCAGAATAAAGATGCACTGCACCTTGTAGTCCCTGTTCTCAGAGCTCCTCTGTGGTAGATCGTTGTGAAACGCCAGCTTTTTCAGAAGCTTGGCTATTTGCATGCCATCCAAGAAGGACATCTGTGCTAGCTTAGTTCCTGTATTATCATTGCTTTTAATTAGCTGATGACAAACTTGACCATTCACCTGTCATTAATCTTCTTGCCTCTTCACATGTTAGAACTAGCCAATTGATATTCATCCTTTTCCCTCATTTATTTATAACTATATGAACTTAGTCACTTCTTACAAGTAACCGCTTCACATGTTCCAAGTAGCTCTTTGATATTTATCTTATTTTCTGATTGAATCACGAGGATTTTAACTTCAAATTTCGTGGCTGTTTATATAATACTTCATATCATGGCGATCACCATTTGGGCTGCCTGCACACGGTAGGCTTTATTTCCTGATCTATTTATAATTATAATTATATGTATATAAAAAAAAATTGATTTCATATTGATTGCAGATTCCATGCCTACAATAAAAATGGAACAACACTGTTTATGTGGTGTTTATTGATGAAATTCAAAGTATTAACTTGAGAAAAATTGCAGAAGAGGGATTGGGAGGGGCCTGGAAAATGTGTTTTGCAAATTCTATGCATCCATTGAAAATGGAGCAAAGCTGTTTATGTGGGGTTTATTCATGAACAAAGTATTAACTTGGGATAAATTGCAGAATAGGGATTGAGAAGGCATATAAAATGAGTTTTTCACAAATTCACTGAGAAGACAAATGGTCATTTGATTGTGGATTCTGATTATTCAAAACAGGTGTGGCTAGAAGTGGAGGTCCTAAGAGAATTGAAAAATGTCTAGTTAGAAGATTCCACTGAAGTAGCTTTGAGGAATTGGACACAGAATCCATAAAGAAAAGCGTTTAAAACTCTTCCATTCATAGTGACATGAGCATATGGTTGGCTAGGGAGATTTCAAATTTTGAATAAAAACACATTCCTCCATAAGTGTGCAGTCAATGGGACATATTGAGTTATTTTCCATAAGACAAGGAAGAAAACTCAGTGAGGGTGGTGAACATAGAAGAAATTGATAGGAGCTTTCCTTGGGCTTTATTTGATGGGATGTCAAAAGGGAATCTTGATCTCTGTGAGGCAGAGAGATCCTAATTTCTAAATATAATCATTCCAATAAGTTTAGGGCAGAATTGAGGGAGGAGTCACAAAATTATGTAGAATTAATGGCACTAAAACTAGTATTAGTGTTTGCAAATGATAAAGAAATTAATAATTTATAGGCGTTTGGTGATTTTCAAGTTGTTATTAGATGGATAAAAGATGAACAAATATGTCACAATGTGTTTCAAATTGTGTCTTAGAAGAGGTCAAATGTTTGAGACTGTTTTTTAATCATCTTGCTCTTCAGCATGTATACACAGACAGAAATATAAACACTAATAGTTTATACAAAACTGAAATTCTGATATAACATGGTATTGGGATGATAACAGAAAATAGAAATGAAGAGATTTCAGAATATTATTACCTTCATTTTCATTAAATAATACCACAGCAAAAAATGCTCTTTCAAAAGTTTTTTTAATCTCTAATCAAAGTTCACTCTTTAACAAATTTAATCATAATATTCAATTCTATTCTTAGATATTAAAGATATTAAAGTCATATCTCTAGCGTGGAAAGGATATCCATTCTTAGTGAATAAGTGAAGCTTTTTTCCTTGATATACTAGATCAAGTGAAACTAAAAAACAACTTTATATTTTAAAAAAATTTAGAAGGCCTCAAATAAAAGCAATTAACAAAAAAAATGCTTGAAAAACATCATGGGTAATGCAAATGAAAGCAATTAACCAAAAAAATCCTTGAAAAAACATCTGGATGATGCAATTTTGCAACATTTTCAAAGAACTAATAAAATTATAATATTTTCCCTTTGCAAAGAAATGAGAATAAAGCAAATGGCCAGAATCTGCAATTTACATAAACTCAGAAACTCAGGGAAAGAGAAAAATAAATTGATTAGTCTTCTTTAATGCTGTAGATTGCCTTATTTTCTCTTAATGCAATTACAAATGACCAACTTACCAATAAATAAGGCACATATGCCCTGTAAAACATAGCCATGGGTGATGGCTGATATGACTGACTGGTTCCACGAAGAGAATGTTGTAATACTTCCCATGAGACCTGTGCTCAGACCTATCGCCAACAACGGTGATATATCCGTTATTTCTTTCTTCAGAATTGATCCCACCCAGCCCATGAAGAAACAGCCCACCTGTTCTCGCTCACTGACAACAATGTTAGTCCAGCCCTTTCCCCATCATCTCAAATCTGTGGTAGCTTCAATTCAACATGGGTAACGAAATTACATGAGCAAGTTTTTACCATATTAACAGGGAGATCGATGAATAGCGGACTGTTGCTTGCAGTTAAGCCTGCAATGTCGGGTCCTAATAAGATTTCCAAGCCGAACCTGATCATCACCTGTCAATTCGTTCAATGTGAGAAAACGCAAGCGCCCAAATATACAGTTCAAGTTACAGTCAGAAATTTCAGAACAGTATAATTAGCATGAAAAAATGTTGGAAAGGCCATGAGTGTTGACTTTAAGCTCACCCCAAGAATGCTAAACGTGGTGGCTTTTCTTCGCGGTACTCTGAAACCAGCAATCTTCAATGTTATTATTCATGTCAGGAATAATTAGAGAGAGCATAATCAGGACATAGGTGTTTGTGGCATCTTCATATTCAAATAACCCGTATATAACTATTTTAAATACAGAACTATTAAATACAGATTTAATATAGGCGGAGAGGGATCCAATTAGCCTTTAAGCTCAATGAACATTTTCACCCCATTGTCAAGTCATACTCTGCTACTTCAGAAAAAAAAATACCTCATTTCATAACTCATTTCAGCAGAGTATGCATACAGGATATTTCATCCCATCAGGGCCAGGGCCAGGGCCAAGTGAGGAGGAATTTAACAGAATAGATTCGCAATGGTGGCATCTCAGCGGAGAGAACTTTTCAAATGTAAAAAGAAGAACTAAACAAGAGAGAGATATTCGAATCTGTAAACAGATCCCTAATTTGGCAGAAACCTAACCTGATCACCTGCCTGTAAATTCCTTAATTCATCACTGGCTGGCATCAACTGTAGGGAGCATGCGGTCATGGGTACTGGCGCAAGAGACGACGTGGTTGAAGGAACCGGAACAATGTACTGCGGTGATCCGGTCGCATCGCCGAGCCTTCTGCTGCCTGCCATCGACACTGTATTACTGTGCTTGAACCTGTGCTGGTTGCATACTACTTCAGCCCCATTGACAAAACAAATTGTGAGACAGTTGTGTACAAACCACGCATCCTCTGGCTCCAATCCATTAAATTGCTACTCTTACTTGAGCAACAATTAATGCATGCAACAGACTCCTTTTATGAGTTCTGAGAATTGATGCATGCAGTGCAGTTTTACATGACGCCATGAAAATACCTGTAAATAGCTATGCTTGTTGTTCTCGACACCAGCTCGGAAAAGGCTCATGACTCTATGATCCTGCCTTGACCCAGATTGACGGGGATCTTATAATGATTTGAAATTTGTTTTATTAAAAAAAAATTGATACTGAAATATCTTTAAAAGAAAGAAAAGTTGATACTGAAATATATTTTTTTTAAATTACAGTTATACTGAAATATTTTTTTTTAAGAGTAAAAATCAATATCAATAAAGTAAAAAGTACCATACTATCAATATATCTATAATGTTGCCTTTATCAAGATTGATGAGAACTGTTATAATAATCTGATTTTTTTTTTTTTTTTTTATATTAGGGGCTGAAATGAGTTATGATTTTAAGATATTTAATTAGGTATCCGTGGTATTGTAATAAAGGTTTCTTAAAAGCATTTTTTTTTTCAAATAAAAAGATAAACATGAATTTTTTTTATGGCTACATCGTTTGACCATGAAAAAAAGGAAGGCATCCCTGTTCTTGGTCGGGAAAAAGCTCTTCAACGGCATCTTTTTCGTTATTTAAAAGCATGTTTTTTTTTTTCAAATAAAAAGATAAACATGAATTTTTTACTTTTCCAAATAGAAAAATAAAGGCTTGATTAGGATTTTGAGTAATATCTATCTATTATATTAGGTTAAACATTGAATACGAATAATAATAAGAACATAGCCAAAGTTATAATGGTCATGTTCTATGGTTAAAGCATTAAAGCTTAAAAATAATCAGAATCAAAACAATAAAAGGCGAAAACATTAGGTATCTTTATCCATTCACTTGATTTAACTTAATTTTGTGAAGTTCAATAATTTCAATTTTTTTTTTATAGAAATTTAGTTGAATTTGCCATTAAATTACTTGGTTGCAGAGGAGGTTTTATTTAATAGGGCAGAATAACTATGAAGACAAAAGCATAAAAGATGTTTGAGACTCTTGAAGGTCTACCACTAAGAGCCTTTGCCTTTGGAACTCAATATTAAGGAGAGCCCATTGTTTACACATAAGAAGTCAATAATTTGTTGGAAAGGGTTATGTGATTTTCTAGTTTTTTATATTTCTATTATTATTACATTATTATTATTTACATTTGGCTGATATTTCACTATGTTTATTTAGACATGGTATTTTGTTTATTTAGACGTGGTTGATTCTGATCCAGGTGGATATTGGTGGCCACCTCTCTATTCCACATGGACCCCACCATTGTTTCTTTCATGTTTTCAGTTTCCTTAATTGTAGCACATTCTACTATTTTTGGCAGTTTTTTGGGTCCTCAACTTCTAGAGCCATAAACAACATTTTTTGGAAATATTCTTCCAAGTGATTTCATTGAAATCACGTTCTTAAACGATGTATCATGCCCGTCAATCAAAGATAATAACGATGTATCATGCGTGTCAAACAAAGATAATATGACCAAGTTACGACCTCGGGAAGTTGGCTGCCCAACTAGCCCCAACTTGGCTGCCCAACTAACCCCAACGGCACCCATAAACCCATAAACTCTTGGTGTTACGTCTCCTCGTGTTAGGGTTTTAGTTGTTTATTGTTTTCTCTTATTGTTCAATAATAAAAAGGCTCTTGAGCCTCATTGTATGGCCCGAGCTAGTCTCATTTCCATTCTGTTTGTAAGCATATTTCATTATTTAATATTAATGAAAGATAGTGTTATTTCTGCTCAATCTCTGTATTTATGGTTATATGTGTAATTTGTTGTGTTCCTATGGATCACATTCATTAAGATTGATATTAACTATGTGTGTGTTTAAATTCGGATGAGATTTGTTAAGATTGATATTAACTATGTGTGTGTGTGTTTTTTAGTTTATAAGTTCAAAATTTATTTTAGTTGATGAAATGAGAAATTTATTTTAGTTGATGAAATGAGAGACTTAAGGAAATTGTCTTAACAATGAAAGGGGATATTAGTTTTGTTATAACTATTATTAATTAAAAAATATATTTTAATTTTATAGAAAGACTTCAAATTATTTTAATTTGTTAGGAGTCCATGTTCTTTGAAATTTATTTTAGTGGGTCAAATGAGAGACTTAAGGAAGTTGTCTTAACAATGAAAGAGGATATCAATTTTGTTATAATTATTATTAATTAGAATTATATTTTAATTTTATAGAAAGAGTTCAAATTATTTTAATTTGTTAGGAGTCCATGTTCCTTAGAGATAAGTTAAATTTTTAAGAGTGAAAATTTATTTTTATAAGGTACTAATAAGATATTTTAGTTATCTGATTTTCTTGAAATAATAGTGATGAGTTAGTTTATATTATCAATACTAATAACAAATTATAATTATTTTTACCCATTAACAAATGAGTTATGATAGGTTTTATCACATACTTAAAAAAAAATTGTACTATATTACTTTTAAAATATAAATAAAAGTAGTTGTTTGTGTTTTGGATATTCATTTTAATTGTTGAAATGACAGGAGTGAGTTGTTTTAATGCTAAAAATGGATATTTGTTTTGTGATAATTATTATTAATTAAAAATTATATTTTAATTTTATAGAAATATTTTATTAATATTTTAAATTTGTTAAGAAATTATGTTTTTTTTAAATAAGTACATAAGTTAACCCTTAGAGTGAAATTCTAAAATGGGCAATTTATTAAAAAATAAAAATATTATATTTTAAAATATTATATTCTATATCTAGAATCCAAAAAAAACAACCATAAATAAACTATTTTAAAATGGGAAAGATGAGAAAGGTGTTTACGTCATTCCTTGTTCTTGTGGGACTCCATATATTGGTGAAATTGGTCGATCAATAAATCAAAGGATTTATGAGCAGGCTGTTGACATCAAGAACATGCAGAAAAGACAAATCATCACATGGCTAGGGTCATTGTAAGGATTGACCATTTTCATTATTGTAAATTTAGGGAGGCTTTGGAAATTGAAAAAAATGGCTATAAATATGAAAAGAGACGATAGTTGGAGTATCAACAGAGGTTGGATCCCTACTCTATTTTTCTAGGTCTTTTTTTTTTCAAGTTTGACTTTATTTTGGTTGATAAACTTTATTATTAATTTTGATTAAAAGTTTTTATTTTTATTTTTATTTTTTTAGAGTATGCCCAGGTGATTATGGGTTTCTTTTCTTTATATGTATTGTTTGGTAATATTATTATTATAACCAATTTTATTAATAATATTATTTATAATATTAAAATTTTATTACTAATTATTTTTAATAATGTTATTTATAATAAATTTATTTTGAAAATTTACGACTACCTCTCATGGAAATGGTCATAGATGAATGACTTACTTAACGCAGTTGAATCCCAAAAAATGATATCTAATATTATTTATAATAATAAATTTTTTATTACTATTTTTTTTTAGTGTGGTTCACAAACACCCTGGTCAATGAGTGGTCACTACATCCATGGAAAAAACTGGGCTAATCGCCCCTCAGACTACTGGCAAGACCTAACCCCAAGGGCTTGGGGCAGAATTGACCCTATGACCTCCCGATGGCGAGGTACGGTTTTTGACCAACTGAGCTAACCCTTGGGGCTAAATTATTTTTACTAATATTACTTATAATAAATTTATTTTGAACAATTTCTTTCAATAAGTTTATAAATATTATAGATAAATATTTCTTTCTATAATTTTATAAATATTATTTATAATTAAATTTATTTTGAATAAATTATTTCTTTTTATAAATTAATGTTTATTTTATTAATATTAATAACAGTTCTTGAGTTAAACTAGCGATTATAATCTAATGGCTAGTTAGTTTTTCTCTACATCTATTTATTTCGATACCTGGAATAGACCAACTAGTTAGCTTTCCTCTACATCTATTTATTTCTATGCCTAGATCGGGTTCCTCATCTTCTCTTGAAGATGAACCACACTAGTTGGTTCGAAACACGTCGACGAGATTTTCTCCTATGTGATTTTCACCAAAATATTTTTTGTCAAACTCTTTTACTTTAATTATTACTTTATTTTATTTTATTTGTTATGTAATTTGACCAAGTCAAAATGTTAAACAAGACTACCATACTAGAGTGTCTTTGGGCTCAATGAATGTAGGTCCATAACTCCAGATTTAACAAGCACCAAGAGGGATTAAATCCCTTTGCATCTCAAGAAATTTGATCCTTCTTGACTTCGTAGATCCATAACTTCGGGTCTACCAAGCACCAAAGTAATCAAATCTTTTTGCATCTCAATACATTTGTACTTGGTAGATCCGGAGTTAAGATAATCCCTCTCTACTTGGTAGATCAGGAACTAAGATAGATCTAGGTTCATTAAATTAAATTATAATTATAATTATTAATATTATATTTTTTATTGTATTTTATTTTATTTTTATTTTTATTTTGTTTTGACCTAGTCAAATTTATTGCATAACATAACATTACATTACATTACATGTGCAAAAGAACATGTTAGCGTAATAAATATATTTTAATCATATATTAATTTTAACATGTTAACTTAACAAATATATTTTAATCATATATTAAATTTTTAATTAAATTATGATTTGAAAACCTAATTTTAATAAAATTATATATATATTAATGTAACAACTATTTGTTTAACATTTAAAAATGAAACAAATCATGGTTTAGAGAACTTCATTACCCGTTGTTTTGACATTTTTTATTATTTAAAAGTTTGAATATATTTAATGGACAAATTTACTCATGAAAAATCATTTATATGTCAAATTATACTCCATCCCTGATGGTCAATGCTATGACATTGAAATCCACATAAAAATCTAGAATTGTGAAAGCTAATGACATTCAAATCTCTTGTTAAACACAAATATGATACCAAAGTTTAACAAAAGTTCTCCATCTCAATATAATTTAAATATGGAAACAAAGATAGAATATATGGATTTTGAAAATTTAATACTCATTTCAACTTGGGGCCATAGCAATGCCAAGAGTGGCATATTTGGGACCATCTCCCCGCCAGGGGGAAACCAAATGTTCCCTTAATGAAAGCATGAGTCTAATAGTACTTAGTCCATGACAATTGCAAGAGAAGATTGCAAAAAAATTGTTAACAAAGTTACAAAAATGTCTGTGATTGCCTGCATGATTGTTGTGCATAAATGTTTAAAGAGACGGAGCAAGAAAAACACTAATTATCTGGTCAAACCGCATTCTTTCTTTTGGATCTTGGGGAGACCTCTTGTTCCTTTTTCACTATTTTCTAAGCATTTTCCTCTTTTGACTTCTCCTCCATAATGAAGTAGCCATACAAGCTTGATTCTCGCTCATCTAGTTCCTTCTTTGCATTATGGCCCATGTGGCTTTGAAGTTGGATATCATGTACCATGAGAGAAGGGGAGTGTCATGGAGGAGAGAAGGAATGGGTGTTAGATCCATCTTCAAAACTAGAGGAAGAAGGTGAAAGAGGGATAGGTGGAAAGGAAATGCTAAAGCATATAGAAAGATGTTACAAAGATTGGAGAATGTTGCTAACTTAAGAATTGCTTCCACCATCTTCTGGTTCGCCCCTTCTCTGGCTTACTCATGTTTCCATGGATGATGAGCCAGAAAATTTATAATAGCCTAATGCCCATCACCTATGTGTATCCTCTCATCGAATTCTAGCTAAAAGATTGTGCGACAAATATGAGCCAAAATTTCTGGATCAAAGAGCTTTGCATTCTTTTCAATCCATGAATTTCGAGGGGGGTGCCATCGACCACCACCACAAGCACCACTTGGGGCTCTTCTAGGCTCTCGAATCATTGTTATAGGATGAGGGATGTAGAGAGTGAAGCCAAGGTGATTGAGAACAATGTCAATAGGGATGAGAGAATGACAAAGCCAAACAAGGAGAGTGCAGGGTATGGAATGAGACAAAGGAGGGTCATGTAGCCAGTGAATTCACTAATGCCAAGAGGGAGGAAGACAAAATTAATGGAGCATGAGAGTGAAGTACAAAGAAACCACAAGGTGGATGCATAGCGAGATATATGGATGGTTCGAGGGTATTTTCTTAGTTGTTGAACTAAGGGCATTCAAGGTGCATGGATGCCACTTTTTGCTTGCTTTCATGTCTGTGTTTAAAGCTTCTGCTGACAAAATGTTGTAGTCGATGTGCCACCGAGATTTTGGAGGATAAATGAAAGTTACATAACTTCAAATTTTCTTTTCAAAACAAGGATTTTTAATTGGAGAATAGATGCATTGTTTTATGGCATATTATCTTCGATTATATGTCATCTTCTACTTTTAGGATGAGAGGACCTTAGATCGGAGTTCCTTTTCCATTCTACCTCTTCTCTTTCACCTGCTTCTTTACATTTTTGATGCAACACCACCTCCTGTATCATCGTTAGCTAACGAAGTGGCTGCTCTACCCATAAAGAAATGAAAATCTTTGGAAAAAAAATGTTTCATGTACATACCAAACCCTAACATTGCGAAACAGACATAATGAATATATTTTAATCATATATTATTTTTTTAATTAAATTATGATTTGAAAAACCATTGTTAATAAAATTATGTATATTAAATGTAACATCCATTTTTTTGAAAATTTTGTTAATAATTTTATTAAGAATGGAATTTAAAAGTGAAACAAATCATGATCTCGAGAACTTGATTACCAATTGTTTAGACATTTTTTATTATGAAAAAAATTGAATATATTTAATGGACAAATTTACTTGTGAAAACAATTTATCTATCAAATTATACTCCAACCCTGCTTGTCATTGTTGTGACATTGAAATCCACATCAAAATCCACGACTGTGAATGCTAATAACATTCCAATCTCATGTTAAACAATAATATTGTACAAAATTTTACTAAATTCCTTTGTCTTGATTGGACTTTAAATATGAGAACAAAGACAAAAAGAGGGTTTTCAAAAATTTAATACTCATTTCAAATAAATTTGCAATGACAAATGGAAATTGCATAACTTGAAATTTTCTTTTCAAAACAAGGATTTGCAATTTGAGAATAGATGCATTATTCTATGGCATATTATTTCAGGTTGTATCTCATCTTTTACTTTCATGATTAGAGGAGCTTTGCTCGGAGTTCTTTTTTGCCTCTTCTTTTTTTCTTGTTACTTTACATTGTTGATGTGACACCACCTTTGGTATTACACCATCAGTACCCAACGAAGTGGCCAATTGACGCACCGATGTTATGTAACTCCTTTGCTACCTGCATAAATAAAGAAACAAATCTTAACATCTTTTTAGAAAAAAATATTTCACACACATACAAAACCTTAGCATTGCTCAACAAACCTAACAAATATATTTTAATCATAAGTTAATTTTTTAATTAAATTAAAATTTGAAAAATCATTTTTAATCAAATTATATATATTAAGTGTAGCATCCATTTGTTTGACCATCTGAACATTTTTTTAATCATTTTATTAAGAGTAGAATTCAAAAATAAACAAAATAGTCCACATAATTTCATTACCATTTGTTTTGACATTTTCCATTATCAAAGATATTGAATATATTTAATGGAAAAACAAAAATAATTTATCTTTCAAATTCTACCCATCCCTATTCATGAGTGTTATGACATTGGAATCCACATAAAAATCTAGGGCCCTTGAAGATTATAACATTCAAATCTCATGTTAAACACAAATGGTGTACCGAAGTTTTTGCTAAAGTCCTAAGTCTCGACTAGACTTCAAATATGAAAACAAAGACAAAAACAGGGTTTTCGAAAATTTAATATTCATTTCAAATAAATCCGCAACGACAAATGGGAGTTACATAGCTCAAAATGTTCTTTTCAAAACAAGGATTTTCAATTGGAGAACAAATGCATTATTCTATGGCACTTATCTCTGATTGTATGTCATCTTCTACTTTTAGGATGAGAGAACCTTTGCTCGGAGTTTTTTTCCTCATGTTCCAAATAACTTCATTATCATTTTTTTAATATTTGCCATTATTAGAAAATTTGAATATATTTAATGAGTAATTTTTCTCATTAAAATGATTTATTGGTCAAATTTTACTCCACCCCTGCTCATCAATGCTATAACATTGAAATCCACATCAAAATCTAGGACTGTGAGAGCTAATAACATTCAAATCCCATGTTAAGCACGAATATTGTGCCAAAGTTTTATTAATGTCCTTGGTCTCGACTGGACTTTAAATATGAAATCAATCAATGCTATAACATTGAAATCCACATCAAAATCTAGGACTGTGAGAGCTAATAACATTCAAATCCCATGTTAAGCACGAATATTGTGCCAAAGTTTTATTAATGTCCTTGGTCTCGACTGGACTTTAAATATGAAATCAAAGATGGAAATAAGGTTTTTGAAATTTTAAAAAATGTTTCATGTACATACAAAACCCTAACATTGCCAAACAATCATACTGCGAATCTTGAAATGATATTTTAGAGAATGTGAGACTGCATATTAAGCTTGAGTCCCGCCAAGGTCGTCTAACAAAGATCTAGTCTGGCATAATTCCCCCCTTTAAATAGACTATGTTCCACATGAATGCCATGGGTCAATATCATGTATTCTAATAAACCCGAAGCTTAAAACCATAGGTAACTTGAGATTATTTTATTTTCATTTTATGTTTATGTAATTTGATGGAGTCAAAATGTATAAGGATGGGACAAGACATGCAATTACAACATCTCTATAGTACTCGGTTAGAGAGTGCCTCTTGGCACAGCGGGCCTAAATCCATCTTAACTCCGAATGTACCAAGTGCCAAGAGGGATTAAATCTATTTTCACTTCAAAAGAGGTTTTTATCTCGAGAGATTTGATCACTCTCGGCGCTTGGTAGATCTAAAGTTAAAATAGATCTAAGTTGACTTAAATATTAATTATAATTAATTATAAATATAAATATAATTAAATTATTAATTTTTTATTATATGTTATTTTATTTTTATTTTTATTTTATTTTGACATAGTCAAAATGTTTACATGACATTACATTAGAAAACCTCTATAATACTAGGCTGGAGAGCATCTCTCAATACAAAAATAAAATTTATTATTATATATTATGATATTAATTACTGTGATTTTATATCCCTGATGGGGGTGGTGAACAACTGTCACTCCTTAGCGTTTGACATATGACTCTTGGCATAAGGCAAAGGTGGTGGAGGGCAAGTTGACTGCCTTCCTACAACGCAACGGTTAATTCTCCTGAGTCTGCTCGTGTTAAATTTCATTCCTCGCCTACGCGAGATGTTTTATGGGGATCCATGGCATCTGCTGGTGGTTATTTAGTGTGGGGTATGCTACATTGAGAGTGATGGTCGGCTTTCAGTGGGTGAGGAATTGGTTTGCAACTTTGATTTCGTGGGTCATGCCAGTATGGTGGTATGCCTAAATTCAATGCTCCTTCTTTTGTGTGTTTTGTAAGGTAACAATCTCAATCTTACTGCTTTAGGTGAATACTTCCTTTTCACAGATTGCTCAGTTGGTTGCTTGGGTAGAGGTTTGGTTAGTTTTGGGATTTTTTTGGGGGGCCTGGGTAGTTTTGAAGTTTTTCTTTTTGGGTGGTGTTGCACTAACCCTTTATGTGTTGTAAATGGCATTGTGCTAGTGCTACTCAGTGTCCTATAGGGGTTAATTGTTCTTAGTGTGGGTTTCTGGTGTTGGCCATAATTCAGTCCTTTAGCTTCGACTTTGCTTGTTTCTCATGTATGAGTGTTACTGGTCGCAAAATTATCTTTGTTGAACTCTGGTGGCTCTGGCGCCGCTTGGGCTTTTAGAAGTCGAAGTGTTGTGTTATTCCTGTGGGAAGTTGGCTGGTTCTCCACTGGGTTCTCCTAATGAGAGATTGGCAAGAAGTTTTCGTCAAGGTTTGTAGCCATTGTGCAGTGAATTGGGGCAGAGGAGCCTAGAACGGTGGCGTAATTCCGCCTCTCTTGGATAAGGCGTGGAAAGTTGGGCTTTCAGTGGTGGTCAGATGCTTAGCATGTTTCTTGTTGATGGGGGTGTGGAGTTGGGGTTGCCTCGGCAGTGGTGGAAGTAGGTTGGGGCTTGGTGCGAGTCTCTAGTTCTAAGCATGGTTCCCACGATGAAGACTCTCCCCCGCTTCGTGCATCCTATTTATAGGGTTGAAGCTGGATTTTGTTAACCTGCTTGTAAGTTTTCCTATGTTAGCCGGTGCCCAAGGTAGAGGGGTGAGAGTTGTTGTTGTTGGCAGAGGTTGTCATGCAACCTTCAAGTGAAATAAAGCCAGTGGGGCTGGTGAAGTTTGTGGGTGGTGAAGATAGTTAACTGGACTTACGCGTGGTAGAGGTTGCAGGGATTTATTGTAGGGTGAACATGGGGGTGGAAGAAAGGGGGGAAGATCAAGTCATGGTCGTGGATCAATTGCATATGGTCGGGGTGGTGGGATGCGATGTGTGGTCTCTAAGGGTCATGCAGCTGCCATTCGCTTCAGGAGCTCTCCGACGTAGCTGGATATGCTTCAGTCCATCTTGGTTACTTTGGAATCTCATGAAACGGTTCGAAAAGAAGAACATTGTCAGGCCAGGCAGTAACTCCAATAGACAGTAAAACTGATTCGATTTATTTCATTAGGTATGCTATTGTTATATACAAAAGGGTATGACTGGTCAGTTCATCTCCTGATGACTGTTCACATTCCTAATTTAACTATTTACATAAATTCACCCAATCGTGAGGATTAGGTGTCAACATTCCCCCCCTTAATCTGAAGGGATGTTGGTGAGTCCGAGCATCGTTCTGAATCTTTCAAGCTTCTCTCTTCCAAACGCTTTGGTGAAGATGTCTGCAATTTGCTCATTTGTGGAACAATGATGTAGATGGATTTTTTTGGCCTCAACATGATGTCGAATCAGATGATATTTAGTATTGATGTGCTTCGTTCGATCATGGAACTTTGGGTTCTTGGCCAACTTTATTGCAGAGGTATTGTTAATCATGAGTGGAGTTGATTGTACTTGTTTTACCTGCAAATCTTCAAGAATTTTCCTGAGCCACACAATTTCTTTTGTTGCTTCAGCTGCTGCCACGTATTCTGCTTCTATTGTGGAATCTGTTGGAACTAATTGTTTGCGTGATCTCCAGGAGATAGCTCCTGATCCAAGACTCATAGCATATCCTGAAGTAGATACACCAGTTTCTTTGTCTCCATCGAAGTCTAAATCAGAGTATCCGATCAAACTGAAGTCATCCACCTGTGTGTACTTGATTCCAAAGTCTTGAGTTCCCTTCAAGTACTTTAGAACTCTTTTTGCAGCAGACCAATGTCCCTCACAAGGCTTTTGCATAAACCTGGAGAGGATTCCAACAGAAAATGAAATGTCTGGTCTGGTAGTAGTTAGGTAGTTGAAACTTCCTACAAGCTGTCTATACTTTGTTGCATCCTCAAATTCCTTTCCTTCAATAGATGTGAGCTTTAAGTTTTGTTCCATTGGAGTAGTAAGAGGATTGCACTCTGTCATGCCAAACCTGTTCAACAAATCTCCAATGTATTTCTTTTGAGAAAGAAATATGGACTTTGGATGTTGGGTTACTTCAATGCCAAGATAGTAATGAACATAACCCAAATCAGTCATTTCAAGACTTTTCCCCAATTCCTTCTTTATGGATGCAATGTAGCTTTCATTGTTCCCTGTCATTAAAAGATCATCTACATATACCACAAGATATACAACTGTTTTTCCAACTTTCTTGACAAATAAAGTTGCATCATCAATATCAAAATGATTGAAGTTGAGTTTCAGAAGATGCTCAATTAGTTTTTCATACCAGACTCGCAGTGCTTGTTTGAGGCCATACAAGGACTTCACAAGTTTGCATACTTTATGTTCATGTCCTTTCACAACAAATCCTTCAGGATGGGACATAAAAACATTCTCTTTTAGATCTCCATTCAAGAAGGCAGTTTTTACATCCATTTGATGGAATTTCCAACCGTTCTGAGCTGCTAGTGCAAAGAGTGTCCGGATGGTGGCCCATTTTGTTGTGGGGGGAAATTTTCCTCATAATTGACCCCTTCCTTCTGTGCAAAACCTTTGGCCACAAGCCTAGTTTTGTGTTTGTCAAGTGAGCCATCAGCTTTGTACTTGTTCTTGTAGACCCACTTGCAGCCAATTGGTTTGGTTCCAAATGGAGGATCAACCAGCTTCCAAGTGTCGTTCTTTATGAGGGCATCATACTCCTTTTGCATCGCTTCTTTCCATTCATCATGAGAAGCAACTTCTTTAAAGGAAGTTGGTTCAAAATCTGTAGACAAGTTCAATTCACAATCAAAAGAAACATCCATATCAATAGGTGAATTAGAGTCATCTACATCACCTCCATTTTGGCGGTTTGAATTTATAGTTCCTGTTTTTCCAATTTCATCACGATGAACACTTTCAAGTGTCTTCGTCAGCCACTTTGGGGGACCTTTCTGAGATGGTCCAGGCCGCTCTGTTGATTGAGTTGGGACTGAATCAAGATTGAGTCTCCCAATTCTATCAATTACATCACTTAAAGCATCATCCGTTGTTGGAGTTTCATTCGGGGGAGAGTGTTAATCAGAAGAATATTCCACATGTTGATCTAGTATAGGAATCCCCCATTCAAGATGTGGAATCTGATTATCAAATTCTTGAAATGATTTTGTTTTTACGAATCTATCCAAGCGATCAAGTTGCCGCTCAACAACATTGTCAGTTTTGGATGATTCAAGAAAAATTACATCTCTAGATACAACAAAATTTTTATTTACTTCATCATAGATATGGTATGCTTTGGAGGTGTTTGAATGCCCCAGGAAGATACACTTACGAATTCTAACACCAAGTTTGTTTCTATGTACCTTTGGTATCAAAGCATAACAGGTAGAACCAAAGACCCTAAGATGTTTTACCAAAGGAACATGTCCATACCACAATTCATAAGGAGTCTTGTTTCTTATAGCATTAGATGGACATCTATTCTTTATATATGCAACACATAGAACATCATCAGCCCAAAACATTATATTTACATTTTTGAAGAAAAGAATGGATCGTACCATATTCAAGATTGTTCTATTCATTCTTTCAGCTACACCATTCTGTTGGGGATTATAAGGCACAATTGTTTGATGTTTGATCCCATGTTGGCGAAGATAGTTTTCAAATTCATTTGATATATATTTTTTTCCATTATCAGTGCGAATAGACCCAATATGAGATTGTGCATCATTTTCAATCCATTTATGAAAATTCTTGAATGTTTGAAAAGCATCATATTTGTTCTTCAATAAATAAACCCAGCACGTTCTGGTGTAGTCATCAATAAACGTCATGATATATTTATTTCCATTTGTAGAAGAAACAGGCATTGGACCACATAAATCTAAATGAATGAGTTCAAGTTTCCTATGTGCTCTTGAATGTGAATCATGAAAAGACTGTTTGCTATGCTTTCCTAGAATGCAAGCATCACATTGCTTAAGTTTTCTAAGAATTGTAGGCAAACCAGCAACACCATTTTTCTTCAATAAGCGGAGATTGTCATAGTTCAAATGTCCAAATCTAGCATGCCATAATAAACTTGATGGAAGTGTACCTTCTTCATGATGAGAATTGTATGAGAAATGTTGTGCATGAGAAGATGTTCCTTGTAGTTTGAGAAGCCTTTCTTCTTCTATTCCCCTCATGACAAGTGAGTGGTCAGATGCTTTTATTACCTCAAGCTTGCCATCAAACATATGAATGGAGTGACCTTGCTGGCGAATGTGGACCAAGGACATCAAGTTTCTCTTGAGCTGTGGGAGATATAGAACATGATCCAGAACAAAGTCTGGAAGACCAGGCAGTTTAAGCCTAATTGTGCCAAGCCATGATGGCTTGATTTTTCATTGATCTGCAAAGTATACTGCTCCATCAACATTGTCAGTGAAATCTTCAAAAAAATCTTTTCTATGAGACATGTGGCAGGTTGCTCCTGAATTAAGCAACCAATCATTTTTCCAGGAAGAAAGTGAAGCATTAAACAAATCTTCATTTACTCCAATGTTACATTGTGCCTGAACATAGTGAGCGGATTCAGGTGCTTTACCTTTGTTTGTATAATCAATTTTACCTTTATGTTGGTTTCTTTTTTGCTCAATTTTGTCCCATGGTAGCTTGCATGTAGAGGCATCATGTGATCCATTTCTTTTGCAGCGAATGCAATGCAGATCCGCCTTTTCTCCTTAAGAATGTCTGCCCCCCCTGCCTCTGAAATATCTTCCTCTTCCTCTTCGTCCACCTCTTCCTCTTGTAGAATATTGAGCAAGATGCTTTTCTTTATGAGCAAGGCACATAGTCTCTTCAGAAGATTCAGGGGCTGTCTTCTTTCCAAAATCTTTCTCTCTTTCAGCAAAATTTTTCACAAGAGAGTCAAAGGTTATATCTTTAAGATTTCCATTTTCTTGCAATGACTCAAGATAATTGGAGTAAGTAAGATAAAGTTCCTTGAGAAAAAGCAAAAAGAGGAATATCCAATTCAACCTTAATGGATTTGATATCATGCATTATAGACTTTACTTTAGATGCAAGAGAAAGAGGATCATTATTTTTCAGTTCAAGAGTGAAGAGTTTAATCATGAGTTGGACAACTTCAAGTGCAGAATGTGAGTCATAGAGTTATTTCATCTTTTGTAGGGATTCAAAGGCAGTTGAATATGACGAAATATGGCGACTCACCTCTTCATTTGCAGATGCTGTGATTAATGCATAAGATTTGTTGTTCTTGTTTTCCCAAATGACGAGCTCTTTGTCTGAAGTAGGTTGTACTGGGTCATTGTCTCCTTCTTTGACACACACTCATTTCCACAACTCATTGAAGATGAGGGTGTGTTTTATCATCTGGGACCATTCAGGATAGTTCTCCTTGCCAGTGAGAACTATTCCTACCATGGAGATGATTGAATGCATTCTGTAAAAAAACTTTTGCTGATAGAAAAGAATACTTTTGCCAATATACAGTAAAAATGTACTCAAAAGGGCTTTCTCAAAGGGTATTATTGTCCACTAAGACTTCTAAGATAAGGTTTTCATGTACCCATTGAATCACTGTCATCACAACTTCAATACACTAAGAGAAAATGACTTTCAAAATGTATACGACTACCAATAAAACATTCAATGTATATGCAGTATACGACCTCTTTTAAAAAAGGGCTCAATGCACTATGGATGTTCTGCCTCCACCAAATATTCTGCTACAATTTTTTTTATTTTTTTTCTCAGAAATTTGTAGCATCATTAATAAACTCATATCAAGACCGTATTAGACAATACATGATAATTTACCCCACATAAATCTTCAATAATTGCATAACAGAGATACAAGAGGAACCTTCCAAAGAAATTTCCACCATATGTGAAGCAAAGCACGCTGTCCCAGAATGCAGCCACTAGTTCTGACCTTTAAATGTTGCCCACGCACTTATGGCCAACACAGCACCAAAAACAATGTAATACGCACTTGCTGTCCACGAACGCAGCACCAAAAAACAATGTAACACGCACTAGTTAAGCCCAAAAAAAATACGAGTTGAGGAACACAGACCCCTCCATCGCCAACGCCCTTCACAGGGTGATTATCTGCAAGGCTCATTTAGTGTAACAACACCTCGTACTCCAAGCTCTTTCAAGCATTGAACATCTTTAGGGAATGGAACAACACCTAACAAAACAAACTGATCAACCTCATCCCACCATCGAAATTCCGATTCAAACTTGTTCCGAACAACATTAAAAAAGAGTCGGATAAAATAAGACGCGGGCACTTGCTAGACCTCGAGCAATGGCAAAAGTTCGAGTTAGATTTTGAGAAATCGAGTCTGCTCCGATGTCAGTCCTCGAACTGGTAAAAACTTTGTAATTTACAAGCAAGCCATGGCAAAAGGAAAAGAGCCTGCGGAATAAAATGACTGAGTTTTAGATCAATGCAACTTGCTGTTGATCGATGGGGTAGGATTGAGGTGACTGAGCCTACGGAATTCTCCGTGAAGAAGGAGAATAATCTCTGTCAAACGCTCAAGAAACAGTTACCCACTACAGCGACCATTCCGCCAACAATATGGAATATGGACAGATACTATGTCAGAGAGCGTTATGTAAGGACTGAGGCAGCGCTGGTGCGCCAGAGAACGTTATGTAAGGACAGAGGCAGCGCTGGTGCGCCAGAGAGTGTTTTGGACAGATGTCAGTCAGAACAGTGCTCAGGTCAGAACGACAGAGGACAGCGCTCAGTGGACAGTGCTCAGACTAGTGTACAACCCACAGTAGCAAAAAAGAAGGGAGTTACAACTATTTTGAGAACTGGCTCCGATACCATGTTAGGCCAGGCAGTAAATCCAATAGACAGTAAAACTGATTCGATTTATTTCATTAGGTATGCTATTGTTATATACAAAAGGGTGTGACTTCTCAGTTCATCTCCTGATGACTGTTCACATTCCTAATTTAACTATTTACATAAATTCACCCAATCGTGAGGATTAGTTGTCAACAAACATGAGGCCATTATGGCTAAGTTGGAACAACTCTAGTACTTTTAGTGCCACATTCATGAACGAATTGTGGTTGTCTGGCATGGAAAAATATTTTGACTGAGAAAATTGAGAAGCTGGAATCCTGGCTTGCTCACTTTGAACAACATGTTGATTGCCTCTATCGATGACCTCCTCCTCCAAGGACAGGGCTAGATAATCCTGCTTCTATCACTTCAGATGACTAATTATGGTAACTGGTGTCTGTTAGTTCTTTTTGGTTTTGTTATCTAACGCCTATACGGTTGTGGGTCTCCCAGTTGGGTATTTTTCAATTTTTCTATAGTATGGTTATATCATTGGTCAACAAACCTAGTCGAGGTGAGGCCACATGCATTATGACATCCTTGTACATACTTTTTTTATTAATGAAAAATCGTCAACTTACAAATTTCTTTTTATTGTTATTATTATTATTATTATATGTATATAATTATGAATATACTAGCCTAGCTCCATATCAACTCTGGATCTATCAAGTGGCAGGAGAGATCAAATTTCTCAAGGTGCACTTTGAGAGATTTAATCTCCTTATGTGTTTGATATATTCAAATTTATAATGGATCTTTGCTAGTTTAATATGTGTGTAAAGGCTATATTACATAAGAATACCATTCGAAAAACCATGGATTGTAAAACCTAGAGCTCAAAATTTACCAATAGGGAAATATTTATAAGCATTAATTTGTTATAAATTTTAAATTTAAATTTTATTTTAAATAATTTGAATTTTATTATTTTTATTTTATTTGACTGTGCCAAAAAGTTTACATAAAATAACATATCATTACAATATCTCTTCCATACTGAGCTGGAGAGCATCTCTTGGCACAATTATTACTATATTCAATCTTATTATACACTATAAAAGTATAATTATTAACTAGGGTAGTTATATAAATTAAATTGTTATTAAATTCTTATAAACATACGATAATGATAAGCATCAAAACATGATGTATCTTATGTTGCTAAAATACCAAAATAATAATAATAATAAAAGCTAACCAAATTATAAATTTATTTAAATTATTAGTATTATTTACCACAAGGCATAAAATAGATGGTGAGAGGGTAGTATATTAAGGAGCTTCATGGTGTAAAGGTGACCGGTTCGAAACTCCATGGGCAAAAAAGCAAAAATCGAGCCATGCTAAGGGTTGGATTGGCCTAGGTTGAGTGCAATCCTTGGTGATTTTGACAACTTAGATGCCCCTCAATTATGAGTACTCAAGCCATAGGTTAGTTGCGCAATCATCTCAAGACTTAGTATTTAACTTCCATAGAGTAGTATAGAATATTCTTAATAGCATACACAAACCAAAGGTTAAGATTTATTTCCAAAGTAGTTATGCATTTTCCCCTTTTATTTAAATTCATCAATTAAAAGAAATGTCATCTGAACAAGTGCCATATGAAATGAGTTATGATTTTTGGCATGTGGTATTGATAAGTCATGGTATTGGCCCACGATTTTCTAGCAAAGCCTAATAAGAATCTCTATGATAAAGTAAAGGTGAACTTTTATGGTTAAGAATCTTGTTATATTTATTTTAAATGTATATATGTTTAACTTATATGTTAATTATTTTTATCATTAATAATAATAATAATTTTAAATAAAATTATAATATTTATGATTTTTCTTTTTTCGAAACTTGAAACGTATGATGAAGTAAGTGTTTTGATGTTTATTATGAATTGAGGACTATAGACATTTACTCTTATGGAAAAAATAATAGATATTTTTAAATTATATATATATATATATATATATATATATATATATATATATATATATAATTTAACATAATAAGAACTTCTACATAAAATTAAAATAAAATATTTTCATTTTGAAATGAGTTATGGTTTTTTAGCAAGTGGCATTAATAAACCATGGTATTGTAACAAAGCCTAAATTATTATGACACTTACATCCGAGAATTCAATTTGAAACCACATCAAAATAGTCATCAACTAATTAGAAAAAAAAAAAATTACATTTTAAAAGAATTAACAAAAAAAATAATAATTTTCAAAATATTCAGTTTAATATTTTTTTTTTTTTTAAACTTTAATAAACTTCATAGAATCTGTTTAAAAATTTCAAAACTGATTGAAAGTCAAAGCTTTTTTACCAAAATAAAATACAATAAAACATGTCTTTGTCAGGTATAATAAGGTTTGTTACAATACCATGGTTTATTAATATCACATGCCCAAAAAAACCATAACTCATTTCATTTGACACTTGTTCATATGATTTTTGTTTAAATTAATCAATTTAATTAAAAAAGAAAAAAGAGCATAACTACTTTGAAGATAAATCACAACCTTTTATTTGTATATACTAATAAGAATATCCTAGAATACTTCATGGAGGTTAAATATGATCCAGATGGATATTGGTGGCCACCCACTTATTCCACTTGGATTCCCAACATTGTTTTTTTCAGTTTCCTTAATTGTAGCAAAATTTACTATTTTTGGCAGCTTTTCGGGGCCTAAAATTTTGGAGCCGTTTTGAGGTCCTAAAAGATGTTTTCTAGGAAAATTGCGAGACTGAAAAAGTGCTAGAAATTGTTTCATGTATTCATTTTTTGACTCCTCGTGGAGATATTTGAAACACGGTATTATGATAGCCAAACAAAGATCATATGCCAAAGTTACAACCCTAGGAAGTTGGTGGTCCAACTTACCACAACGGAGCCCAAACCATTGGCACTTCATCTCCTAGGGTTAGGGTTTCACACTTCTTTATGATAAAAGGGCCTTCGAACCTCATTGTAACACAGTTTAGAAGGCATGTTGCTATCACACGGAATCAGTCAAGGGTGCGGACACAACTGACCTTCCTAGAAGTCTAAGACATTCTAATGACAAACAAAACAAACTGGAGCTATCCTTCTCTAAACATACATTATGATATGAGAAATCAAGTGTTTCGTTCTTACCTTTGTCCAAACGCTGTTGTAGAAGTCCAAGCTTTGTTGATCCGGATGAGCTCCTCCTTTTCTCCAAAACCTGCAATCACCAACAGTCAAACAATTAAATAGCACCTGATTATAACATAAAACAAAGCATATTCAACACATAGACCAAGGAGTACATGAAATAACCCATAAACAACAAGTTATTGAGAAGAATGGACCAATTTGCATTAAAGGTAATCAAAAGGAACCATTACAACCTAAGCCTTGGTGTTGTGCAAGCTCCTTCCAGGGTCCACAAGAGTCTTCCTCTACTTTGACAAAGCTCACCCACTTCCAAATAGAACAAGTAAAGATGGCAATCTCTCCTCACAAGCTTCTAAATGTGAGTCCTAATTCCTGCAGCATTTACCCTTAGAAATGTATAGCTTTCAACCTCCCTCCTTCTGGCCCAATGCCTGTATTTATAATGCTCAAGAGGAAGTTAATCAGGTCCACCATCAATGGGATAGTCCCCTCTTTGGATGGGATCACTCCCTTATTGATGGGATAAGTTCCTGTTTGGTAGGAGTGCATGAACCATCTGGAGGCGCTCAATACACGTCGAACAACCTTCTAGAATGCTCTAGAAATGACCACAAGTAAGTTTTTGAAGATAAAACTTGCACATTTTAACCTTTTCAGAGGGACGCACCTGCCCCTTTAGATACAGAGTGTCCTTGGACGCAGATCTCACGAACAATAGGTGCGTACCCACAGGCAAGGTTTGAGAGAACCTGCGTACCCAGAGATAAACACATTTATAAAGACTTTCTCTCTTTCTTGGAGTTTGACATGGATAGCAGAGGCATAAGACTTGCTTAAGAGGGTAGTATGATTGTTGATAGAGCCATACCGACTATAAATAGCCATGGTGACATTTTTTAGTGTAACAGATTGCCCCCTAAAGTGCGAAGCCTGGAATAGATTAGGGTTTTGTATTATCTAGGAAGGGTGAAGCGCTTTATCATTTCGAGAATTATCTCGTGGAGAACCTGGTCAGAACCTGCAATTTTCAACACAAAATACATGTATAAGATTATATCATCACTGAGGTAGGCATTCCCATACTCAGATTAAAACTTTAACTAACAGACTAACTACTCTGATACAGGAATGATCTTGCAGTACATCATAATCATAGACTTTTGTAGACACAGTATGGGCGCAGCCATCTGTTTATGATTAGTCTACTTAGATAATGAATACAAAACTCCTCGCAGCCTGGATGGTGGAAACTAGATCCAGGGTCTTCATTTCTACTTCTCGAATTGGTACGATTCTAACCATGCGAATAAATGAGCCGATGTCGAACATGGTAGAAACCACTTGATTACCAGTCGATGATGTAAACTGTTAACAAGCGTGAGAGAGACCACCAGTAATGTCAATGGTTCTCAAAGTACCCAGTACAATCCATGAGATGTGAATGAATGAATTGGTGTCGAACATTTCACGGAATCCTTTGATCGAAAGTCAATGATGTAAACTGACGTCAAAGGCGAGAAACCTGCCATTGATGCATGCAGACTTCAAGGTGCTGACGATTTCTAAGTCATCTCTCTAGATAATGTGCTGATGTCGATAGAAAGTGACCCGTTGCAGGCAAGCCCACAACACGAAATCATTGTTCAAGTTGAAGAAATGTTGCTGTAAGGACTGACTCAGGGATGGTCAAATGGATGACAAGTATTTTGCAGATGAAATTTTTGTTTGCAGACCTCTTGAACACATAACGACACGATAGATGGTTTGGTGCTAAATAACTCAAAGTTAATCCCCGGAACCCGGTTGAAGACTTTCAAAAGTGGTTTGATCAACTGTGAGGTAAAGGATTTCCCAACCCAGGTGAATGAAAAGTGTCGTGTCCAAGAGTGGTAATAAAGTTTCTTCTGAGACAAAAGGTAACAAATAGGCTCATTCTTCTCTCTTTTCCCCCACCATTTCTGGCAAGTACCTCTTAACAAGCTTGAGGAGGATAACATATGCTTGATTATAAGCTCATCCTTCGGATGAGTCCAACCTAGTTTTGGTTCGAACCCTAGGAAGGAGTGGTTCGTTCCTGTTTGTAATTGAACAGGTCCTTTACTGTGAAATGTTTAACGAGCCCAGTATAGGAGAAACTCGGCGTTTTTCAATTTTAGAGAGTCTGAAAAACTTAAGAAGACTCCAAGTTGAACTTTTTCGTAGATTTGTGTCCCTCAAGCCCGAAAAAGTATAAAATAATACCTGGGGGAACCGCTTGATCTTGCGACCAAGGAGTACTTTCATAATTAGTGTCGCTGACCTCAAAAGTAAAAAGCGATCAAGGACACGTCGTTTTATTTCCGTATCGAGTTTGAAACGACAAAAACCCGGCAATCTTTTCCTGATTTTATGGTCAGAAAAGAGCTATAAGGGGACCGTCTTTTAATTCCGTTTTAACGAGTGTAAAAGAAACGCTCGGCAATCTTTTCATTTTTTAGGAGTCAGAAAAGGGCTTAAAAGATGACTCTGAGGTTTCACTTTTTCGTAAGTTTTAACGAGTTCGAAAAAATGATAAAAATGTACTCATGGTTTTCACTTTTTCATAAGTTTTAATGAGTTCGAAAAAGGGATAAAAATGTACTCATATGGCCGACTTTCAATTTAATTTACGAGCAGGAAAAGACGGAAAGAACTCGGCATTTTCATTTGTTTTACGAGAATGAAAGATAGCAAAATAATCTCGGTATTTTCATGAGTTTAACGAGTCTTGAAAATAACTAAAATTGACTCGAAATAGGTTTCATTTTTACAAAAGCTTGAAACAGATAAAAACTATGCTTCAAAGTAGTTTCATTTTTACACAAGCTTGAAACAGAGATAAAACTGTGCTTGATGCCCCCTAAGCATAACTGCTAGAGCGCATGCCCCCCAGCTTCATTTCATTCAACTAGTTGAATGAAAAGAAGGTTGAGTTACGAGATCATTTGAAAGACTCGACCTAAAACTGTAAGAAAATTATGCAAAAAACTGAAATAACTAACCTAAATACTTAACATTTATGAGATCTAGTCAATCTCTCGACTCAAGTAGAGGAGGATTTGTTTCATTGTTTAACGAGCTTGACACATGAAAAGAACTATGCTCGGATTCGGTTTCATGTTTATGCAAGCTTGAAACGAAAAACTATGCTTGTTATAAGTTCGCATGCCCCCAGCATAATGATGCAAAACGAGGTACATGCCCCCCAAGCTTTATTACATTCAATGAGGTGGATGGAATGAAGCTTTACTTTCAAGATCTTGGAAAGACTTGTGGGAGATGTTTCATTTTTTAGTGAGGTTGACACAGGAGAAGAACTATCCTCAAAATCCTTGTTTCATTTTTTAAACGAGCTTGACACAAGATAAGGAACTATGCTCGGAACTACTCTCTACAATCTACCTAACAAAAACTCTACTCTAAAAACCTTGATTCATTTTTTTAACGAGCTTGACACAAGACAAGGAACTATGCTCTAAAATCCTTGATTCATTTTTTAATGAGCTTGACACAAGACAAGGAACTATGCTCATGACTATTCTCTACAATCTACCTAAATATCCTAAAATCTACCTGATTCATTTTTTAATGAGGTTGACTCAGTAAAAGAACTATCCTCATGCTCACTGATTCATTTTTTAACGAGGTTAACACAGGAAAAGAACTATCCTCATGACATCCTGTTTCATTTTTTAACGAGGTTGATACTGGAACAAAACTATCCTCACGGACACCTGTTTCATTTTTTAACGAGGTTGGCACAGGAAAAGGAACTGTCCTCGTGACATTGATCATGGCTTCCAACTGGAAGAAAGACATGTCAATCGAAACACCTTGATCATGGCTTCCAAGAGGTCTTCATCAGAAGGAAGAATAGTTCTCTGGAAGGAACACATGTCAAGGGACTCAAAAGGGATAAGAACATCGTGTTAAAGTAATCCCATAGAGTTTTCCATGTCAATTACCGGATCTAAATCAAAGGAAGATGAGCAAACAGTGAGAGGCTCACTTACATTGGTAACTGAAAACATGGGACCAGTTGCCACATAATTAACCCGTGGCAGGGTAGATACCACTTTAGAATCAGGAACATTTAGGGGTGTCATATTATTGGTAGTTGAGACAAGACTAGTGAACGAAAGCTAGTCTACAGTCACAATACTGCCATTGTGAGGGAAAGACATCACGCGAAAGAGTGTCGATACGACAGCTTTCATTGCATAAACATAGTCTCGCCCAAGGAGTAAATTGAAATCCAAGGGACCTCGAACTACCATAAGATCAATACAGACAGTTTTTCCTTCCAAGGTAATAGAAAAATTAGGAAGGATCCCTAAAGGTTCACTAATGGTTCTGTTAAAAGCTTTCAGATTCTGCGTAATAGGCGCAAGCTGAGGGGAACCCAAAGCTTTCCAAACAGTTGAGGATAAAATACTAACAGAAGCACCTTCATCTACCTGAGTACGATGTATGTCCCTACCACCAGCCTTAACAATGATTTGGAAAGGGATGGAGGAAGGAAGACGAGGTTCTGTCAGTCTATTCCAATCAAAGGAAAAGACCTTAGTGCTTGGAGGGGGTTCTGTAGAAACAGGTGAAATGCCCCCGGGCATAGAAGAATCTGATGTAACAAGAAGAACCTGAGTGGTATGAAGTTCACTCTCTAAATGGAAAGTGGGATCGACCGAATGTGAAATTGAATCAACCACTTGATCAACTAACGGATCATCAACCTGAGTGACATGAGTTTCACTCTCCAATGGAAGAGTGTGATCGACGGTACTTGAAACGAGATCAATTACTCCGTCAGTTGACGGTAGGTTGGGAGAAAGTTTACGGTAACCAGTTGGAAATTCTTGCTGTGGAACAGTAAGGTTTTCCAACAATGTTGAGGCTTCATCCATGTGAGGGCAAATGTGAGTTTGATGACTCCCTTTACATAACTTACAAGGAAACCTAACTTTACCCTTTTTCCCAGGAACCTGACTATCACTGGTTGATGGATCAACGGAAAGTTGATGAGATTTTTCTGACCATACTTCCAAGACCTTTGGAATACCAGGACAATTGACAAGGAAGTGGTCACCCTTACAAAACCTGCAAGGGTATTTGGGTTTACGATGTATGTTGGAATTTTCCTCAACACAACTAACACTTACAACCGTGGTTGGTTAGTTGACTTCTTTCTTATCTTGCTTCTTCTTCTTCTTCTTCTTCTTCTTCCCTTTCTTCTTCTTCTTAGCCTCCTGGTTACTAACATCGAGGCTTTTACCAGGCGAAGAGGAAGAAATGGAGGAAGAAAAATTAGGCGAAGAAGGTAAAGGGTCAACAGAAGGTTGGTGATGTTGAGATGGTGAACTCTGTTGAGGTGAAGCATCCGGTTGAGGTGGAACAATTGGAGTACTTTGGGCCAACGAAGTTGAAAATAACCATATCGGTAATCCTATTGTAAATCCAGGTAATGACAAAGTAGCCATGTAAGGAGGACCAACATTTCCAAAGTAAGGAAAAGTACTAGGATTCTCATCAGGAGGGGTTCCTAGGTTGATAAATTCCGGAACATTTTCCATTATATTCAACTTCAGTGAATTTTATTAACAATTTAAAACTAAAATTAACAATTCACAATTCACACCTAACGATTAAAATTCACAAATCACACCTATGGTCTCTAAAAGTGAAAACAAACAAATTAACACGCGCTATCAAATCTAGGAGTCAAACCACACACAAACAGTAACCTTCCGGACCGAAAACACTAGTTGGTGATGAAATCCAACATCTCCGAATTCAGTATAGAAGTGGAGGGTGGAACAGTTACCCCGGCAACCTGCTTAATGAATAGACTGGCACAAGTTCCTCCACTTTAACCGTCTCGAAGTGAAGTGAACCCCCCGGAAAATCCAAGTGAGTATAACCGACGTCTGCTCCAGGTACAGTGGGATCTTCCCTCCACCGTCACCTTGGGTAGAATCCTAAAGATTATGGTCACTAAGGTTACCAACGACAACAAGTACACCTGGGGGAATAGTCTAAACTCCGACAGCATGCAAGGGCAGAGTAGCAAGCTCAATCCCCTTACCGGCTCCTTGACAGTAATCCAAGGTTTACCGATAAGTGACCCCTGGCTCCTCGACAATGGTTAATCCGAGGTTTACCGTTTGTAATATGTACCGTCTGGCGTCGTTCCCAACGAGGGAGGATGGATCCCCTCACTGGTTCGGACACGAGCTTGTGCTTCTCCTTTAAGAGGAGCTTTCCCAGAGTGTAAATGTAACAATTGGATTTGATTCTATCACAAGATCAGCTACTTGTTTGGTTTTACTGTCTTGGAGAGTTAAGTACTCACCTACTCCAAGACACTAGCCTAAGCTATGTTGGTGTTTCAGAGCCCTAGAAATGTAAAAATTACTAGATGAATTTTAATTAAGCGCTGTGTTATTGAGGCTGTTATTACTCAAATGGGTAAATGGATATGAAACCAATGTTGTGATGACCCGACTCAACCGAATGCAATCGAATATGATAATGTAATCTTTTCAATTCGATGAATCCTAACTAAAGTAAGGAGAGAGTTTCCATTCACTTCCAACAATGAAAAAATTGATCACTAAGAGAAAATATAACAAATTCTCTAATGCACTAATTTCATCAAGACAAACTAATGCAAATCAATTCCAAACCCTTTTTTTTTATTTTTGTGTAAATTCAAATCAAAGAAAGCTGATCTAAATCTACAATTGATTTTTCAGAATGTAAACTATGCAATTGTCATCTATGCACAATTCACTTGAAAAGTATGCAAATGTAATCTATGCACATTTTTCATTCATATTCCGAAAAGGAGAATTCTAATTACGCAAATGTGATCTATGCAAGAGAATTCTCAAACACAAGATGATTCTAATGTAATCTAAGAACCAATCAAGTGCAAGTCGAGAAAATTGGGTGAGAGTTCCAAAGATCAAAAGTAAAAACACTCAAAGGCGATTAACACTCATACACAATTTAGCCCCCCCCGGCGAATGAGGGGGAATTTTTTTTGCAAAAACAGAAGCAAAAAGATGCAAAATTGTGAAAAGACTGAGAGAAACCTCCAAGTAATGACCAAAGGAAAACAAATCAAGAATTTCTCAAGAAAGAGACTCAAAACACCCAATTGATGAAAGCTTAGAGTAGGAATGCCAATGAAACAAGTTCAGGTGAAGGATCTTTGACAGGATACTAATGGATCTGGGCAGTAAAAACTAAGAAAAAGCAAAATCTAAGAGCAAAAAAGGCAAAAAATGGAAATTTCTCAAATTTTGGTAGGGGACGCAGGCAACCCGTTAGCACAGGTGCGGGCCCGCTCTGTGCACACAGCAAAAGTGCGTCCAGGGACGCACTGTGCAGTACTCAGAGGGTGCGTCCTACTGAAAAACTCAAGAAAAACCAAAATAAAACTAATCCTAAGCTAACCCACCCAGAGACAAGGTCACAGAGCCAAAACCAGAAAAATAAATCAATTTTCTCAAAGCAAAGTTCACACAAAAGAAAAGACTCTTCTCATCAATGGAATCTATCCCCAGCGGAGTCGCCAATTTGTCACACGGAATCAGTCAAGGGTGCGGACACAACTGACCTTCCTAGAAGTCTAAGACATTCTAATGACAAACAAAACAAACTGGAGCTATCCTTCTCTAAACATACATTATGATATGAGAAATCAAGTGTTTCGTTCTTACCTTTGTCCAAACGCTGTTGTAGAAGTCCAAGCTTTGTTGATCCGGATGAGCTCCTCCTTTTCTCCAAAACCTGCAATCACCAACAGTCAAACAATTAAATAGCACCTGATTATAACATAAAACAAAGCATATTCAACACATAGACCAAGGAGTACATGAAATAACCCATAAACAACAAGTTATTGAGAAGAATGGACCAATTTGCATTAAAGGTAATCAAAAGGAACCATTACAACCTGAGCCTTGTTGTTGTGCAAGCTCCTTCCAGGGTCCACAAGAGTCTTCCTCTACTTTGACAAAGCTCACCCACTTCCAAATAGAACAAGTAAAGATGGCAATCTCTCCTCACAAGCTTCTAAATGGGAGTCCTAATTCCTGCAGCATTTACCCTTAGAAATGTATAGCTTTCAACCTCCCTCCTTCTGGCCCAATGCCTGTATTTATAATGCTCAAGAGGAAGTTAATCAGGTCCACCATCAATGGGATAGTCCCCTCTTTGGATGGGATCACTCCCTTATTGATGGGATAAGTTCCTCTTTGGTAGGAGTGCATGAACCATCTGGAGGCGCTCAATACACGTCGAACAACCTTCTAGAATGCTCTAGAAATGACCACAAGTAAGTTTTTGAAGATAAAACTTGCGCATTTTAACCTTTTCAGAGGGACGCACCTGCCCCTTTAGATACAGAGCGTCCTTGGACGCAGATCTCACGAACAATAGGTGCGTACCCGCAGGCAAGGTTTGAGAGAACCTGCGTACCCAGAGATAAACACATTTATAAAGAATTTCTCTCTTTCTTGGAGTTTGACATGGATAGCAGAGGCATAAGACTTGCTTAAGAGGGTAGTATGACTGTTGATAGAGCCATACCGACTGTAAATAGCCATGGTGACATTTTTTAGTGTAACAGTTGCTATCACATATCTTGTTAGAGATAACTACCATTGCTCAAGCTAGTTTATTCCCATTCTGCATGTAAACAATTTTCAATATTTTTTTATTAATGAATTGAAGTTTTGTTTTCACCATAGCTCTATGTTTTTGTTTAATTTTGCATTCCATTCCATTCATGCATAAATCTCACTCAGTGGTATCGTAGCGGTATACTATTTCTCTATTTTTCTGTGCATGTCCCTAACGACGTCGAAGCATAAGGAGTTAAAACTTGAACTAGTTGAACCTTTGCAAGATCGGCCTCACCAACCCTGACATCCTCCCATGGTGGAATAAAATAAATACGAGGGAGAAGGATATCTTTTCAAAATGTTTCTCGAAGAATCCCTCGAGCGACAAAGGAATGAGATAATTGATAACTTTTCTCAGATCCTTCGATGAGTATCAGCGGGTGAAGCATATTCATCCGACCGCCACCTCGAAGGAACCACCCCCTTTAAGGTACAAGAAATTTGACATTCCTATATTTCAAGTCCAATTAAATGCAGATGCCATAGATAAATGGCTAAATCTATTGGAAGGATATTTCTCGATTCATACTTTTACCAATAGGGAAAATATTACTTTTTCACTCCTCAAATTCGCCCCGTGCGTCAAGGATTGGTGGGAAACCTACTGTGAGTAGCGGGACGAGACAAAATTCTCTCTATTTTTAGTCGCACCCACTTGGAATTCTTTCTAAAATGTTGTTAAGGAACTATTAGCTCTGCTATGTTCTTTGATACTTAATGGATAAAAATAGGTGTTGAGCAGTGCTGGTTTGGTTGTATAAGGCTAACAACAGTTTTTCATGCTTTCTCCTTCATTTTCCCTTTTCTCCTTATAACTCCCACACTTTCGTTTCCTCTTTCCCCTTAAATCCTCTTTACTCTCCTTTAAACCATTTTCCACGGCTTCTTGTTTAAACGCTACAAAACCCTGCATAAACCTTTTTCACAGCTTCTGGGCATTTTTTTGTTTTTATACTATAAAACCCTGATAACATGTTTAAACCCTGAATAAAATCATTTTTTGTTTAGCCCCAGGCACTAAGGCTTTAACACATATAACTATGCGCCTTCGCCAATCGCATAACTTGCTGGGGCCCTCACCTGTCACATCAACCCCGAAACGTGCACGATTTTCCCAGCCATTCGAATATCTGCCACAAGATCCGACGACGTACGCAGCCCCTGCCCTGCGAACTTGCAAGAATGATAACCCGCGGGGAAAGCTGTTTCCCCGCATTCCCATCTTCCACGCGGCGCCTTATTACAAGATCGCACTACCTCGTACGTAAGCCACCTTTTCCCGTAAAGCGGTGCGGGGAAACCGCTTACCGCCCTTCCGGTACGGCCCCCCGCTCGTTAACCTGCACTCATCTCTGCCGCCCGATAGACATCGGATTTGCCTGACTGTGATCCAACGACCCTCATTCGTCTAATCCCGTTGACCTCTGATAGCCCCTCTGATTCAATCTCTGTCGCCTGTTTGTTTAATCCAACGGCCCACATTTGATCCCCGCTTCTTCCCGATAGCTGTTGCGAAATTCTTCCCACCATCGATCCATGATATCCAACGGTGGATCTGCCTCCATGTCGCCTACACCCACTGCCTCTACCATGCTTCCAAAGGACGAAGGATAACAGTGACCAACTTCCCACCAGCACTCTATGCATTAAATCCTCAGCTACCACATTCAAGGAACAACACGGCCAAAGATGAGAAGGACGATCCTTGAGCAGTTCAATGGCTGCAGCAGTTACTGAAATTCATTCAAATAATACTTCACCTCTTTAGGAAGGACAAGAAAGTACCAGTAAATGCCAAATTGATTTATTAAAACACTCAGTTTGTATCAAAGACCATATCTAATTGTAAATGTGGTTGGTGGTCAGTTATGACCCCTCCACGCATAGATTATGAAAAGAAATTTTGTAATCAACCTCCATATATACGCAGAAACAGAATGTAAGAGGGTTGATGAATGTTATTTTTGATGTAAGCTTCAACTTCTGGAGACTGTAACTACTGTGATGCCTGCAGCATCTAGTCTCCATTTTCAGCTAATGCAAGCTTCTTTCACTGTTAATTGCTCACTTTCCACTTCTTCTTCTTTGTTCTAGGTTGTTCCTATTATGCATTTATTCATGTCCTGTAGCTGTTTAGCATTAGAAGGGCTATCATCCCACCTCTGTGTCAGAATCTAGTTAGTATTATTGAATGTGTATGCAGGTTTTTGTTGTTTTAATGCCAGAGAGTTGTCATCATGTCTGTGTATTAGGAAACAGATTTACAGACCTTTTAACTGGTTGCAGCTAGCCATCATAGGGTCCTGTGCATTTGCTGGTGTGATCAATGTTCTCCATCATCAAATTTTCCTTAAACTGTGAGTAATTAGTGGTCTAAAGCCTTGTAGTCTGGGGGTGTTCACCCATGTATGTGGTTAAGCATAGTAGAATTGGTTATCTGGCTTGAATATGCAGCATTTCTTTCATTCATCCACCATTTTCCAACATTTTTGTTGAGTTTGTGATGTTCCCTAGCATCTCTGATATACAAACTAGGAGAGTTTCTTGGGGTGATAACATTAATTGGCACCATTGTAGGGGAGAGGAGAATTGAAGCTCAACTTCCCTGGGAGAACGACACAGCTTCAAGCTTTGATGATAGACAAGGTTTGAACACAGTTTTGGTTGTAATCATCTACCTGGCGACTCCGTTGGAGGAAGACCAACCTTTGGTGACTCCACTTTGAAGTTCTGTCTTAGTTTGTGAGACATACTCGAAGAAATCCTCAGAAATCACCAGCTGAACCAGTGCCTGAACCTGAGAGGACTGCCAAATCGAAGAAAGCATCACAGAAAGAGGCATCAGGATCAGGTAGGCCTAAGAAATCTCATGCATCTCTGAAAGATAAAGTTATTGCTGAAGATATACAGTTTGAAGATTTAGAGCACAACACTGTTAATAAGGAAATTCCTTCAGAGATTTATTTAGCCCCTTGTTCAGTTAGTTCCCCTTTGAATCTCAGTCCAAAGAAGGTTTCCCATTCAGTCCAAAACATCCCTTTGTCTCTGCCATCCATCACATTACTTCCTGCTATTCAATCTGCTAGTGTTCCTCTACATATTCCAATCATGGCAGGACAACAAGCACCTACGAAGATAGAAAGAATAGTTCCTGCTAGATATGGACCTTTAGTCTTTCCTGTTCCTTTAAATCCTATGCCTATGGGAGAATATCATAAATATATGCCTAAATTCACTGGTACATAGGGAGTAACAGTTGAAGAACACCTTGAGGCCTTTTACAATTATGCTGATAATTTAGATATAAGTGAAAATGATGTGTGGATGAGAGTCTTTTTCCAAAGCCTTGATGGAGAGGCTAGGAAGTGGTTCAGAGAATTACCCCAGAGATCTATAACAGATATTGAAGCTTTAGATGAAGCAATTTTTGAAGCACTGGGGAGATAAGAAAGGCTTGTTGTATTATCATACCGAGTTTGGTAATCTAAAGAGGGAAAATGGTGAATCTTTGCCTGATTTTAATAAGAGATTCAATCGTATGTATAATAAGATTCTAGTTGAGGTAAAGCCTACTCCCACCTCTGCCAAACTCACTTATGCCAATTCTTTTGACTCTGATTTCTGCCTGTTATTGAGAGAAAGGAGATGTGCTACACTGGCAGACATGCAGGATGCAACCCTAGAAGTAGAGTCTAATATCATGGCTGCAGAAAAGCTCAAAAGTCAAGCTGACAGGAGGAGACAAAGAAATCAGGCTTCTACTTCTTCTGCATCATCTTCAGAGCCTAAATTAGAAAAAATGACTAAGATGATAGAGTCATTGGCTGCTGAAATTTCTAAGCTGAAAGTTGAACAGAATTTAGGGAAAACAAGGCAACGTAACACATTTGCTCCAAGAAACACCAATCCATTCAAAAGAGTAAATGAGCAGTTACAAATTATGCAGAGGGGTGAAGAATCAAAAGAAGATTAGAAAGTTAAAGCTCCTTTCCAAAATGTAGTCATGGAGGAGGAACAATTTGAAGAAGATGAGGATGAAATTCACTGCATGGAAGATAAAGGCAACGCTGCATTTTTTACATTGGCTGAGTATGAAGAATCATTGCTGCAGGAACAAGGAAGTCAGGTTTGGGATAGAGGAGTTGTTCTACAAATTGAACAACAACAGAGATATAATTTAAGGTCAAATGCAAAAGAGTTTAAAGAGAATCCTGCTCAAAGAGCTGCTGTCTAAACAGACTCATAGAATACCAGGCAGAGAAGACCAACAACTAATCTAGTCATTCTCAAAGCCCCAGTTCAAGAGGTAAAAGGTTCTGATAAGTTATCTTCTTCTTTCAACTTTGAGTCAGAAGTCCAGAAATTGAAAATATCTGTGCCTCTGGTAGAGTTGGTGAAGAGTGAAGTATTTAGAAAGCCTATCCTTGAAGCCCTTGAGCTAGAAACCACACAAACCTCCACTGACTCTGTCAATTTGCAAGATGATAAACCTGCCATTGTGCTCAGCCCTATGATTGAACCTGCTGATAATAATTCTCCATATTTCTATGTCTCATTGACCATTCATGACAAAATCCTCCACAACTTCCTGCTAGATACAGGGGCCAGCCACAATTTGATGCCTAAAGCTGTCATGGAAGAGTTAGGCCTTAATATCACCAGACCCTATCATGATTTATTCTCTTTTGACTCAAGAAAGGTGAAATTACTATGATTGATTAAAGACCTGACCATTACCCTTACTCAGCTCCCCATGAAGAGTATGATGATGGATATTGTGGTAGCAGATGTCCCTCCTGAGTTTGGCATGCTGTTGTCCAGAGGGTGGATTAAGAGACTAGGTGGGACACTACAAAATGATCTATCTTATGCCACTGTCCCAGTTTTTGGAGGGGAAAGTAGGATATTATATAGAGAATCACAACTGGCATACATCATTAGTGATGAGAAGAATCCTACAAATCATCCCATTTATGCAGTGGACAGTGATTTTGGAGCATGTATTCTCCAAATAGAAGAAAATCAGAAGGCCTAAACACAGATAAGGAAACCAACAGTTCAGGTTGAAGAAGAACAAGGAGGTTTAGTTTGGGAGATGTTATTTGATGGACCATGTTCCAGGGAGACTGCAGGAGTAGGTGTAGTGTTGGTGTCTCCAGAGAAAAAAATCATTTAGCTATCCTTTAAGCTGGATTTCCAAGTCACAAACAATATAGCAGAGTATGAGGCTCTGCTGTTGGGCCTTAACACAACAAAAGACAGAGGAATCAAGATTATAAAGGTATTTGGAGATGCTGATCTGATTATCCAGCACGTAAATAAAACATTTCAAGAAAAGCACCCAAGGGTAAAGGCATACAGAGATGAGATATGGAGATTCAAAGATTCTTTTGATTATTTCTGTATTCTATATATTCATAGAGCCCAAAATCAGCTTGCTGATTCCCTTGCTGAGTTTGCTAGTCTATTTATACCTCCCATGCCTCCCAGACTAGTGTATGAAGTTCAAGTGAAACACAGACCATCCTTGCCTGACAATGTCCACCATTGGAAGATTTTTGATGATTATGATGAGATAAATAGATTTGTCTAAGTCATTGATGAGTTTTTCGAAATGAAAATTGACCAAGAAAATGAAGCCTTGGAAGAAATCCCCCAGCCCCAACTTAGAAATAAAATTGCTAAAAATAGCATTGTCCAGCTTCCCAGCAATCATATTCCTAGAGGTCTAATTCCTCTTGAAAGACTGTTTGACCAAAATGATGTGTCTTACAAGGCTGCCCAAAAAGAAGACCAATCTGCAGTCTATAAGCATGATATAGGAAGTACAGGTTAGCCTAGATATGTAAATTTTTCCACTCATTTGTCTGCTAATCAAAGTGCTGAATACTGTAATTTAATGAGGCAATTTGCTGATGTGTTTTCCTGGGAGTATAGTGATCTGAAAACATATGACAAGAACATAATTCAACATAAAACCCCTCTGGAGAAAGACACAATACCTTTCAAACAGAAGCTGAGACCAATAAATCCTATGCTTCTTCCTCTAATTGAAAAAGAAATTAAAAAACTGCTGGCTGCTAAGATCATAGTACCTCAGATATTCCAAATGGGTAGCAAATCTAGTAGTGGTGAGGAAGAAAAGTGGAGAAATTAGACTATGTGTTGATTTCATAAATTTAAACAAATGCTCAAAGAAAGATAATTATCCCTTACCGAAAATGGAGCATTTGCTGCAAAAGGTCTTAGGAGCCAAAGTAATGTCTTTCTTGGATGGATTTTCAGGCTTTAATCAGATTTTTGTGCATCCAGATGACCAAGAGAAGACTGCATTCACCACTCCTTGGGGCACTTTTATGTATGCTAAAATGCCTTTTGGGTTGATGAATGCTGGAGCCACCTTTCAGAGAGCTATGGATATAACATTTGTGGGAGAGAAGGATAAATTTGTCCTTATCTACCTTGATGACCTAACAATTTACTCTAGCAGCCATCAAAATCATTTGCAACATTTGAAAAAAGTGTTTCTGAAGTGCAGGAGGTTTGGAATTTTAGTTAATCCCAAAAAATATCAATTTGCTTTGGAAGAAGGCAAGTTGTTGGGACATGTGGTTTCTGCTGCAGGTGTTCAGATTGATCCTGAAAGAGTAAAGGAAATACAGACTTTGTTTATCCCGAGATCAAAGAAGGATATCCAATCCTTTCTGGGCAAAATAAATTTTGTAAGGAGGTTTATTCCAAATTTTGCAGAATTGGTGAAGCATATTACCTCCATGTTGAGGAAAGGATCATAGGTAAGATGGACTGATGCAGCAAGAAAATCATTTGAGTCTATTAAAAAAGCTATTATGGAGGCTCCCACATTAATAAGTCCAGATTACAACAAGGAGTTCCATGTATTCTCATTTGCCTCTGAAGATACTATTGCAGCAGTTTTATTGCAGGCAGATGAAGAAGGTTCAGAACATCTAGTAGAATTTTTCAGTAAGAATTTGAGGGATGCTGAACTGAGGTATGATATTATTGAAAAACAGGCATATGCTCTTATCAAATCTTTGAAAGTTTTTAGAGTTTATATCCCACATTCCAAGATAATTGCATATGTCCCTTCTGTTGTAATAAATGATGTCTTGACACAACCTGATGCTGATGGAAGAAGGGAAAAATGGATTGTAAAAATGATATTTAATATAGAGTTGAAGCCCACCAAGCTGGTAAGAGGTCAGGGTCTTGCCAAATTATTGGCTGTAGAAATTGCAGGTCTTTAGATATTGATTTCCTATGCACAATTGTAGAAAATGGTCAGGAAGAAGAAGAGGAAACATCTGAACCAGAGAGAAAGCATTGAGTGGCCAAGAATCTAGCTTCTTCTGATTGGTATTCTGCAATAGTTCATTTCTTGCTGAAGCTAGAAATCCCTTCAGGATTTACTCAAAGCCAAGCTAGAACTTTAAACTTAGAGCAACTAAATTTTGCATTATTGAAAATCTGCTCTACTGGAGGGATATAGCTGGAATGCTTTGAAGGTGTCTGGACAAAGAACAGTCAATGGAAGTCATGCAGTAATTTCTTTCCAGCATGTGTGGAGGGCACCATTATTGGAAGACTACTGCCCATAAAATTCTCAGAGCTGGGTATTATTGGCCCACTTTATTTTCTGATGTATTTGTTTTTGTTAAACCTTGTGACAGGTGCCAAAGATTTGAAGGAAAACAACAGTTGAAATCCTCGCCCCTAAAACCAATTCAGGCAAAAAGACCTTTTCAGCAGTGGGGCTTGGATTTAATTGGAGAAATCAATCCACATTCCAGTGGCCAGAACAGGTGGATATTAGTAGCCACTGATTATTTCACTAAGTGGATTGAAGCAGTCCCTACCAGGAAGGCTGATCATAATGTGGTCATGAAGTTTTTGACAGAAAATATCTTCAGCAGATTTGGTTGTCCACATAAATTAATAATAGATAATGCAACAACATTCAGGACAAAAGAATTGGTGGAAATGTGTGATTCAATGGGTATTAAACTTGTTCATTCCACCTCATATTATCCTCAAGGAAATGGTCTGGCAGAATCCTCTAATAAAAGTATGATCAGGATAATTAAAAAACTGTTAGAGGACAATAAAAAGAATTGGGATTCAAAGCTCAAGTATGCACTGTGGGCTGACATAGTGACCATTAAGAAATCCACAGGCAATTCTCTTTTCAAGCTAGTATATGGTACTGAGGCTGTATTTCCAATTCATCTAACTCTACCTGTGGCAAAATTCCTTCAAGAAGAGCAGGATGAGGAAGAAGACATGGCAAAGAGGATCACTGATTTAGCAGAGGTACATCAGATTAGAGAGAAGATGGTTGAAAAGGTTGTAGCACATCAGAAAAAGATTAAGGAAGCCTTTGACAAGAAGGCAAAGATAGATAATTTTCAGGTTGGAGACTTGGTTTTGAAATGGGATGCACTAAAGGAAAAGAAAAGCAATCATAGGAAATTTGATGCTTTCTAGATAGGGCCTTTCATTATTTCACAGATTCAAGGGAACAACACCTTCATACTGAAAAGTATGGGAGGAGAGGCAGTTTTTGATGGCCCAGTTAATGGGCGGTTTTTGAAAGTTTATGTGATTTAAGGTATTTGGCATTAAATGTTGTAAATATTGTGTTTTTATCAGTTTTAGTACAGATGCAGTAGACTCCATGCCCAATGGAACACTAGGAATGTTGGCTAATTTGTTTTCAGCTGGAAAGGTATTGATCTGTAGGTTCTTGAGACCTCACAGGGAGGATCTCATCCCAAGAAGGAGCCAGTGTTAGCTCTGTTATGTTCTTTGATATTTGATGGATCAAAATAGGTGTTGAGCAGTGCTGGTTTGGTTGTATAAGGCTGACAGTAGTTTTTCATGCTTTCTCCTTCATTTTCCCTTTTCTCCTTATAACTCCCACACTTTCGTTTCCTATTTCCCCTTAAATCCGCTTTACTCTCCTTTAAACCCTTTTCCCCGGCGCCCGCACATTTTTTTTTTAAACGCTACAAAACCCCACATAAACCTTTTTCACGGCTTCTGGGCATTTTTTTGTTTTTACACTATAAACCCCCGATAACATGTTTAAACCCCGAATAAACTCATTTTTTGTTTAGCCCCAGGCACTAATGATTTAACACATATAACTATGCACCTTCACCAATCGCATAACTTGTCAGGGCCCTCACCTGTCACATCAACCCCGAAACGTGCACGATTTTCCCAGCCATTCGATCATCCGCCACAAAATCTGACGACGTACGTAGCCCCTGCCCCATGAACCTACAAGAACGATAACCCATGGGGAAAGTTGTTTCCCCGCCGTCCCATCTACCACGCGGCGCCTTATTACAGGATTGCGCTACCTCGTACATAAACCACCTTTTCCCATAAAGCGGTGCGGGGAAACTGCTTACCGCCTTTCCGGTATGGCCCCCCGCTTGTTAACCTGCGCTCATCTCTGCCACCCGATAGCCATCGGATTTGCCCGACTGTGATCCGACGGTCCTCATTCGTCCGATCCCGTTGACCTTCGATAGCCCCTCTGATTCAATATCCGTCGCTCGTTTGTTTAATCCAACGACCCACATTTAACCCCGGCTTCTTTTCGATAGCTGTTGCGAAATTCTTTCCATCGTCGATCCACGATATCCAATGGTGGATCTGCCTCCATGCCGCCTGTGCCCACTGCCTCTGCCATGCTTCCAAGGGACGAAGGATAACAGTGATCAGCTTCCCACAAGCACTTTGTGCATTAAATCCTCAGCTGCCACATTCAAGGAACAACACGGCCAAGGACAAGAAGGACGATCCTTGAGAAGTTCAATGGCTACAGCAATTATTGAAATTCATTCAAATAATACTTCACCTGTTCAGGAAGGACAAATAAGTACTAGTAAATGTCAAATTGATTTATTAAAACACTCAATTTGTATCAAAGACCATATCTAATTGTAAATGTGGTTGGTGGTCAGTTATGACCCCTCCATGCATAGATTATGCAGAGCAATTTTGTAATCAACCTCCATATATACCTAGAAACAGAATGTAAGAGGGTTAATGAATGTTATATTTGATGTAAGCTTCAACTTCTGGAGTCTGCAACTACTGTGATACATGTAGTGTCCGGTCTTAATTTTCAGCTAATGCAAGCTTCTTTTGATGTTAATTGCTCACTTTCCACTTCTTCTTTGTTCTAGGCTGTGCTTGTTATGCATTTATTCATGTGTTGTAGATGTTTAGCATTAGAGGGGCTGTCATCCCACCTTTTTGTTAGAATCTAGTTAGTATTATTGAATGTGTATGCAGGTTTCTGTTGTTTTAATGCCAGAGAGCTGTCATCCTGTCTGTGTATTAGGAAACAGATTTACAGACCTTTTAACTGGTTGCAGCTGGCCATCACAGGGTCTTGTGCATCTCCTGGTGTGATCAATGTTCTCCATCATCACATTTTCCTTAAACTGTGAGTAATTGGTGGTCTAAAGCCTTGTAGTCTGGGGGTGTTCACCCATGTCTGGGGTTAAGCATAGTAGAAGTGGCTATCTGGCTTGAATATGCAGAATTTATTTCATTCATCCACCAATTTGCAACATTTTTGTTGAGTTTGTAATGTTCTCGAGCATCTCTGATACACAACCTAGGAGAGTTTCTTGGAGTGATAACAGGAACAATACTACTATATGAGGAGCTATGAAGATAAATACATAAAATGGACCACATTGTGGCAGGAAAGGGACCAAGATGTGTTGGAGTTAACAACTATTTTTCATACCCTTCACACAAATTTGGGTGTCAAGTATTTTGAGCAACATCTGGTACTCAAGTACCGCAATTGTCTTCACAAATACATTGATCCAAGGGATCCAAAAAATGCTTAAAAATCAAAGTACTCAAAATCCCTCGAAACTAGAGCCAAATTGTAGAGCTCGTTGTTTTGATTCCAACAACGTTTGAATCGTCTCAATTCAGCACCATATGAGTAAGTTATCGTATTCTAAAGTTTTGGCCAAACAGTAAAGAAATGAACTTGCAGGGTTGGTTGTGTATGGAATGAATTTTGATATGGTAATTCATACACTAACATGGCAGGCCTGATTGGGAGTACGAACTTGTTAGGTGGGAGCCAATCAAAAGCCAATAGGTGGGCCAATCACGTGAGGGCACATGGCACACGATTATTAGGCAAATGGTTTCATAGTTGGGCCAATCACAAAGTGACGCATGATGTAATGGCAGGTTACACGAATCGACTAATAGAGTTACACGAACTGACCGCCCAACCAATCAGGATACATATGTTACTTAATAAATGGTGGTAGTGCCTTTTTATTAAATTGAGTATACAATTGATGGTTGGGGGGAGGGTTGGGCCGATGGGCGAACTCGACCGAACTAGCCACAAGTTGTATGTTTACTATGGGATCAACAACTGAATGAAGGGGGTTGGGGTGTGTGGAACACCGCCCATGCCCATAGCCTAGGACAATGTGGTTAGCACAGGAACCAAGTGCGGAGATATCGATGGGGGCTATGACCCATTAAAAAAAAATCAAAAGAAAAACTAACACATCAATCATGCCTATTCTGATGGATCAAATCCATAATCTATAGGTTTCCAATACTACGCGCCACCGTTGGGAAAACTGCCCAGTTGTTGAACAATTAACATGGACGAGAGGAATTGTGGAGGATTTTTTCAAACATATTGGAGAAGAGAGCATATCTTGCTCAATTTTTAACCTTTTTGAGTGCAACAAGAGTCTAGACAAGGGGTTTTTGAGCTTTTTGGACAACATGAGGAGTGTTATTTTTGCAGATTGAAGCTTATATTTTGATGTAATGAGCATTTAAACATCTTCATAAAGAGGTCACCATTAGAATTTTGACACGAAGACATAGCCCAAGATGGGTGAACTCCATTATCAATTTGCACTTGTCTTTTGCTACATTTTTATCCTCTTTTTACTGTAAAATTTTTGCAAATTAACTTATGTTTGTGTACTTTCGCTATTTCGATCTGTTGCTTAAAAGGACATAAACTAACCACATAATATTTAACCACCAATGATCGTGAAACCTATCATAACTCTGAAATCCAAACTGAAGTTGCTAGTTGGGTCCCTAACCTTGGCCACACCAAGGGACGGTGTAGTCAATACCTTAATTCCATCACCCTTTATTGGAAAATATAGACGCTCCTAGAACAGGTGCTCAAAGAAAAATATGAGGATCATAATGAGATAATTGCACACCTCAGTGAAATCCAAAGGGCCCAACGCCAACGATGCTCCTATTTTGTTAGCCTCTTTGCTCGGTTTGCATATATTGAAGGTCAACTTTAGTCTAGTCACAAACCTCTAGCAGGCTCAAGTGCACAAGACCCAACCTAGGTAATGTCCTCCAAATAATGATGCTCACCAAGGTCTCTTAGCTTATGTTTTGGCTTCAAAAACTTTATTTTATTTTCGTAGTTAGATGGATGGCTAGCTACACCTAACAGAGGATATGTAGTAATTTTGGCAATCCTTCTAAACAGCTAGGTAAACATAGGATGGTTAGTATTGAACTTATATGTTTTAATATATTGATGGATCGAAAACTAGTCATTCGCCTCCACTGTTATTAGTCATGTTTCCCTTGTGTCAGACCATGACGATGAGCAGACAAAGCATTGAACTTTGTAGGCCAGTGTTTATGATTCAATAGAAGCTCTTAATTAACAAAAATAAAATAAAACATATCTTTAAAATGACACAAATTTTAAACTAACGATTTAAATTGATAATAACTTTTTAAAGATGAATATCTTAAAAATATTCAAATGACAAAGGATCTTAGCTGGAGTGGTTTGGTGAACAATTTTTTCCCCAGCTACATGGGTTCAAGTCTCTGAAGACATGTTGTGATTGCCCATTGTGGTAGTGGTGAAATAGTTGTAGCTGGTGTAATCTTGAGAGCCAATCAGTTCAAGTCTCTGAAGACATGATGTAATAACCCATTGTAGGATTTGCGAAATAGTTGTATATGGTGTATCTCCAAAAACATGTCATAATTGCCCATTATGACATTTGTGAAATAATTATATATGATGTATCTCCAAAAACATACATGATGTAATAACCCATTGTAGGATTTACGAAATAGTTGTATATGGTGTATCTCCAAAAACATGTCATAATTGCCCATTATGACATTTATGAAATAAGGAGCCACTGCCGTGGCGGTAGTCCCTGCCGAGGTGTGCAAGGACAACACAAATGGATTGTATACTGTGCAAGGACAACACAAATGGATTGTATACTGTCCGATTTGAAATGGAACTGAAATAGTTCACCTAGAGCTGTCAAATCGACGGTGATGTGCGGAATTTGATATGCAATTGGGTGTTATTCGAAACCTATGGATTTTGTACAGGGTGTATTTCCATTATATAAGTGTAGGGTTGCTTATTGAAAAGACAGAAACATAGGCAAAATAATACCAAATACAATACAAACCTCTGCGGTGTTGAGCCCTCCTTTCATGGCTCCACGTTTGAGCTTAATTTGAGCTTCTTCTGATTTCCTACCAGATAATTAACTACCTATTACTCTGGGATTAACTACCTATTACTCTGGGATCACCCTTTTCACTGGTTGATATCTCTATTCTATTCCGAACAATATGCAACATGATGTGCTCCATTGAGACAATGATGTATATATATATAGATATAGGTTCCTCTGGTACTCTGAGGTATGTTCTATTGGATAAGCTTTAGTATTCGAACGACATGCAGCATGACAGGTATTATATAACAGGTATTATATAACGCGTCTATTTCATATATGGGTATTTGTTTATCCACCATGTTTCACTCTGAAAGAAATATTCATGTTCGAAGGGTACAATCACATAAAACTATTTAATTAGAAATTATTGAATAATTTATAAGAGTGTATTTTTTTAAAAACAAAATATTAAAATAAATTTTTAAATGTGCAATTTATTAATGTCAGTGGAATTTTCCAATTTTACATCAAAATTTCATAAATAGATATTTATGGTTAAGTCTATGTAATATTTGAAGTTCTATTTGAACAACTAAGAAATGATTTGCTTGATTAATCTATATGTTTAGACGATAGCTTTGCAAATTTTAAAAATATTTTAGAATTTAATGAAAAATAAGGCGATCAATTGTTTGACAATTGGTTTAATTTTAAAAATACATATAATCTTTTAAACTGAAATCAATATTAAAAAGTAAAATAATCTATCAATTTCAAACTCAAAATGTAGTATGTTTAATCTAGATGTAAAAGCTAGATGTAAAAGGACTAAAGTATTTAGATGCTCATTTATGCATATAGAGGTATCAATGTTCATGTGTGTTTTGTGTATAAGTAGGTATGTTTCATGTGTGTTTTGTGTATAAGTAGGTATGTATATTTCATTTTTTTAGTGAACAACTTCTATGCAAGATCAAACTCTACCAAACAAATTATGTTAATATATATACACATAAAATTATTTATATTTTTTATTATTATTATGTAAACTTATCTAATAATGATGTTAACAATAACGCCAGAGCCAGAAATTAATAACGGAAGCTGTCCATTGATTAGGAAAGCTTTCTCATCATAGCTAGTATTTGTAAAAATATTAATTAATTTAACCCTGTAAAAATATTAATTAATTTCATGTAAATTGTAAAAGATGTATTTGTAAAAATATTAATTAATTTCACATGATATACAACCCTGTAAAAATTGATGTATGTGTAAAAATATTAATTAATTTCACATGACATATAACCCTGTAAAAATATTAATTAATTTCACATGATATACAACGCTGGTTATGTGCTTTTATTTTTGGCCATAAGGGTATAACCTTTAGTTTTTTGGAGCTTCAGTTATTTTGTTAGCATCTATTTTCTTGATAGAATTGTTTTAGTTTTTCCTGGTTTAATATTCAATAGGCTCAAGAAGACTACTGTATTGTGGTACACCATATTTGCAAGATATTGGTTCTTAATTCCTAGTTAAGCCATTCTCTACTTTCGATACAATTTTAAATACATGGTAGTTCTTTAGTTTCTTTGTTGCGTTTCTTGGACGTTATCTTCTTAATTCTATCCTTACACAATTAAACACAATTTAAATATTACTACTTTTATTTTTAGAGAGCTAGATTACTACATGTATATGCTTGAATATAAGACTGACAATTTTTGCATTTTTCTATTTGTATACTATAATATAAGATTCACCACCAAGTAAATACTTAAACATTCAATCTTTACACCTTCCTTATTTGATTTTATTTAATGAGTGCCTATTCTGCATCGGTGTTTCCTCTTGTACAACATTCTTAGGTAGTAGTTCGATGCTACAGAAATATTTACATGTATGTTTTACTTCTTTATTAGAGTATGTTATACCTCCCTTGAACTTCCTATAACAACTTTATTTAATTTCTCTTTGTATTATATTTCCATTTAGAACAGAGGATGGAATCACTTCTTCTGTTATTATACTTTATTCACGTCAGCTACAAGCTTAAAAGGGCTAAAATGAGGTTATTTCTCTCTATAGCAAGTTGGTGTATGGGGTAATAATATTGAATTTTTAGTACTTAACACTAACAACAAAAGATCGATGCAAAATATTGGACAATCTTAGTACACTCATTACATATCTCATCTACTATATATTGATATTTCATTCTTTTTAGATCTAAGAAATATACTAGTAGCATGTTTTTGTTTTTTTTGGTATAACTACTCTATACATATACACTCGAATATACATATACACTCGAGCTTTTAATGTAATTGGTTTTTATTCTATTTTGTTATTCAGACCTTAATACAACTCATATCCTAGCTATAACTCTAGAAAATATTATGTTACTAATATCTCTCTTCCTCAACCTTATTATGAATTGGTTTACTACTAGTTAGTTCAAGTATTCCAATCTTCTATTCCTTCCAACAATTATGTAGTGGAAGGTGATAATTCACCTCCTATTCACACCTAAGTCTGATCTAGCTAATGCTCATTCTTATCTTCTAGCTATAGGTTGGCCCATAGGCCTCAATATTGAACCTACCACTCTAATACCATATGTAATGTCTCTTCTCTCCATTCCAACACTGCAATACTCCTATCTAATTTCAAGACATTTATTTTTCTTTTTATTTAATTTTACTACAAAGCTCTTCACTACCATTAATGTCTCTTGCTAACACTCACCATTAGTTAGTTTATTTACTTGATAACTATTTTATTTTCGTATCTTTATAACGATGTCATTTGTATACTCTTATTTATTTAGATACATAAATCTATGTGTATAGTTCTATAATATTATTTCCTCTCATTTTCCAACATCAAAATATGGCTTACATTAACAGTACGTGATATTTAATTCACATAAAATTTAATACCTATAATTATTCCATTCCTTTGTGCCTTTGTTATCTCATAAGCCGATTGGTTTTCACATTTTCTATCCTTGTAAAAAATAAATATTTCAGCTTAATAACTAATATAAATTCAATTTCCATAAATATTTCAGCTTCAACGTGAACCAAGTTAAACACTGAAATGCATAAATAAATATTTCCTCTTCAACGTGAACGAGGTAAAACACTGAAAACATAAATACATGTTTCTATTTGAACGTGAACAAGGTAGAAAACTGAAATAAATATGTAAAAATTGGTTTGAAGTAGCAATGGAATTTCAAATATTGAAAGTACATTTTAGTAGTACACACCATGAGTACGTGCAGTTCTACATCTTTACTTTTGATACAATTTTAAATACATGGTAGTTCTTTAGTTTCTTTGTTGCATTTCTTCGACATTATCTTCTTAATTCTATCCTTACACAATTAAACATAATTTAAATGTTACTACTTTTATTTTTAGAGAGCTAGATTACTACATGTATATGCTTGAATATAAGACTGACAATTTTTGCATTTTTCTATTTGTATACTATAATATAAGATTCACCACCAAGTAAATACTTAAACATTCAATCTTTACACCTTCCTTATTTGATTTTATTTAATTTTGTACAACATTCTTAGGTAGTAGTTTGATGCTACAGAAATATTTACATGTATGTTTTACTTCTTTATTAGAGTATGTTATATCTCTCTTGAACTTCCTATAACAACTTTATTTAATTTCTCTTTGTATTATCTTTCCATTTAGAACAAAGGATGGAATCACTTCTTCTGTTATTATACTTTATTCACGTAAGCTACAAGCTTAAAAGGGCTAAAATGAGGTTATCTCTCTCTATAGCAAGTTGGTGTATGGGGTAATAATATTGAATTTTTAGTACTTAACACTAACAACAAAAGATGGATGCAAAATATTGGACAATCTTAGTAACTCATTACATATCTCATTTACTATATATTGACCCATAAGTCATCTAGCTAGTGCTCATTCTTATTTTCTAGCTATAGGTTGGCCCATAGGCCTCAATATTGAACCTACCACTCTGATACCATATGTAATGTCTCCATTGCAACACTGCAATACTCCTATCTAATTTCAAGACATTTTTTTTTCTTTTTATTTAATTTTACTACAAAGCTCTTCACTACCATTAATGTCTCCTCCTAACACTCACCATTAGTTAGTTTATTTACTTAATAACTATTTTATTTCCGTATCTTTATAACGATGTTATTTGTATACTCTTATTTATTTAGATACATAAATATATGTGTATAGTTCTATAATATCATTTTCCAACATCAAAATATGGCTTACATTAACCGTACGTGATATTTAATTCACATAAAATTTAATACGTATAATTATTCCATTCCTTTGTGCCTTCGTTACTATATTTAATTTTTTAATAACTATAATTATACATATTTTGAATTCCTGTCATATTTTTACCAATACGGGAAACTATTGGTGTAGTTCAAGACTTTTAGTTGAACAAGGTATGAACTATATTTAATTTTGAACATTACTCTTTACCACTAATGTTTGAGTGGAACATATTATTATGCACCATTGTTGTATAATTATTTAGGATAATGTTCCTTTTCTCATAAGCCGACTCGTTTTCACGTTTTCTATCCTTGTAAAAAATAAATATTTCAGCTTAATAACTAATATAAATTCAATTTCCATAAATATTTCAGCCTCAACGTGAACCAAGTTAAACACTGAAATGCATAAATAAATATTTCCTCTTCAACGTGAACGAGGTAAAACACTGAAAACATAAATACATGTTTCTATTTGAACGTGAACAAGGTAGAAAACTGAAATAAATATGTAAAAATTGGTTTGAAGTAGCAATGGAATTTCAAATATTGAAAGTACATTTTCTTGGTAAATGAGTGAAAATTGCAAGTTAAATAGTTCTATTACAGTAAGACCATAATCTGAAGAAACATATTCATATCATTTTTGCATTTTCTGTGTACATGAAGGCTGCCATGTTCCTGGATTTTGTAATCTGTATAACAAATAGTTAGTTATAATAAAATGATAACATTGTGGATTGAAGAGAGGACATATTTGAAACAAAAGATGTTAAGGCATATGTTGATGTACCTTCCATTTGTTAGCCGACATGTAATAGTTCACTATCTTCATTGAGTGTGAACTTGCTGTGAATTTTGAAGTCACGTAACATGTATACAGTGGTAGCTTTCTGTTGCAAATATGCCTCATATGACATTGCTTTTAAATCAGGAAGTAAGTCATGTAATAAGGGTTGCCTGATAATGCACTGTACAAAGTTATTTGTAATGGATTCTATTACAGCATTTATACAATGCTTGTAGATGAAAGGGCAATTATCATTGCATTGTGAATAGAAAATTGTCCCATTGGTTATCGCTATGGATGAATTGACTGGGGAGTTACAAATTGCACAAACAGGTTCGAAAGGAGTTGAATATGGATTTGTTGCCATCAGAATACCTTCGACCTGTTTATAAAATATTCAAACGTTAATCTACATTACTACATGGGAAATGCAAAGCTAGTAAAAACACCATTATTGTTATACTTACAGCATAGGTAGATGTAGTTAGTTTTCTGAGATTGTTTACTGCATCTGTGTTAAGTTCAGTCATGAACGTTGACTTTGATGCTCTGAATATTGTTTCTTTTGTGTTTACCTTTTTTGTTAAATTTTTGAAAAGGATGAGGGGGAAGTCTCCTTTCTGCAGTTGTTTTTCCATTGAAAGGAAAAATTGTTCATACGTGTCAAACAATTGCAACTGCAAGAGAGAAATTGTTATCCATTGAAAAATACGAAAAGTAATATGCAAGTACAAAGCAATATGCAAGTACATTGTTCGTATGTGTTGAAAAATTGCAAGTGCAAGAGACAAATTACAATAACTATAGACAAATTACAATAACTATATATTGAAGTGATGCATGTTATCTACTGAAAATTAGGAATAAGTAACATGCAAATACATACAGTTGCGTTGTCATTTTCAGAATCTCCATCTTTGATATGGAGTATGTAATGCAATCCAACCCGTTTCGCAAGTGTAACGGCTGCAGTGATTGTGCCAATTGGGTACATTTCTTTTTTGTCTGCAAATTTCCTAATGGTTGTATTGGGAATGAAGCGATATTCTTTGCAAACTTCAGGTACAGTTTCTATGATACTTGATTCATTAAGCAAAATTATTTTGTCACAGTCACCGCGATCATAAACAGTTTTAGGCAATATCTTGAAATTTGTAATTGAGATGCTATTGCCTTGCAAAATTTTCTATTCATGTCGCTCCACTAAATGTGCAGGTACAGTTAACGTTATAGTCATCATTCCTTGAGCATTTGTCAAATCAGCTCGTAATATTTGACGTGATTTGTTTGCTTTATCAAGGAATGCAGTATAGACAACCATTAAGTCTCCAACAAATCGCTGCCCAATTCTACGACTATTGAGATCTTCAATTGATACTTTACTTGGCAGTATCTGTTTTTGCCTATAAAATTTCTTAGTTAGATACTGCTATAAACATTTCTATGATGCTATGTTTCTCCTAAAAACTGAATAAGTATAAATAGATTACAATGTTGTGTTTCATATGCATACCTTTTTGATGTATCATTTTGTACATTTGTTGAATCAAGTTTTGTTGTGATTGTTTCAGTTGGACTAACACAAGTAAATGCACATTTCAATATGATGTGGATATTATCACATGTATTTTGTGATAAGCAATTAATAAACAAATTATGATATCTAACCTGTACATGTCTTCTTGCTGCATTGTCTGGGGGGACTTACTACAAGTGCTTTCTCCACTCGTCCAACATTTTCTAATTTATATAGATTTAAATATACATATGTAAAAAGAGAATGTATATATAATAAACATTAATATTCTAAATAGAAAATAGCATATTTGTATAGTTGTCATAAACATACCTTTTCAAAACAAGCGGTTGGCTTGCCTTTTCTATTTGAGTTATGCCCTCTATTTCTTCAATTGTTTCTTTTCCTTTTTCAGAATTTATGCTATGTTATAGAATAGCAGCATATATTTAGTTCAATTTGAAAGAGCATATAGAACTAAAAAGTGAACAAGAACATTAAAACCATAAAACCATACATATGTAAAAATAGAATGCATATATAGTAAACATTAATATTCTAAATACAAATTAGCATATTTGTATAGTTTTCATAGACATACCTTTGCAAAACAAGCGGTTGGCTTGCCCTTTCTAATTGGGTTATGCATTCTATTTCTTCAATTGTTTCTTTTCCTCTTTCAAGATTTATGCTATGTTATAGAATAGTAAGATATATTCAGTGCAAATTAAAAGAACATATAAAAGTAAAAAGTGAAAAAGAACATAAGATCCATAGGAAAGGAAAGGCAAGAAGAATATACTCTGTTTGTTTATGTTCCATGTTGTTGTTCTTTTCTCTTGGTCGTTTTGTTCAATTGAAAAAGGTTTTACTGGTACAATCTGCATTCATAAATAGATGAGGTAATATCTGGAAATTTATGATAGGATTGTAAATGTACGATAGAATGCATAGTATGTATAGTGTTATTATTTGGTTTAGTACAAAAAGAATATTGTAATATGCTTTAGTAAAATAGAAATGGTAAAAACAATGAGGTATTGCAAAAATGTCAAAATTTGCAATTTTGTAAACTGTTTCATGTGTATATCATAGCTCAAGGACAAGAGATATTGTATCATGATCAGACCAATATGTATCCAATATGAAAATTCTATATTTTATATTAGCTAGATTTGCCCAAACATGGTCAATGAATGATTTATGCATCGTATTAGTTTTGTCAATAAGGAAATGAAGATTGCAGTTTTCCATGTAGGTTTCTAGCTGCTTTGTTTTTTGATTGCAATGTAGCATATCAATATTGAAGTCCCCTAATATAACTATGATATTGTTTAGATCTAAGTGGCATAAAGCTTTTGCAATGACATTCAAAATATTGTTTACATTTGCATGTGGCGATGCATATATATTGAGCACTGTAATTTGTAATCCGTGTACTTTTATTTTTGCGAGCAATGTTTCTACAAGTTGCTCTTCAAAATGGGTATGTTCAAGGATAATGATATTTTTCTTTATCAATATCATTACTCCATGCTTAATGCAACTTGAGATGCAATTGAAATTTTTGAAATATTCATTTTGCATACACAATGACATATGCGTTTCTTGTAAGCATAAGATATCAGATTGCATTGTGTCATAATCATTGCATATGTCAGTAAGATGTGCATGAAGATTACGAGTGTTCAATGAAAGAATAAAGATGGATCGCAATGATTGTATTGATGAATAGTCATATTCTAATTGCCATTTTGCAGTGGTTTGCAAACGTTGCATTTCACAATTTACTTTTTGCTTAACCTTAAAATTATTGTCTTTAAGAGGATTAAGAAAATACAATGATTCTATGTTTCTGACACGTGATAGTGCTGTGTATACTAGGCCATGCACTTGTACTCCAGTAGGGTCGAATGCAAGCCTATCCAAGGTTAAGCCTTGTGATCTATGTATTGTGCGTGCACATGCAAGTTGAATTGGAAATTGTTTCCGTATTTTCAACTGGGCCATCTTTGATGTGATAGGCATTGCTTTTGATATTCGCAGTATTGGTGTCCAATTATGTGCTATGTCTGAAGTATACAAATGAGCCAGTTTTCTAGATTGTCGATGACCAATATTAGGGTCGTGGAACTTAATCCATAGAACATCGACCTTATCTGTATGGGTATATGATTTAACTATTCCATCTGCACCATTTACTAGCCCATCTGGTGCATCATAATTGCAAGCATACATTTCAACTAACATGTTCAACTTTATCAGAAGTTGCGAAGGCAAAGTAGCTGTATGTTGATGTGTTGGGAAATTGCTGTTATTCTCCTCATTTTCATCAATTGCATTAATTAAAATTTCTTTGCCAGGCATGAGCATTAACATTTTCTTGTTATGCATTGCAACATCTTTGTTTTTGTAAAATAAATAGGGAAATGTCGGATCATTTGGTACAGGGCGCATGCAACTTGTATTCATATATGTTATATCATCAGATGTTTGACAATTTGTTCGCATTCTATTTAAAACTGATATGAATCTCTCATTTGTTTGTCGCATAGTCATATGCAATTGGAAGCACTTGACATTATCCTTCCAGAAATCATGTGTTATTGTTTGATTGTTGATTCTTGGTTGTTCAAAAATAAGAGAGTCTTGAATAGGTTGTGCTTGATAGAAATCACCACAAAATATGATGTCAATGTTGCCAAAGTATTTGGTTTGGACATGTTTTATGTTTCTGAATCTATTGTCAATAGAATATAAGAACCGACTACCAATCATCGATACCTCATCTATGAAAGCTAGCTGCAATTCTTGATATAGCTTTGATAAGTTGTCCAATACTTCTTTGCTGAGTGGGAACAGATGAGACTTGTTAAAAGGCATTAGCAATGCAGAATGGATTGTTGTTCCACCTGCATTATATGCAGCCTTTCCTGTGTATGCTAATATTAGACCTTTTGGTTTCATAGGATCAGTTGTGTTTTGTGAATCATAAATTCGTATAAGCATTTGGAAAATTGCTTTCGCTGTGAATGTTTTACCTACGCCTGCTCCATCTGTAATAAAAAGGTAAATTGGTTCCTTGGTTTTTTTTTTCTTTTTAATTGCAACGTCTTTTACAATTGCTTGTTGCTCTTTGTTCAACATTCTTCTAAGTTTGTAATACTCATTGTTCTCCATTAAAAATGGATGGGTAGTAATTTGAAATCCAAGATTGATTTTTTTCTTCATTTCAAATTGTTTTGGAAATTGCAAGTCCGATTGCAAATCATATTCTTCATAATGGAAACTGTTCTCTTGGTTTCGCATATTCATTTGGTTAGTATTCAAAGAACTAATTTGCTCATTTGTTGCAGTCTCTAAATCACCCCATGTTGGATTGATGTTATATGTAAATTTGGCTTCATTGGCTTGAATTGTTTTTTCATGTAATGTATATGCAGAGAGCCACGTAGGCAATTCTTGTTTCAATGTATTTTCAGAATTTTCAAATGGCATATATAATAATAATTTCTCTCGACAGAAGTTTTCAATATCATTGTGCTTGTTATATTTGACAAATCGTATAACATTTGGTTTTTTCCTTTTAGATATGGGTGTGCCATCTTTCCTGTAATTTGATACAAATTCTGCAAGGCAGATTTTGCTAATGGAACTTGGGCATCCAATGTAGTAGTCAATAATGGAATGGCACATAACATCTTCTGAATCATCAGGTTCTTGTTTCAAAAGAATAGGCGGTTTAAGCATAAATGTGCGTTCATCAACTGGAGATGTGTTTATGAATATACATTCCCTTGAACTACAACTCAATGGCAATGAAAGTGCTATATGCACTGCTTGTTGAGCTGACATTTGTTGCAGATTGAGTAATGTATTTCCGAGTTTACGAATCATTTGCATAGCATCAATTTCATTTTTCTGATGCTCTTTGCGTATTCTTCTAAATGCATTTGTCATAGACTTGTCAATTTTGGTCATATATGAACTACAATATGATGCTGCGGCATATGCATTTAGCACAAATTGTGCATCTGTATTTGCATTCCATAAAGTAGGCATAGCCTTTGCAAAACTGTTATTCCAAATGTGAGAAGGTTTTCGTTTCAGGAAAATTGTTGGTTGCTTTACTGTATGTTGTAATAGTTCTATGTACTCACTTTCTGTTAGTCCTATTTCCAGGAGGAAATTGTCATGGGTTATTGAATCATTGTAGTCTGTTTGCTCCAAGAATGCCAAAAGTGATATTGATTTCTCGACGATTTTTTTATTTTGTGCATTGGTTGGCTCGATGATCATTGTTGATTTCATTGGTGGCATGGGGAAGTTGTATCTGCAGTTTGAATTTTTTCTCTTCTTACAACTTCTTGTATGGTGATGTTTATGCAATTTAGCAACATCTGGCTCCAAATGATATGTATTACAAGTTATGTAGTTGTCAAGAAACTTCTCAATTTCTGAATTGCTTTGTTTTCCATATATTGGAGCATTCTCTATCCATAATAGTCCATGTTCATGTTCAGTTCCTCTATTTTGAAATTCTGTTACGAAATAGTAATCAGATATTTTTCCAAAGAATGTAGTATCTTGACATATCATTCGCTTTACAACATTAATTCTATGTCTATAGTACTGGCTACATGTGACTGGATATTTTCTTATAAGGTAGTCAATGTCATCATCTTCTAATATATCAATAGCATTTTTACTTGCTTTATTTCTAAACAATGTGACCAGTGTATCTACTAATGGTTTCCATCGATGTTCTGCACTTGTAAATGTCACAAAGAAAGTTGGAGGTCCCAATTGTCGTATCATTGCAAATATGTTTTTCTTAATTTGTTCCAAATGATCAGAAGATATGCGAATGTTTTTGAAATCTATGTATCCAATATCAGATTTCAATAACTTTTCCAAATTTGCTCGATACTTGACATCTTTTGCTAATATTTTCCTGCCTTTTAGTTGTCCTTTTCTTATTCGTACCCATATGCAAGAAAGCACTTTATCAATTATTATTCGCATTGTCTTGAAAAACAAATTTGTTGTATGATATGAGAAGTCACCACTTGCTTGTAACAATTCCCATTGTACAATTTTTTGGTAGCTAAACCTATTTGTGATGTCATGATCACGTGCATCGCCATAAAATAATGTTGGAAAGTTCATTTCTTTTGCATATTTGTCCTTGAAAATCCCCAGTGGTCGTTGTCCTTCAGCAGGTGCTACTTCAATAATCTTGTCTTGCAAATCGTAGATGCGTTGTGACTCTATTAATCCATGCACCAATGTTTCAGTAGGTGCTTCGTTATTTGCATCACTGTATGTATCACTTTCATTATTGCTGTTTGAATTTTGTACAATGTATTCATTATTCTCTTGTAAAACATGGGCCCAATTCTCATTTATACAAATGTTCTCAGCTTTATAAAGACTTCTAGAACATAGTTCGTTTAATGCTTTCATGACAATAATTGGACGTACTTTACCTGTTTGGTATGCATTTTTGTATTGCAATCATCTTTTTAATGCAACTGCATTTGTCATTGTATCACTTAGATATTGTGGCAATGCTTTTTGCACAACGTCCATATGAACCGGTACATTGATAATTGATCCTGTTAAGCCAATTTGTGATCGCCTATATCCCCATTGTCAGATTTGTGCAAATGCAATTCTCAATGACACAAGTCTTTCTTCTAGATCTGAAAGTGTATACAGTTGGCAATGGAATGTTACGTCTTATTTGTTCAGGTGTTGCAAATTGTGGAAGCTTTCCATTCTTGAGTGCTTTTTTGCAAGCAACACATATATTTTCATTGCTGAAGGTCCTATTGCTCAATGTCAAATTCCTATGCTTTTATTGCAACTCTATAGTGAAGAATATGATATTTTTTGCAAAATGCAATCTGGTACAAATTGCACATGTATTCCTAGGGGTGTCTTCAACTTGTTCCATATAAATCTGTACTGCATCTTTCTTTCTTGTCATTCTTGACTTCTTATTAGAAGATGCTTTTTTGCATATGTCATTGCATTTGCTTCTTGTACGTATGAATTGCTTCATTTCGTGATAAGTAAGCTTATGACACCTGGGCAATTTTTGTAAGCAAGATGCTATTTCAAATTCAATCTTGTTATTGAGATGTATGCGAGGACTAGATTGTTGATTTTGGAGTACATGCTTATGACAAAAGATGTTATCATTGTTATCTACATCACTCCATTTTCTTTTTGTACGTATGAATTGCTTCAGTTTATGATAATTGAGCCTACGACGCTTAGTTGGTCGCATTTGTTCTAAATGAGATGCTAGCTCAAATTGAATATTATTGTTAAAATGTACTTGAGATATACATTGTTGTTTTTCTAGTAAAAAACAATCAATGTTGTCAGGCACAATGCACTGTAATTTCAATTTGTCATTGTCAACATCTATTATTTCTTGCATCATTTCCAATTGCTTACCAAAGTTGCTAATGCAAGAACTAGGTTGTTGATTTTCTAGTACATGATTATCACAAAAGATGTTATCATTGTTATGTACATTGGTGCATTTGCGTTTTGCACGTATGAATTGCTTTAGTTTGTGATAATTGAGCCTACGATGCTTAGTTGGCTGCATTTGTTCTAAATGAGATGCTATCTCAAATGCAATATTATTGTTAAAATGTACTTGAGATATACATTGTTGTTTTCCTAGTATATGCTTATGATGCAATTGATTACAATCCTCTTTTGCTTCCATGTACACTTGTTGAGAATTATGAACATATTTTTGTATCATTGCGTGGTAGTGAATATGTGATGTATCTGTCCTGAATGACATGATGTTAACAATATGATTGCATGTTGAATAAGCAGAACTGTAACTGACAAAGTTATTAGCAACAGAGGACCATACCTGGATATTGACTTTGAACATCACAGATATCCATTGCAAACAGAATGGTCCACCTTCTACCTGTCCTTTCTCATATGGCATTGCCATATTTATGAGATATTGTTTCCAGTTGTTATTCATTGCATAATGTATCACATCAAGTACTAGGTATTGTTCTAAACAATGTAATGCATCTCGATTCTTATGCATAAGTGCATTGCAAAAAGATTGGACAATGTAAAGTCGCAAACACTGTGCATCGAATTCTGTTGCCACTAAATAGCAAATTGCATTAAAGAGACTGTCACCACAATTAGATGTCATTTGCTTTGCGATCGTTAATTCATTTAAAAGCATATTATCTGCAATATGCATCCAATGGCTTTCAATATCTTTGCAAATAGATGACAGGTAGATATTAGACTGGTTGCAAATGCATATTGGAAACTTTTGGTAAAGCAATGGTTCATAATGACCACTAACAGGATTTGCATCATGAAAGAGAATGCAATATGGAATTGTATTTTCATGTTGATTAAAAAGCAAATATCTTGTTTTTCTTGTCAATGACCAAACTGCAATTGATATATCTAGCCATTTAGCTAACCAACGTATGCAAAAGGTATCGCCCCATAAACCTCGGTCAGACTCCTTTATATTTGTAGATGCAGAACAACGCATTCTATGAAGATATGTACCAATATCATTAATTCCATGTAACTCGTATAGGAAGTCAGGTGCTAGCTCATACTCATATGACTCTATTGCTTCAACATCATTATTGTTTAAGCAAAAAATAAAATGTTCTATTAACCCATTTCGTAGTTCATTTGAAGTATAACGAAAATGTAGAAGCATTTCGAATGAGTCAAATAGACAATCTCCTACAGTATATGAAAATGCATTTAATCTAAAAAGACCATTTCTTTTTAAGACAGTATCAATGCTGTCAGGCAAAATGCATTGTAATTTGAATTTGTAACTGTCAACATCTATTATTTCTTCCATCATTTGCAATTTCTTACCAAACTTGCCTTCTGCAATTGTCTTCTACAGCTTTGCAAAAAATATTGATCAAATTAGCAAAAAGTGAAGATGATTGTTTTGAACAAAATATATATATTAAAACAATAGGCTCTTGCATTATGTTGCTAGACAAATATCAAATTTGTAGCAACAAGTCATATTTATAAATAAATAAGGAATTGGAAATGGAGAAATTGCTTTGGAGAACAATATAACTTGACAAAAGGAAGCAGTGGAAAGACATAACGAAAAAAGGTAGCATAACTTTGGGAGGCAAAGACATAATAAAAAAATGCAACATAACTTTGGGAGGTAGGGAGTGACAAAGAAGCTCCAAAGGCAATGAAGCTTTTGTCTAAACTCTTACCTAACAAATTGACTGTGAAGATGCCTCAATATTTAAATATTCTTCCAAATTTCTCATTTTAAATACAGGAAGAATCCTTAATTGTCATATGAACAATAAACAGGAGGTATGTCGTACAGAAGGTTTTGGGTTTGGAGATGAACATCCACTTCATTCATGTAAAGGATCTAAAAGGTCCCATGAGGCATGACTGTGGGAGTAACAGTTTGACTAGAATAAGTGGATCCTAGAGTGGCTACATAGCCTTGCATTGGAAAGGGGTTTTGCAACATGGCAGGTTGTGACATCGAAGGTGGATTGGGTCACCTTGGCTGTAGTGCGATCAGCCCGCAGAGCCTGTTGAACAATCCACTTGGGGAGAGCCCTCTCACATAATAATACTAATGATTGTGAACAAATATTATGGACAATTGGAGGTTTATTTTCAAATATTTCAAGATTTCGAGCCTTCCGCCTATCCCATACTATAAATAAAGGTAATGCTTTATATCTACTTTTTCGATTAAACCACCACTTGAATAAGGAATCCAATGAATCAAAGGTGCTTAAAAACTTGAACATGTTACATTAGGCTACTCAAAACCTCCACAAACATAGGGCAGAATATGAAAAGATGTGAAACATCCTCCTAGGACTTATAATAGAAAATACACCTAATTTAAGTCATGCTCGCACTCCAAAAGTTCAGAATATCTTATTGAAAGTAGAATAAAATCCCTTAAAAAATTTCATGCATACAAAAAGTATACAGATTACATTCTCCTGGATACAACATTCTACCATCCTCTGTAGTTAGCTATTGACATCTCAACCAACATGACAAGCCTACTAATAATGTAATGCAACTTGGAAAACTAAAGAGATGTTGATTATAGGTGGCCTCTTGAAAGTTCACTTGAAAATGCCCTACAAAATTACTTTCCTCTGTTCTCAGAGTAGGCAATATCATACTCGCCAATTTCAAAAATACCTTGGCCTTCATAACTATTTCAGAGAGTAGCACAACTTTAGAGCTACTATGTTGAGTAAGTGTATTCTTGGATGTTGATGAGTGTTCATTGAAACTACTTTATCATCACAATCCTTTTTTATAAATATGTAAAAGGTAATATCCATTTTCGTGAAAGAGAAGAGGGCTTTTTGTGTTTCTTCCAAAAAAGATATGGCATTATCCTTATATAATATCTCACATAAATCATTAGATGTATGAGGGCAGTAGATGGAAACAAACAAGTAATGCCAACTTTGTCATCTAGCCATTCCCACTATATTTAATCCGTTTTTGAAATTTTAGCCTCCTTTTCTAATCACCAAGTTGTGCAAGGAGACCAACTGGCTCCCCTTGAATTAAGGGGATCTCTTTTACATTATATTTGTTTCAAGTAGCCACAATCTAAATTATATATATTAAGTGAACACATGCATCAATTATGTTATTGAAATTCATCCTTGATACTTAGCTTGATAATTTGACAACCTATATCTATATTATAATTCTGATAGAGTTAGGGTTACTCTTATGATGAGGTAAATATGAGGTGTACCCACTAGGAAATATTAACTATTATAGTATAAATGATGACATCGACTTATAACAATGTAAATTCATCTATTGGTTAGTGACGAATGGTAGTTTCCAGAGTTGAAATAGGCGTCAATGCTATCATTTTCAATAAACATTTAATAATTGATAATGATAGGCTATGATATAGAGATTTTTGAATTACTTGATAACATGCTCGATATACATGTTTGAGAGGGTGGAATTTTAAATTTGATGTGCAATTTAATATTATATAACTAATTATTTATTGTTTGATGGCTCATTAAGGCTAATCTACTAAACTATAAAGAGACTTGCAACTTCAGGTCATGTTCTAACTTCTCTGTCTAAGAAACATTATATGTCTTAACAACTCAATCTATGAGATGCAAGCAATCTCTCAAAAAATTGGGACCACATTCTTCGGAGTAGGATTTAAGTCATGCTCGCACTCCAAAAGTTCAGAATATCTTATTGAAAGTAGAGAGTCCATAGGTATAATAAGTGCATTAAAAACTATGGATATGGATTGATAGGTCTAAATTTTCACTATCCAATGATCTAGTTTCTAACCAAGGAATACATGAAGGAGTACAAGTTGCCTAAAAGAGAATAATTAGACCACTAGAAGGAAATTCAAGAAAGATGAGGATATTCACATGCACATGACGCAGATTAGACTCATTACAACCTCAACAACGTCCATAGGAGCATCACCTTCTCAAAATCAGTTTGAATATTGGTTGCATACGTACATGTAATGAATTTAGTTAGCGGGAGATTACTAGTGCCCAAATTTTCATATTTTTAGCACTTGTCCAATACATTTTTGTCAATATTTTTCTCATTTCCATCTCATATTAATACCTTGTTCATACACAATGATTCATTTTTGGTCAATCTATGATTATCCTATTAAAATTCCATTTCAGTGTTTATTCTTATGAAATGCTTATATTTTTAACAATGGTAGAATAAGTGTTGAAACTTGCTAAATAGTTATTGCAACTCCTATGTGTAGTATTTACAACTCTACTTCAGTATAGGTGTTTCAATTGTTGAGTGTATTTTATACAAATTTATTTGAGTTATGGACATAATTGCTACAACTTTGATTTGTTGCCATCATTGATACAAATTTGTTTGCAACAACTCCCACCTCACTATGACGTGGATCTTGCCTCAGTAGGGATGCTACAACTCCCCCCATGGTTTTTGTTGCAACTCTTTTTTTCGTTTTATTTTTACATAAACGTACAATTTATGAATATCGAAACTAGTTACATTCTCCGATACTCCCTCTTAACTAGGGGTATTCATAATTGTATACTCGATACATGGATACTCTCAAACTGAAATATTCTCATAAGAAGAGTCAGATTGATAAGCCATCTTTAAGCATCGACATCATGACCAAAATTGTCAACATAGTAAGGCCTTAACTTGACAAGCTCTTCTCATACCAGAGCATAATGTTGGGAGGCTTTGCGTGAGATACCACACTACCTCTTCAAGGTACATACCCCATCTTGATGTTCATTAGGTATGTCCTTTTAGGATTGTTCTTATCTTAGATTACCTATCCTTAAAGAATTCTAGTCCTCATTGACCATGCTTATCTTGGATAAATGTCAAATCCTCAAACAATGTCAATTTACTTCCTACCGTAGATTACAAGGTTTATACTTTGCTGTGGTTTTTATCATTATGATTTGGGTGGGTATCCCTTGAAAAGCAGACAAGAATCATCTGTTATGTGTGACAGGACTTCCAGTGCCTACACAGTACCTCACCTCATCCCGACGCAATCCATTGATTTTGTGCTTAGGTTTATTCATTAACTTCTCAACATCTGGTTTTAGGAATATTCTTGTTTTGTGAGTATAATTGTTGTAGGATTTGTAAGAGTCCTATCTTCTTGCAGTTAAATATAATGCTCGCTATCATAGCCACCAATTGTTGCATTCCCATTGGCTCTAACATTCATTCTAATACTCTTATGTTCATCTCTTAAGTTGCTCATGTTATGTTCTCTATGGTTGTCCATGAGAAAATATGGAGACTAATTGAAATCAACATTCTTAATAGAAAATTGTAGATATTTGTTGAAAATATGATGGTTACATGAGAGAATAGAAGTTGGATAAATTAGTTAACCTTCACTTACTATGCATTTTCCTCTTTTTGAATGGTTGAGAGGAAAGTACTGATCTCTTAAGAAATTCTAGAAAAAAAACACAAAAAGTTAGGATTTATTGACCCACACTAAAGAGAAAGGAGAATATCCCTAGGCACTTATATCAAGCACAGAAGGGAAAGAACTCACGGCGGTGGAAGAAAGGTTTTTAGTTGTTGATGGTTACATGAGATATCTTTAATGTTGTGTAGTGAGTAAATGAATTGAGCATGAGAGTAAAATGGTTCCGTAAAAAGATAAAGACGCATCCGAACATGTTTTCTTTGCCTTGATGGGTTCAACTTAGCTTAGGGGTAGTGTCTGGATACCTAGGTTAGAAAATCACGCTTTAGCATTTAGTTTCATGGACCTCTTACTTAAAAGATAAATGCGGTAATGTTGATTAGTGAATATGCAAAATTTATGTATATTTTCTTGTGTGGAAATTAATGTATTTTGCAGGTATGGTTATGATTATTACATATTCACACTGGCACATGAAACGCGTTATGATTTTTTATTTAATTAATGAGAAAGAATGCCAGCGACAGAAGGAAGAAACGAAACAGAGACCGTGGTATTCCTCAACATACGGCTGTCAGTTTTGCGGATTGAAGGGTTTGGCGGAAAGCTGAGCATATACTACTGAGTGTTCTTCTAAGACAGTGATGATAATGAGGGCAAGGCACTCCCACCATCCATGTGAGTCGCAAAGTTCGACACGACTTATGGAGGCCCTTCGGAATCGATATCGTCTTACGCTGCATTTTGGACGCTTGTAAAGGTGCCTATTATTCTCGGCGTCCTATTATTTATAAATCCCATAAAAATTAGAATCCAAATGGGACTGGACATCTCATTGCACGGCGACACCTACTGTAACGCGTCCATAACTACATCATTAAGGAATAACAACTGTTCATATACTACCAATTTATTTAATCTTCAGACTGCATCTAAAATTGTTTAGGAAAAAAAACAATTTTAATTCATTAAGAAATTGTTGTTTCCTTGTTGCAGTCCTTAATTTGAATAGTCATACAATGCTTGCAGGTATTGGATGGTCGACAGGGACCCCTATTGACTAATTATGCCAGACCACAAGTAGGTACATTAATGCTTACTACGGGATCAAAACTCTGTCAACATGTATGTTGTGTTACTAAATTCTTTTCACTTTGCATCTTCAAAGCAATATCTGTATGAATTCTATGATTTTCTTTTATTTAGAATCCTCTTAATGTGTATGTACATGGCTTCTTTTTCAGTAGTTTACTTAGCTACAAATTGTTTTGCAAGCCATGAAAACATTATTGGTGCAGAGGACTGGCCCTGTTTGTCTTTTTGTTTAAACCATGTGTTTACTAAATATTACTAAATGTTTATAAAGATATGCTTAGTTGATAAACCAGTTAGAAGTGGATCAAACGCAAACCTCAATATATGTTTAGATAGACCAATGATGGAAAGCTAGAAACAAGACGAGGAAACATCAAAAGAGTGTAGTCAATCAAGTCTACTTAAGAAAGAAAATATTAGACAGGCTAATTGAGCACCAGACAGTGCATCACATATTCACTGTTTGAGCTAGCGTTTAGGAGGCTAGACAGAATCACTTGAAGCTGTACTGCTTCTGTGTTGATTTTATGAAGGCCTTTCACCCTGCCTCTTTATATGCTTCCAAAGTTTCACTCTCCAAATTGTTGTCTGCAACAGGAAATTGATTGGGGAAAATATTTGATCAAGGGGCGTGATGCTGAAAATAAACCTTTGAATCTCTCTGAAATAGGGGAATTTCTCTCTGCGCGAGACAAATCTGGACATGGAACTCATACTCTGTGTACAGCAGGGGGAATTTCGTGAAAAATGTAAGTATATATCGACATGCAAAAGGGATTGCAAAAGGAGGAGCCCCTCATGCTAGAGTTGCAAGTTATAAAGTTTGTTGGCCTACAGATTCAAGGGGCTACAATTGCTATGATGCAGATATTCTTGCAGCATTCGATGAAGGGATACATGACGGAGTTGATGTGTTCTCAGTTTCTCTGGGAGATCAACCTCCCATTCCGGATTATTTTCAAGATTCAATTTCAATTCGATCGTTCCATGCAGTTCAATTCCTCCCACCAAACGTTCAACATGTCAATGAATGTAGAGTTGTCTACCAACAGAGAGAGAGAGAGTTCTTTATGGTTAAATATATGATTTTTGTGTTGATGAACTCCACTGCTGGAAGACAACCCATTAACCAAAGCCAAAGAATATGAAAGGTGAGATACGATCATGGCGATTTTGTAACACTTAGATGGAGATAGTAAACAACATGGATAATTAACCAATAGCTTTTCCCATCTGTTATCTTACTATGAAATCTACTTCACACAATCCAAACATCGCCATCTGCTGTTTACTATGAAGTCTACTTCACAAAATCCAAGCATGATGAACTGTACGTACTATGCGTTGAACTGAAAATAAGGTTTCTGGTTGTTTGATTTCAGATAAGTCTAAGGGTTTATGTTCAAGGTCAATAATTGGACTAGCCGCTGGTGTAGCAGCCTCGTTCCTTGGCATTGTTGCCCTAATATTTTACGCGTTACGGAATAGAAAGAATGCAGTGAAGGATTGTGAAACAACAAATCCATTTGGTAAGAAATCTTCATACAATTTTTTTTTCATTTTTTCATACAAATTTCGTGTTAGATCTTCTTATTTGACTTCCTGATTTTATCATGTTCCACATAAATTCCGTGTTAGAGGAGGAAACTAATTCATGTTGGTTTTTCGTTAGCTTCTTGGGGTTTAGCATACGGTTGAGATAGTCGAGATGCTCCCAAACTAAAAAGTGCCAGATTGTTCTCATTTGAAGAACTGAAACTTGCTACTAATAATTTCTCCCCTGATAACGAGATTGGTGGAGGAGGTTACGGGAAGGTACGGGACTCCCTATGTTATTTTACTTAACCCAAAAAAATGCAATGCGTATATTTAACAGTGGATTACGTTAATTATCTTTATTTTTAAATCAAGATTTAATTTATTCTAATTGATTTGATATTTTTCATAGGATTATAATTTTTATTGTTTAAAATATATTTTGAAATATCTAAATAAACTCAATACTTGTAAAAATGTTTAAATTACTAAACTACAGAAATTATTGAAATTACATTATTCCAAATTTACCATTTTTAAAAACTGTTCAAAATATTAATCTCAACGACGTAATAAATACGCTGAGAGCAGTCATATTTGTCAGAGGTATTTTTGCACGTTGCCTCTTTGTTTGAAGATGGAAACTCTGAGAGCAGCCATATTTGTCACAACCTCCCATTATATAACCTACATATAAATTTTAATTCATTAAGAAATTGTTGTTTCCTTGTTGTTGTCCTTAATTTGAATAGTCATACAATGCTTGCAGGTATTGGATGGTCGACAGGGACTCCTATTGACTAATTATGCCAGACCACAGGTAGGTACATTAATGGTTACTACGGGATCAAAACTCTGTCAACATGTATGTTGTCTTACTAAATTCTTTTCACTTTGCATCTTCAAAGCAATCTATGTATGAATTCTATGATTTTCTTTTATTTAGAATCCTCTTAATGTGTATGTACATGGCTTCTTTTTCAGTAGTTTACTTCTACAAATTGTTTTGCGAGCCATGAAAACATTATTGGTGCAGAGGACTGGCCCTGTTTGTCTTTTTGTTTAAACCATGTGTTTACTAAATATTACTAAATGTTTATAAAGATATGCTTAGTTGATAAACCAGTTAGAAGTGGATCAAACGCAAACCTCAATATATGTTTAGATAGACCAATGATGGAAAGCTAGAAACGAGGAAACATCAAAAGAGTGTAGTCAATCAAGTCTACTTAAGAAAGAAAAGATTAGACAGGCTAATTGAGCACCAGACAGTGCATCACATATTCACTGTTTGAGCTAGCATTTAGGAGGCTAGACAGAATCACTTGAAGCTGTACTGCTTCTGTGTTGATTTTATGAAGGCCTTTCACCCTGCCTCTTTATATGCTTCCAAAGTTTCACTCTTCAAATTGCTGTCTGCAACAGGAAATTGATTGGGGAAAATATCTCATCAAGGGGTGTGATGCTGAAAATAAACCTTTGAATCTCTCTGAAACAGGGGAATTTCTCTCTGCACGAGACAAATCTGGACATGGAACTCATACTGTGTGTACAGCAGGGGGAATTTCGTGAAAAATGTAAGTATATATCGACATGCAAAAGGGATTGCAAAAGGAGGAGCCCCTCATGCTAGAGTTGCAAGTTATAAAGTTTGTTGGCCTACAGATTCAAGCGGCTACAATTGCTATGATGTAGATATTCTTGCAGCATTCGATGAAGGGATACATGACGGAGTTGATGTGTTCTCAGTTTCTCTGGGAGGTCAACCTCCCATTCCGGATTATTTTCAAGATTCAATTTCAATTGGATCGTTCCATGCAGTTCAATTCCTCCCACCAAACGTTCAACATGTCAATGAATGTAGAGTTGTCTACCAACAGAGAGAGAGAGTTCTTTATGGTTAAATATATGATTTTTGTGTCGATGAACTCCACTGTTGGAAGACAACCCATTAACCAAAGCCAAAGAATATGAAAGGTGAGATACGATCATGGCGATTTTTTAACACTTAGATGGAGATAGTAAACAACATGGATAATTAACCAATAGCTTTTCCCATCTGTTATCTTACTATGAAATCTACTTCACCCAATCCAAACATCGCCATCTGTTGTTTACTATGAAGTCTACTTCACAAAATCCAAGCATGATGAACTGTACGTACTATGCGTTGAACTGAAAATAAGGTTTCTGGTTGTTTGATTTCAGATAAGTCTAAGGGTTTATGTTCAAGGTCAATAATTGGACTAGCCGTTGATGTAGCAGCCTCGTTCCTTGGCATTGTTGCCCTAATATTTTACGCGTTACAGAATAGAAGGAATGCAGTGAAGGATTGTGAAACAACAAATCCATTTGGTAAGAAATCTTCATACATTTTTTTTTTCATTTTTTCATACAAATTTCGTGTTAGACCTTCTTATTTGACTTCCTGATTTTATCATGTTCCACATAAATTCTGTGTTAGAGGAGGAAACTAATTCATGTTGGTTTTTCGTTAGCTTCTTGGGGTTTAGCATACGGTGGAGATAGTCGAGATGCTCCCAAACTAAAAAGTGCCAGATTGTTCTCATTTGAAGAACTGAAACTTGCTACTAATAATTTCTCCCCTGATAACGAGATTGGTGGAGGAGGTTACGGGAAGGTACGGGACTCGCTATGTTATTTTACTTAACCCAAAAAAATGCAATGTGTATATTTAACATAGTGGATTACATTAATTATCTTTATTTTAAAATCAAGATTTAATTTATTCTAATTGATTTGATATTTTTCATAGGATTATAAATTTTTATTGTTTAAAATATATTTTGAAATATCTAAATAAACTCAATACTTGTAAAAATGTTTAAATTACTAAACTACAGAAATTATTCAAATTACATTATTCCAAATTTACCATTTTTAAAAACTGTTCAAAATATTAATTTCAACAACGTAATAATTAATTTCAACGACCTAATAAATACGCTGAGAGCAGTCATATTTGTCAGAGGTATTTTTGCACGTTGCCTCTTTCTTTGAAGATGGAATCTCTGAGAGCAGCCATATTTGTCACAAGTATTTTTGTAGGTTGTGTATTTGTTTAAAAATAGAAAGACTATATCCAAAATACAAGTATCACAAAGTACTTAAGGGGAATACACATAAAGGAAAATACGACTTGTTTAGTACCTTATGCACTTACCATGACTCTCTAGTAACATTGTTTTTTATCACATACTCAAGCATCTTGGCATGGACAAAATGGGGCACATTAATCTATCAAAAGCGTAATGCCTACTAGCATGAAAACCCACTAAACACCGATCCAATTCAAGAAGAGATGGAAGGGAAATCTATGTTGATATGGATACTTCAGGTCCTAGGAGACTCCAGGCCAGGCTGCACTCTAGAATCTATGCCCTTTTTGGTGAATAATTTGCAAACTTGTCTAGTAAATTTGAATTGTTTTATTTACCCCTAAAAAATGTTAGACTAAATTAAATAACTTATATTAAAGAATAGTTGTGTTTGGAAGTCTCTTAAATACCATATTCTATTTTGGTTTAAACTGGAATATAAGAAGTGACCCTAACTACAATGATTAAACGAATTTAGTTCTGGATATATATGCAACCGTGAAAGAAACAGGCACCATGATTCAAACAATTGAAATAATATGTTTACTAAATATTACTAAATGTTTATAAAGATATGCTTAGTTGATAAACCAGTTAGAAGTGGATCAAACACAAACCTCAATATATGTTTAGATAGACCAATGATGGAAAGCTAGAAACGAGACGAGGAAACATCAAAAGAGTGTAGTCAATCAAGTCTACTTAAGAAAGAAAAGATTAGACAGGCTAATTGAGCACCAGACAGTGCATCACATATTCACTGTTTGAGCTAGCATTTAGGAGGCTAGACAGAATCACTTGAAGCTGTACTGCTTCTGTGTTGATTTTATGAAAGCCTTTCACCTTGCCTTTTTATATGCTTCCAAAGTTTCACTCTCCAAATTGCTGTCTGCAACAGGAAATTGATTGGGGGAAAATATTTGATCAAGGGGCGTGATGCTGAAAATAAACCTTTGAATCTCTCTGACACAGGGGAATTTCTCTCTGCGCGAGACAAATCTGGACATGGAACTCATACTCTGTCTACAGCAGGGGGGAATTTCGTGAAAAATGCAAGTATATATCGACATGCAAAAGGGATTGCAAAAGGAGGAGCCCCTCATGCTAGAGTTGCAAGTTATAAAGTTTGTTGGCCTACAGATTCAAGCGGCTACAGTTGCTATGATGCAGATATTCTTGTAGCATTCGATGAAGGGATACATGACGAAGTTGATGTGTTCTCAGTTTCTCTGGGAGGTCAACCTCCCATGCCGGATTATTTTCAAGATTCAATTTCAATTGGATCGTTCCATGCAGTTCAAAGAGGGAAGGTTGTCCTACCCTAAACCCGCTAGAACGACAAAATCCAAGAGGTTGATTAAAACCGCAACACGTTTTCTTTGGTTTTCTTGTAATAACCCCTATGCGGGCCCACCCTAAGGGGCCTCACGCTTAGCGGATCCTGAATCTGATGCACTCAAGCAGAATTGAACCTGCGCCTTTGCTGACCCTATGGAGCTAGGGAAAATTGAACCCATGCACACCCTCAGGGCCAAAAACTTGACAGAGATTCAATCACTTGGACTACCCATCCAGATTCACAAATTAATTCAAGAAGTAAACTCTAACGCCGACTGAAACGACAAATGAAAACAGGTATATCGACTTTACAAAACTGGAAATGTTATGGGCCTAGCAGACAGGTGCAGAAGAAGAGGAGGCATGCTGAGAAAGCGATTAAAATCACAAGAAATCCACATCTTAGTACGCTCAGATTCCACTCTGCACCTTTTGGGAATTAGCCGCTGGTGTAGCAGCCTCGTTCCTTGGCATTGTTGCCGTAATATTTTACGCGTTACAGAATAGAAAGAATGCAGTGAAGGATTGTGAAACAACAAATCCATTTGGTAAGAAATCTTCATATAATTTTTTTTTCATTTTTTCATACAAATTTCGTGTTAGATCTTCTTATTTGACTTCCTGATTTTATCATGTTCCACATAAATTCCGTGTTAGAGGAGGAAACTAATTCATGTTGGTTTTTCGTTAGCTTCTTGGGGTTTAGCATACGGTTGAGATAGTCGAGATGCTCCCAAACTAAAAAGTGCCAGATTGTTCTCATTTGAAGAACTGAAACTTGCTACTAATAATTTCTCCCTTGATAACGAGATTGGTGGAGGATGTTACGGGAAGGTACGGGACTCCCTATGTTATTTTACTTAACCCAAAAAAATGCTCTAGAACGACAAAATCCAAGAGATTGATTAAAACCGCAACACGTTTTCTTGGGTTTTCTTGTAATAACCCCTATGCGAGCCACCCTAAGGGGCCTCACGCTTAGCGGATCCTGAATCTGATGCACTCAAGCAGAATTGAACCTGCGCCTTTGCTGACCGTATGGAGCTAGGGAAAATTGAACCCATGCACACCCTCAGGGCCAAAAACCTGACAGAGATTCAATCACTTGGACTACCCATCCAGATTCACAAATTAATTCAAGAAGTAAACTCTAACGCCGACTGAAACGACAAATGAAAACAGGTATATCGACTTTACAAAACTGGAAATGTTATGGGCCTAGCAGACAGGTGCAGAAGAAGAGGAGACATGCTGAGAAAGCGATTAAAATCACAAGAAATCCACATCTTAGTACGCTCAGCTTCCACTCTGCACCTTTTGGGACCTTCGATCTTGTGTGTTAGACAATTGAAATATTATTAGCCGCCTAATGTGAATGTTGATTGGTTAGTGCGAGTTATAGTTAGTTAGGGTTATGTTAGTTGCCAATATTGCATATTTTGAATTCAGGTAAATAGATGACATATGAAAATTGTGACAACGATCCATGGGTAGTTAAAGAACTCAAACGCACACTACTCTTCCAGACTCTGCTCACCACTTTTCCATGGAATACTCAGGGTAACTAATTATTATTCATATGTTTATCTTTGTGTAATATAAGATTGAGTTTTAGTTGGTTCAAGGATTACTACAACTTGTGGCGAATTTTGTTATGCATTTGGTCATTTTGAAATAAAGTTCGTAAACTTATTGCAATTGCCTAAATATAATATTTGTTTCAAGCTAAATCCATGAAATCTTCAAACTGAAATCTCCATATCCAGGAAGCCGCTGGTAAGAATACTTGCATTCTTACCGAAAACGAGGTTTATTTTGAGATAAATATAACAAATTTACAGAATTCACCTGATTGTATTCGTTTCCTTAAGATAAAAAGGCGAGATTTTGAAACTAGACATCTGTAAATTCATTCTGCAGTAGAAATGTTTGCATCTTTACCAAACATTCATAATTCTATTTAAATTGCATGATATTTTCTCTGTGAATCTAGAAATCTATAAATGCAGGTTGTACAAGGATCTTTGCCTATTTAGTGGTTTACCACCAAATTTCAGAATAAAAGAGATTTTCCATTCATAGTCAGGCTTGCAAAGGTTAATAATGCATATTTTCAATAATAACTCTTTTCGAAATAGAAAGATGATACTATTTACCGCAAAAGGCTCAGGATTTTGGAATGTTTGATACATTATCTGCTATGATAGAAGGTTAGAAACATAAGCATATGGACAAACCTTAAATATGAAATCAGAAAAACCACCTCCGAAGCACATAGCGAAGAAATAATAATGAAATGAGAATGAAATTAAATCCTGATGAATTAAGAAAACACTTTATATAGTGAAAGCTTGAGTGATAGAAGCAAAACTATTATCATGAATAGACAAAGAGAACAATGCAAAGAGTTACATGCCATCAAATAACCATGTTAAACGTTTGTAGAAATTCAACATTTTTTTATGGTGAATATTACATTAAATGGCGAATGCTTCGTTCGGTCTGGGAACTTACAAGTTGTAAAGGTGAAGCTCCTCGACGCTCTCTGCTCCTCTGCTCCTCAAACTAGCTGCTCCACACTCTCTGCTCTGAACTTACTCTGGAGAATTAGCTACTAGACACTCTTTGCTCTGAACTTACTCCGCACTCCGGACAAGGCATTTGTAGAGCACCGTGGACGCCTCTGCACATGCAAACAGCTGGCACTTGCAGGATGCAGGACACTGCATGCATGACACGACACGGAGAACAGGTAGCAAAAAATTAGGACAAACTAATAATGAATGATATTTTAATTTATTTTAAGACTTGATTTGCAATGAAACATTATATAATAATAACATGACATATCTGTTAAACTACGCTATCTTAAAATATATGTAATTATGAAATTTAATTTTTGCATCCTTGTATGCCATTTAAAATATGCTTGGTTATTTATAATTATTTATTTCACATATTCACATTGATGTTAAAATAGGAAATAAATTTCCTAAACCTTGAGGATCAACCATATTTCTTCCGCTTACTAATGGTAAAAATAATGGATAGAAGAAGATCAACTATTATTATCAAATGTATACATATACAATCAATTCTCATTTTGCATAATAATTGAGAGATATATTAGTTTGATCCTATAGCACCAAAAATATATTGAGATTTAATTGATTCTTGAAAATCACCACAATTTATAAAAGTGATGCTCCAAACATAAAGTTATGTCAATTAGAGAAGGACAACACCTAAAAATAAAATAATAATGAATGGTATTTTAATTTACTTCAAGACTTGATTTGCAATTAAACACTATAGAATAACATGGCATATATGTTAAATCACACTATCTTAAAATATATGTAATTATAGAATTTAATTTTTGTATCTTTACATGCCATTTAAAGCATGTTTAGTTATTTATAATTGTTTATTTCACATATACACATTAATATTAAATAAGGAAAAAATGGAAAAGTTTATTACTAAAAAAATAATGAATAAGAAAAATTCAACTATTATCATCAAATATACTTATATACAATAAATTTTCATTTTTAATAAAAATGAATAAAACACATTTTCAAAATTATATACAATAAATTTTTATTTTTAATAAAAATGAATAAAACACATTTTCAAAATTTTATAATTATTAAAGACATAGTTTAACAAATATATAACAACAATGTAAAACTAGAACCTGACACTACGAATTTTCTTACGTTTATATAACTTCCATTATCTTCGTCTATAAATTACTTATTAGCAAACTACTTATATAAATTACTCCATCTTTATCTGTAAATTACTTATTGGTAAACTACTCATTTATGACACACACCCTAAATAATTGGACCTCAAATTTAAAGTAATTTTTGTTCACCCTCAAATACGTTTGAGAATAAAAAATTGTTCCACAAAACGTCAAATTTCCGCGACCCAGACTCCAATTTTCACATTCCACCGGGTATTCCGGTCCACCGATATGGCTCTGATGTACATTGGGCATTGCCTCAATAAGTGTGTGCGCATTGCCTCAATAAGTGTGTACCCGTATATGATTTTCATGGAAAACGTTTTTTCTTCCACTATTGATAGCACCAAGCACAATGTATGTAAAACTTTGGATAACAAAAACTTTTAATCTGTGAAAACTTTGGATATCTTATATTTACCCCGTATATAATGTCTTGAAATCTGCTAACCGCGTAATAAGACCCCCAATTTTATTGTCCAATCAAAAATTACGTAATAAATTTTATATTATTTTGTAATATGAAAACTTTGGTTAAAGTTGTGATGTACATCAATATTTTTTGGTCAAACAATAGATCAATACACAGTCAACGCACAATCGATTGCTAAGAGTCCCAGGCAGGGACTAATAATTATATATGATGTATCCCCAAAAACATACCATAATCGCTCAAAATGAGCAATTATAATATATCTTTAAAAATACACCATATACAACTATTTCACAATATACGTCATGCAACTATTTCACAAATTTAAAAAATGTTTTAATCTTAAAATTATATGATAAAATTTAAACATAATAACATTTCATATATCGATAATAAATTTGTTAAAACATATATTTTAAAAATATTTAAATTAAATAATTTATATATTTAAAATTTTATTTTAATCTTAAATAAATGGAAAGTTATTTGATAAAATTTAAACATAATCATTTTTTATATTTGCACAAAACGAATAACCCAAATGGATTAAAACACAACTTTAATTTAAAAAAATATTCAAATCAAAACATTCAAGTGGGGTAAGTCACATTGCGTTTTTCATCTGTTCAGGATACGGAAGCAATAATAATTTCTTATCAGTCCCAGCAGCTTATTCGAAATTTTACGATCGGTCAAAATCCCCTTTTGTTTTTTAATCTGTGTCATCAATTTTTTTAATATTATTTATAAAATTTTGATAACGATTATTATTTTTATATTATATGATGTATAATTATTTTTTCAAAATGTTTATTTCATATAAATAAATAGTTTTTATAAATTAGATAAAAACATTTTATCAATTAAATAATTGAATCTTAAATAGTCAAATTTTCATTATTATTCAATTTTCATGAAAAGATGTTGTCTTTTAATTTTTTGGCAATTTTTTAATGAAATAAAAAACTTCTATGAAATCAAATTATTGATGATGATGATGATGATTAACTTCTGCTGAGACCAAATAATAGTCTATCGGACCTAAAGAAACAAATTATCTATTTTGATTTAAGATTTTATTCCTATGCTCAAAAAGCTTGGAGAGAAGCCTCCACAAAGATTGTGAAACTGAGATCTAATGTGGTTATACGCAGGGCATTCTAAGAGGAAGTGGTTTTCAACCTCGATGTTCCTATTCTCACATATATGGCAAATCCTTTCCGTCCATGGCGTTTTAGGAACTGCCCAACGACCTGTTTCACTATGGAGCTCATGAGAATTCGTTCTAATCTTTGCTATATTAATTTTCTTCTTTGAGCTAGTTAAAATAGAGAGATACTATTGATCTTCTAGGGTGGGGTTGATGACTTTCTTATAATAACTTAATTTTCTTTTAGCCGATAAGTCTTTCTCACACCACATTTTTTCTTTGAACTTAGAAGTAACAATATCTTTAATGTTATTTATGTTTTGCAATGCATCATTTTCATTGATCTCCCAATAGTTTAACCAGACCCTTATTTAAAGTTAAAGGGTTATTGTTCATATTTTTTTTCTAATTAAAATGAAAAATAGATTTATAAATTAAATTAATATTTTAAGTAATTAATTTTTTATTATTAAATTTTAATAATAATATTTCTCTCTGAGTTAATGTCATTTAAACACTTTTTTAATAGAATAGAAAACTTTTAATAAATCAAGGATTTTGAAGGGAATATTTTTTTTAATGGAATATAATGTTTTATTAAATCAAGAATTTGAAAAGAAATATTTTTCAATGAAACCATGTAAATGGCTAATATCTTTTTATCATTTCTATACAACTTTTTAATTGAATAAATCAAATTAACTAGATTTAAAAGTGTTAGTTTTTCATGGTTTTTTTAATGGAAAGAAGAAAAAATATTTATCATCAAAGAAAAAATAAAAAAAATCTGAGCAAATGATTTTGTAATAGTAAATTAGAACATGTCCCCAGCTCTAAAGAGAGATAATTTTTCATTTCAAAATTTTGGCTACTAAATTCAAGAGAGTTTTCAATACACTAGAATTTTAAAGAGTCTAATTACATAGATTACTTAAAAAAAATCTTAGAAAAAGGAAAATTTTATAGAACTTTCGAAATTAAAAAAAGAAAGTCCCGGGGGTTTAACCAAAGGAGAGCATTAATGGCGATCAGTGTGAACGACTCACATGTCCGTAATCTGGAATATTTTGGCGTGTAATGTGTGTCCTTTCAATATAAATGTATGGATATTTAGCTAGGGTGGCGAATGTACGTGCTGCAATGCAATGGTGTTTGGGTGATATACTCACCCTGCCATTTTTGGGATTTTGGTGGAGTGTGTTTTTTTTGGAGGATTTGTTTTATGTTTTGATGTCGCTGGTGACTATGAGTATGATTGTTAAATATTGACAAAACAAAAATTATGATTATCAAATTTAAGAAGGATATTTAAGCTAATTTTATGTATGACAATGATAACTTGGAGCGTCTTCCTACAAGTATCTAGGAATTGATATTCATCACAAGCTCAACTGGAACTATAGCATTGAGAAAAGGATTAATGGAGGATGGAAATCTTATTTTGGTCTTGAAAATAATTGTAAAACGACAAACCTAGTAATGTGGGATAGAAAAAAGTTCCTCTTTGAAACTTTAGTCTCTCGGATTATCCTATATGGATGTGAGGTTTGGGGTTGTAGCATCTCTATGGAATCCTGGAGAAAGATTGAGCAAATCCACAAGCGTTTTTATAACTTATAACCTCAAAATTAAAAGCAACACACCCTATCCTATTCTCCTTATAGATGTGGGTCTTTCCCCTATAGAGAGCCTAGCTATGACTAGGCTTCTGTTGTACAAGCACAAACTCAATAACATAAGAGACCAAAGACTTCCTAAGCTAGCTTTAAATTCCAGCCAAAACCACCTAAGACTCAAACGAGGTTGGTATAAAGACATCAGGGCCTGGTTAAACCATTGGGAGATTGACGAGAATGTTGCATTGCAAAACATTAATAACATTAAAAATATTGTTACTTCTAAGTTCAAAGAAAAAATGTGGTGTGAGAAAGATTTCGCAGCTAAAGGAAAATTAAGATATTATAAGGAGGTCATCAACCCCACCCTAGAAGATCAAAAGTATCTCTCTGTTATTACTAGCTCAAAGAAAAAAATTAATATAGCGAAGATTACAATGAACTCTCATGAGCTCCATAGTGAAACGGGTAGTTGGGCAGTTCCTAAAACACCATGGATGGAAAGGTTCTGCCATCTCTCTGAGAATACGAACATCGAGGATGAAAATCACTTCCTCTTAGAGTGCCCCGTGTACAACCACATTAGATCTCAGTGCCAAAATATTTGTTACAATACTGACCTTCCTAGCCTTTTAGGTTGTCAAAATTACACTCAGCTGAGAGGTTTCTCCTTTATGAGCATAGGAATAAAATCTTAAATCAAACTAAATAATTCGTTTCTTTAGGTTCGATAGACCAAAGTTTGGCGTCAATGGACATTAACCATCATCATCATCATTGCGCTGAGGTGGAATAGAGATTTTCTCATTTTTGATGTTTACTGTACTTTAGTCAATATTTTTCATTTTGTCTTACATGTTAATTTATTAAAAACAAATATTATTAAGTAACAGCGATATTGCAGTGTTTTTTGAAAAATAATATTTAATTAATTTATTAAAATAAAATATTATTAAAAATTCTATTAATCAGAAATAATGCAATTAATAGAATTTTTAATAATATTTGATTTTAATAAATCAATTTTAATATTATTTTTCAAAAACAAGTTGCTTAATAATATTTTTGTTCATATTTTTGTTCTTAATAAATTAATATCATAATTTAAATATCATTTTTAGATTCGTTTAATTAATATAACTTTTACTTAATAATTTTTGTTTTTCTTAATTTATTATAGATCACAAAAACATGAATTGAGAAATAAATATTATTTCATGAAACAATTTTATGCCTAAGTATATATATATATATTTTAGGTTATTTTATTTATTTATTTATATTTGTTTTAAGTTATTTTATTTATTTATTTATTTATATTACTCAGAAATACTGTATTCTGCGTGTTTTATGTTATTTATTTTCTTTTATCTTAATCTGAACAATGTGATCTGAACATTCTACTTCAACTTCATTTAGAATTTTGCCAAAGAAATCATGATAAAGAGTTTAGAGCTACTCCCACAATTCAAACCTTGTACAATGCTTTAAAAAAGTAGCGGGATCCGAAACTGTGACCCTGATGTTTCAGAGATTTACTTTTCTCATTCGTCACAGACAGTTGGAACCCAATGTGGGAAGCGAATCCAAAACTGTGACCCTGATGTTTCAGAGATTTACTTTTCTCATTCGGCACAGACAATTGTGACCCCTGGAAAGGTATAGATGAGATCATCACTAACTATAGATATAGCTGAAGATGTAGTTCAGATATCAAAATTTTCCCACCAGGTGAAACTCGGGATAGACTTCCACTATCAGGATGACTCATATAAATGCAGAGTGGTCCATTGTCTTGTACAGACAATTCAGTAATGATATGCTGATCTTCACGGCTTATTATCCCGTTTAAAGTGGACACTGCACTGCTCTGTTCCAAAGACAAAATTTTGACCTCCACGGCTGTACAAAATTCACAGGAAAGATCACCTCACTATACAATTATTTGATATGTGGGTAAGGCGTTCTGCACCAGTAGAGTTGGAAGAAGAATATGAAGAGGGGGCAGACTCTAACAGTGCTTTGTTTTTAAAGTCAAAATGGGAGTTGAAAATATGGCAAAAGAGAAAGCCATCGCAGAGGAAATAGTTATAAAGAGATAAAATTGAGCCCTCCATGGTTTACTTCCTTCTCTGAGAGAGTGCATCTCTAATATCATGGAAGACACCGTGCTCATGCAGCCGGCCAGACCCAGCTGAAAGGATTCCATTAATAGCTTCATAGTGTGATCTGGAGTCTGCAATTAAAAGAAAACCCACAGTTTATCCAGATGTTCTGCAAGATCATAATCTCAGAATTAAAAACTATCCCCAAGCTAGCTAGTTTGGTATAATTTAGGTGGAATTTAATTTAATTTAGTTTCATCCAGTTTTTTTTTTAAACCAAACATTACATCAGTATGAGGACTTACTCTGCATTGGTAAAGAGCCATGTCAGCCTCGGCAATGACGGGAAACACTAACCAGTCATATATTGGGTATTTAATGCTCTCAGAGCAGCACGCAATTTAAGACGATAATACGGAGCGGGCAAATTCGGCATTAAATAATATTTGCTCGCTCCCGTGTTATCGGACTAAGTGGCGTGCTGTTCTGAGGGCATTAAATACCCAATATATGACTGATTAGCTCCAGCCCCGCAATGACTGCCACCGAGTTGGCGAAGAAGGTGCCAAGTGGAAACCATTTGAAACGCGGGCGGGAACCGATGGTGATACGTTGGCCATTGAGTTTTGAGAGAAACCAGCGCATCCAGGTTCCCAAAGGCCCCACTGCGCAGGCCATCCATAGCTTTCTCCTTGTTGGATTATGAACGTCTAAAATAGACAGAACTGCTGACCCTATCCACATCAATGAACTAGCCAGAATAAAGATGCACTGCACCTTGTAGTCCCTGTTCTCAGAGCTCCTCTGTGGTAGATCGTTGTGAAACACCAGCTTTTTCAGAAGCTTGGCTGTTTGCATGCCATCCAAGAAGATCGTTGTGAAACACCAGCTTTTTCAGAAGCTTGGCTGTTTGCATGCCATCCAAGAAGGACATCTGTGTTAGCTTAGTTCCTGTATTATCATTGCTTTTAATTAGCTGATGACAAACTTGACCATTCACCTGTCAATGATCTTCTGGCCTCTTCACATGTTAGAACTAACCAATGGATATTTATCCTTTTCCCTGATTTATTTATAGCGATATGAACTTAGTCCCTTCTTACAAATAACCACTTCACATTTAACTGATATTTATCTTATTTTCTGATTTTTTTATTCACATATATTTTAATTTCAAATTTTATATTTCTTTACATAATATTTCATATCATGGCCATTACCAATTGAGCTGCACAGTACACTCTGTGGGCTCTATTTCCTGATCTATTTATAATTATATGTGTACAAGGAAATTTTTGTTTTTATATTAATTGCAGATTCCATGTATACAATAAAAATGGAACAACACTGTTTATGTAGTGTTTATTGATGACATTCAAAGTATTAACTTGGGACAAATTGCAGTAAAGGGATTGGGAGGGGCTTGGAAAATGTGTTTTTGCAGATTCCATGCATCTAATGAAAATGGAGCAAAGTTGTTTATGTGACGTTTATTCATGAACAAAGTATTAACAGAATAAGGATTGAGAGGGGTATATAAAATGTGTTTTTTGCAAATTCATTAGAAGTGGAGGTCCTAAAAGAATTGAAAAATGTTTAGTTAGGAGATTCCATTGAAGTAGCTTTGAGGATTTGGACAGGGAATCCATAAACAAAAGCGTTTAAAACTCTTTCATTTATAGTGACATGAGCATATGTTTGGCTAGGAAGCTTTCAAATTTTGAATAAAAACACATTCCTCCATAATCGTGTAGTCAATGGGTTAACATATTGAGTTATTTTCCATAAGACAAAGGAATAAAACTTGCTGAGGGTGGTGAACATAGAACAAATTCATTGGAGCTTTCCTTGGGCATTTTTTTATGGGATGTCAAAAGGGAATCTTGCTCTATGTAGAGGGGGAGAGGAGAGGTCCTAATTTCTAAAAATAATCATTCCATTAAGTTTAGGGAAGAATTGAGAGAAGAGTCATAAAGTTATGCAGAATTAATAGCACTAAAACTAGTATTATTGTGTGCAAATGATAAAGAAATTAACAATTTATAGGTGTTTAGTGATTTTCAGGTTGTCATTAGATGGATAAAAGATGAATAAATACATGACAATGTGTTTCAAATTGTGTCTTAAAAAAGGTCAAATGTTTGAAACTGTTTTTTAACCATCTTGCTTTTCAGCATGTATACACAAACAAAAATATAGACGCTGATAGTTTATAAAAACTAAAATTGATGATAACAAACAAACAGAAATAGAAAGATTTCAGAATATTATCACTTTCTGCATTAAATAATGACCAGAGCAAAAAAAATACTCTTCTGATTTTTTTTTTTTTATTTTCTAATCAAATTTTATTCTTTAACTGATTATATCTGTTATATTTATAGATATTAAAGTCATATCTCGGGCATTAAAAGGATATCGATTATTGATTCTATCGATTATTCAGCGAATCAATGGAGTTTTTTTTATATTTCTAAATCTAATGAAACGAAAAAACAACTTTATGTTTTAAAAAGCTTTAGAATGTTCCAAGTAAAAGGCAATTCACAAAAACATACTTGGGAAAACATCTGGAAAATGCAATTTTGAAACATTTTCAAAGAAATAATAAAACTATAATATTTTCCCTTTCCAAAGAAAAGAGATAAAGCAAATGCCCAGAATCTGCAATTTACAAAAACTCAGAAACTGAGGGAAAGAGATAAATAAATTGACACGTCTTCTTTAAAGCTGTAGATTGCTTTATTTTCTCTTAATGCAATTACAAATGACCAACTTACCAATAAATAAGGCACATATGCCCTGTAAAACATAGCCATGGGTGATGGCTGATATGACTGACTGGTTCCACGAAGAGAATGTTGTAATACTTCCCATGAGACCCGTGCTGAGACCTATCGCCAACAATGGTGATATATCCGTTATTTCTTTCTTCAGAATTGATCCCACCCAGCCCATGAAGAAACAGCCCACCTGTTCTTGCTCACTCACAACAATGTTAGTCCAGCCCTTTCCCCATATCTCAAACCTGTGGTAGCTTCGATTCAACATGGGTAACGAAATTACATGAGCAAGTTAATACCATATTAACAGGGAGATCGAGGAATAGCGGACTGTTGCTTGCAGTTAAGCCTGCAATGCCGGGTCCTAATAAGATTACCAAGCCGAACCTGATCATCACCTGTCAATTCGTTCAATGTGAGAAACGCAAGCGCCCAAATATACAGTTCAAGTTACAGGAAAATTTCAGAACAGTATAATTAGCATGGAAAAATGTTGGAAAGGCCATAAGTATTGACTTTAAGCTCACCCCAAGAATGCTAAAGTTGGCCAGAGAAGGTAGGGCAGAGACCATCAACCCGATGGTAGGGCCTTGGCTTTTCTTCGCGGTACTCTGAAACCAGCAATCTTCAATGTTATTATTCATGTCAGGAATAATTACAGAGAGCATGATCAGGACATAGGTGTTTGTGGCATCTTCATATTCAAATAACTGGTATGGAATTATCTCTAATACAAATATATTAATATGGGTTATTAAAATATATTAATATGGGTGGGGAGGGATTCAATTTTTTCAAATGTAATTTTTTTTAATTTTTATTTTGATTGAGATTGATATAACAAAATTTTAATTAATATATATCTTTACACATCTGAACTAATGAGCCTCTCCCGTCCACAAACATTTTCACCCAATTAAATCAAATACAAAACATACTATGTAACTTCAAAAAAATAAATACCTATTGATGCATACAGGATATTTCATTCCATCAGGGCCAGGGCCAAGTGAGGATTTTAACAGAATAGATTCGCAATGGTGGCATCTCAGCGGAGAGAACTTTTCAAATGTAAAAAGAAGAACTAAACAGGAGTGGGATACTCGAATATCTAAACAGATCCCTAATTTGGCAGAAACCTAACCTGATCACCTGCCAGTAAATTCTTTAATTCATCAGACTGGCATCAACTGTAGGGAACCTGCGGTCATGGGTACTGGCTTACTAGACGACGTGGTTGAAGGAACCGGAGCAATTTCCTGCGGTGATCCGGTCGCATCGCCGAGCCTTCTGCTGCCTGCCATCGACACTGTATTTCTGTGCTTGAACCTGTGCTGGTTACATACTACTTCAACTCCATTGACAAAAAAAATTGTGAGACAGGTGCGTACAAACCACTCATCCTCTGGCTCCAATCCATTAAATTGCTACTCTTACATGAGCAGCAATTAATGCATGCAACAGACTCCTTTTATGAGTTCTGAGAATTGATGCATGCAGTTTACATGACGCCATGAAAATACCTATAAATAGCTATGCTTGTTTTTCACGACACTGGCTCGGAAAAAGCTCAGAAACCCCTGCGAACACTGTTTTCGTTCTCATGACTCTATGATCCTGCCTTGACCCAGATTGACCGGGCATATTTAAAGGAAAAAAGTTGATACTGAAATATGTAAAAAAAAAAAGTTGATCCTGAAATATGTTTGAAAAAAAGAAAAGTTGATTTGAAAGATGTTTAAAAAAGGAAAAGTTGATACTGAAATATATTTAAAAAAAACAGTTGATATTGAAATAGGTAAAAAAAAGGTTGATACTGAAATATGTAAAAAAGAAAAAAAAATTACGAAATATGATTTGAAATATGTTAAAAAAAAAAGTTGATACTGAAATATATTAAAAAAAACTGTTGATACTGAAATATGTTTTTTAAAGCAAAAAGTAGTCTACTATCAATATCAATAAAGTAAAAAGTACCAATAATTTTGCTTTTATGAAGATCGATAAGAATTATTATAATAATTTGAAATTTTTATTTCAAAAAAAAAAAATCATATTTTTGTTACAAATTTTATTAGCTGAAATGAGTTATGATTTTAGGGTACTCAGGTATTGGTTCATGGTATTGTAAAAAAAGCTATTTAAAAGCATGAATTTTTTGTTTCTCCAAAAAAAATAAACATGAATTTTTTGTTTTTCCAAATAAAAAAAAAGTATTTGATTAAGACTTTGAGTAATATCTATATGTTATATTAGGTTAAACATCTAATACGAACAATAATGAGAACATAGTCATAGTTATAATGGTCATGTTCCATGGTTAAGAAATTAAAGTTGAAGAATAATCAGAATCAAAACAATAAAAGGTGAAAACATTAGGTATCTTCATATATTCACTTTATTTAACTTAATTTTGTGAAGTTCATTAATTTCAATTTTTTAATGAAAATTTGATTGAATTTTTTAAATTACTTGGTTGCAGAGGTTTTATTTAATAGAGTGCCATAAGTATAAAGACATAAACATAAAAGATGTTTTAGACTATTGAAGATCTACCACTAGGAGCCTTTGGAACTCAACATTAAGTAGACCACATTGTTTACACCTAGCGGAGGTCCATACTTTGTTGCAAAGGGTCATGTGCAACATTTTAATTATTATTTTTTTTTATATTCCCATTATTATTTACATTTGGCTAATATTTGATTGTGTTTATTTAGATGTGATTGATTCATTAAGATTGATATTAACTTCTATCTATGTATATGTGTGTATTTTTTAGTTTATAGGTTTAATATTCATTAAGATTGAGAAAATTAAAAGTTTTATAATCATTTTGAAATTTATTTTAGTTGATGAAAGGAGAGGCTTAAGGAGGTTGTCTTAAGAATGAAAAGGGAATATTAGTTTTGTTATAATTATTATTAATAAAAAAATAGTATTCTAATTTTATAGAAAGACTTCAAATTATTTAAATTTGTTAGGAGTCCATGTTCTTTGGAAATAAGTTAAATCTTTAAGAGTGAAAATCTATTTATATGAATTACTAATAAATTATTTTAACTCTGTGTTTCTCTTGGAATCATAATGATGAGTTAGTTTTAATAACATGTAATGTTCCAAACTTGGATAAACAGTGATATATAAAGCAAAATCAATTTACAACACATAAATTTTAAACATTCAACAAATACTCGTAAAAACTCTAGAAGTAAGAACCAGCTAAGCCATTTTATTAATCCAATGGAGCAAGTACAATAGTATGGAGAAATGCACCTAGGCTTGCCTCAATGGCAAGCATGACAGAACCCAGGTGATAAGACAATGATCTCAAATGCTCATATTGACAGTTCCTCTAATGCTATGTGTTGCCCAGAAAACTACAGTGCTAGATGGAAAGAAACTGCTAGAAACCCCACCTCTGGTGCTCAGAAAAGACTGCAAAACTAACCCCAAGCTCCTTGACCAAAACCCACAAAAAACCAAAAAGTGTTTGGTCTGATTCCAAGCCAAAGTTGAACCCACATAATGGTGCGAATTCCCCAGCTAACTGGCAATTCACCTTATTATAAGAATTAGGATTTCAGGCTCGAATATCGTTCGGAAAATTCTAAAATTTAAACCACAGACTCCTCTTAGAAAACCCATAAATGGTTTTTCTAGATTTTGACCTCCCAAAATCGACCCCTAAGAGGCCTATGCCCTCCAAACTACTGAAGAACACGACTTGCAAAGACGCCAACAAAATCCTCCTCCAAGGCTCTAGAAAAGTAGCAATCTCCTCCATAGATTTTTCCCTTGTCTCTCCTGACAAGGATCAACCACAAAAGCTGAGTCTCCACCTCCTACATGTGTACAATATTCTCCCTTTGCACTGGTCCAGGAAGTGTGAAAGTCACATTGAATAGAAGCTCTCTCCTCCAACTCTAAAACTCACCCAAATGGTTGTCAAACACCCAAGCCTCCTTTCCGGAATTTCCCCTGGCCAAAGATCCTCTAAAAGATGTCACAATCATAACTCGATCTCTCCTCACTGCGCCCTACAGAAATACGCACCACCTGGAGACGATGGATGCAACTGTTGGAAATCACAATGAAAAACTCCACCAAAAGAATGTAGATGAGCCTCTCTAGGGTGGAACTCGAAGTCCCCCAAAGAAAGGGTGAGCTTTCCGTGAGCTCTCCGCTTGAAGAACTATTGCTAAACAACAAGTGACTCGACTAAGCAACTTGAGAAACTAAAGAGAATTTCGATATGCCAAAAGATGATGAAATGAGGAGAGTTTCTTTCCTTATATAGATTTCGTGGAACACTTTTCCCTCCATTTTCCCTCCATCTTGGGTCTCTCACTTAACCATCGATTTCCCTCCATGTAAATCGAACTAGGGAATGCGTATTATCCTAGTGTGGGTTGCCCCCACGTATAACTTAACCACATCAAAATAAATTATACTAAGTCTAGCCTCCTAATAAAATCGAATGGGCCACATCACCTCCAAAATTGGCCCAAAAATGTAGAAATTAATCTTGTTCCAAAATAATTTAGGAAAGGACATTACATAACAAATTATAATTTATTTTACCCATTAACAAATGAATTATGATAGGTTTTACCACATTCTTAAGAAAAAAAAGAAGAGAAATTAAAGTTGTATATGCTACTTTTAAAATATAAATAAAATTATTTGTTTTTGTTTTAGAGATTCATTTTAATTGTTGAAATGAGAGGGGCGAGGAGGTTGTTTTAATGATAAAATTGGATATTTGTTTTGTTATAATTATTATTAATTAAAATTTATATTTTAATTTTATAGAAAGATTTTGAATTTGTTAAGAGATATTGTTTTTTGAAATAAGTAGATAAGTTAAGCCTTTAAGAGCGAAATTCTACTTTTTGTAAGGGTTGAGAGGGATCAAATCTCTTGAGATGAAAATATGAGTGAAAAGAGATTTGATCGACCTTAGCTCTTGGATCTAGATTGGTTTTTATTATTTTATGTAGATACGAAGTTAAGATGGATCTAGGTTGGTTTTTATTATTTTATTTGTATTGTTTATAAGACAGACAACTTCTCTTCCATACTAGGTTGGAGAGGTCTATCAACATAATTAAAAAAAGAGTAATTTATTAAAAAATAAAAATATTATATTATATTTTAAAATAAAATATTATATTCAAAATCTAAAATCCAAAAAAATTCAACTGTAAATAAACTATTCTACTTCAATTATTACCTTTTTTTTTTCTTTTTTTTTGTAATTTGACCTGGCCAAAATATTAAACAAGATTACCATACTAGAGTGCCTCTCGACTCAACCAATGTAGATCCATAACTTTGGATCTACCAAGCACTAAGTGGGATCAAATTTCTTTGCATCTCAATACATTTGCATCTCAAGAGATTTTATCCCTCTTGACTTGGTAGATCCATAACTTCAGACCTACCAAGAACCAAGATGGATCAAATCTCTTTGCATCTCAATACATTTGATCCCCCTCGACTTGGTAGATCCGGTGTAAAACTCATCAACTCTAAAACTAAAAAAAAATAATCCCACTATAAATGTACTAGGAATTAACATAGAGAATTATCACAACATTCCAAGTTTCCTAGAAACAAATCTTGTCACCTATACATATATCATTAGAATGATTAAAACATAATGTTTTTTGCCTAGGCTTCTAAGGGAATTCTCCTTATACGCACATTCATTATGCGACTGAATTTATCGTATATTATTTTTCTTATGGTTAAAGTTTGTGACATTATAATTTTCCTTACACTACTTCTCTAGTGTCGAATGGGCACCAGTTGTCCCATGGCATGATTTTCAAGAGGGAAAGTTTTCGATGAATCTACGGTCACACCTGGAAAGGTGTTGAAAATAGCAACAAGAAATGATAAAAATAGAATCCAGAATATTCCAATTTTAATTTTTCCTTGAATTAAAATTGTGAATTAAATTCGAATTTAGTCTCACCAGCTGCTTGAAAATAATTAATTAATTCATCTTGAGTTAATTAGTTGGAGAAATTCAAGTTAGAAGTCTTTCTGCAGTCATGCAACAGTTATCCCTTAAATTAAGGAGATTATCCCTTAATTAAGGAGATAAGATTGAGTTATATTTGAGTTGTAATTAGTTAGCTCAATTTACTGAGTTAAGTCCAGTTAAATTAGTTCCAAACTGTTTGAGGAACTAATTGTGAGTTATCAGTCAGTTGATGCATGCATTCACTCAACAAGTGTACTCCAGATAACTGAAGATTCCCTCATCAGAAACTCATGCATGTCTATTCAGAGAAAGACCCAATTGGGCTAAATGTCAAGGATAGTGTACTATCAGTTGCATTCTTTCTCCTATAAAGGAAATTCATGCATGCACAAGGACCAAGGAAATTCATGGATTGTGCAGTTCTCACAGGGTGTAAGATCAGTGTGAGTGATCAGTCTTCCACTTGGTAACAGGAGCATCACCTAGGAGAAACCGCGCAAGGAAATAGGAGCTTGGAGAGCAGAGAGGAAGGCTTGTGAGAAGCTTTGATTGCCTATGAGCATCTAGGAGGATTGTATTGAGAGCTGGCTAGCTGTGAGAGCTAAGGCTTTGTGTAATTCTGATGTATTTCCACCTTGTATGATAATACAGATAGTGGGGTTTTTAGTTGAGGCTTTCCCCTGATTATTCTTGTGTGTTTCATGTGCATTGATTCTTCTTTTGGTTATATGTGTTCTGCTTGATCTTGCTCAAATCTATTAAGCTTCCGCAAGTTTGATTGTAGAAGTAGATTAAAGTATTTTGCTTTAGTTATATTGCATTATCAGGTTAATCTACACTGAGAATTTCTACATGGTATTAGAGCTAGCTGATCTATAGAGAAATTTATACATGGTATCAGAGCTTGGTTTATCGGAGCTGTGAATAGTATACGGAGAAGAGAATTCGAATTTTTAAGTTCAGGTTTGCAGGTGCAAATCGAATTCATATCATACTTCAAGGTTGGTCAATGGCAAGGGAAGGAAAGAGGAAGGTTTCCAATTCTGAATCGAATTCTTATCATGGAGGGAAGAAGGTTGACAAGTCTAAAGTGAGATGATTTAATTGTTACGAGATGGGACATTATGCGACTAATTGCCCATTGAAGAAGTCCAAGAAGGGATCCTCGGAGGGATTAGAAGGTGGGGCATTAGCCTCTCAGTTCGAAATGGACTTTACCCTCATCGCATGCATGGTGTCATCGATGATGGGTTGTGGTTGGTTTCTTGACAGTGGAGCCTCATTCCACATGACTGACAATAAAAGTTTATTCAGTACCTTGGAGGAGAAAGACCTCAAGATTCGCATAGAGATGGGTGACGATGAAAAGTTTAGTGTTTCAGGAGTGGGAACGATTGCTTTTGAGAGGGAGCATGGAGCTTCTATCACCTTGACAGATGTGAAGTATGTGCCTGGACCAAAGAAGAACATGGTATCAGTCGCGATGTTGGAGGACAAAGGCTATGATGTTGTCTTCATTAAGGGAAAGGTTTTCCTTAGACACATCACCACGAGACAGTTGAAATAGATCGGTTCACCAGTCAAGAACCTATATGCTCTTGAGGTTCAAGATGCATGCAAAGCCTTGAGGAGCAAGGAAAATGTTAGAGACTTGGTGGTTGAGAGGGGGAGTACATTACCTCAACATGCAGTCCCAGAAGAAGTCTCAGACAATTGTGGAGGAGCCACAATTGAAGAAGTGGGAAGAGGGATCACATGCAGCCATACCTCCAGGTGTGAGGTGGGGCGACGTGAAGTGATAGTCCCAAGAAGGCTGAAATAGGGGCAAGATCCTTGAGTACCCAGCCTCTTTGATTAGAACTTGCTATGGGAGCCTCGATGAGGAGTCACAGGACTAGTTGAGTGGGTAGAGACGGATGTGGATGGAGTGGCGGAGAGACCTATAGTGTAGGAGTCTCGAGACTGCAAGAGGCTAGCAGGCTGCGGCAGTGCAAGAGGCACATGAGTGTTGCACCAGTGCAAGATGGCATAGAGAGGTGTGCAATGGTGCCAGATGCAGGGAGTTGTTGCAATAGTGCAGAGGTCAGAGAGGGAGCACTTGTTAGCGGCAGAGGGAGCTTCAACATCAGAGGGTATTTCTAGCCCACCAGAGAGGTTAGTTGGGTGATCAGTTACTTACTTTTCAGTAACTGAGTTTCAATGCAACAGTGGGCAGCATGATGCAACATGATGAGAGGATGTGCAGTGCGGATGCAGTGCTGGGAGAAAGGACTAGCAGTAGCACGGATGTAGCAGGAGGAATCGGTGGGATTGGAGTAGTCAGAGACTTTGATGATAGATGCATCATATTGATTCAGGTTGGATGTTTTTTTTTTTTTTTTTTTTAATTTATTTTATTTCTGGATTGTTGGAGCAACAACACTAGAGAGAAGTGTTGCATGCAGAACATTCCAAAGGTTCAGGATCAGGATCGAGTTGAATTCCTTTCTTGTTAAGAGGGAGTGCTGAAAATAGCAACAAGAAATGATAAAAATATAATCCAGAATATTCCAATTTTAATTTGTCCTTGAATTAAAATTGTGAATTAAATTTGAATTTATTCTCACCAGCTGCTTGAAAATAATTAATTAATTCATCTCGAGTTAATTAGTTGGAGAAATTCAAGTTAGAAGTCTTTCTCCAATCATGCAACAGTTACACCTTAAATTAAGGAGATTATCCCTTAATTAAGGAGATAAGATTGAGTTATATTTGAGTTGTAATTAGTTAGCTAAGTTTACTGAGTTAAGTCCTGTTAACTTAGTTCCAAACTGTTTGAGGAACTAAGTGTGAGTTATCAATCAGTTGATGCATGCATGCACTCAACAGGTGTACTCTAGATAACTGAAGATTCCCTCATCAGAAACTCATGCATGCCTATTCAAAGAAAGACCCAGTTGAGCTAAATGTCAAGGATTGTGTACTATCAGTTGCATGTTTTCTCCTATAAAGGAAACTCATGCATGCAGAAGGAACAAGGTTCCTTGAGGATTGCGTAGTTCTGGCAGGGTGTAGGATCAGTGTGAGTGATCAGTCTTCCACTTGGTAACAGGAGGATCACCCAAGAGAAATCGCGCAAGGAAATAGGAGCTTGGAGGGTAGAGATGAAGGCTTGTGAGAAGCTTTGATTGCCTATGAGCATCCAGGAGGATTGTATTGAGATCTGGCTAGCTGTGAGAGCTACGGCTTTGTGTAATTATGATGTATTTCCACCTTGTATGATAATATAGATAGTGGGGTTTTTAGCTGAGGCTTTCCCCTGATTATTCTTCTGTGTTTCATGTGCATTGATTGTTATTCTGGTTATATGTGTTCTTCTTGATCTTGCTCAAATCTATTAAGCTTCCGCAAGTTTGATTGTAGAAGTAGATTAAAGTATTTTGCTTTAGTTATATTGCATTATCAGGTTAATCTACAGTGAGAATTTATACAAAAGGATCTCACCGTTGATTGATAGGGTTTCAATCCTACGGTATGCATTCCTCAGTAGGAGATAAGGGAAAAATAACCGGTTTTCCCCCTGATGTCGTTGCTCATTCGCAAGGAGAAGGAGTATTAGAACCGCTTTGCTGCAACCATGGTAAGACACCTCCATTCCCTCATTTGTGACCCCGAGTTACTGGTGATTTCGATGAAAAATGCTTTCCTGATGGTCTAATTGACAACATGTCTTCGGTTAGTGCAGGCTAATCCACATGTATTTCTAGACTTTGTTTTTTTTGTTTAGACAATCATGGGACTTGGGAAAGGTACTCAAGTGTTATCCTTGTTTTGTTTTTTTTTTTTTTTTTTTTTTTTTTTTTTTTTTTTTTTTTTTTTGTTTTTTTTTTTTTTTTTTCAGAATCAAAATCTTATGTTTTCATCTTGTTTTATTCCCTAATACAAAAAGGCTTTGTTATTTTTGTTTGTTTTGTTCTGAAGAACTTCGGGAGGGTTCAGTGCACTACTTCCTCTTAGGTATGACACCAACCATACCTATGGAAATTTTGTTTCTGCCTTAAGGTTTATTAAAGGAGTTCTTCCTATGACCTCCCTCTTTTGTTTGCGTACTCTTATACATATAACCCCTCTTTCACTTACGTCAATGTCGCATTTTTATTTGGGTTTTGCTACACATAAGGGTTTCTTGGCACGAAGTCTTGACAAGGGGTCTCCCCATACAGGTGCTTTACTTGGTCTCGCACCCTTTCAAGGTGTCTCTTTAAAGTTGAAAAATATTTCTTATTATCTAGGAAGATTCCCCGTTAAATCTCGTGTATAAATTGTAGCTTTCTTTGCTGTAAGGGTTTTTGGTTCAAAGGAGTAAATAATACAGGGTAATCTGAATATTTCAGTCTCACTCAACACAAGTTTATCAATAGTTATTTTTTTGTTAATTGCAGAAACCAGAAGAAGGTATGGTTCTTTTGATATTTATTTTTCCTTTGGAATTAGAACTATACTCCATTGAAGCTCTGTTCTTTTCCTAATTTTTACATCATAAATAGTTATGTGAATTTATAGATTTTGGGGTTCTTGATATTCAGTTTTTCCATCACTTTCTTATGTGAAAAAGGTTGGAAACCCTTGCTTAGATAATCAAGCTATTAAGCCCATTCATGTTGGACTGTTTAGATTGATTTCATGTTTCCATTTGAGAAGTTTTAGTTTCCATAGTTTTTTTATAAACTTGGTTTTATAGTCATAATGCTAGTGATTTATATTTACATATAGATAGCCTCTCCACTCCTTTACTAGTCACAGAGAATTAGTCACTGAGGTTTTCTTTACGAATAACATTATTCTCTTTCTCTGTAAAACCATATTTATTTTGTAATGGTAAATGAAATTACTATTCTTTTGTGAATTCAGTTACGGATACAAAGATTCATTCCTTAATAAGGGATTATCTTTTGCATACGGTGTTCTTTCTAGTACTTTATGGGTTTCATGATTGACATAATTTGAAAACCTGAGTTTTATTCGTTAAGGGTTTGTAGTTTAGTGTCGGGGTAGCTTGTTTGATGCAGGTGCATTAGGCCGAGTACATAAAAATGATAAGTTATTAAAGTCAGACCAAGGGCCTAACAATGTGATGGATTGATCACATATCAAGGCTAGAACATTTTAAAGTTTATTTGTGAAAAGTTTTTGATATTGAGTTAAGATTAGTTAGGAATATCTGGTTAAAATAAATGATTTTATAGTTAGTAGGTAGTTAGGGCTAAGGGAAATTGATTCGCATCCATGAACTCATTTCTTGGACAGTTTCTTTTAGTTTTTGGGGAGAGGAGGAAAAATATTGGGGGCTAGAATTTTTGGGTTTGAGAGAGACGTACATTGTTTTTTCCTCTGTGGGATATTGAAGCTAACTGAACAACATTTGTTAGACTAGTGTTTTTTTATCAGCAAATCAAAATTTGTAAGTGTGTGCGAGACAATTATTTGCATACGTGCTCGTGAGGTTTGTGAACCGTAATATTAATATATAGAGATTGAAATTGATTTGGTCTTTAAATAGCTGTGTTGAATGAGGAATTCATGCACTGCATTTTCTCTGTTACTTACATTTAAATGAGAAAATGGAGAATCACATTTCAGTTAATCTTCTAACCCAATGCTTTTTCACCCAATATTTTGTATTGGAAAGAGTCATTTACATTACAGATTCGAGAAAACAGAGCACTGTTTATCAAGCCAACAGAAGAAAGAAAATTCGTAAGGGAAAACCACCATCAATTTGTGGGTCAATTTATGATAAAAGGAAGATGAAATAATTTTGGCATCTGGGTTTTGTGTAGAGCAGGGTCTATTTGGTAACACATGAGCGATTTTCCAAAAATATCCTTGGTTGGGGAGTTGTAAAGGGATCTTTAAACTGTGTGGCTAGGAAAAACGATTTGTTGCTCCCCATGTACCAGCACTGTGGTTTGCTGAGGTAGCAATGCTTTTATATTTCCCTTGTACCAGCAATGTGGTTTGTTGAGATAACAATGATTTTTTGTTCACCCTGTACCAACACTATGGTTTGTTGAGACATCAACCATAAATTTGTGGTATCAGAGCCTTAACGTTGTTGGTCTCTATAGAATAGAGATATGAATAGGTGAGCAGGAAGGGAACTAGGTCACAGAGGCAGACTCGTGAGTAATGCAAAACTCTGGGAAGAGATAAGGAGACTACAAGTTTAGTTAGAAGCCATGGAAGTAGGGAGACAACGAGATCCTGAAGGTGGAGATGTTAGTGAGGCCGAAGAGGAACTTGAAGAAGAAGGAGCAACACCTGTTGAAGAAGTTTTTGAGAGCATTATTGGGATCAAGTTCAATGCCAAAGGCTGAAATCTCTATTTGCGATGGCAGTTTGAAAGATGAGAATCTACTAGATTAGATCAGTGAGATGGACAAGTATTTTGAGTACGAGGAAATTGATGAGGATAAGAGAGTCAAGTTTGTTGTGACAAGGTTGAAAGGCCATGCTGCACTATGGTGGGACAATGTATAGGCTGAAAGAAGGAAGAAGGACAAACCATTGATCAAGCAATGGGATAGAATGGTGGAAAAGGTGAAGAGTAAGTTCTTGCCAAAGGATTACCCGCTAAATCTTTACAAACAAATGCAAAATATTAAACGAAAGATAATGACAATGAGGGACTACACGAAAGAGTTTTACAAGGTGAATTTGAGAGAAGGCTATGTAGAAGATACCCTAGAGAAGACACCAAGGTATATGAGTGGTTTGAGGTTAGATATCCAAGATGAAATCAACATACTTTCTCCAAGGACAATAGAGGAAGCATACCAGTGCGCTTTGAAGGCAGAAGAAAATATAACTAGGAAGAAAAGCTATAGTAGAGGACATGGGTTTTCCAAAGGGAAAGGACAGACAAATGGAAGAGGAAAGTTTCCAACGCAAAAGAATGGTGAAGGAAACTCAAATCAATAAGGGCAGTGAGAGAAAGAAGGTGGAAGCAGAGGAGGAATACCTTACCAGAGAGGTAGAGGTAGAGGAAGAGGCAGAGATACTGTCTACCATGTTACAAATGTAACAAATTGGGTCACCGATCTTTTGAATGTCCCGAGAATCAAAATACGAGACAACGAAGTGCATACATATATCAAACTGAAGCAGTAGAGGCACAAGTACCTGAGGTAGAGAATGTGCTAGAGACTGGAGAGGTGTTGATGATGCACAAAGTCATGTTAACACTAGCAAAGAAGACTGCTGAACCAGTCCAAAGGAAATCCTTATTCAAGACAATGTGTAAGGAAAAATGCAAATTCTGAAAATTGGTGATTGACATCGAAATTACAGACAATCTAGTCTCCCAAGAGATGGTGAAAAAATTGGGATTGAAAAAGATTAAGCACCCCACACCTTATAAGGTATCGTGATTACAAAAAGGACACCAATTGTTGGTGCATGAACAAAGTGAAGTTGAGTTTCAGATAGGCAGGTATAAAAAAAAGGTGTTTTGTGATGTAATGCCAATGGATTCTTGTCACATTCTTTTGGGTCGCCCATGGTAGTTTGATAGGAAGGTGACACATGATGGAGAGAGAAATTGTTATCAGTTTGAAAAGGATGGCATCAATCACACTCTTGTACCATTGAAAGAGGAAGGTACAACTGAAACAAGTAGCCCAAAATCATTGCTTCTTAGTGGAAAGGAATTTCTACAGCAGATGGAAAAAGAAGAGGTAAGCTATACATTGGTTTGCAAGCCAAACGTAGTACTTTTGCACACTGAAATTGTAGATTTACCTATTGAAGTTTAGGGGTTGTTGCAAGAGTTTCATGATACTGTAGTTGATGAATTTCCAAGTGAATTGCCACCCAAAAGAAGCATCAGTCATCACATAGACTTGATACCAGGAGCAAGTGTTCTGAACAAGGCTGCATATCAAATGACACCCAAAGAGAATGAGGAAGTGAGGAAGCAAGTCCAAGAATTGTTGGACAAAGGAATAATAAGAGAAAGTTTGAGTCCGTGTGCCATACCTACAGTACTAAGTCCAAAGAAGGGTGGAGAATGGAGAATGTGCACTGACTCTAGAGCAATCAACAAGATCACCATTCATTACAGGTTTCCATTGCCACGGATGGATGATATGATGGATTGCTTGGGTGGAGAAACTTACTTTTCAAATATTGACCTAAAAAGTGGTTATCATCAAATTCGAATAAAGGAAGGAGATGAGTGGAAGACAACTTTCAAAACCAATGAAGGCTTGTACGAGTGGATGGCCATGCCATTTGGCTTGTCAAATGCACCTGGTACCTTTATGTGGCTAATGAATGAAGTCTTGAAGAAGTTGATTGGTAAATTTTTCACTGTTTACTTGGATGAAATTTTAATTTTCAGTCAAACTAAAGAAGAGCACTTAAGACATTTGAAGTATGTTTTAGAGAGATTGCAACAAGAAAAGCTATTGATTAACATGAAGAAGTGTTCTTTTATGAAGAGTGAGCTTGTATACTTGGGTTTTGTCATTTCTAGGGATGGATTGAAAAATGGATCCGGAGAAGATAGAGGCAATTGTAAATTGGCCCTCACCTAAGAACATTTTTGAGGTGAGAAGTTTTCATGGCTTAGCCAGCTTCTACATAAAATTTATCAAGAATTTTAGTGTCATTTGTGAACCTATCGTTGACACCATCAAGAAGAATAGACAACCATTTTATTAGACAAAAAAATAAAAAATAAAAAAATACAAATATTGAAGAAGAAGATCACGGAGAAGCCGATGTTGAAGTTGCCAGACTTCAATTAGCCCTTTTAAGTGAGATGTGATGCTAGTGGGACAACCATTGGAGCTGTACTGAGCCAAGAAGATAAGCCCATTACATATTTCAGCAAGAAGTTAAATGAGTCAAAAAAGAAATACTCTTCCTACGACAAAGAATGTTATGTGGTGGTTCAAGATTTGAAGCATTGGAGGTATTACTTGATGCCTAACGAGTTAGTTCTATACACGGATAATTCAGCCTTACAATACATTATGCAGCAACATAAGTTAAATCATAAACATGCAAAGTGGTGGAGTTCCTTCAAAATTTAACTTTTGTTTTGAAGCACATTAGTGGGAAGAAAAATAAGGTTGCCGATGCCTTGAGTAGGAGATGCTTAATCATGAAGGAAAGTCAAATACAAATTTTAGGCTTTTATTATTTGAAGGACTTGTATGACATTGATGTTGATTTTAAAGAAGCTTTTGCAACGTGTAAAAATCTAGTCAATAGGAGCACAAGAAAGAGTCCATTTGTACGGCATGCATCCAAGGGGAATTTGTGAGCTAAGAGACTTGGGAAAGCTTGAATATAGAAGTGTCGATGGAGAGGATTTTGCAATAGCCTTGAGTGAACTGCATGAGAAAGTAAAACAAATATTACATGATACAAGAAACATCTACAAGCAACGAGCCAATGTACACATGAAAGATGTAAACTTTGAAGTGGGAGATGTGGTCCTAACCCACCTAAGAAAGGAGAGGTTTCCAAGGGGAGAATATAATAAATTGAAAGTGAAGAAGATAGGACCTTGTAAGATCCTCCGCAAGTTTTCAGCGAATGCTTATGAGCTGGAGTTACCTCCAGGAATTGGCATTTCACCCATTTTTAATGTAGCAGATTTGTATCCCTACACAATTGGTGATGTAAATCAAGCTTCTGGGAATCTTTACTAGGATGAAGGAAAGGAACAATAGTGACTAAAGCAAATGCCTGTGGCAAAGGTTTTAGAGGCCAAACAGATTTTGGATACACGTGTTTCCAAGAAGACTAGAAGGAAAGAATACTTGGAATATCTTGTGAAGTGGAAAGACCGTCCGATGGAGGATTCTACTTGGATGGATGAAGCAACACTATAGAAAGCAGGTCATTCTATAGAAGATCTTATGAGCAGGAGCTCATAAAATTTTCTTTCTTGGGGAGTCTGATACAGGTGCATTAGGCCGAGCACATAAAAATGATAAGTTACTTAAGTCAGACCAAGAGCCTAGCAATGTGATGGATTGATCACATGTCAAGGCTAGAACATTTCAAAGTCTATTTGTGAGTTTTTTTTTTTTTTTTTTTTTTTTTTTTTTTTTTTTATTTATATATCTATATATATATATATATATATATATATATATATATATATATATATATATATATATAGTTAAGATTAGTTAGGAATATATAGTTAAAAGAAATGATTTTATAATTCATAGGTAGTTAGGGCTAAGTGAAATTGGTTCACATCCATGAACTAATTTCTTGGACAATTGCTTTTAGTTTTTGGGGGAGACGAGGGACATTTTTGGGTTTGAGAGAGAGGTATGTTGTTTTCTTCTCTGTGGGAGATTGAAGTTAATTGAACAAAATTTCTTAGCTCAGTGTTTTTTTATCAGAAAATCGAAATTTGTAAGTGTGTTCGAGAAAATTATTTTCATATGTTCTTATGAGGTTTGTGAACGATAATATTAATATTTGGAGATCGAAATTGATTTGGTCTTTAAATTGTTGTGTTGAATGAGGATTTCATGCACTGTATTTTATCTGTTATTTACATTTAGATGATAACCTAGAGAATCACATTTCAGTTAATATTCTAATCCAATGCTTTTGCACCTAAGATTGTGTATTGGAAAGAGTCATTTACATTACAGATTCAAGAAAACAAAGCATCTGTATCAAGCCAACATAAGAAAGAAAATTTGTAAGGGAAAACCGTCATCAAATTTACAGGTCAATTTTTGATCAAAGGGAGACGAAATTCAAAATTTTGGCATCTGGGTTTGGTGCAGAGCAAGGTCTGTTGGTATTATGCGAGCGATTTTCCAAAAATATCCTTGGTTGGGGAGTTACAAAGGGATCTTTAAACTGTGTTTTTACAAACTCCGTGGCTGGGAAAAACGATTTGTTGTTCCCCCTGTACCAGCACTATAGTTTTCTAAGACAGAAACGATTTGTTGTTCCCCCTGCACTAGCATTGTGGTTTGCTGAGACATAAACCATCATTGTTCCTAAGACTACTCCAAGTGGTTGGTTAATTTCAGCCTTGCCAGGCGCTAACTTGGCCAAACCCTCGACCACCAGCTTTATCTTTTTCTTCAATTCATCCGGATTTACTGGGTGTTTTTCCAGAATAAAATTCACCCTTTCCACTTGTTCGCTTGTGTCTTACCTTTCTTTCCAAATTAGATTTTCAGTCACCGATCCACCATTTTTTTTTATTGCACAAAACCTTCATATAAGATCTTAAATTTTGGCTTCAGTTTCTTTGTTCTTTTTTTGAAAAGAAGAGTAACACCAAACTTAAAAATCTGATTTTCCAACATTAATACAATAGTATTCTAGTGTTTGCATCATTTCCTCTTTAGTATCTATTCTATTAATTTTCTCTACATAAATTCATTCACAAAGAATTTACAACAATCCACATAATTATTATATAAAGAAAAACTATTGTAGTACTTATCTGCTATGGTGGGTAGTCTAGGAATTCACTGAGTAACCACACCACCCAACCTTGAGAAAGGAAATTATGTCCTTTTCTCTCCCCCGAGCATATTTATACCAAAAAAATTATTAGTCAAATACCCTAACAGGGTTAGTCCACTGGAAACAAAACCCTTCAACTTCAACCTGGAACATATATCAAACTTAGGCTTCCATTGCCTCTTTTTCCAACTCAGGAATGCCTCAGGAAGCATCCTGCCTTCCCTTTCCAGTCCTTTTTCCTTTCGTTCTAGAGCCTCCAACCTTCTCTCTTGCCTTCCTTCGCTCTCCCCTTCTTGAGATCATTTTTATCTCAAAGAAAAGAAAGTAATTGACTCATAATTGTTTGGTAAAAAGGTTTAACTAAGGTTCCTCCAGTGAATTCCAAGTTGCCCACCTTGGTTACTTATATATTTTAAAAAGAAAAATATTTACAATTGCATTCTTAATTAACCAAAATTCTAAATAGGCTTTCACTCATCCCATCAGTTCTTAAGTTTTAGATAACATAAGTAAAATCACAGGTATATAGAATTCACTGGGGGGTGTTACATCCGGAGTTAAAATGGTCCCTCTCTCCTTGGTAGATCTGAAGTTAAGATAGATCTAAGCTGGCTAACTTATTAGTTATAATTATTAATACTATATTTTTATTGTATTGTATTTTTTTATTTATTTTATTTTATTTTTTATTTGGCCTAGTCAAAATTATTTCATCACATTACATTACATTACATCTGCAAGAGAACATGTCAACATAACAAATATTTTTTAATCATATATTAATTTTTTAATTAAATTATGATTGAAAAGCCATTGTTAATAAAATTATACATATTATATGTAACATCTAGCTGTTTAACATTTTTTAATCTTTTTTGTAAAGAGTGGAATTTTAAACGAAACAAATCATGGTCTAGAGAACTTCATTACATGTTGTTTTGACATTTTTTATTATTATTAAAAAAATGGAATATATTTAATGGACAAATTTACTCGTGAAAAATAATTTATATGTCAAATTATACTCCATCCATGCTTGTCAATGCTATGATATTGAAATACATATCAAGATCTAGAATTGTGAAAACTAATAACATTCAAATCTCATGTTAAACACAGATATTGTACCAAAGTTTTACTAAATTCCTCTGTCCCAAATAGACTTTAAAAATGATATATATATATATATATATATATATATATATATATATATGGTTTTTGAAAATTTAATACTCATTTCAGATAAATATTCAATTACAAATGAAAGTTCTTTTACTTTTTTTTAAGCAAGCACAAGACTTTATATTAGCAAAAATAGTTTACATATGGTACAAGCATAAGATCATTGATAGACCTGGGGCAACAGTAATTCCAGGAGTGGCAGATTTGGGACCATCTTCCCACAAAGGGGAAACCAAATGATCCCTTAATGAAAGCATGAGTCTGATATTAATTATTCCATGAAAAGTGCAAGAGAAGATTGCAAAAAAAATCGTTAACAAAGTTACAAAAATGTCTATGATTGTCTACATGAGTGTTGTGCATAAATCTATAAAGAGATAGAGAAAGAAAAACATGAATTGTCTTGCCAGACCACATGCTTTCCTTTGGAGCTTGGGGATACCTCTTCCTCCTTATCAACTGTTTTCTAAGCATTTGTGTCTTTTGACTTCTCCTCCATAATGAGGCAGCCATATGAGCTTGATTCTTGCTCAACTAGTTCCTTCTTTGCATTCTAGCCAGCATGACTTTGAATTTGCATATCATCTACCATGAGTGAAGGGGAGTGAGATGGAGGAGAGAAGGAATGGGTGTCAGAGCCATCTTGAGAACTAGAGGAAGAAGGTGAAAGAGGGATAGGTGGAAAGGAAATTCCAAATCATATAGAAAGATGGTGCAACTATAGGTAAATTTTGTTAACTTAAGCATTGCTTCCACCATGTTCTGGTTCACCGCTTCTCTGACTTGCTCCTATTTCCAGACATGATGAGCCAATAACTTTATAATGGCCTATTGCCCATCACCTATGCATCTCCTCTCCTTAGCTTCCAACTAAGTGACTGTGCGATGGATATGAGTCAGAATGTCTGGGCTAAAGAGATTTGCATTCTTGTCAATCCATGAATTTTGAGGGGGACGCCATCGACCACCACCACTTCCACCACCACATTGGGCTCTTCCACGCTCTCGAATCATTTCTATAGGCTGAGATATGTTGAGAGTGAATCCAAGATGATTGATAACAATGTCGAGAGGGACGAGAGAATGACATAGCCAAATAGGGAGAGTGGAGGGTATGGAATGAGACATGGGAGGGTCATGTAGCTAGTGAATTCACTAATGCCAAGGGGGAGGCAAGCAAAATTAATGGAGCATGAGAGTGACATACTGAGAAATCACAACGTGGATGTAGAGTGAGAGATATGGACGGTTCGAGGGTGTTGTCTTAGTTATTGAGCTGAGCGAATTGAAGGTTCATGGATGCCACTTGTTGCTTGCTTTGATGTTTGTGTTTAATGCTTCTGTTGACAATATGTCGTCATTAGTGTGCCACCCGGATATGGGAGGAAAAATGAAAGTTACATAACTTGAAATTTTCTTTTAAAAAAGGGATTTTTAATTGGAGAATAGATGCATTATATTATGGCATATTATCTTGGATTGTATGTCATCTTCTGCTTTTAAGATGATAGGACCTTCGCTAAGATTTATTTTCCCTTCCACCTCTTCCTTTTCACCTATTTCTTTACATTATTGATGTGACGCCACCTCCTGTATCATGACATCGCTAGCCAATTAAGTGGCTACTCCACCCATCGATGTTGTGCAACTCCTTTGTTCCTTGCATAAATAAAAAAATGAAAATATAAACATTTTCTTGGAAAAAAATATTTCACGTACATACCAAACCCTAGCATTGCCAAACAGACATAATGAATATAATTAATCATAAATTAATTTTTAAATTAAATCATTATTTGAAAAACATTTATTAATAAAATTGTATATATTAAATGTAACATCCATTTGTTTAACACTTTGTTAATAATTTTATTAAGAATGGAATTTAAAAGTGAAACAAATTATGGTCTCGAGAACTTCATTACCAATTGTTTACACATTTTTTATTATAAAAAATTTGAATATATTTAATAGACAAATTTACTCGTGAAAAATAATTTATCTGTCAAATTATACTCCAACTCTGCTCATCAGTATTGTGACATTGAATCCACATCAAAATCTAGGACTGTGAAAGCTAATAACATTCAAATCTCATGTTAAACACAAATATTGTACCAAATTTTTACTAAAGTCCTTTGTCTCGATTGGAATTTAAATATGAAAACAAATATAGAAAGAGGGTATTCGAAAATTTAATACTCATTTCAAATAAATTTGCAATGACAAATGGAAGTTACATAACTTGAAATTTTCTTTTCAAAACAAGGATTTGCAATTGGAGTATAGATGCATTATTCTATGGCATATTGTCTCGATTTGTATGTGACCTTCTACTTTAGGATGAGAGGACCTTTTCTCGGAGTTCTTTTTCCCTTTTTCCTCTTCTTTTCTCCTGTTGCTTTATATTGTTGATGTGACACCACCTCTGGTATCATATCATCGCTAACCAATGAAATGGCCACTTGACCCACTAATGTTTGTGTAACTCCTTTGTTCCTGGCCTAAATAAAGAAACAAAAATATTAACATTTTCTTGGAAAAAAATATTTCACATACTTACAAAACCCTAATAATGCCAAACATACGTAACAAATATATTTTAGTCATATGTTATTTTTTAATTAAATTATGATTTGAAAATTCATTGTTAATAAAATTATATATATTAAATGTAACATCCAGTTGTTTGACACTCTTAACATTTTTTTAATCTTTTTATTAAGAGTGAAATTAAAAAATGAAACAAATCATGGTCTAGATAATTTCATTACCGGTTGTTTTGACATTTTCCATTATCAAAAGTTTTGAATATATTTAATGGAAAAATAAAAATAATTTACATGTCAAATTCTACCCCATCCCTGTACATTAGTGATATGACATTGAAATCCACATCAAAATCTAGGACTGTGAAATCTAATAATATTCAAATCACATGTTAAATACAAATAGTGTACCGAAGATTTTCTAAAGTCCTCTGTCTTGCCTAGTCTTTAAATATGAAAACAAAGACAACAATAGGGTTTTCAAAAATTTAATACTCATTTCAAACAAATCTGCAATGACAAATGGAAGTTACATAACTCAACATTTTCTTTTCAAAACAATGATTTGCAATTGGAGAACATATGCATTATTCTATGGCATGTTATCTAATATTGTATGTCATCTTCTACTTTTAGGATGAGAGAACCTTCCCTTGGAGTTAATTTTCTCATGGTCCAAATAACTTCATTATCATTTTTTTATATATATTTTCCATTGTAAAAAAAAATTGAATATATTTAATCAACAAATTTCCTCATTAAAATGATTTATTTGTTAAATTCTACTCCATCCTTGCTCATCAGTGTTATGACATTGAAATCCATATCAAAATCGAGGACCATAAAAGCTAATAACATTCAAATTTTATGTTAAACACAAATATAGTGCCAAAGTTTTATCAAAGTCCTTTGTCTTGATTAGACTTTAATATGAAATCAAATATGGAAATAGGGTTTTTGAAATTTTAAAAAATGTTTCACGTGTATACAAAACCCTAACATTGCTAAATAGTCATACTGCAAATTTGATATTTTAGAGAATGTGAGAATGCATACTAAGCTTGAGTCCCGCCAAGATCATCTAACAAAGATCTAGGCTGATTTAATTCCCCCCTTTAAATAGACTATGTTCCACATGAATACCATGCGTCAATATCATGGATTCTAATAAACCTAGAACTTAAAAACCACCGATAACTTGAGTTTATTTTATTTCGCTTTGTGTTTATGTAATTTGATGGAGTCAAAATGTTTAAGGAAAGGACAAGACAAGATATTACAACATCTCTATCATACTCAATTAGAGAGTGTCTCTTGGCACAACCAACCTAAATCCATCTTAACTCCGAATGTACTATTGAAAATAGCAACAAGAAATGCTAAAATTAGCACTACTATAAATAGAATTTTAGGATACATTCCAATTTTAGTTAGTCCCTAAACTAAAATTCAGAATTAAAATTCGAATTTGATCTTAGCAACTGTTTGTAAAATAATTAATTAATTCATCTTGAGTTAATTAGTTGTAGAAAATCAAACATGAAGTCTATGTGAAGACATGCAATAATTTATCCATTGATTGAGGAAGTTATCCCTTGATTAAAGGAGATCGGGATGAGTTGTACTTTGAGTTGTAATTAGTTAGCTCAGTTAACTCAGTTAAGTCCAGTTATATTAGTTCAAATAGTTTGTTGAAATAATTGTGAATTCAGTTAGTTAATGCATGCATGCATGTAACTGCTGCACTTCAGATAACTGAATATTCTCTCATAAACAACTCATGCATGTCAATTCATACAGAGACCCAGTTGATATCAGATGATGGGACCCAGTTGATATCAGATGATGACACCCAGTTGATATCAGATGATGGGACAATGTACTATCAGTTGTAGGAATATTCCATGGAGGATATCTCTTAGATGCAGAAGGAATTCATTCCTTTGAGATTGCGTAGTTACTTTTGGGTTTGATGAGTGTGTGATGAGGCCAATTCACACAGGTGGCAGCATTGGAACCCAAGGAAAAGTGCACAAGGAAATAAGAAGCTTGGAGGGCTAAGGGAAGGCATATCTTGTGTCTATTCATCCCGTGAGCTATATTGTTCGATTGTGCTGAGAGTAGGATAGCTTGTGAGCTGATGCTTTGCGTAATTTGAATATATTTTCCACTTGTATGATAATACAGAGATCGGGGTTTTTAGCTAAGGCTTTCCCAAGAGTATTCTTCTGTGTTCATGTGTGATTGCTTTCTCATTCTCAGTTATATGTGTTCTATTTGATCTTTCTCAAATTCAATTAAGCTTCCGCAAGTTTGTTGTAGAAGTAGATCTTGTATTTTGCTTTAGTATATTGCATAATCTGTTGATCTACAGTGAGAAATTCTACATGGTATCAAAGCAAAGGTGATCAAAGTGAAGAACAATATACAAAGAAGGGAGAAGTTTGAAGTTTCAAATTCCTGATTATAGAAATCGAGTTCTTATCACATCTCAATTTCACCAATGGTGTTCAACGGTTTAAGACTCTAGTATGCTCTTGATGGCAACTCAAATTATATAGCCTGAAAGGATCAAATGGAAGCAGTATTAGAGGACAATGGTCTAAAGGAATTCATTAATCAAGAAGTCCCCAAGCCGACAACAGCTAATGCTACAGAATTGGTGGAATGGAAGAAATGTGTGGCTAGACCAAGGAGAATCCTCCTGGAGGGAGTTCGAGACCACATTGTCTCGAGCCTCCATGGGAAGGAGACAACGTTTTCGATGTGGAAAACATTGAAAGATCTATATCAGAACAACAACGATCAGAGGAAGCTGGCGCTGAAAGACAAGCTTCAGAAAATCAAGTGTGAAAAGGGAGACATGATGTCTACATATTTGAACAAGCTCACCACCTGCAGGGATGAGCTTGGAACTGTAGGGATCTCGACAGCCAATGATGACATGGTGAGTCTAGCTCTCCTTGGTCTTCCTAAGAGCTGGCATAGCTACCAAGACTCAGTAAATGGAAAAGAGAAATTGCCAAATTGGGAACGACTGTGGTCGGATCTGATGCAGGGGGAGATAAGAAGAAGCACTAGAGATATATCTTCATCAAAGCAAGATGATGAGGAAAATCTAGCCTTAACGAGTAAGGTGAGGAAGGGGAAAGGGAAGGCGTCCCATTCCAAATCTAGTTCTTCCCATGGTGGGAAGAAGTTTTACAAATAGAAAGTGTGATGCTTTCATTGTCATGAGGTGGGCCATTATGCTACGAATTGTCCACAGAAGAAATCCAAGAAGGGATCCTCAATGGGATCAGATGGTGAGGCACTGGCCTCACAGTTTGAGTTGGATTTCTCTCTCATCGCATGCATGGTTTCATCCATGGTGGGATGACTTTGGTACCTAGACAATGGAGCCTCTTTCCACATGTCCAGGGATAAAAATATTTTCAGTACCTTGGAGGAGAAGGATCTCCAGATGCGGATTGATATGGGCGATGATGGAAAGTACCATGTTTCAGGTGAAGGTACGGTTGTGTTTCAGAGGGAGCATGGAGCTCCTCTCACCCTGACTGATGTAAAGTATGTACCGGGTCTGAAGAAGAATCTTGTGTCTGTTGCTATGCTAGAAGATAAAGGATATGATGTAGTCTTTAGTAAAGGAAAGGTATTCCTGAGGCATATCGGTACTGGACAGACAAAGAGGATTGGGATTCGAGTTAAGAATCTCTACCAGCTAGAGGTAGACGACTGTGTTGCATTGAGTACCAAAGTAGAGGTGGTGCAAAGCCAAGATGTTGGTGAGCTATTGCATAGAATATTGGGCCACTTGCACCATGGAGCCTTGAAGATCATGCAACCGATTTCTATCGGACTTCCCAAGCGAAAACTGGAGCAAACAGATACATGGAAAGGTTTTACCTTGGGTAAGTGTGCAAAATTGTCCTTTCAGGATCGAGATAGTAGAGTTGGAGCAATCCAGGAGCGAGTTCACACAAATGTTTTTGGACCATTCTCTACAGCCTCCACCACTAAACAAAGGTACTATGTTATTTTTATTGATGATTTTTCTCATAGATGTTGGATCTACTTTATGCAAAAGAAGGATCAGACCTTCATGAGGTTTTTTGAGTTTAAAGCCTTGGTAGAGAAAGAATATGGAAAGAAAATAAAAGCCTTGCATAGAGACAATGGTGGAGAGTATGTCTCCCAACAGTTTAAGGAATTCCTGCAGAATGAATTAAACAGGAGTTGATGGCACCCCATAACCCCACAGCAGAATGGGGTGGCCGAAAGGAAGAATAGATCGATTGTGGGAGAAACTCAAGCAATGTTGCATGACCAAAGCCTACCACTGCATTTGTGGGTTGAGATATGCAATACAGTAGTATACTTGTAGAACAGAAGCCCGCACCGTATAATGGGAATGAAGACACCTATGGAGGCCTTTTTCGGGAAGCGACAAGATGTGAGTCACTTCAGGATTTTTGGATCATCGGTTTATTGCCATGTGACCAAAGATTCTCAGACGAAGCTAGATCCAATAGCTGAGTTAGGGATACTTGTGGGGTACACTGATACACCCCACAACTATCGGGTGTACCTGCCTACCAGTCAGAGGACAGTGGTACACAAAGATCTGAAGTTTGACGAGCAGAAAGCCATGCGAGTATCACTTGAGAGGGAGCTTAAGTTGCATGCAGAGGAGGAACTTTCAGTGCCTAAGGAGGAGGAGCCTCAGATTGATGTGGAGCAGCTGCATGCTGAGGATCAGAGAATGGAGACATCCACTCATGCTGAGTCTTCCAGAGATGGGCAGAAATGCTCAAGGGAAGCTGACATGTTGATGAGGGGATACGCGAGAGAATGTGGGACAACAATCTTCTCAGAGTAGACAAAGGAGGTCACCCGAGTGGTACACTGGTTACATGGCCCTAGTTGGGGAGTGTGTAGAGTTCGAACCTTCTTCATTTGAGGAGGCAGTGTAGCAACCAGTCTAGGTTGATGCCATGGTAGAGGAGTACGACTCTATCATTCGAAACAGTGTGTGGGATGTTGTCCCAAGACCTCAGGACAAGTCAATGGTTAGTTCCAGATGGCTTTACAAGGTAAAGCAGGCAGCTAATGGCAGTGTTGAGAAACATAAGGCAAGGTTTGTTGCCCTAGGTTTCTCACATGTTGAGGGGATCGACTACGATGAGACCTTTGCTCCTGTAGCAAGGTACTCATCTATCATATTGATGTTGGCACTATTAGCTCAGATGGGTTGGAAGATCCATTAGATGGATGTGAAGACTGCATTCCTCAATGGGAAGATTGAGGAAGAGGTGTACATTGAGCAGCTAGAAGGTTTTGAGACATTCAATCATGAGTCACATGTGTGATGACTCAAGAGGGCTTTGTATGGGTTGAAGCAAGCACCCCGTGCTTGGTACACCAAGATCGAAAACTATTTCACCGGGTTGGGCTTCACCAAGAGTGAAGCAGATGCGAACCATTACCACATCATGCTAGAAGGTAAGCCATTAATCATTGTTCTTTATGTGGATGAATTGATTTTGACAGGTGATGATCAGTTGATCAAGTCTTGCAAGGAGGACCTTGCAAGAGAGTTCGAGATGAAATACATGGGTCTTATGCACTACTTTCTAGGCATGTAAGTGTGGCAGAAAGATGGGGAAGTATTTGTGTCTCAAAGCAAGTATGCCAATGAGATACTCAAGCGCTTTCACATGGAGAAGAGCAAGCCCATGCAGACTCCTCTAGCTGGGAATTGAAGGAAGGAGGATTCTACTTCAGGTGAGGTAGTAGTTGCTACTGTTTATCAATAGCTTGTGGGTTCACTTATGTATCTAGTGAACACACGACTAGACTTATGCTTTGCGGTGAACCAGCTGAGTCAAGCTATGGTTCAGCCTACCAAGCTGTTTTGGAAGGCAACGAAGCATGTGCTAAGATACCTCAAAGGCTCATCTCAGTATGGATTGTGGTATAGACGGATAGAGGGAGTGAAGCTTCAGGGCTTCATAGATGAAAATTGGGCAGGGAGTCCATTAGACTAGAAGAGCACTTATGGAGGAATCTTCAACCTTGGTTCAATGAAAGTTTCCTAGTACAACAGGAAACATAGGTTAGTTGCACTTAGCTTAGCAGAGGCTGAATACATGGCTGCCAGTCAAGCAACATGTGATGCCATTTGGATGCGAAAGATTCTAGTGGGATTGTTTGGTCAGAGGATGGATCCAACTATGATCTACTGCGATAATAAGAGTTGTATCAAACTCTCTGAGAATCCAGTTTTTCATGACAGGTCCAAGCACATTGATATCCGGTATCACCATCTTCGAGACTGTGTGGTCAAGAGGATCATGTTGTTGTTGTATGTTTCGACTGAGGAACAAGATGCAGATATTTTGACTAAGGCATTGTCAAAATGCAAGTTCGAGTTCCATAGAGACAGGATTGGGGTTACTGATAATCCCTTTCTTGTTGAGAGGGAGTGTTGAAAATAGCAACAAGAAATGCTAAAAATAGAAGTGCTAAAATTAACACTGCTATAAATAGCATTTCGGGATACATTCCAATTTTAGTTAGTCCCTAAACTAAAATTGAGAATTAAAATTTGAATTTGATCTTAGCAGTTGTTTGTAAAATAATTAATTAATTCATCTTGAGTTAATTAGTTGTAGAAACTCAAAAATTAAGTGTATGTGAAGACATGCAACAATTTCTCCATTGATTGAGGAAGTTATCCCTTGATTAAAGGAGATCAGGATGAGTTGTACTTTGAGTTGTAATTAGTTAGCTCAGTTAACTAAGTTAAGTCCAGTTAGATTAGTTCAAATAGTTTGTTGAACTAATTGTGAGTTCAGTTAGTTAATGCATGTAACTGCTGCACTTAAGATAACTGAATATTCTCTCATAAATAACTCATGCATGTCAGTTCAGACAGAGACCCAGTTGAGATCAGATGATGGGACATTGTACTATTAATTGTAGGAATATTCCATGGAGGATATCTCTTGCATACAGAAGGAATTCATTCCTTGGAGATTGCATAGTTACTTTTGGATTTGATGAGTGTGTGATCAAGCCAATTCACACAGGTGGCAGCATTGGACCCCAAGGAAAAGTGCACAAGAAAATAGGAGGCTTGGAGGGCTAAGGGAAGGCATATCTTGTGTCTATTCAGTCTGTGAGCTGTATTGTTCAATTGTGCTGAGAGCAGGATAGCTTGTGAGCTGATGCTTTGTGTAATCTGAACATATTTTCCACTTGTGTGATAATACAAAGATCGAGGTTTTTAGATGAAGCTTTCCCCAGAGTATTCTTTTGTGTTCATGTGTGATTGCTTTCTCATTCTCAGTTATATGTGTTCTATTTGATCTTGCTCAAATTCAATTAAGCTTCTGCAAGTTTGTTGTAGAAGTAGATCTTGTATTTTGCTTTATTATATTGCATAATTTGTTGATCTACAGTGAGAAATTATACATGTACCAAGCAACAAGACGGATTAAATCTATTTTCACTTTAAAAGAGGTTGGAATCTCAAAAGACTTGATCACTCTCAGTGCTTGGTAGATCTGAAGTTGAAATGGATCTAGGTTGGCTTAAATATTAATTACAATTAATTATAAATATAAATATAATTAAATTATTTATTATTTATTTTATGTTATTTTATTTTTATTTTATTTTGACATAGTCAAAATGTTTACAAGACATTACATAAGAACACCTCTATAATACTAGGTTGGAGAGAATCTCTCGATACAAAAATAAAATTTATTATTATATATTATGATATTAATCTCTCTCTCTCTCTCTCTCTCTCTCTCTCTCTCTCTCTCTCTCTATATATATATATATATATATATATATATATATATATATATATAATTGTGAATATACTAGTTGAGAAACATATTAACCCTGGATCTATCAAGCGCAAGGAGGATCAAATCCCTCAAGGTGCACATTGAGAGATTTGATCCCTCTCTGTGCCTTATATATTTAGATTTATAATGGATCTAGGCTTGTTTAATATGTACGTGTAGGCTATATTACATAAGATTACCATTGGAAAAATCATGGGTTGTCAAAAATTGGAGCTCAAAATCTACGAACAGTGAAATATTTATAAGCATTAATTTGTTATAAATTTTAAATATTTTTATTTTTATTTGACTTATCTAAAATTTTTACATAACATAACATAACATTACAATATCTCTTCCATATAGAGCTGGAGAGAATTTCTTGGCATAATTATTACTATATTCAATCTTATTATACACTATAAAAATATAATTAATAACTAGGATAATTATATAAATTAAATGGTTATTAAACGCTTATAGGCATATAGTCATGATAAACATCAAAATATGATGCACCTTATGTTGCTAAAATACCAAATAATAATAATTAACTAAATTATAACTTTATTTAAATTATTATTATTATTTCCCATGGGGTGTAGAGCAAATGGTGACAGGTTAATATGTTAAGGCACTTCGTGGTGTAATGGTTACCAATTCGAAATTCCATGGGAAAAAATCTAGTCATGCTAAGAGTTGGTGTGGCCTAGGCCTAGTGCAATTCCGAGGTGATTTTGACAACTTAGATGCCCCTAGGTTGTGAATACTCAAGCCACAGGGTAGTTGCACAGTCATCTGAAGGCTTAGATAAACTAGCAAGCATTATTATTATTATATAGAATGTCCATAATTTCAATTTAATTCTCAATAATTATTAGGTGTCTCGTAAGTATTTAACCTCTATAGAGTAGTCTAGAATATTCTTAGTAGCGTACACAAACCAAAGGTTAAGATTTATTTCCAAAGTAGTTATGCATTTTTTTCTTTTATTTAATTTCATTAATTAAAAAAAAATGTCAATGAACAAGGGCCATATAAAATGAGTTATGATTTTTGACATGTGGCATTGATAAGCCATGGTATTTTAGCAAAGCCTATTAAGAATCTTTATGATAAAGTAGATGTGAACTTCTATGGTTACAAATCTTGTTATATTTATTTTAAATGTATATATTTTTAACTTATATATTGATTCTTTTTATCATTAATACTAATAATAATTTTAAATAAAATCATAATTTAGTTAAATTTTATGACTTTTTTTTAGCAACTTGAAATGTATGATGAAGTAAGTGTTTTGATGCCTATTATGAATTAAATCCTATAGACATTTACAACCGTTAGGCTTATATGGATGCACTAGATAATTATTAAAAGTGCCAATATATAATTAAACATTTATATGTTAAAATTAAAAAACATATAACAAGATTCTTAACCATAGAGATTCTTAATGTTAAACAAATATAATATACAGTGTTGCTACTTGGTAGCTGCCTCTTATGCAAAAAATAATTGATATTTTTAAATTATATATATAATTTTAATGTAAAAATTGAACATAATAAGAGCTTCTTCATAAAATTAAATTAAAATATTTTTGATTTTGAAATGAGTTATGGTTTTTGAGCAAGTGATGTTGATAAGCCATGGTATCGACCCATGGTATTATAACAAAGCCTAAATTTTTATGACGCTTGGTGGCTAGAATTTTTTTTAGATTTTTTGTTTTTTAATATAATTTTTATATGATAATTCAATTTGAAACCATATAAAAATAGTCATCAATCAATTAGAAGAAAACAATTTACATTTAAAAAAATAAAAAATATTTTTTAATTTTCAAAATATTTAGTTTAATATTTTTTTTTCAAAACTTTAATGAACTTCATAGAATATGTTTAAAATTTTCAAAACTAATTGAAAGTCAAAGTTTTTTGACCAAAATAAAAAACAATAAAACCTCTTTGTCAGGTATAATAAGATTTGTTACAATACCATGGTTTATAAATACCACATGCCAAAAAAAACCATAACTTATTTCATTTGACACTTATTCATATGAACTTTTCTTAAATTAATCAATTTAATTAAAAGGGAAAAATAGCATAACTACTTTGAAGATAAATCTCAACATTGTATTTGTATATATTACTAAAAATATCTTAGAATATTTGATGAAGGTTAAATCTGATCCAAGTGGATATTGGTCGTCACCCACCTATTCCACTTGGAACCCGAACACTCTTTCTTCCAATTTCCTTAATGGTAGCACAATTTATTATTTTTCGCAGTTTTTTGGGTCTTAAATTTTCGGAGCCATTTTGAGGTTCTAAAAGATGTTTTGTAGGAAAACAGAGAAAGCAGAAAAGTGCCGAAATTTGTTTCCCATATTCATTTGTTGATTCCCCGTGGAGATCTTCAAAACAATGTCTTATGATAGCCAAATAGATATCGTATGTCAAAGCTACAACCCCGCAAAGTTGGCGGACTAACTTACCCCAACGGGCCCAAAATCGTTTGTGCTTCATCTCCTAAGGTTAGGGTTTCATGCTTCTTCTTTATGATAAAAAGGCCTCTGAGCCTCATTGTAACACGGTTTGGAAGGCATGTTGTTGACACATCTCTTCTCAGAGATAACTGCCATCGCTTGAGCTAGTTTATTCTCATTCTGCATGTAAACAATTTTCATTATTTTTTTATTAATGTATTGAAGTTTTGTTTTCGCCATAACTCTATGTTTTTGTTTAATTTTGTATTTCCTTTTGTTCTTGCATAAATCTAGATCAGTGGTATCATAACAGTTTAATCTTTCTCTATTTTTAAGATCATGTCCCCAACGAGGTCGGAGTATAAGGAGTTAGGACTTGAGCTGGTTGAACCTTTGCAAGACCGGCCTCGCCAACCCTGACACTCTCCCATGGGGGAAGAAAATAAATACGAGGGAGTAGGAGATCCTTTCAAAATTTTGCTGGATCCTATATGAGATAACATTTCCTGGATCCTTCGACGGGTATCAACGGGTGAAGCATCTTTATCCGACAGCCACCTCGAAGGAACCGCCCCCTTTAATAGGCTTTGGTATTCTAGCAAAGCCTATCAAGAATCTCTATGATAAAGTAGAGGTGAACTTCTATGGTTACAAATCTTGTTATATTTATTTTAAATGTATATATGTTTAACTTATATATTGATTCTTTTTGTCATTAATATTAATAATAATTTTAACTAAAATCATAATTTAGTTAAATTTTATGACTTTCTTTTAGCAACTTGAAACATATGATGAAGTGAGTGTTTTGATGCTTATTATGGATTAAATTATATAGACATTTACAACCGTTAGACTTATATGGATGCGCTAGATAATTATAAAAAGTGCCAATATATAAATTAAACATTTATACATTAAAATTAAAAAACATATAACAAGATTATTAACCATAGAGATTCTTAATATTAAACAAATATAATATACAATGTTGCTACTTGGTAGTTGCCTCTTATGCAAAAAATAATTGATATATATATATATATATATATATATATATATATATATATATATATATATATATATATTTTAATGTAAAAATTGAACATAATAAGAGCTTCTTCATAAAATTAAAATAAAATATTTTTGATTTTGAAATGAGTTATGGTTTTTGAGCAAGTGATGTTGATAAGCCATGGTATTGTAACAAAGCCTAAATTTTTATGACACTTGGTGGCTAGATTTTTTTTTTTTTTTTTTTTCAGTTTTTTTGTTTTTTAGTATAATTTTTATGTGTGAATTCAATTTGAAACCATATAAAAATAGTCATCAATTAATTAGAAAAAAACAATTTACATTTAAAAAAAATAAAAAATATTTTTTAATTTTCAAAATATTTAGTTTAATATATTTTTTTTCAAAACTTTAATAAATTTCATAGAATATGTTTAACATTTTCAAAACTAATTGAAAGTCAAAGTTTTTTTTACCAAAAAACAATAAAACCTCTTTGTCAGGTATAATAAGATTTATTACAATATCATGGTTTATTAATACCACATGCCCAAAAAAACCATGACTTATTTCATTTGAACTTTTTTTAAATTAATTAATTTAATTAAAAGGGAAAAAAGAGCATAACTACTTTGAAGATAAATCTCAACCTTTTATTTGTATATATTACTAAAAATATCTTAGAATATTTTATGAAGGTTAAATCTGATCCAAGGGATATTCGTGGCCACCCATCTATTCCACTTGGAACCCGAACACTCTTTCTTCCAATTTCCTTAATGGTAGCACAATTTACTATTTTTCACAGTCTTTTGGGTCTTAAATTTTCGGAGCCATTTTGAGGTTCTAAAAGATGTTTTGTAGGAAAACGGAGAAAGCAGAAAAGTGCCGAAATTTGTTTCTCATATTCATTTGTTGATTCCCCGTGGAGATCTTCAAAACAATGTCTTATGATAGCCAAATAGATATCGTATGTCAAAGCTACAACCTCGCGAAGTTGGCGGACTAACTTACCCAACGGCCCAAAACAGTTTGTGCTTCATCTCCTAAGGTTAGGGTTTCACGCTTCTTCTTTATGATAAAAAGGCCTCTGAGCCTCATTGTAACACGGTTTGGAAGGTATGTTGTTGACACATCTCTTCTCAGAGATAACTACCATCGCTTGAGCTAGTTTATTCTCATTTTGTATGTAAAAAATTTTCATTATTTTGTTATTAATGTATTGAATTTTTTTTTTTTCCATAGCTCTATGTTTTTGTTTAATTTTGTATTTCCTTTTATTCTTGCATAAATCTGGATCAGTGGTATCATAACGGTCTACTCTTTCTCTATTTTTATTATCATTTCCCCAACGAGGTCAGAGTATAAGGAGTTAGGACTTGAATTGGTTGAACCTTTGCAAGACCGGCCTCACCAACCCTGACATCCTCCCATGGAAGAAGAAGCTAAATACAAGGGAATAGGAGATCCTTTCAAAATGTTACTTGAATAATCCCTTGATTGAAAAAGGAACAAGATAATTGATAACTTTTCCTGGATCCTTCGACGGGTATCAATAGGCGAAGCATCTTTATCAGGCAGCCACCTGAGAGGAACCACCCCCTTTAAGGTAAAAGCGATCTTTGACATTCCTCTATTTGAAGGCCAGATAGATGTAGATGCCATAGATAAATGGCTAAATCTGTTGAAAGGATATTTTTCGGTCCATACTTTTTCCAATAGGGAAATGATTACTTTTGCACTCCTTTAAAGTCCACCCCCATGTCAAGGACTGGTGGGAAACCTATTGTGAGCAGAGGGATGAGAAGGAACCCTCACCACTTTTAGTCACACCCACTTGGAGTTCTTTTTGAAACATAATTAAGGAACAATACTACCATGTCGAGAGCTATCAAGATAAGTACATAAAATGGACCACACTGCAGCAGGAAAGGGCCCAAAACGTGTTGGAGTTCACAAATATTTTTCATACCCTTTGTACGAAGTTGGGTATGAATTATTTTGAGCAACATATGGTACTCAAGTACTATGGCTATCTACATAAATACATTGATCGAGGGGATCTAGAAAATTCTCAAAAATCAAAGTTCTCAAAATCTCCTAAAACTAGTGCCAAATCGTAGAGCTCATCATTTGATTCCAACGATGCTTGAATCACCTCAATTTGACACCATATAAGCAAGTTATCATGTTATGAAGTTTTATCCAAACAATAAAAAAGTCAACTTGTCGAGTTGACTGTGTAGGGTACAGATGTTGATGTGGTAGTCCATACACTGACGTGGTAGGGCTGAATGGGAGTACAGACTCTTCAAGTGGGATCCAATCAAAAGCCAACATGTGGGCCAACCACATGAGGGTGCATGGTTCATGGTTATTAGACGAATGGTTTTGTATTTGGGCCAATAACAGAGTGACACGCGACTCAATCCTAGGTTACACAAACTGACTGAAACGACTAACCTATTAGCAAACTAATTGATTAATAAAGTTACATGAACTGACTACCCAACCAATCAGGCTACATGTGTTACTTGATATATAATGGAAACACCTTTTATTAATTGTGTATATAGTTGACAGTTAGTGGGAGGGTCAGACCGACAAGCGCACTCAACTGAACTAGCCACAGGTTTTATGGTTGCTATGGGACCGGTGACAGAATGAAGGGAGATTTATTGTGTGTCATGCCACCTGCGCCATGACCTAGGACCATGTAGTTAGCACATGAAATGGGTGCGAAGATATCGGCTGGGGCTACATCCCATTAAAAAAGATTTAATTAACAAAAAACTAACATGCCAACCATGCCTATTCTGACATATCAAACCCAAAAGCTCTAGGTTTCAATACAACATGCCACCGTTGGGCCAAAGGCCCAGTTGTTGAACAATTAACATGGATGAGAGGAATTGTAGAGGATTTTTGCAAACTGATTGGAAAAGAGGACATATATTGCTCAATTTTTAACCTTTTTTAGTGCAACAAGAGCCTAGACAAGGGGTTTTTGAGCATTTTGGACAACATGAGATTGTTACTTTTGCAGATTGAGGCTTATATTTTGATGTAATGAGAATTTGAGCATCTTAATAAAGTGGTCACAATTGGAAGTTGGACTCGGAGACATAACCCAAGATGGGTGAACTTTGTTATTAATTTGCAATTGTCTTATGCTACATTTTTATCCTCTTTTTAAAGTAAATTTTTTGAAAATTAACTTATGTTTGTGTATTTTCACAATTTCTATCTGTGTCCTAAAATGACGTAAACTAACCTACAAATTAATCAATGAATCCTTGACTTCTATATTTGGATCAGATTAGTATTAGAGCATGGTTTTGTGAAGGTTTGACAAAATTTGCAAGGTTTTTGAATGCTTACAAGGTCTATATTGAGAAGAGGAGAAGAAGCACTTGAATAACCTAACCTTCAAATTGGCTCATGAATACCACATACTCCACAATTAATGGCTCATGAAGAAGGAAAATGAAAAGAATTGATGCCTAAGGATGAAAGAGATTTCATAAAAGCTTTCTTTGATATGACTGAATGGTGAAAGTGTTATATAATGAAAGAAAAACACAGTTGCAAGGATAAATTTCTAGTCATTTGAAAGGTGACGGTGGTGAGGGGAGATAGCCTCCAGCTCCTCCTCCTCCTTCACCACCTTCTTCACCTTCTTCTTCACATTCTTCTTCACATAAACCAACTTCTCCTACATCTCCAAGAGGACATGCTGAGTCTCCTTTTCTTAAGCTTGATGTCATGTTTCAATTGCCAGTATATGATTTAGAATTAAATGTTGAAAAGTTGAATAATTGGGTTCGTCAAATTTAATTTTATTGAAAGATCCAAAAGATTGATGATGATGTCACAATTATCCAACTTGCTTATGTTATTTTGGGAGATGCAACTCTTGTCTGGTGGGAATCCAGAACTCAAGAAGATTTGAAGAAAAGTGATAAAATTATCTCTTCTTGGAATGATTTTATAGTTGCATTAATGAAGAAATTTTATCCATTAGCTTACATCCAAAAAGAAGTAATGGATTGGGAAAATTCTAGACACGATAAAGGTAAAAGTTTCTAGAGTTACACTCAAGAATTAAAAAAAATATCATTAATCTTGGGTGTTGATTTGACCTCACAAGATACTTGTCTTAAATATATAGGTGGATTGCATAGTTATTTGAGACATACTATACTTATGTTTAACCCCACCAATCTAGATGAAGTATGTGTTTAGGTTACTAATTCAGAATCAAGAGGCAAGAATGTTCCTTAAGGGTGCAACAAGAAATCCTTTAAGTATGGAGACAAAGGAAAGGGGAATGCTAAAGGTAAAGGCAAGAAAATTACTACGATTAAGAAAGAGGGAGAGAAACTTACTTGCAAACATTGTTCAAAATATCGCCATGATGAAGACCATTGTTGGAAATTACATGTAGAATAGAGACCAAAGAAATTTAATAACAAGGGGAAACAAAAGACTGTTGCTACAACGCAACAAGATATAGGATCTGGTTCAGAGGATGAAACTAAAATCACAACCATGGGAATGAAATATATAGCTCATTAGAGAAAATTTTAAGGTCTAAAATGGGCCTCCTAAGAATATTATAAAATAATAGTGGAAAAGAGAAAAAAAAAATACTTTTTCAACTCGTATTTTCAACTTATCTCCCTACAGGTTTACTCAAATTTTGAGTGGGATCACTTGTTGGATGTAGAATTTAATTCATCATCTGAGGAGTGCCCATGTTGCATACTTTCAATGGACCCTACTACTCAAAAAATTAGAAATACATGAAAGCACATGATTGCATTCACGTTTTTCTCCTTTTTCATGTAGTAGGGTCCATTAAAAGTATTCAACATGGGTACTCATTGGACGAGGAATTAAATTTTGCATCCAAAGAGTGCTACCACTCAAAATTTGAGTAAAATTGTAGGGACAAAAGTTGAATACCGATTTGAAAAACTAGTTTTTGAAAAATTTTGTTATTTGAGTTTTCTTGCACATAAGGGTTTCTTGGCACAGACCCCTGATAGGGGGTCTCCCTATACAGGTTCGTTACTTGGTCTCGCACCCTTTCAAGACGTCTCTTTAAAGTTGAAAATTCTTTCTTATATCTGGGAAGATTTTCCGTTGAATGTCGTGTATAAATTGTAGCTTTCTTTTCTGTAAGGGTTTTGAGTTGAAAGGAGTAAATGATACAGGGTAATTTGAATATTTCACTCTCGCTCAACACAAATTTATCAATATTTCTTTTTTTGTTAATTCCATAAACCAAAAGAAGGTTTGGTTCTTTTGATATTTATTTTTTCCTTTGGAATTGGAACTGTACTCGATTGAAACTTTGTTCTTTTCCTAATTTGTACAATGGAAAGAAGTTATGTGAATTTACAGATTTTAGGAAAATAATTTTCATTTTTTCCATCACTTTCTTATTGAAAAGGGTTTGAAACCCTTTCTTATCTAATCAAGCTATTAATCCCATTCATGTTAGACTGTTTAGATCGATTTCATGTTTCCATTCTAGAAGTTTCAATTTCCATAGTTTTTTTTTATAAACTTGTTTTTATAGTCATAACACTAGTCATTTATATTTACATATAGATAGCCTTTGGGCTCCTTTACTAGTCACAAAGAATTTCTCACTGAGGTTTTCTTTACAATAACATTATTCTATTTCTCTGTAAAACCATATTTATTGTGTAGTGGGAAATGAAATTACTATTCTTTTGTGAATTCAGTTACGGGTACAAAGATTCATTCCTTAACAATGGATTATCTTTTTCTTATTGTGTTCTTGCTAGTACTTTATGGGTTTCATGCTTGACATAATTTGAAAACCTAAGTTTATTTCGTTAAGGGTTTGTAGTTTAATGTCGGGGCAGTTTATTCCCAAGACTGCTCCAAGTGGTTGGTTGATTCCGACCTTTCCAGGGACTAAATTGGACAAACCCTCGACCACCAGCTTTATTTTTTTTCTTAAATGATTCCGGATTTACTGGGTGTTTTTCCATAATAAAATTCACCCTTTCCACTTGTTCGCTTGTTTCTTACCTTTCTTTCCAAATTAGATTTTCATTCGTCAACCCACCGATTTTTTTTATTGCACAGAAGCTTCATATAAGATCTTAAATTTTGGCTTCAATTTCTTTGTTCTTTCTTTTTAAAAGAAAAATAACAACAGACCTAAAAATTGTTTTTCCAACATTAATACAATATTATTCTAGTATTTGCATCTTTTCCTCTTTAGTTTGTATTCTATTAATTTTCTCTACATAAATTCATTCACAAAGAATGTACAATGATTCAAATAATTGTTATATAAAGAAAAACTATTGTAGTACTTATTTGCTATGGTGGGCAGTCTAGGAATTCACCGAGTAACCACACCACCCAACCTTGAGAAATTTTTTTATGTCATTTTCTCTCCCCCAAGCATATTTATACCGGAACAATTCTTAGTCAAATACCCTAACAGAGTTAGTCCATAGGAAATAAAACCCTTTATGTTTAACCTGAGACATATATCAAACTTAATGCTTCCACTGCCTCTTTGTCTAGTTCAGGAATGCCTCAGGCAACATCCTGTCTTCCCTTTCTAGTCCTTTTTCGTTTCCTTCTAGAGCCTCCAACCTTCTCTCTTGCCTAGCTTCACTCTCCCCTTCTCGAGATGATTTTTATCTCAAATGCAAGAAAGTAATCGACTCATAATTGTTTCGTAAAGAGGTTAACTAAGGTTCCCTCTAGTGAATTCCAAGTTCCCTCCCTTGGTAGCTTATATATTTTAAAAAGAAAAATATTTACAATGCATTCTTAATTAACCAAAATTCTCCTTAGGCTTTCACGCGACCCATCAATTCTTAAGTTTTAGATAACATAAGTAAACTCACAAGTATATATAATTCACCGAGGGGTGTTACATCCAGAGTTAAAATGGTCCCTCTACTTCGTAGATCCAAATTTAAGATAGATCTAAGATGGCTAAATTATTAATTATAATTATAATTATTAATACTATATTTTTTATTTTATTTTTAATTTAATTTAATTTTTATTTTATTTTGACCTACTCAAAATTATTTCATCACATTACATTACATTACATCTGCAAGAGAACATCTCAGTGTAACAAATATATTTTAATCATATATCAATTTTAAATCAAATTATGATTTGAAAAACCATTTTTAATAAAATTATACATATTATATGTAACATCTATTTGTTTAAGAAATTTTTAATCTTTTTGTAAAGAGTAGTGGAATTTTAAAATGAAACAAATCATGGTCTAGAGAACTTCATTACTAGTTGTTTTGACATTTTTTATTATTAAAAAAATTGAATACATTTAATGGAAAAATTTACTCGTGAAAAATAATTTATATGTCAAATTATACTCCATCTCTACTTGTCAATGCTATGGTATTGAAATCCATATCAAAATCTAGAATTTTGAAAGCTAATAACATTCAAATCTAATGTTAAACACAAATATTGTACCAAAGTTTTACTAAAGTCCTCTGTCTCACCTAGACTTTAAAAATGAAAACAAAGATACAAATAGGGTTTTTGAAAATTTAATACTCATTTTAGATAGTTATGCAATGAAAAATGAAAGTTATTTTACGAAAACTTTTTTGGTAAGCAAGAAGGGGACTTTATATTAGCAAAAATAGTTTACATATGTTACAAGCATAAGATCGTTGATAGATCTCGGACCATAGTAATGCCATGAGTGGAAAATTGGGACCATCTTCCCAGCAAGGGTAAACTATATGATCCCTTAATGAAAGCATGATTATGATAGTACTTAGTCCATGCAAAGTCCAAGAAAAGATTGCAAAAAAATTCATTAACAAAGTTACAAAAATGTCTGTGATTGTCTACATGAGTGTTGTGCATAAATCTATAAAGAGATAGAACAAGAAAAACACTAATTGTCTCGATAGACCACATGCTTTCCTTTAGATCTTAGGGAGACCTCTTGTTCCTTGTTAACTTTTTTATGAGCATTTGCGTCTTTTGACTTCTCCTCCATAATGAGGCAGCCATACGAGCTTGATTCTTGCTCAATTAGTTCCTTCTTTGCGTTCTGGGATGCATGAAATTGAAGTTTCATATCATCTACCATGCGAGAAGGGGAGTGAGATGGAGAGAAGGAACGAGTGTCAGAGCCATCTTGAGAATTAGAGGAAGAAGGTGAAAGAGGGACAAGTGGAAAGGAAATGCCTGATCATATAGAAAGATGGTGCAAATATTGGTAAATTTTGTTAACTTAAGCATTGCTTCCACCATCTTCTGGTTCACCCCTTCTATGGCTTGCTCATGTTTCCACAGATGACGAGCCAACAAATTTATAATGGCCTAATGCTCGTCGCCTATGCGTCTCCTCTCCTCAGCTTCCAGCTAAGTGATTGTGGGACAGATATGAGTCAGAATGTTTGGGTCGAAGAGATTTGAATTCTTGTCAATCCATGAAATTTAAGGGGGACACCATCGAACACCACCACTACCACCACCATTTTGGGATCTTCCACACTCTTGAATCATTTCTATAGGCTAAAAGATGTTGAGAGTGAAGCCAAAGTGATTGAGAACAATGTCGAGAGGGACGAGAGAATGACAAAGCCAAACAAGGAGAGTGCGAGGTATGGAATGAGACATGGGAGGGTCATGTAGTCAGTGAATTCACCAATGCCAAGGGGGAGATAAGCGAAATTAATGGAGCATAAGAGCAACGTACTGAGAAATCACAAGGTGGATGAAGAGTGAGAGATATGGACAATTTAAGGGTGTTGCCTTAGTTATTGAGCTAAGGGAAATGAAGGTTCATGGATACTACTTGTTTCTTACTTTCATGTCTGTGTTTAATGCTTCTGTAGACAATACATCGATGTCAGTGTGCCACCCAGATCTAAGAAGAAAAATGAAAGTTACAAAACTTGAAATTTTCTTTTAAAAATAAGGATTTTTAATTGGAGAATAGATGCATTATTTTATGGCATATTATCTTGGATTGTATGTCATCCTCTGCTTTTAGGATGATAGGACCTTCGCTCAGAGTTCATTTTCCCTTCTGCCTCTTCTTTTTCACCTGTTGCTTTACATTATTGATGTGACACCACCTTTCGTATCATTCCATCGCTAGCCAACGAAGTGGCTACTTTGCCCATCAGTGTTGTGTAACTCCTTTGTTCCCTACATACATAAAGAAATGAAAATCTAAAACAGTTTCTTGGAAAAAAAATGTTTCACATACATACCAAACCCTAACATTGCGAAACATACATAATGAATATATTTTAACCATATATTAATTTTTTAATTAAATTATTATTTGAAAAACCATTATTATTGAAATTGTATATATTAAATGTAACATCCATTTCTTTAACATTTTGTTAATAATTTTATTAAGAATGGAATTTAAAAGTGAAAAAAATTATGGTCTCGAGAACTTCATTACCAATTGTTTAGACATTTTTTATTATCAAAAAAAGTGAATATATTTAATAGTCAAATCTACTCGTGAAAAATAATTTATCTGTCAAATTATACTCCAACCCTGCTCATCAGTATTGTGACATAGAAATCCACATCAAAATGTAGGATTGTAAAGCTAATAACATTCAAATCTCATGTTAAACAAAAATATTGTACCAAAGTTTTACTAAAGTCCTTTGTGTTTAGTAATATGAAAACAAAGATAGAAAGAGTATTTTCGAAAGTTTAATACTCATTTCAAATAAATATGCGATGAAAAATGGAAGTTACATAACTTGAAATTTTCTTTTCAAAACAAGGATTTGCAATTGGAGTATAGATGCATTATTATATGGCATATTGTCTCGATTTGTATGTGACCTTCTACTTTTAGGATGAGAGGACCTTTGCTCAGAGTTCTTTTTCCCTTTTGCCTCTTCTTTTCTCTTGTGGCTTTATATTGTTGATGTGACACCACCTCTGGCATCACATCATCATTGACCAACGAAATGGCCACTTAACCCACTGATGTTTTGTAACTCCTTCGTTCCTGACATAAATAAAGAAACGAAAATCTTAACATTTTCTTGGAAAAAAATGTTTCACATACATACAAAACCCTAACAATGCCAAACATAAATAAAAAATATATTTTAATGATATGTTAATTTAACTAAATTATGATTTGAAAAACCATTGTTAATAAAATTATATATATTAAATGTAACATCCATGTGTTGGACGCTCAACATTTTTTTAATATGTTTATAAAGAGTGAAATTAAAAAATGAAACAAATCATGGTCGAGATAATTTCATTACCAATTGTTTTGACATTTTCCATTATCAAAAGTTTTGAATATATTTAATGGAAAAAGAAAAATAATTTATTTGTCAAATTCTAACCAACCTTGTGCATCACTGATATGGCATTGAAATCCACATCAGAATCTAGGACCATCCAATCTAATAATTCACATCTTAAACTCAAATAATGTACCGAAGTTTTGCTAAAGTCCTCTGTCTCGACTAGACTTTAAATATGAAAACAAAAACAAAAATAGGGTTTTCAAAAATTTAATACTCATTTCAAACAAATCCACAATGACAAATGGAAGTTACATAACTAACATTTTCTTTTAAAAACAAGTTGCAATTGGAGAACATATGCATTATTCTATGGCATGCTATCTTAGATTGTATGTCATCTTTTGCTTTTAGGATGAGAGGACCTTTTCTTGGAGTTATTTTTCTCATGGTCCAAATAACTTCATTATCATTTTTTTACATTTTCCATTATCAAAAAATTTGAATATATTTAATGAGAAAATTTCCTCATTGAAAGGATTTATTTGTTAAATTCTACTCCATCCCTGCTCATTAGTGTTATGACATTGAAATCCATATCAAAATTGAGGAACATGAAAGCTAATAACATTTAAATATCATGTTAAACACAAATATAGTGCCAAAGTTTTATTAACGTTCTTTGTCTTGATTAGAATTAAATATGAAATCAAAGATGGAAATAGGGTTTTTGAAATTTTAAAAAATGTTTCACGTATATACAGAACCCTAACATTGTTAAACAAACATATTGCGAATCTTGAAATGATATCTTAGAGAATGTGAGAATGCATACCAAGCTTGAGTCCTGCCAAGGTCGTCTGACAAAGATCAAGCCTGGTTTAATTCCCTCCTTTAAATAGATTGTGTTCCACATGAATACCATGGGTCAATATCATGGATTCCAGGGAAAATTTTAGGGGCTAATATTCGCCCATGGGCTAATTTTCTATACTTTTTCCAAAACAAAGATTCGCTAATTTCTATTTTTTTGTAAAAATGATTCACCCAAATTTTATAGAATGAAATTATTTTACCCTAAAAATCACCAAAATATTATATATATACTATATAAAAATATTATAAATTTGAATATTTTTACAAAAATTTCTCCAAACATTTTATAGATTTCATATTATGGACTAGTGGGATTCGCCAAGGCTTCTAAACTTTAAGATAAATTTCCATCCTTAAAATTTTCCATGGATTCTAATAAACCTAGAGCTTAAAAACCACTGGTAACTTGAGTTTATTTTATTTCACTTTATGTTTATGTAATTTGATGGAGTCAAAATGTTTAAGGAAAGGACAAGACAATATATTACAACATCTCTATCATACTCAGTTAGAGAGTGCCTCTTGGCACAACCAGCCTAAATCCATCTTAACTCCGAATGTACCAAGCACTAAGAGGGATTAAATCTATTTTCACTTTAAAAGAGGTTTGAATCTCAAGAGACTTGATCACTCTAAGTGCTTAGTAGATCTAAAGTTGAAATGGATCTAGGTTGGCTTAAATATTAATTATAAATATAAATATAATTAAATTATTTATTATTTATTTTAAGATATTTTTATTTTTATTTTATTTTATTTTGACATAGTCAAAATGTTTACAAGACATTACATAAGAAAACTCTATAATACTAGGCTAGAGAGCATCTCTCGATACAAAAAATGAAATTTATTTTTATATATGATGATATTAATTATTGTGATTATACATATTATGATATATATTATATATATATCATAATATATATCACAATACATATTTTATATATATATATATATATATATATATATATATATATATATATATATATATATATAATTGTGAATATACTATCATATTAACCCTGGATCTATCAAGTGCGAGGAGGATCAAATCTGTCAAGGTGCACCTTGAGAGATAACATAATATTACAATATCTCTTCTATACTGAGCTGGAAAGCATCTCTTGGCACAATTATTACTATATTCAATCTTATTATACACTATAAAAATATAATAAATAACTAGGATAGTTATATAAATTAAATGGTTATTAAACCCTTATAGGCATATAGTCATGATAAGTATCAAAATATGATGCACCTTATGTTGTTAAACTACCAAATAATAATAATAAAAATAATTAACTGAATTATAACTTTATTTAAATTATTATTATGATTTCCCATGGGGTGTAGAACATATGGTGACAAGGTAATATGTTAAGGCACTTCGTGGTGTAAAGGTTACTAGGTGATTTTGACAACTTAGATGTCCCTAGGTCGTGAATACTCAAGCCACAGGTTAGTTGCAAAGTCATCTCAAGGCTCATATAATCTAGCAAAAATTATTATTATTATATAGAATTTCCATAATTTCAATTTAATTATCAATAATTATTAGATGTATGGTAAGTATTTAACCTCTATAGAGTAACATACACAAGCCAAAGGTTAAGATTTATTTCCAAAGTAGTTATGCATTTTTCTCTTTTATTTAATTTCATTAATTAAAAAATGTCATATGAACAAGGGCCATATAAAATGAGTTATGATTTTTGACATGTGGTATTAATAAGCCATGTTATTGGCCCATGGTATTATAGCAAAGCCTATTAAAAATCTCTATGATAAAGTAGCGGTGAAATTCTATGCTTACGAATCTTGTTATATTTATTTTAAATGTATATATGTTTAAATTATATATTAATTCTTTTTATCATTAATAATAATAATAATTTTTAAAATCCAGAGAATTGATGGTGGAGAACGCAAGGTGCGTGAGCAGGTAAGGTTTCTAGGGTTTCCACGGCTCTGCCCTGACAACCCTACTAGAGTACTACCAAAAAAAGGACATCAAAATTGACCCACAGTGCACTGCTGAGGAAGCAATGAGTGGAATGACAAGGGGGAAAAGATCCCCTCTTATATGAACATTGCAGTAGGATAATCAAGCCAACATGGAGCAAATGGTAGCAATGGAGGAAGAGGAAAAGGAATACTAGTATTGGGAGCCAAATGACAAGTGGGTTTGGGAGGAAAATGCCTACCAAGAGATGCCAAACAACCAAGATTCGTTATCTCGAACAATAAACTGGAGGAATATCGAAAATATATGAAGGATCATGCCCTAATCTGCAAGTTCATCGGGGCATGGCCGATGGAGAAAGAGTTGATTAAATGGATCTGGAAACGATGGTAGCCAAAAGGCCACATCAATCTCAAGCTTGGGGCAAAGGGATTCTTCACAATGATCTTCTTAAACTTGGAAGACAAAGAGAGGGTTTTTGAAGATGGGTCGTATTTCTTTAACAATGCAGCACTCTTCATTAGGCATTGGGAAGAACGCTACAACCCAGATCAGGAAAAACTACTGGTTGCCCCAATCTGGGTTCATCTATTCGACTTACCAATGGACTTCTGGGACCCTGAGATCTTAGAAGGGATCAGGAACTCTATTGGAACCTTTGTTAAAGTAGCAGATTTGACAAGAAAAGGAAGATACACCTCCTACGCCCAGATCTACGTTTACATGAATGTTACGGAGCCACTCCCATATTATATAGAGTTGTAATATCATGATGAGATATGGTCACAACCATTAGACTAAGAGCACATACCTTTCAAGTGTCGCTGATGCCACGAATATGGCCACTTGTTTCGGGCATGCCCCATTAACGAGAAGGAAAACACCTCTACAAAGAAAAAGAATGGGGAGATGATGGCAAAGGAAGATGTCGAAGGGGTCCAAGAGGTGCAACAGAGAAAACAGAACTAGAGACAGCCAGGGAACCAAAAATAAAACCAAAGCGAGAAAGACCATAGACCCCATAACTACTTTTCGATGCTACAGGATGACGATATGGGAGAGAAAATGCTAGATAGCAAATGAGAAAGAGGAGGCCAAAAATACAAAGAATCATAGGGAAAAAAATGGATAAGATGGAGAAAGAAGTAGATCAAGGAACGACGGACAACATTCAAATGGTGGAACAAACCTTGATAGAGATTGATAACCAGAAAAAGGACCTAAATGTTGAAGAGAAAGTCATCAAGCAACTACTACATGAATGGATACATCTGTATGAAAGCTTCATCCCTGAAGATCAGAAACAACTCTATAAAGATACCTTCCAACAATATAAATACAAATAGGGCTCAACAATAATAAGCCAACCAGACCATTTAGGGTCCCAAGTCAACCAAGGGCAAGAGGTGGGAAAATAAGGAAAATGGGGGGAAAAAGAGGAAGGATAACGATGAATGAATCCATTTAAATGGTTGGAGAGTTGTTGGTGAATTATGGAAGAGTAGTTCCATTGCCAAAAATTTTTCATCAACCCCTAAAATTATTGAAATGATTATTACAACTTGGAACATTAGAGGTCTCAACAGTAGAGGCAAGCAAAGATACCTTAAAGAGAGATTGAAAAAAGACAAGCCAAACATTATGATAGTACAAGAAACTAAAGTCAGTGAAAGAAATTTGAAAGAAATAATGGAGAAATTAAAGCTTGAGTATCAGGTCATGGCTCAGGATGCTAATGATAACGCAGGGGGGTTGGCGATTCTATGGAACCCGGAGGAAGTCTGGTTTGAAGACTGGGTTAGCCTACCAAGAATTCTCATAGGAAAGTTCCAGAATATATGATCCAATGGATGGGTCTTGTTTACAGGAGTATATGGGCCTCATATCCCTGGCGAAAGAGGAGCTTTCTTACAAAAGTTTGTAAACCTGAGGAACCTCTACCTAGAGGACTTGTGGATAGTGGGAGGGGACTTTAACATGATTATAGCCCTAGGGGAAAAAAAGAGAGGAGTGAGAAGGGTTGACGCAGATATGGAAACCTTCAGAGAAACCATAACAAATTTAGGCCTTGTGAATATGCCCACAATCAATGGAGTTCACACTTGGAACAACAGAAGAGGAGGGACACATAAAATAGCATGCAGACTGGATAGGTTCCTACTCTCAGAGCAGCTAATAAGAAGAGATATTTTCATGGAAGCTTCGATCCTCCCATGTATGGGGTCAAACCACTGGCCGGTACGACTGGAGGTGGACCTAAAAGAAAGACCCAAGAACCACCCCTTCAGGTTTGAATCCTTCTGGCTCAGAGACCTGGGTCTCCTTAAAATAATAGAGGAATGGTGGACTCGAAGTGAACAACAAGGCAGAAACAGTATGCATACCTTCCAACTAAAACTTAAAGAGCTAAAGAAGAAGCTTAGGAAGTGGAATAAAGAAGAATTTGGACACATTATCAGGGATTAGAATAAGATAAACAAACGTATGGCGAAAGTCCAACAACAAATTATCTAGGAAGGGAGGTCTGAAGAGCTGGTCCAAGAAGAAGGATTGCTGATAAACAAGATGGAGGAAAGAAGAAAGCAAGAAGATATCCTCTGGAAGCAAAAAGCCTGGGTCCAGTGGCTGAGGGAAGGATAACGAAATACAAGATTCTTCCACAAAGCCATGGTGCACCAGATCAACACAATAGAATATACTCCTTAAAGGATGAGGAAGGACAACAAAAAGTTCAACATGAAGAAATGGAAGAACTCCTAGTCAACCACTTCAAAGACCTTCTCTCAGAAGGCCTTGAGAATAGATCAAGATCCATTAAAGGATCACACAACACATACGCAACCTTGTAACTTGATACCATAACATGGCCCTGATGTGTGCAGCCACCCTAGAATATGTGGAAGAGATAGTCCATAGAATGCAAAAGAATAAAGCCCTTGGACCTAATGGGTTCACCACTGAGTTCTATCAAGCCACCTGGAAATTCATGGGGAAAGAGATCCTAGAGGTTGTGGAGGAATCGAGATGTAACCAAAAGGTATTCCCCAGTCTGAATTCTACTTTTATAGGTTTGATTCCTAAAACTGCGAAGTCTAAATATCCTCAAGTATTCCGGCCCGTAGCTTTATGTAATGTCATTTAAAATATTATTTCTATTCTTATTGTAAAATGTCTGCAACCTCTCCTTTCCAACCTCATCTTGCCTGAACAAACAAGATTTTTTGAAGGTCGAAAAATCCTAGATAGCTTCATCATGTCCCAAGAGGTAGTCCACTCTCTCAAGACCCAAAATATTCCAGGTATGATGATAAAGTTGGATTTATCCAAGGCATATGACAAACTCAGTTGGGGGTATCTACTGAGTATTCTCAAAGCCTATGGCTTTGCCCAAAGATGGATAAACTGGATCCTGGCCATGATATCCTGCTCGGTTGTCTCTATTCTGCTGAATGGGACTCCAACTTCAACTTTCAACCCAACTCGGGGCCTTAGGCAGGGGGAAACTATATCGCCCCTCTTGTTTATCATTGTAGTGGAAGGACTAGGACGGTTCTTAAAACATGAGGTTCGAGAATCCTATCTTCAAGGCCTAAGGATTTGGGGATACGACATGCCCATCACCCATCAACGATTTGTCGATGAAATTATGTTATTCTGTCAGGTCTCCTTGAAGGAATCCCGCTGCATAAGAGAAACCCTTAACAACTTTACGAAAGCCTCTGAAATTATGATAAATAATGAAAAATCATGCATATTTTTCTTCAAAACCCAAGGGAATGTCAAGAAATATCTAGCCAGAATCCTTAGGTTTAGTACTGGAAAAATATCGTCAAAATACCTAGGCGTGCCCCTTTCAGATACCCCTTTAAGAAATTCTTGCTGGTAGAACATGCCCCTTTCAAATCTCTTAACTTAGTTGGTCGAATAGTTCTTCTCAAAGCTGTGCTGTAGTCGATCCCCATAAACCAACTCTCAGGCATGGTTGCCCCCAAAGAGCATGTTCCAAAATGGTGGACATATTCAAAACATTCTTGTGTGGAGGAGCATAGAAAATCAGGAAATGAGAACTAGTATTGTGGCAAGGGCTGACCAAAAAGAAATTGGACGGTGGTCTAGGTCTTAGAGATCCCTATATCCTGAATCAAACTATGGGAGAAAAAATTGGTGGAGATGGATGGGAGGGGGAACATATCTATAGAAGAAAATATAGAAAAGGAAAAACAATATGCTAGAGAGAATGAAGGATATCCTAAGATATCAAGATCCCCCAAAAGGATCGGTGGTGTGGAATTTGGTAGCCCGTAATATGCACCTCATTAACCAACATGCCTTCTAGGAGATACATAATGGAAAAACAGCAAGATTTTGGACTGATTCATGGCAACAAAGAGAAAAAATGATAGAGATATAGGAGCTCAGGGACATATACCAGTATACTAGGGATAGGAATAAGCATGTGGTGGAACATTTCTGGAAAGAAGACCAAGGAATGGGAAGCTGGAGGAGATGGAAGATGAAGGAATAGTAGGACCAAGCAATAGAAACATAACAATGGAATGCTCTTGACAAAGAATTGAGGACAAGACAGCTAACGATCCAACAGGATCCAGATATCTTGAGATGGGGCCATAACACTAAAGGAACCTTCACTATAAATGAAGCCTATGACATCCAAGTAAGACAAGATCAGGTCAGACAAGATATCATATGGAAAAAAACTGGAAGGGTGGATGGTGGCCCAAGGTATCCCCTTTCCTTTGGATGGTTTGCAAAGGGTGTATCTTGACTTGGGACCAATTGCAAAAAAGAGGATTTCAGGGACCTTCCTTCTGTTGGCTATGCCATCAACGCAGAGAAGACATGGAGCATATCCTCAACACATGCCCATTTGTAGAGCAAAAGTGGAGGCAAATGCAAGGAGTTTTCGATAGAATGGATCGAGACCAAAACAATATAAAGGAACAATTCTCCTATGGAAAAATCATATCTACTCAAGCCCAATAGTAAATCGTGCTTGGGGTCTAGCCCTAAGATTCAACCTCTGGGCGATCTGGAAGGAATGAAACCATAAAATCTTTAAGAATAAATCAACTACACAGGAGAAATTTTGGGAAGGTATAGTCCATAATATCAGGGAAACAATCCTGGTTGAGTCATGGCACCAAGAAGACTAGAAAATACCTCCCCAAGAAGCTCACACCCTTCAGAAACTCAATTTAGCCAGAGGAATGATTGTTGCATTAATGTGGAAGACAAGTAGGGTAGGTCCGATATCCTGGTCCCATTTTACTTGAGCAGAAGAAGGCTTCATGAAACTAAATTTCGATGTAGCATCCAAAGGGAACCCAGGAGAGGTAGGGCTAGGTGGCATCTTCTGGAACCCCCAGGCTAACGCTATGCTTATTTATGCTGAAAGTTGCAGGATAGCCAGTAAAAATGAGGCATAGTTTGCTGGAGTGCGACAGGGTCTCCTAATAGCTGTTAGAATGGGATACCAAAACTTAGAAGTGGAAGGGGATTCAAGCCTAGTCATAAATACGGTGGCAAAACTAAACAATGGCACTAAATGGGATAAGCTCAGCCAGAGTTGGAGGACAGAAAGACTCATCCAAGAGATAGGGGAGATCATCCCTAAATTTGATTACGTCCAGGTCAGACATGTCAGGAGGGAAGGAAACAAAGGGGCTGACTTCTTGGCTAACTGGGGGTGTAATCATCAACATGAAAGGTTAGAAAAATAGTGGCCAGTCCAACCCTGGGATGAAAAAATAGAGAAAATAGAGCCCAAGAAACTCACGACCCCGATCAGGTTGCGGGCCGACAATTGGGACATCCTGGTGCAATCATTAATGGTACCTGGGCACTTAATACTGTCATCCCCTACATGCTCAAGGTAGGGGGTGTGGTGACCCTGGGCATGAATACATGATGGGCAAGTGGGCAAGGTGGCAGGTTTAGAGGCAAGGCAGGGTATAACAGTAGGCGAGGCAATTCGACATGTAGTCTTAGAGAGATAACTCATGGAGAAGGGTGGTATCACAGGGCTATGGGAGGACATCAGAACGCGAAGAACCAAGGTCGAGGATGAACTCCTCTAGACTTTGGGTATGTAATTAAGCTTCGTTTCAAAACTGTAATTATGTTCTTGCTGTGATTTAGCTAGGGTGCGAGGGGTTCTGTTTGGGGGATAGAAAATTTCTGGTGGCAATGGGGAAGGCAACTGCTTTCCATTGCCTTGTTTTGTGTCAATACCTTCTGTCAAATGGGTGAAACCCATGACTGTTGGGGGGGGGGGAATTTCTTGCTATTAGGTGTGGAAGCTTTGTGCTTAGTAACAAAGGTTAGGGGGAAGCTTGACTGTCGCAAGGAAATGCAAGAGGGGCAGTTGATAATAGAAGGGGGCAAGGGGAATCAGCTGGTAGGAGGCTTGGGGCGTAGTCATTCCCGCGGCTCGCAAAGCAAGCGCTGGGCTACCTGGAACCCATACTGGAGTGATGACAAGGCCAAAAACTTTGGGTGGAAACCCAGTAGGGGGGACCTGAGAGGAAAAATCACTAAGCCTGAGGTAGAGGGGGAAAGGTACCCGAACTAAAAAAGGCATATAGCAAGAAGCCAAGGGGGTCTGTGAACTGGGCTCGGGCATGGGCTGGTTGACCTGTATATAAACGAGAAAGTGCTGAATGTATTTCCTTACCCTTGGTTGAGTTCAACACTTTCACTAGCCATTGGATCATTAATGATGTGGGTGTCTTGGGCAACGCGTTTAGTGCATGCTCCAGATATTGATTTTGAATTTTGGAAGTCATTGGCACCGGTGGCAGTTGCACATACAATTGGGCATGTAGCAGCAACTATTAGCATGTCCAAGGTAGCAGTTTCATTCACACACATCATCAAAAGTGCTGAGCCAGCCTTTAGTGTCTTGGTCCCTCGTTTTTTTCTTGGAGAAAGCTTTCTAGTGCCAGTTTATCTCTCACTACTTCCCATTATTGTGGGTTGTGCATTGGCAGGAGTTACGGAATTGAATTTTAACATGACAGGTTTCATGGGTGCAATGATCTCAAATCTTGCTTTTGTATTCCACAACATTTTCTCCAAAAAGGGCATGAAAGGAGGGAAGTTCATGGGTGGCATGAACTACTATGCTTGCCTCTCTATGTTTTCTTTGGCACTTCTGACCCCATTTGCCTTTGCAGTCGAAGGACCTCAGGCTTGGGCTGCTAGATGGAAAGAATCTTTGCAAGCAATTGGACCTCAATTTGTGTGGCAGGTTGTGGCTTAGGCTTGCTTGATGTGACTTTGAAGCTTGTAGATGACCATCATTTCCCCCCTATCAGATACAAGGTGAGATGATGGAGAAAACTCAACTGCAAGACTGTTCAATACTCTTGAGCAAGTTCTGACATGTGACTGAAATATCTTCCTGGTTGTTGATGCCCATTGCCAAGAAGTGATCCATCCAAGATGAATCTTTGTTCTTGCAGGATGTTTTTTTCTGAAGCATCTATTTGAAGAATGACTGGTTTTATGACAGTGCTTACGTGGATGAAGATCAAAATAGTGATCTTTTAGATGGCCAACTCGATCACAGTGTTGGCATTTCACAGTTTGTTGTTGTGGAAGAGGGTCAGAATCTGAAACAGCTAGAGGTGAAGTGTCATGAAGGAATCCAACACTTTGAAACTAAATGGGCTTTGAGTAGTCTGGAATATGAAAGGACATATCCTTATCATATCCACGACTTGTTCTATGCTTGTTGTGGACAAGATATTCACAAGGTCTGATGATTGGCTTGGGAAGTGTAGGCTGCACTTCTAAATCTGAATTCACATCTGCTCTTGAATCAGCCTCAACTTTACTGTCTTCATTATTTTCTGCATGTTAATGGGAGTCAATTTCTGATTCAAAAGGAGAATTTTTTTGAATAGAAACAAGTTCAGAATCATGACAATACTTCTGTAACTCCTCTTGATGTAGTTGTGATTCTAGTTGCAGAAACTCTATCTTTTCATGTGCATTTTGCATATAGGTTTGAATGTCCAAAAGAGAGGCTTTGCTAATTTTGACTGTGTTGTCAGTAGTGGACCTGATTAGAGTTTTCAGTAACTCTAATAAGCCATGAATTTTCACCATTATTCAACCAAACAAATGGGCAAAGTGTTAAGAAACCAAATGCACAGTGTTGTTGCAAATCTGCACCAAAACAATATGCCAATTTAAACATACATTCCCATGCATTAAGGGCTAGCGCTCTCTCTCTCTCAAAGCATAAACTTCAACATTTAAATAATGGAATAACGCAGCTCACAGGGTCAAAACGCAGTGGGTATATGGTAAAAATAATTTTTATGGAAAGTAAAAATAGAACTGAGGTTCACTTGGGGGTGGACTGCAAAACCAGAAAACACAAAATGCCCTTACTGTCAACTGAAAAAGGGTATTACAAGAACTGATTTTTGATGACGTTGAGTTTTCTCTTCTAGAGTCAGGCCTTCCAGTGCCTGAGCAATGAGGAAATGAGGCGCAAATATGAAGTTACAGGTCCCAATGAGGATTTTGAGTTAGCCCAACAACAACATGTGAGGAAACGCCCTCCAGATGCAGAGCGCTTGAGAAAGCAAATGCAAGAGGTCATTGTTGGTGATTATATTATTGCAACTGATGCTCCCAGTATACAGCTATATGCTCAGATTAAATGGTCGGTGCCAACAACTAAAGGTTGTTTAGTAGGCACACGGATAAAACTACAACCAAAGACTAACGGAGGAAAGGATGGGCGTTGCTTCACCGAAATACATGAAATACATGAAATACTGTGTCAAAAATGAATCCCTCATTCCCAGAAGCTAACCTCGTGACAATACCTATATATCATGCTCTCCCCTGCCCTCACAACCATTATCACTCAGTTATCTTCTTCAACACACCTCTTCACTTCATTTCCCTTTGCAGCAGTTATGACATGTGATTTTTATTGTCATTGTTTTCTCTTCGCAACAGTCATGGTCTCTAGCAGAGGAAATTCGGTCGTCTCTGCTCAATTTCTAGTGGAACGGAAAGGGATTTAAGTTAACGACAGTTCTTGATTATCAAGATCCCTTGAAATCTACAGATGAAGAAGGCTAATACGTGACACAGAAGAGGGACCTTGTGAGAAGCTTCCTTGTTCCAAATGGTTCCATTGCAATTTCCTCGTCACTGAGGTGCTTCTAATGTGCCTGGTCTATTTTTGCAGCCCGTGCAAGAGAAAGGCTCTGTAAGCTTTTCCGTTGAATATGAATTTGCTACTAGATTGAAGCTATTTTCTAAGTTTGCTGTTAAATACAAAGGAAACTATACATTTACTGGTGGAAAGGTAGTTGGTTATCACAATCTATTTCAAACACCCTGGTCATCCTTTATGGCTGATGATAGTCCATACTTTATTAAGGATACTCTATTATATAAACTCTAGGCATACATCAGGCCAACTTGAATATATTCGCCATCTTTCTTCAGGTCTAGAGAGACATGAAATTATTCTGCCTCTCCTCCACCATTCATCATTTCAGTCTTCAAGAGAGAGATACTCTTGAAAATGGAGTTCAACGCATAAGGAGTTCAATACATCGATTCCACCTTATAATATGACACAATGCTCCACCATGTGTAATGCACATTAGGGCTTTAGACAACGCATAACAAAATATAGATCAAATCCACCTCAAACAATGCACAACACACCATGATATTCCAACACACAATGCATCATGCGAATGATGGTTGGACGCACCACATATTAGTCTGATAAAGGCGGTTTGTAAATTGTATTGCAGAATGAGAAATTGAACATGCTAGAGCAGTCCAGTCACAACAAAAGAGGTAACATTCAGTATTGCACAACCCTTAATCATGCGAGTTGCTTGTGCCTTACACCATAGCACTAGCCTAGCTTGGTTGACAAAACTAAATGTTATAGCCAGGAATATAACAATGACACCAGTACGCAGAAAGGTTGTAACAGTTCCTTCAAGGGGCAGTGATGACAAAGATGCAGCAAGAATAGTAATGGCAGTTTTGACACGGAGGAAGGAAAAATTGATGGCAGAAATGACCTGCACAGAAAGGCTAGAAAAAAAAAGCCTCAAAGTAATTATGCAAGGCAGGAATACACCTGCTTTGATACCATGTTAAACACACACATGGTAGCAACAACATAGAAAAGGTAAATAGGAGAGTACCTTTATTATTAACAAATGATATATATTTATAGTACATTGTGTGACCATTAGGTTCCACATCCTAAGGTCTCTTGGACTTCCTTAGTTTATTTGGCTTCCACACTAACCCATAGAGGATTAGATGTCCAACAGGCATGGAGAAGGGGAAAGGGCAATACAAGGGGCATAGGTCATGGCATTCTCCATTGGGGGATGCGGGCTCCGGTCCACCCCAGCATGACTATGGGGGGAATTGGCGAAGAGGAAAAGCGAGGAAGGATGTATCCCGCTGCAAGCAACAATGAATGGGTGAGGTGGTGCATAACTGCAATTCTATGTTTTAATCTAACTTATTGTGGATGTAATCAATGTTTTGGAAAGCAGGTTATGGCTCATGCTACGCGTGGTTGTGGGCGTGGTAGGAGAGGCCCGAATCCCAGGAAAGATAAGGGGCCAAGCACGTCGGAGGCACGCAAGGGCAAAAAATCAGTAGAACATCTCATAACTGAGGCAACGAAGTCTTACCGAGAGGGGACAGATGTTGGTATTTGGAAATTGCTGGAAGAATGGGAAGAGGAAGTAAAACAAGGCAACGAGACAGAGGAAGAGATGGACAACTGGAGGACCTTAGTCCCGGATCCGAGCAACACCCACGGAAGAATTACACAGTTCAAGAAAACTCTGTACTTGTACTGGCTAATGAAGAGTTTACTAGGCAAGGCAATGGAGCAGATCTCAGTGGGAATGGCGGTGACACTACAGGGAATGCCGAACTACAAGAAGGATATGGAGAAAATCCTCTTTCAGCTGCATAAACAGGATATTAGGCTGGACAAAATTGACCGCCATATCCCTTGCATACTGGAGCTGAACGATATTCCAGGAGCATCCGTGAGGATACAACACATGTTGTATCTGCCTCAGAGAAACAAAATGATTACACTTTTACATGCATAATTTTGTCTTATGCGGATAGGTTTTAATTTCTATGTTTCAATTATCAGTTTATATAGTTATGTAGTGCATGGACACAAAAAAGAGACATATCTAGCCTGGATGGAAAGATTAAGACAATAATTTTTTTTTGATGGCTTACAATGTGGATCGGTGGCCAACAAACTTGGTTTCCCTCCGGGGAAAGTTGAGGCCATCTGGTTAAACTGTGTGGTGTAAGCTTGCTTATCTTAATAGAAAATGGAATGGTCTTGCCAAGCTTAACAAAAAAATAAATAATAATTTTAAATAAAATTATAATTTAGTTATTTTTTATGATTTTTTTAGCAACTTGAAACAAATGATGAAGTAAGTGTTTTGATGCTTCTTACGGATTAAATCCTATATACATTTACAACCATTAGAATTATATGGATCCGCAAAATAATTATAAAAATGTCAATATATAATTTAAAGTTTATACATTAAAATGAAAAAACATTTAACAAGATTCTTAACTATAAAGATTCTTAATCATAGAGATTCTTAATCTTAAACAAATATATAATATACAACGTTGTTATTTGGTAGCTTCCTCTTACGTAAAAAATAATTGATATATATATATATATATATATATATATATATATATATATATATATATATATATATATATATAATAAGAGCTTCTTCATAAAATTAAAATAAGGTATTTTGATTTTGAAATGAGTTATAGTTTTTGAGCAAGTGGTATTGATAAGCCATGGTATTGACCCATGGTATTTTAACAAAGCCTAAATTTTTATGACACTTGGTGGCTAGATTTTTTTTTAGATTTTTTGTTTTTTAATATAATTTTTATATGAAAATTCAATTTCTAACCACATAAAAAATAGTCATCAATCAATTAGAAAAGAATATTTTACATTCATATATATATATATATTTTATTTTATTTTCAAAATATTCAGTTTAATATATATTTTTTTCAAAACTTTAATAAACTTTGTATATGTTTAAAATTTTCAAAACTAATTTACAGTCAAAGTTTTTTTACCAAAACAAAAAACAATAAAACTTGTCTTTGTCAGGTATAATAAGGTTTGTTACGATACCATGGTTTATATACTACTAAGAATATCTTAGAATATTTTATGAAGGTTAAATCTGATCCAAGTGGATATTGGTGGCCACCCACCTATTCCACTTGGACCCCAACGCTGTGTCTTTCAGTTTCCTTAATGGTAGCACAATTTACTATTTTTGGCAGTTCTTTGGGTCCTAAATTTTTAGAGCCATTTTGAGGTCCTAAAAGATGTTTTCTAGGAAACAAAGAAAGCAGAAAAGTGCCAAAATTTGTTTCGCATATTCATTTTTTGATTCTCCATGGAGATCTTTGAAACACGGTATTATGATAGCCAAACATATATTTATGCCAAAGCTACAATCCCGTGAAGTTGGCGGTCTAACTTACCCCCATGGGGCCCAAAACCATTTGTGCTTCATCTCCTAGGGTTAGGGTTTCACACTTCTTCTTTATGATAAAAAGGCCTTTGAGCCTCATTGTAACATGGTTTAGAAGGCATGTTGTTGTCACATCCCTTATCAGAGATAACTACTATCACTCGAGCTGGTTTATTCCCATTCTGTATGTAAACATTTTTCAGTATTTTGTTATTAATGAATTGAAATTTTGTTTTCGCCATAGCTCTATGTTTTTTGTTTATTTTTTTTTTTATTCCATTTCGTTCTTGCATAAATATGTATCAGTGGTATCATAACACTATACTCTTTCTCTATTTTTTTGTGCATGTTCCCAACGAGGTCAAAGTATAACAAGTTAGGACATGAATTGGTTGAACCTTTGGAAGACTGGCTTCGCCAACATTGACTTCCTCCCATGGCGAAATAAAATAAATGCAAGGGAGTAGGGGATCCTTTCAAAATTTTGCTTGAATAATCCCTCAAGCGACAAAGGAATGAGATAATTGATAAGTTTTCCTGGATCCTTTGGTGGGTATCCGCCGGCGAAGCATCTTTATCCAGAAGCCACCTAGGAGGAACCACCCCCTTTAAGGTACAAGTGAACTTTGACATTCCTATATTTGAAGGCTAGATAGATGCAGATGCCATAGATAAATGACTAAATCTGTTGAAAGGATATTTTTCAGTCCATACTTTTTCCAATAGGGAAAATATTACTTTTTCACTCCTTAAAAGTCCACCTGCATGTCAAGGACTGGTGGAAAACCTACTATGAATAGAGGGACGAGAAGGAATCCTCGTTATTTTTAGTCACACCCACCTGGAATTCTTTTTGAAACATCATTAAGGAACAATATTACCATGTTCAGAGCTATGAAGATAAGTACATAAAATGGACCACACTGCAGCAGGAAAGGGCCCAAGACATGGGTGAGTTCACAAATATTTTTCATACCCTTCGTACGAAGTTGGGTATGAATTATTTTGAGAAGCATATGGTACTCAAGTACTATGGCTATCTACACAAATACATTGATCTAGGGGATCCAAAAAATGATCAAAAATCAAAGTGCTCAAAATATCTTGAAACTAGTGCCAAATCATAGAGCTCATCATTCTGATTCCAATGATGCTTGAATCACCTCAATTCGACACCATATGAGCAAGTTATCATGTTATGAATTTTTGGCCAAATAGTAAAAAAGTCAACTTGCCGAGTTGACTGTGAAGGGTATGGATGTTTACATGTTAGTCCATACACTCACGTGGCAAGCTTGACTAGGAGTACAAAATTGTCAAGTGGGATCCAAGCAGAAGCCAACATGTGGGCCAATCACATGAGGGTTCATGGTGCGTGGTTATTAGACAAATGGTTTCGTAGTTGGGCCAACCAAAGAGTGACACATGGCTCAATCCTAGGTTACATAAACTGACTAAACTGATTAACCGACTAACAAACGAATTGATTAATAGATTTACATGAACTGACTGCCCAACCAATTGGGATACATTCGTTACTTGATATATGATGGAAACACCTTTTATTAATTGTGTATACAGTTGACGGTTTGTGGGAGGGTGGGGCCTGCAGGATCACTCAACTGAGCTAGCCACAGGGTTTATGCTTTCTACGGGGCCGACGACAAAATGAAGGGGGATGGTGTGTGTGGCACGTTGCCTGCGCCCATGACCCAGGACTATGTGGTTAGCACATGAATTGGGTGCGGAGATATCAGAGGCGGCTACTTCCCATTAAAAAATATTTAAATAACAAAAACTAACGTGCCAACCATGCTTATTCTGACGGATCAAACCCAAAAATTCTACGTTCCTAATACAACATGCCACCGCTGGGCCAAAGGCCCAATTGTTGAACACTTAATATGGCCGAGAGGAATTGTGGAGGAGTTTTGAAAATAGATTGGAAAAGAGGGCATATCTTGCTCAATTTTTAACCTTATTTAGTGCAACAAGAGCCAACACAAGGGGTTTTTGAGCATTTTGGACAACATGAGAGTGTTATTTTTTCATATTGAGGCTTATATTTTGATGTAATAATAATTTGAGAATATTAATAAAGTGGTCACCATTGGAAGTTGGACCCAGAGACATAGACCAAGATGGGTGAACTCTGTTATCAATTTTCACTTGTCTTATGCTACATTTTTATCCTTTTTTTATTGTAAAATTTCTGCAAAGTAACTTATGTTTGTGTACTTTCGCAATTTCTATATATTTCCTAAAAATACATAAACAAACCTATAAATTAATCAATGAAACCTTCACTTCTATATTTGGATCAATTTGGTATTAGAGCATGGTTTTTGTGAAGGTTTGACATAATTTGCAAGGTTTTTGAATGCTAACAAGGTCTATATTGAGAAGAGGAGAAGGAGCGCTTAAAGAACCTAACCTTCAAATTGGCTCAAGAAGACCACATACTTCACAAGTAATGGCTCATGAAGAAGGAAAAGGACAAGAATTGATGTCTGAGGATGAAAGAGCTTTCAGAAAAATTTTCTTTGATATGAATGAATGATGTATGTGTTGTATAATGAAAGAACAACATAGTTGCAAGGATAACTTTCTAATCAACTGAAAGATGATGGTGCTGAGGGGAGAAAACCTCCACCTCCTCCTCCTGTTTCACCTCCTTCTTCACATTCTTATTCACATAAATCAACTCCTCCTACATCTCCAAGAGGACATGCTAAGTCTCCTTTTCTTAAGCTTGATGTCATGTTTGAATTGCCAATGTATGAGGTAGAATTAAATGTTGAAAAGTTAAATAACTGGGTTTGTAAAATTGAATTTTATTGCAAGATCCAAAAGATTGATGATGATGTCACAACGATCCAGCTTTCTTATGTTCGTTTAGGAGGTGCAGCTCTTCTCTGGTGGGAATCCAGAACTCAAGAATATTTGAAGAAAAGTGGTAAAATTATCTCTTCTTGGAATGATTTTATAGTTGCATTAAGGATGAAACTTTATTCATTAGCTTACATCCAAAAATAAATAAAGGATTGGGAAAATTTTAGACAAGCTAAAGGTCAAAGTGTCCAGAGTTACATTCAAGAATTTAAAAAAAGAGCATTAATATTGGGTGTTGATTTGACCTCACAAGATACTTGTCTTAAATATATAGGTGGATTTCTTAGTTATTTGAGACATACTATACTTATGTTTAACCCCACCAATCTAGATGAAGTATGTGTTCATGCTATTAATTTAGAATCAAGAAGCAAGAATGTTCCTCAAGGGTCCAACAAGAAACCCTTTAAGTATGGAGACAAAGGAAAGGGGAATGCTAAAGGCAAAGGCAAGAAAATAACTATAGTTAAGAAAGAGGGCGAGAAACTTACTTGCAAATATTGTTCAAAATATGACCATGATGAAGACCATTTTTGGAAATTACATCTAGAATAGAGGCCAAAGAAGTTTAATAACAAGGGGAAACAAAATACTATTGCTACAACTCAACAAGATCTAGGATCTGATTCACAGGATGAAACTAAAATCACAACCATGAGAATGACAGGTATAGCTCATTAGAAAAAATTTTAAGGTATAAAATGGGCCTCCTAAGAATATCATAAAATAATAGTGGAACAAAAAGAAAAAAACTACCTTTTCAACTTGGATGCAGAATGTAATTCATCATCAAATGAGTGCCGATATTGCATACTTTCAATGGACCCTTCTACTCAAAAAATTAGAAATACATGAAAACACATGATTGCAATAACATTTTTCACATATTTCTCATTTTTCGTGTAGTAGAGTCCATCGAAAGTATTCAACATGGGTACTCATTGGATGAGGAATTAAAATTTGCATCCAAAGAGTGCTCATGCTAGAAATTTGACTAAAACTATAGGGAGATAAGTTGAAAATACAATTTGAAAAAATAGTTTTTTTTTTTTAAAATCTTTTTACTATTTTACTTCAAAAATGGTGAAACACCCCCCATGGTTGACATCATATTTAACCCTATTGGTTCTTATAAATTTTATTTTGGTTGTACATTTCTGTTTTTTGGCTCATTTTAGACCTCAAAAATTCTCTAATGTTCTAATGCAAGTACTAGTTCTTCTAACAAGTGTGTCGAATCTCAAAATGATAAAGAAAGAAGTGAGTTTTTTCATAGCAGGGTCATTACAAAGCATACAAAGGTTGATAAACTATTTGATAGTGGATCTCAAGTCAATATTATTTCTAAAGGAATTGTCAAGAAAATTAATTTAGAGGCTACCACTCATGCAAAACCTTACCCTTTGGGTTGAGTAGGTGATGATGCCAAATTGCAGGTGACAAGAAATGTAAACTCAAATTTTCCATCATTGCTAATTTTATAGATGAGGTTGAGCTTGATGTCGTACCACTTGACGTTTGTGGGATTGTCTTAGGGAGTCCATATGTATATGACCGAAAATCCTGTTTGAAATACTGAGGGGGGGGTGAATCAATATTTCTTAGAAATTAGCACTTAATTAATATTTTTTAGAGCATTAGTTAATCTTCAACAATATTATAAGTATTTGGTTAAATAGTAAACAACAATGCAGAAAGATAAAGACAATAGGCACAAGATTTTTAGGTTGAAAACCCCCTTCGGGTCAAAAACCACCAAAAACTTTTCCAATAAATTCTTTAATCTTCAGCCCCAACTGAAAAGAAAGCTACAACTTCCTAGAATTCTAGAAAATCAATCTTCTCTAGATCCCATTGGAAAGACACCTTAATGCCCCGGTTTTAGCAACAATCATTTGAAAGGATTCCCCAACACCCTAGTGAGCTACAACATGCCCTAGCACCACCCTGCCACCCTAAAGTGTTTACAGACGTCAACCTGAAGGTGACTTCATTCACCTACCTAGCACAACCATAGTAGCCTATAAAGATAAAAATTACATACAAAAGTGTTGAATCTCGTACCAGGGAAAATGATCCATGTTACAACGATATTACAATGATTTTATTTGACTAACTGACACATTAGGACCTAAACCCTTATCCCAACAAACTAAGAACTCCTGTCCCAACAAAAAACCAAAGACCTTTTCTGAAAACAATTTTTCCTTCTTCAACTCAAGGAAATGACACAAACCTTTATAATTACATTGATGTGCATTGTTTGACTTCAATTTAAAAAATGACTCTCTTTACAAAGCTTACAAGGCTTGATAATTGCTGATCAGATTATCCTTGATGCTAATGATGAATCTTGTTGATGTTCTAACTTGATCTTGTATTGTTCTTACTACCTCTACCTTTTACTTCTTCTTTTTTAATCTTGTCTACAAAAGAGAAAATCAAGTGGATCTTATGATAGAGAAAAAACTATATTATATATAGACCTTCAATGCAAAAGCAAAACACTTGTGGCACTTTTTCTCAACAGTTCTTAACTTCTAAAACAATTATAAAATAAGCTTGCAAATGTGTCCTAGAAGTGCATCAAAAGAGGTACAATAGAATCTAATTAGAACCTACCAAACGTTATAAGGAAAATTGATATCTTAAGGATTGAATATTAATGGAAATCTAAAACAACAACCAAAAACTCACTAACTTTAACCCAAGAAAGTTGCCAAAACAAGTGTCAAAAGAGAAATTTACCTTCATACTTTATTGCTACCTTCATTTATAATTTTGAAATGAAGCTTGATTGTCTATCCATCATAAGTTGGGTAATCCTTGCTTCCTTTGAATTGTAAATGTATTGTTGTAGCTTTGACTTCTAGGTAAACATTTCTCAAACTTAATTCTTTTAACAGTGACCCAACTGTTATCTTTATAAAGTCGAATTGAATTCTAGGAAGAGCTCATCTACGAATATGTCTAAAACTCATGTTCAGATATTATGTTATATCCCAAATATAGAATGAGACTTGTTTATCTTGTAAATTCAGAATGTAGGTTGCATGATAATATCCTTGTTCAAAGGTTTATAGTCATCAAGAAATCAACTTATGTGCATAATGGTAATGCCCTAGGTGAGAGGCCTCATCTCAATAAAGATTGTAGACTATACCTTAATAGATTGACCACAGAAATGAAATATACTCTTAATCAAAGCCTTGCAATGGATGGAGTCCCATAATTATTTGTTGCCTTGATCTCTTTACCAAATTAATTACTCATATATATAGCAGATATCATAGACATTGTTAAGAGGTCAGAATTTTCTTTCTTGTTTAGAGATTAAGCCTTTCCATGTTTAAATCAAAGCCTTTACCTTCGATTTCCAGCGATAGATTCCCTAATTAAAGGACTGAAGTCACAGGGATGCCAAAAACATTGAGCACAATCAACCTTATTCCTTTGTTTTGAGTTGATGCATGGACTAGATCAGAATTTAGCTTCATTTTCTTCACTATGAGGAAACGAGGAAGATACACCGAGTCATAAGACTTCAACGTAACCCTACAATAGATGACAAACAAACCTTCAAGGCTAGTAACTTCGTTTACCAATGTATATGACACATGAAATTTTGCTCCTGCAATAAAAAAATTCACAATCAATATCACCCAAACTGAACCGTAACCCTCTTAAAGATACCTGTGATAATGATCCTTAGGGTATCTGAAAATTTAGAGCGTGTACTCAATAGATCATATCGTCATTGCTTATCAGTAATGGTGTATTAGACTCCTTTTTATAGAAATAACCCGTGAAGTAAGGAGGGCTTCAAAAGTGAACACTCGAGGCTTCATAAGACCTTGAAACAATTAAAATTTAAATAATAAACATCGTATGTACTAAGGAAAGAGGGTCACTGGCCATGAGGAGGATGATTAAAATATTCTTCCTTATTTAAAATAATAAGAGACACTCCCTATGGTGGAATAAACATTTTAATAATCCATCAAAATAATATAATTTCATTAATATTAATAAATAATCATAACTAACGCTTAAGAATCTTATTTAATATTCAACTAGAAATTTGAAATCAATGATTGGCTTAGTGCATATGGTCCTACCAAGGTTGTAAAGTTAATGATTTGGTTATTGCCTTAGGTTCTTGAATTTATTCACAATGAGATTGCGATGATAACTATTGTCATATATTGAAAACTGTAGGTGAATAAAATTCCTATACACTACTTCTTACTTTGTTGAGTACCATTAGTTTTCAAAAGAAGACATCATTATCAAGATGAGCAGGTCAAACCCTTAAAGTAATGATAAGGTATAATGTCACTATCCCTTGGGGTTTTAGCCCACAAATTTGGGTCTTCAACTTAAAATGCAAATATCTTTCAAACCGTACAGAACTGCGCAAGGTACCATAGATCATCGGAAATATCTTTTTGTTACAGGGAAAAGTGTCTATATAGAACTGCTCTATCCCACTAAGTTGTGATAGCTACCTTAGAAAAAAATAGAGAAAAGCTACTTATGTTTTTCCTTTATGAATTATAGATAGAGAGGAATAGAAGGACCAACCTCTGTCTTGCGCTAATCCTTTGATTCGATCCCTCTCTCCTTTGATAGTCCCCGACTACCTGCTCCCTTGCACGCCCAGCTTCACAAAGTACCTGTAAGATCACAGAAGCATAGCACTATACAAAGACATGGATCTATATTCATAAACAATCTAGGATCAGATGTAAATTGACCATACAAATGTAACAAGCATCAATGATACAAAAGCATGGAGGAAAACTAAAATAGCTTTTATTGATAAAACAAGAAAAGATCTAGGAGGAGTTACAACCGGTTGTTCTGACCCAGCATCAACCTCCCAGTAAAGAAGCCCCTCTTCACCTCAAACAAAGCATAGATCACCCAACAATATGATGTTTGTCTCAAAAACCAACAACAATTCCTTACAATATGCAAAATTCCAGCCTCTAACCTCTGGGATGAGGGATCCATATATAGATATTTGTAAGGGGGATGAGTCAGTTTGTGATTTGATTAGTGTCTTCTCTCTGATAGTTCTTGCTTCCACTTGGAGACTGAGGGCCTCTTACTCATCCTTGGTCAAATTCAGTGAGGCAAGTGTCACAGGAGAAGATTCTGGAAGCTTCCATTGCCTCTCCACCTTGCGGAATGACACTGCCATTTGTCATTTCTCGCCCATCGCACCCTCACAGTGCATTTGGGTGAGATGCAACGCACCTAGCTAGTGGAGCAGCTGCAATGATCCTGTTTTGACCAATTTTGAGTAGTTTTTCATGGAGAACATCTGGGAGAAGCTGTAATCTGTTGACCTTGTTCCTTTAGGGGTTAGAACAACACTTTTAGGGACTTAGGAGCCCTTGGTTTATGGAAATTTCATGCTTGGTGTTGTAGGGCACAAAAATGTCTATAACAGTTGCCCCCTAAAGTATGAGGCCATTAACCTTTTGGTGTCGGGTGAAATGATTTATTATGAGGATCCGAAGTTCTTTCAATGCTGGGAGGAGACCTGTAATAAGATACAATACAATACATTATCTTCATAATATTTTCATAATCTAGCTGAGGCGGGCATTCTCATGCTCAACTTTATAAATTCATTTTCATGCACATAGGACAGACAACCGTCTGAGTGTAGATTGATGTTTTTGATAGAGCCATCATCCTTTTGGTAGGATGATTATCTGTGCTGCAATGATGTACATTTAATGTTTTTATTTCCCTGAATATATATCGCAACCCGGATGGATGAAACTAGATCCGGGGTCTTCAATCTCGTCTGATCTTCACTCGAGATACAAGTCGATCCACGTGAGAAATGTTCTGAAGTCGAACATGGAAAGACATCGCTTGATTACTAGTCAATGATGTAAACTGTTAACAAGTGCGAGAGGAATCACCGATAATGATAATGACCCTCAAGGTACTGCAGTACAATTCACGTGGTGTGAATAAAGGACTTGGCGTCGAACACCACGCAAAATCTTTCGGTCGAAGGCCATTGATGTAAACCTGTCGCTGGAAGTGAGAAACTTGCCATTGAGGCATGTAAGCTTCAAAGTACTGAATGGGGTGTTCCTAGATCAACTTCTTGGATAATGAGCTGATGTCGACAAGAAGTGATCCGTCACAGGAGGGCCTTAATGAATCCCACATCAATGACATGGAACAGAGAAAATGATTTTAATGGAGGTGAAAACGATCTGGTGATATAAGGTTCAGGGTGGCGGTCATGAAAGAATGGAGTATAATGTATGGTAATGGGTGAGACACAGGTGAATCCTCTGAATGAATTCTCTTGAACATATCGGTGACACTGATGTGATGGATTGGTAGCATTAACCCCAAATATGGATGGTATGGCATGACCATGGTGATGTGACCGGTGAATGAAACAACCCAACCCGACTCGGACATAGAGCGGAAGTGTCATGTTCAAGAGCGACTTGCTACCAACAAAGTTTCTTTGAGTTTTCTTCCCAATTTTTCCCCAGTCATTGCTGACCAGTACCTCTTTATTTTTGTCAAGCTTGAGGAGGATAACATATGCTTGTTCTATAATTTTCCCTTCGGGCAAACCCATCGCTATGTTTTAACGAGCCTAGCGATAGTGAAACTCGTTCTCGTCTATAGACAAGTTTGTTGCTATTAATCTTTTTAACGAGTTTAATGACAAAGATAACTCGGTCCTTTTCAATTTTAGAGAGTTTGAAAAGGAACGTAAAGGTAACTCCAAAATTCCTTTTTCGTCATCTAATCCCTTAAGTCCGAAAAAGTATAAAACAATACAGAAGGGATGAATTTTCGATATTTTTAACAAGCCGAACAAAAAAAGCGCTCGATCGTTTTGTGTAATAATCCCTCAGGTCCAAAAAGATTAAAATCTAAAGGAGGGATAGCAGTTCCTATCCCTTTAATGAGCTGGAAAGGCCAATGGATCGGCAATCTTTTCATATTTTACGAGTCAGTTGAAAATAGCTTAAAGGAGACTCATCTTTTGAGGAATGAGTGATAAAACAGGTAGCAGCTAATTCCAGGTAAGGTTTGGAATTTTCCAATCACGACAGTGTCACAAGGATGGCTAGTGAAATCATTCTTCGCAGCTGTTCCTCAAAATGGGTAAACAATCAAATGGAGGTGAATGATTGGCCAATGAAAAAGTGGAGGTGACGGTGCAAACACGACCAAGGCTTTAATGGCTGAAGTACTACATTCACAATGGTTATTTACTGGGGAATAGTTCATTTTTTAATGAGCTTAAACGCGGGTGGAAACATTTGCTCATGTCTTATGTTTATTTTTTAACGAGCTTGAACTATGTGCTAAAACTGCTCGATTATTCCAGTCGTGTGATAAGAATGTCTCATATAAAAATGACAACTTTTAGAGATTTTCCGCACATCCTTTCTTTATGCAAGTTAGGAAACAACCAATCCTACGAGTTTAAAGGGTTAGAGGTCCTATAAATTTAAAAAATAAATAGCCGCTCTTCGCTTGCACTCCAAAAGGTTTACATGCCCCCAGGTATAAAACAGAGTTTCAAGGTTACCCCTTCTTTAGTCTGTTAAAACATTTGTTTTATCGAGAGAGGCCTACCTCTTACAGGTTACCCAAAGATTTCTCTATTCACAGCGCAAACAAAACACTTCTTCGGTGATTTCTATCGAAACAAACAAAGGTGAGCTGCGATGCCTGCCAACTCACATAACTTTGACAAGAGAATCTTGTTCCAGAATAACCCCCTCTTCCAATCACGGACAGGGGTATAGACTAGTCATATTCTCTCGCGGAAACCTACCTTATACCCGAAGTTTTCCCGCCTAAGCAGACCAGGGTGCATGCCCCCTTGGTTTTAGTCATGTCCCCCAGAATCACTCGCGCTCATCGGGTGGACAGATTGGAGATTGAGACATTTCTTGCGTGAAAAGACCATTTAGGGATGGTATATGACTATTTTCTATGTGTGATCCGGGAAATGAAATCTGGTTTATGAGCTTGACCACTCTTCCTTCGTGCGGAAAACACATCACTCTAAAGAGTGACGAGACAATGGCTCTCATGCAATAAATATAGTCTCGTCCAAGGAGTAGATTGTAATCCAGGGGTCCTTGAACTACCATCACGTTCATGTGAATGGTTTTCCCTCTCAATGTTATGGGCACATTGGGAAGGATCCCTAACGGTCGACTGGTTCCTTTATCAAAGCCTGTCATATTTCTCATCTCAGGCAAAAGCGATGGCGAACCAAGCACTTTCTAAGCAGTTGAGGAAAGGATACTCATAGAAGCCCCCTCATCTATGATGGTACTAGCCATAACCATTCTATATATTTGAACAATAATTCGGAATGGTACACTAGCTGGTAAACAGGGTCTGCCTAGTTGATTCCAGTTGAAGGAGACAACTAGGTTGCTTGGAGGTGGGACCGAATAGACGGTCGGGTACGACTCTGACGAACTTCCTTCCTGCGGTAAAGGAACGGGTAAATTTCTCCCATGTTCATTGGAGTTACAGGGAAAAGTGTCTATATAGAACTGCTTTATCCCACTAAGGTGTGACAGCTGCCTTAGAAACAAACAGAGAAAAGCTACTTATGTTTTTCCTTTATGAATTATAGATAGAGAGGAATAGAAGGACCAACCTCTGTCTTGTGCTTATGAAAAGAATTTGGATGGTGTCATCCTTGTCCTCTTCAGTGATTGTATCATTTGAAGATGGAACCTCTGAAGGAAAAACCGGGTCAACTGCCGCCTCGACCTTTTGACTTTTGTCTGGTATGGATTCAGATGGTTTATCCTCAATGACAGATGCTTCGGCCGACCACCTGAGCGGGCCAGCCGAATTTTCAACTACTGACAGACTCGGCAAGAGTTTTTCATATCCAAGAGGAAGTCGTAACGGTGAAATTGGACGATCATCAAAAACTCTTTTAGCTTCATCTAAGAAGGGACAACGATGGACGGCATGATCTCCTTCGCACAGTTTACAAGGAAATCTATATTTTCCTTTTTTTCCTAGGGCTTCACTTTCACTAGTTGACGGTGTGTTTTCAACATGATTATTAGAGGTTGACGACACTGGTTGTGCAAACGAGGAGACCAATCCCTTAAGATCCGAGGGATGCAAGGAAAATCTCTGTGATAGTGGTCTCCCTTGCAAATGACACATGGCGATTTAGGCCTGGTCGGTGCAGTGTGTGGATTTTCGTTAGACGACACTAGTTTTCCCCCATTCGCTTTTGGTTCCTTCTTCTTCTTCTCTTTCTTCTTCTTTTGCTTCTTCTCCTTAGGAACTTGACTTTTGGGTTTACCAGCCCCATAAACCGAAGAGGAAGAATTAGAGGAAGTATAAGGTTGGTGGGTAACTCTGGACTCGTCTAATTGCTGATTCGATTGTTCAGGAATAGTGGTGTTCTGAACGACAGAGGTTGAGAAGAGCCATATAGGCAAACCAATTGTCAGTCCTGGAAGCGACAATGTGGCCATATGGGGTGCACCAACATCTCCCCAAGAGGAGAAGGGACTAGGATTTCCTCCAAGGGAATTCCTTGGTTGGTGGATTCCATTTTCTCAACCCAAGATCAACGTAGGAAAGGGGTAATGAATATTCCGTTTAAAATAAATTTTAGATGCTTTGACACAACTTGTTTTTTCAGTTTTTAAGAGTCGAGAAAAAACAAAAGATGACTCTAGTCACCTTTGATTTTTAATGAGCCTGAAGTGACAAGTGCTCAGATGGACCTTTTCCATTAAGGAGTCTGAAAAGGAACAAAAGGGACTGCTCTAGAAATCTAGGTAGAGGGATTACCAAACCAATCGCAAAACTGCAGAATACTTTTTACGGTATGACAGTCAATCTTCTCGAATGCTGTGTTTAGTGCATTGCGATCGATAGGGCGGCAGACACGGCTTCCTATGGATCAAGGATTGAGCCTATAGGGGTCTCCCAAAATATACTCGACGGTACGTGGGAGCACAAGTCCGTACTGGAACTTATCATCTCAAAGTGGAGGAATCACCCAACCATCAGTGAGAACAATAGTTACCAGGCTTTACGATGCCGGAATACATCTCTAGCCTAGACTTCTAAATGTTGTGCGTTAAGTTCCAAAGCGTTGTTAGATTCATTGGATTTATTTTAAGTTGATCTTGTTTATGAAGTTTTCCTTTCGGGTTCACCACGAGATGTAGATGTAATTCCTAAAATGCAATCTAAGATGATAAACAAACTTTTTATCTCTTTTATGCAATGAAAATCCTAGCTACCAGGGAAAAGAAAGACAAAATCTTTTCACAAAGAGCAAAGAGCACATTGTAAATGCACTTTCCTAAATCAAGCCAAACAGACTGTCTATATGCAAATGCACATGCATGTATTTTTTTTCGACTTTCTTAGTATATGGATGCTAAAAATAAAGTTGATGTACAAATATGAATTTCTTTTCAAGCGAAAAATATAAACAAGCTTCTTTTCGAAATAAAAAATAGAGATGATTATGACACCTTACGATTTTGAAATGAATACTCGTTCTTGACACTAGAAAATTGCAAATTCAGACCAAAAGCAATAGTAACAGGATAATCGACCATGAACAACAATCAAACTCTTTCCTATGATTGAAATCGACACTTGCGACAGATTCAAATCAAAGGACGACAATACGACTATGCTACTTTTGCAAAGGAAAGCTGTAAATGACTCAACAAACACACAAAAACATCTACAGTTATTTTGTACAAAGGAGGCAGAATAACAACAAGGAAAAGGGGTTTCAAATAGACATATACTGATCACAGGCAGCAAAATTCAGGAATAGAACTGGAAAGGATGATACACAGAAGCCATAACTGCACAGAGCTAGTCTGATCAGCGCACCTGTAACACAGGGAATCTGAAATGTAGCGCAGGTTGTCCCTTCGGGAAGTGCGCTGAAATTTAGAATCTCTGAACAGTACCTGCGCTAGGCCAGAAACGAGACTCTGTTCGGGTTCCGGTCATAGTTTGTAGTTCAGTCCTTGGTTTTTGGCCGATTAAAAAGCAATCAGTAATGCAACAATCAGGGGTAGATCTAGGGAGGATCTAAGAGCTATCACAAGGGCAATCAGATAGTTTGTGAATCAGCTGTTTAAATCATAAATAGATCCAGTGAATGGATTGAAGCAACAATTATCTACTTTGCATTTGTTCTGGAAAATGCAGTTCGAATGCTACTTGTAAGTTTATGAAACAAACAACAAAGAATGATAAACAAACAAACTAATTACTTCCCCAGTGGAGTCGCCATTTTGTTACAGGGAAAAGTGTCTATATAGAACTGCTCTATCCAACTAAGGTGTGACAGCTGCCTTAGAAACAAACAGAGAAAAGCTACTTATATTTTTCCTTTATGAATTATAGATAGAGAGGAATAGAAGGACCAACCTCTGTCTTGCGCTAATCCTTTGATTCGACCCCTCTCTCCTTTGATAGTCCCCGGCTACCTGCTCCCTTGCACACCCAGCTTCACAAAGTACCTGTAAGATCACAGAAGCATAGCACTATACAAAGACATGGATTTATATTCATAAACAATCTAGGATCAGATGTAAATTGACCATACAAATGTAACAAGCATCAATGATACAAAAGAATGGAGGAAAACTCAAATAGATTTTATTGATAAAACAAGAAAAGATCCAGGAGGAGTTACAACCGGTTGTTTTGACCCAGCATCAACCTCCCAGCAAAGAAGCCCTTCTTCACCTCAAACAAAGCATAGATCACCCATCAATCTGATGTTTGTCTCAAAAACCAACAGCAATTCCTTACAATATGCAAAATTCCAGCCTCTAACCTCTGGGATGAGGGATCCATATATAGATATCTGTAAGGGGGATGAGTCAGCTTTTGATTTGATTAGTGTCTTCTCTCTGATAGTTCTTGCTTCCACTTGGAGACTGAGGGCCTCTTACTCATCCTTGGTCGAATTCGGTGAGGCAAGTGTCACAGGAGAAGATTCTGGAAGCTTCCATTGCCTCTCCACCTTGCGGAATGACACTGCCATTTGTAATTTCTCGCCCATCGCACCCCACAGAAGGGATTTTTGAAATGCAACGCACCCTCACAGTGCATTTGGGTGAGATGCAATGCACCTAGCCAATGGAGCAACTGCAATGATCCCGTTTTGACCAATTTTGAGTAGTTTTTCATGGAGAACTTCTAGGAGAAGTTGTAATCTGTTGACCTTATTCCTTTAGGGGTTAGAACAACACTTTTAGGGACTTAGGAGCCCTTGGTTTATGGAAATTTCATGCTTGGTGTTGTAGGGCACAAAAATGTCTATAACACTTTTCCAGGAGAATCTAACTAGAGTGATTAAGGGACAAGAAATCACAAATTTCCATGCTAAATTTTCCAATGAAGATCAGGGTAGCTCTTGGTGTTGCTTTGGTTGACATCAATGATAACCACCTATCAACAATCTCCCCCTTTGTCATTGATGGCAACACAAGTAACCCCCCCTGTGATCATAACTTCCCCTAACACCATGCTTCTAACCTTCCTAATGATTTTTCTCCCCCTTTGACATCAATGGCAAGGGTAACTCCCTCTGACAACCTGCTTCTCCTATGAACTTGTGACCTACCTCAAGTCCCCCTATCTACTTGAAGAGATAGTGGAGTGGTCTAATGGGGACTTGGGAGAATCCCAAGTTTTTCCAAATATACTCAAATGTCTCACGTAGAAATGGTTTGGTAAAGATATCAACAATTTGTTCTTTTGTCCCAACGTATTCAAATTTGAAGTTCTTATTGGAACTTATTCTCTAACAAAGTGGTACTTGGTTGGAATGTGCTTTGTTTTTTAATGCATCATGGGATTCTTGGAGATACTTATGGCGTTGGTATTATCACAAAATATTGGAATGGTCTTATCAAACTTTAATTGAAGATATTGCAAGGTTTTTTTCATCCAAAGGACTTCCATACAACAAGCAATTGTTGTTATGTATTTTTCTTTTGCTATGGATAAGAATATTGAAGATTACTTCTTGCTCAAAGACAAAACAATACAACCACCTAGATAGAAGGTTTCTTGACTCGTGCTCTTACGATCATTGACACTTCTGCCTAATCAAAATTCGTTTATGCTGTAATAATTAACTCATTTCCTTTAGGATACCATAGTCCATATTATGTGGTTCCCTTGAGATAATGAAAGATCCTTTTTATTGCAATGACATGAGATTCTTTTGGTGCTACTTGGAATCAGCATACTTGTCTGACTTCCTTTGTCACATCTAGTTTGTATCCATACATAAATCATCCATTCTTGCAACTTGTTAGCTTCAAAATGCTTTTTATTAATGCTTTCTTGACATATTATTGTAGAGCCTCTAACTTGCACTTGATTATCCATCATTACCTACAGTTTTCCCTCACTCATCTCTCTCTTTGCTCTATTTTCCGCCCAGATCATTACATTTGATGTCTCTAAGCATGATTAAGTGAACTTTGCTAATGTGTGACTGTTTTGTTTAGATTTTGACATATTTACAGAGATTCCGCAGCTGTCTGGCAATTCTGCAGCCATTCAGCGATTCCGCAGCCATCTGATGATTCTGCAGCCTTTTTATTAATCTCAAGGTTCCATGTGTCATTTTGCAAAACGAACCACATGGGCACGTGGCAATAAAGGTGCTCAAGGTTCCTGTGCTATTGGTTCGGTCAGCCACATCATCTACACCTCCGGTCAACGAGGGTCAATCCACGATCAACAAAGGCAGCTTAAACGGTGTTACGTAAGCTGTTGGGTCACGTCAATGCAACTGGTCATTTGTCCGTGTTACGCAGGTTGTGGGAAACATAATCCAACTCTGGATTCAATTCCCATGACGACCAGAACCTCCAGCTCATCCACGAGGCTTATGACGTGTTGCTGAACCTTTATTACGCATGACAGATTAGTTAATTTTCAGTTTCTAGCTTTACGTATTAGGCAATCGTTTAGATGCCTATAAAAACTAGCGTCTGTGTACGCTTAATGTTACTTTTTAGTTGCTATGTTTTATGAACTTGTTATAATTTTAGTGCATTTCAAGACTCTGTTTTGATAGTGCTGTTCTAGCACTCTTGACTGTAATTTTCTGCATATGGAGTAATAGAAGACAGTGTTGTTCTGACGTTTTCAAATCCTTGAGTCTTCTTTGGGTCTTATGAATGGAGGGCCCCCGTTCATGATAGCCCTTGTATAGTATTTTATGTTTATATTCTTGCTATTTCCTTATTTTCCATTCAGCATTTCCTTTTCTTTGAAACATGTACAGTTTAATTCACTTTCATTGTCATTTCATTTGCAGCATTCACTTTGACTGATCAGATTTGTTTTTCTGCAGGTTTTTAAACCCGGGATTGTGTGTGTGTTTGTGTATTTGCTTTATATCTAGTGGTAGTTTCAGTTGTCTTATTCATAGTGCTGCCTTTTACTCTGTTTTCTAGTTTAGCTTTTAGTTTAGTTTCTCAAGTTGTATGCTAACTGATTAATGGTCTCTTTATCATAAACTGTTTATCTTTAAGAGAGCAGAATACTAATGAATTACAGCTTGTTTTGAAGTAGTCTTGGCTTATATCACTTACTCCTTTTTTCCACTTGTTACACATAACCATGTATGTTGAAAGCAGAATGATGGAGAAAGGCATAGTGGTGTTATAATTTGTCATTTAGAGCTTTATCATTTCTTAGACTTATCTTTAGCTACTTTCTAATCGTGTTTTACACAATACTATGTGTTAGAAGCAGAGAGTTAGGAAGAGACAAACATTATCATTGGTCTTTGAAGTGATTTTCTTATCTTTTTATTTGCAGCAACATGAGTAGTGACTAATGCCATTAGAAAGTGGTTCTTTGCTTTCAGCTCATTTCAAGTCATTTATTTTTTCCAAGCTTTTCCTTTTTAGCAAATAGTTAGAAACCACCAATCACACACCCTCACTCATCTAGAATTCACCTTACACACACTATCACTCATCTGTTTATAAAATCATCACCCCATCTTAGGAAGATAAATTAACCACAAACAACACCCCAAACGACAAAAAGATCTAAGAGGTTGCTTAAGTACATATAGTACACCTTCACTTCATCAGCTTACGAGCCCCGGGTTGACAATTAATGACATCAATTTAGGAACACTAAATTGACTAAACATTTTGGCGCCGTTGCCGGGGAAGTGAAATTAAGTAGCCATATTCTTAGAAAAAAAAAACATAAAAATTTCAAGGAAAGAAGTTGATAACCTATCAAAGTATGCTCTCCTCTTGCACTTCAAGGTGATCTGGAGGATCAGAAAAGAGAAAGTTATTGATTTGGTAGTTTCTTGAGTATGCTCTCTTCTTGCACCTAGAGTGAACTGGAAGATCAGAAAAAGAACTATTAACTTGACTTGAAGAAAATAATAAAAAATGACATGCATAGAGCTAGAGATTCTAGAGGAAGGTTTTTAGCTAGAGATCGAAGTTCAATTTTTACAAGTCCATCTGCTTCAAGGGATAGACAAGAGACACCTCCCTTATCTCCAACTAGCACTCCTAGTCCTAGAATTCCTGGAATTCAAGAGCCAAGAGTTTACTCTCCTACACCTTCTATTGAGTTTGAACCAGGAAGAGACTCTTCTCTTTCTCCTATAGAAAGACCAATTGTAATTGAGGAAGTGGAATCATCTGAAGAATAAGGAGAAATCTCTTCTCATTCACCTTTTGTAGAGGAACCAGAAGATTTTGAAATCCCTAGGAGAACCATCATGGCAGAGGAAGAAGGAGGTGGTAGAGGTAGAGGTAGAGGTAGAGGAGGAGGAGGAAACAACAATAACAATAATGGAGGTAGAGGTCCCCTTGGAGGAGGAAATAGAGATGGGGATAATTCATTTGGGTTTCCCATTGTTAATGAGGATTCCCGAGCCACTATGAAAAACATATCACCACCTGTCCTCCCTAATTTCCATGGGTTAAGGACTGAGGACCTTGAAACATTCTTATTTGAGTTTGAAGTGGTGTGTCGAACTTATGACTACCTGGATGACTCCCAGAAACTCAAATTGTTCCCTTAACAACTGAAGGATCAAGCATTGAAATGGTTCATGGGGTTACTCACTCAATCCATTAGGACTTGGGATGAAATGAAACAGACATTTTTGGATAGGTATTTGGACTATTGTATGCCTACTAATCACAAGGACGAGGTTTTTAAAATGATACAAAGAGAAGATGAGAGCTTAGAAGATTTACTTGAAAGATTTCAATATAACTTGAAAAGAGCAAAAATGAGTAGCTTGGATGAAGAGACCTTAAAAGCCCTCTTATTAAAAGCCATTAGGGATGAATGGATAGATATCCTAAACATGATGGGGAAAGGGGATATTTCTCAACTTTCACTCAATGATATAGCAGAACTCTGTATCCATCTCTCAAGGGGCAAATCAAAAACTCAAAAAGGGCCTAGAGATCCTTCTCTCCTAAGAGCAAATAAATCTGCAACAGGATCAGTGAGTAGGGCTGAAATCGGCAATATGCTTGATGAATTTAAAACTGACATCTTAGGGAGTCTTAGTGAACAACTTGATACCCTTAAGATTCACAATAAACAAAAAGCAGAAGCTGAGGCTTTGGCTATCTTTTGCCTGAAATGTAGAAAGAAACATGCTTTAAGGGAATGTCCCTTAGATGCACACGTTGTAGAAACATGTGTAATTTTCTCAGAAACTCATGAGACCAAGGATTGTCCTTCAATTCCTGGCCTCAAAGCAGTCTTTCAAGAGGATCCAGATACACTTGAATCTCTCTGTTTTATTGCAAGGAGACCTTGGCAAGGACAACAGAATCAAGGGTTTAACAACTCTATGAATTCTTAATCCCAACCAAATTGGAATCCTTGGCAACAACCTTGGCCTCAACCTCAAAATGCTTTTCAAGCATGGATGCAAAGCATGCAAAATCCTTATGGGAGATTTGCTCAATTCTATCAATATCCTCCATCATTTCAGAATCAGCAAGCTCCACAACTTCCAAATCAAGGTCAACAACTATCATTGCCATACCCTCAACAACAACAACCTCCTCCACAAAATCAAAATTCTCAACTATCACTTCAATCCCAACAGAAATCAAATCAACTTCCCTCTCAGCCATTACCAAATCCAAATAATAGGAACCCTCAAAATGCTTACATGATGGAAGGTCAACCATTCCCTACCTATATGGTTGTTCCTCTCAATGAAGTACAACTCAGATCAGGTAGAATCTTAGATCAACCTTCTACAAGTGTTCAACAACCAAGCATTTCTGAGGAAGAATCTCTCAAAGTCAATAAGGGTTCTGAAGTATCACTTCAAAACCAAAATATCCGAAAAGAAAAATAAAAAGAATCAACCTCCACAACTCCCATAGTTGAGCAACCTACACCTTTAGCTACACCTCCTTTTCCTGAAAGATTACAAATCGACAAAGGAGTGGAAAAGCAGATATGGGTGCCTGACTATAGTTTCCTAGATGAATTGAAGAATGTCTGTATCAAGATTCCCTTGTTACAAACCATTAAGGAAATTCCCATTCTAGCGAAGACAATAAAGGAGTTGAGTTTGAAGAAAACAGGAAAAAGGACCAGAGATACCAAAAGGATACATCTAGTTGGAAAAATTGCAGACATTATGATGGGTAAGATTACCATGCAAAAATATGTGGATCCCGGTAGCCCTATTGTCAAAACTCATATTAATGGGGTTGAAATCCCAAATACTTTGATTGACTTAGGAGCCGCTATCAACATCATGAGTAGACAGACCATGGATCAGTTAAAGCTTCCTAACCTTCTCTTTACACCTACTTTACTGCAACTTGCAGATAGATCAATCATTAAACCTGATGGTGTATTGGAAGATATTCCAGTCTCCCTAGATTCTTGGGAATATCCAGTTGATTTTATGATTTTAACTCCCAAGAACAATCTAGGAGGACATCCTCTTATTTTAGGAAGACCTTGGCTGGCCACAGCTGATGCTTTCATAAGTTGTAGGTCTGGGGACATGTATATATCAGATGGTAATTCCACCAAGAAATTCAACTTGTATCCTCCAGCAAAGGAAATAACAGAAATAGGAGAAGATGAGTGGGTTGATGATGAGGATACTATTCAACCTGTTCTAACCATCTCTGAAATCAGTGAGGATAGTCAAATTCTAAATACATTAGAAAATTTTGAAATACCTTTAGAATATGACTCTACACAGTTTCAGTTAGATGCAGACATTGAATATCTCTCCTCTAGACAGATGTCTCTCTTCTCAATGGAAGAGTTTGGTAGTTCTACAGTTGAAATCCTTCCAGGAAAAACATTGAACATTAACAAAAACTTGGAAAGACCACAACAAGAAGAATTAACCAAACTGTTGCAAAAACATTCCACTGCCTTTGCATGGGAATACACTGACATGAAAGGAATCGATCCTAAGACTTGTATTCATCACATCTATATTGAAGAAAACAACAGACCTATTAGGCAACCACAAAGAAGGATAAATCCAAACCTTAGGGAAATCGTGAAAGAAGAACTCCAGAAATTGCTCAAGGTAAACTTCATTTACCCCATTTCAGATAGCCAATGGGTTTCTCCCTTGGTTATAGTGCCCAAAAAGAATGGTAAATGGAGAGTTTGCATTGATTATCGAGAATTGAACAAGGCAACCTTAAAGGATCATTTCCCTCTACCTTTTATTGATCAGGTACTAGACACTTTAGCAGGTAAAAAGTATTTCTCATTCTTGGATGGTTTTAGTGGGTATAATCAAATTCAGGTAGCACCTGAAGATCAAGACAAAACCACATTCACTTGTCCTTGGGGAACTTTTGCCTACCGAGTACTCCCTTTTGGATTGTGCAATGCACCTGCTACATTTCAAAGGGCTGTACTAGGAATCTTTCAGATCTGATTCATGATTGTGTAGAGGTATACATGGACGATTTCACAGTTTATGGTGATACATTTGAAGAAGCTTTGGAAAATTTGGAAAAAGTACTGGTAATATGTAAGGAAACAAATCTTTCTTTAAGTCATGAAAAGTGTTTTATGATGTTTATTGAAGGGATTGTTTTAGGACATCATATTTCAGGAGATGGGATTAAGGTTGATAGATCCAAAGTTGAAGTCATCTCTAAGTTACCTGTTCCAAATCGCCAGAAGGATGTTAGAAGTTTTCTTGGGTTTACTGGGTATTACAGAAGATTTATTGAAAACTTCACTAAGATAGCATCCCCTCTTTTCAAATTGCTTACCAAGGACTGCGAGTTCAAATGGGATCCCAAGTGTCAATCTGCTTTTGAAGCTTTAAAGACTAGAATATCTGAAGCACCCATCTTAAGGGGGCCAAATTGGAAACTCCCTTTCCACATTTCTATGGATGCTTCAGATACAGCTCTAGGAGCTGTTTTGGGACAAAAGGATTTGATCCCTTATGCCATTTATTACACAAGTAAGAATTTGACTCCTACTGAGTTAAATTATACTGTTACAGAAAAAGAGTTCTTAGCTATGGTACATGTGATTAATAAGTTTAGACACTACATAACCGGCTATGAAACCTTTGTCCATACTGATCACTCTACCATAAGATATTTAATGAACAAACCTGTCACTAATGGTAGAGTTACAAGATGGATTTTACTCTTACAAGAATTCAACATTACTGTGTTAAATAGACCTGGAAAACAAAACACAGTAGCTGATTTCTTGTCTAGAATCCAAAACACTAACGAAGATTCTCCAGTAGAAGATAAGTTTCCAGATAAATACTTGTTTGCAGTGACTACCAAGACTCCTTGGTATGCAGATATGGCTAATTATCTAGTTACAGGGAAGCTACCTCTACACTTATTTCCTAATGAGAAAAGGAAAATCATTCAGGAGAGTTCACATTTTTCTTGGATTTCTAATGAATTGTTCAAAACAGGGCCAGATTGTATAATCAGAAGGTGTGTTCAGGAAGATGAAATGCCTGACATCCTTAAGGCATGTCATGATGAACCATGCGGCGGGCACTTTGCTGACAAGAGGACAGCTTATAAAATCCTTTCTCTAGGATATTATTGGCCTTCTCTCTTTAAAGATGCAAAGCAGTATGTTAGAAGGTGTGACAGCTGCCAAAGAGTTGGGAAACCAACTCCTTCAAATGAAATGCCACTACAGCCTCAGGTATGCATCGAACCCTTTGAGAAATGGGCTCTAGATTTCGTTGGACCAATTAATCCACCATCAAAGCAAAAGAAGTATATACTGGTTTGTACTGATTATGTTACTAAGTGGGTAGAAGCCAAGGCATTGCCTTCTGCCACTGAAAATTCAGTTGTTCAATTTCTTTTTGAGGATATTTTCACTCGTTTTGGTGTCCCAAGGGAAATTGTAACAGATCAGGGCAGCCAATTTACATCTAAATTGATGGAGGAATATAAGATCAAGCACAAAACATCTACTCCCTACCATCCGCAATCCAATGGCCAAGTGGAATCTACCAATAAAGTTCTTGAGGGCATTATCACCAAGACTGTTCATCTTCATAGAAGAGATTGGGCGGAAAGGCTTCCTGAAGCCTTATGGGCCTATAGAACTACATGGAAGAACACAACATGACATTCTCCCTATGAACTTGTTTATGGGAAGGAAGTCTTGCTCCCCATTGAGTTCCAAATCAAGACATTCAAGATGGCAGTCCAATTGGGAATGAGCCTCACAGAAGCCCAAAGACACAGAATGGACCAGCTAAATGAGCAAGATGAAATATGGCAAGATGCAATTCTAAGGACCGATCTAGTTCAGCACCAAAGATCTAAATGGCATGATCGTCATATCAAAGAAAGAAAGTTTCAGAAAGGAGATTGGGCTCTATTGTTTGATTCAAAGTTCAAAGACTTCAAAGGAAAGTTTCAAACTCATTTGCTTGGGCCATATGAGATTGATGAAGTCTTTAGCAATGGAGCAGTTCGAGTGAAAACTATTGATGATTTTCATACTCCTCTTATTGTGAATGGCCATCGCTTGAAAATCTACCAAAAGCCATTCTCAAAAGAAGAGTTTGTCAAGTTGTTTAAAGAAGATTCTGCAATCAGGTTGGTGGAGAAGGATTCTTCTCCTCCATCAGCCTAATCTTTGGTTTTTGAAAAAAGAAAAAAAAAAGAAAAAAAAAGAATAGATGTATAAGCCTGAAAACCAATCTCTGATTGGCAGTCTTATGCAGAAAACCTAAGGTGAGAATCAGGGTCACCTGACACCTCATGTTTTCCAGAAAAAAAAAAATCTCTCTTTTTCCTCCTTATTCCATCTCATTTCATCATCACAACCATTCCATTCACCATCTCATTCATTTGATCACTCTCACTCCACCTCATTTCTTTCCATCCATCCATCCATTCATTACATTTCATTCCATCAATAAAGTTATTTTTTTTTAGACAACTAAAGTTGTTTTGTGCAGCCGGAGGGTACCACTGCAGTTTCCGCAGCTGTCTGGCAATTCTGCAGCCATTCAGCAATTCCGCAGCTCTCTGCACCTGCATAAAAGAAACACAGTTTGTTTGAAAAGAAATTTACAGTTCAGAAGTCATCAACAATAAGTGGAAAAGAGTCATGCAACAACAATAAAACAATGAAGGGTTAGTGGCAAATGATCAAAGGCAATCCAAGCGCGGATATGAGGTATGATCTAAATCCTAAACTTACGGTTATCTCATTTTGCAAAGTTTCCGGGTTATGTTTCTTGCCATTTAATGTAATGATTACCAGTCTTTCCCATCATGCGACCAAAAATCCACGTATCCCCCACACTTATCGGTCCTGTTCATCACGATTTTGAAACTCAATTACGGCTGCTCCTCCATTAAGGTTTTCGTACCTAAGTGACGTAGACTACTGTACTACGTCTCTCTACGTCATAATCCCGCAGCCAAGTGTAAACCTATGACCGAAGCCTAAGGACCTAACCGTTTCTACCCATCATTTCATAACCCTCTTACGCTCGTATCATTCCATTCACGCTGTTTCATTTCCACAGTTCCCTTATTCCGCTGTGCTCACTACGCTGCTACCTTAGCCATACTCTGTTTTACTTCTTCCTCTCTGCTAATTCTGATTATCAGTGAAAGTATGTTACGGCTGTTACATTAGAGCTGTAAATTTACTGTGTTAAGGCCACTGTTGAAGCCGTGTAACCTTTTTTCCAAAAGTTTTAGAATAGAGCCGTAGAGCCAATGGGTAAACTCTTAAGAGCAGAACCAGAGGGTTCAAAATTTCTGGAGGGATATCCTCAAGTTAAAGAGGCTTTGCAGAAAGCAAACTGGCTCCAATGCATCCAGAAATTCAGAGGTTACCACAAAGAGGTTACGAAGGCCTTTGCACGTTCCTTTAGAGACAAAGACAATCAAGTGGAGATAGGGGACCTAAAGTTTACAGTCACTGAGAGCAGTATAGCACAGGCCACTTCACTCCCACAAACTGGAGAAAGATGGTTTAAAAATAGATCAGTACAAGACCAACAGTGGAAACAAATCTTAAAGAATCCAGGTATGGATACCAGCATTTTTACAAAAGGGATTCCTGTTACTTATGTCAAGGAAGAATGGACAACTTTACTTTTATTAGTGCAAAAATTCTTTACTTGTGAGGGAAGGTTTGGAGTTTTATATGTCTACCATGCCAAAGTCATGATGCATTTCTTAGGAGATGATATTAACCTTCCATATTTTCTACTCTCAAGTCTTAGAAAAATGTGTTCAATTGTCCAAAGGAACCCAAGAAACATTGAACCACATCTGTATCATCATGGTCTTGTTAAGATGCTAGTTGAGGAACAGTTGAAAGCAAAAAGAGATACCTGGGAGAGATTTCTTGTGAGAAACCATTTTGAAGAAGCAGGAGAAACCTCTGTGCCTAGAAAGAGTAGAAGAAAAAGAGAAGAGGCTACCCCTGAAACTGTTGTCCAAGACCCTGTTGAAGAAGAAAATGTTGCCCATCATTCTGAACATGAAATTGACCCTGAACCTGCTGAAGACATTGATCAAACAGCTCAAGAAATCATTGAAGAAACCCTGCAAGAAATTGTACAAGAAGCTGCTCAAAAGAAAAAGGAGAGTAGGAAGAAACAAAAGAAAGATAAAGGAAAATCCATAGCTCAAGAAACCTACCTTACTCCTGAGAATTCTAGTGAAGAAGACACTCAGCCCTTAGCACAAAGAATGGCCAAACTCCGTGAGACTGCCCTTTCCAAGAAGGTGGAAAAACAAAAGCAAAAGGCACAAAAAGAAAAACAGAACATCACCACCGTGAGAAGGAGCAGAAGGATACAAGACAAAGTGGGGGCCACAAAGGGTAAAAAATCACTCATCATTGACTTGAGCACACCTGAAAAGGTTGCTACAAGACTTGACTTTGAGAAAAGCCCTCCACACGCTGAGTATGTTGAGACTAGTCCTCCACGTGAGGAAAGTCCTTTTGAGCATGAACCTGAATATGAACATGGATCCGAATTTGAGTATGAGCCTAGTCCAAAGAAGTCACCAGAGGTTGACCCAGATCAGCAGAAAGTTTATAATTACCTGGAGACGTTAGAACAAGCAGCTACTGGTCCAAGCACTGTTCAACCTTTGGAGCAGCAAGTTCAATCACTGAAGCAGGAAGTATTTGAGCTGGAGGTACTAAATCGCCACATCAAACAAGAAAATGAAAAACTGAAGGTACAGAGCAATGTGGACAAGATGGTCCAAGATAACACCATGCTTCATATGGGCCTTTGGCAAAAGGAAAACAAAAAGCTCAAGAAGAGATGCAGGAAGTTAAACAGAGCTTTGATCAATTTAAAATTCAGATGTTTGATGAAAAGACCAAGAGTCAATGTGGCCACACAGAGGAAGAAGAGAAGACTAGATGTCTTAGCAGAGGCATCTCAGCAGGTGGATTGAACAATGTTTTTGATTGCATGAGGACATGCAATGCCCTCGTAGTGGGGGTATGTAGAGCCTCTAACTTGCACTTGATTATCCATCATTACCTACAGTTTTCCCTCACTCATCTCTCTCTTTGCTCTATTTTCTGCCCAGATCATTACATTTGATGTCTCTAAGCATGATTAAGTGAACTTTGCTAATGTGTGACTGTTTTGTTTAGATTTTGACATATTTACAGAGATTCCGCAGCTGTCTGGCAATTCCACAGCCATTCAGCGATTCCGCAGCCATCTGATGATTCTGCAGCCTTTTTATTAATCTCAAGGTTCCATGTGTCATTTTGCAAAACGAACCACATGGGCACGTGGCAATAAAGGTGCCCAAGGTTCCTGTGCTATTGGTTCGGTCAGCCACATCATCTACACCTCCGGTCAACGAGGGTCAAGCCACGATCAACAAAGGCAGCTTAAACGGTGTTGCGTAAGCTGTTGGGTCACGTCAATGCAACTGGTGATTTGTCCGTGTTACGCAGGTTGTGGGAAACATAATCCAACTCTGGATTCAATTCCCATGACGACCAGAACCTCCAGCTCATCCACGAGGCTTATGACGTGTTGCTGAACCTTTATTACGCATGACAGATTAGTTAATTTTCAGTTTCTAGCTTTACGCATTAGGCAATCGTTTAGATGCCTATAAAAACTAGCGTCTGTGTACGCTTAATGTTACTTTTTAGTTGCTGTGTTTTATGAACTTGTTATAATTTTAGTGCATTTCAAGACTCTGTTTTGATAGTGCTATTCTAGCACTCTTGACTGTAATTTTCTGCATATGGAGTAATAGAAGACAGTGCTGTTCTGACGTTTTCAAATCCTTGAGTCTTCTTTGGGTCTTATGAATGGAGGGCCCCCGTTCATGATAGCCCTTGTATAGTATTTTATGTTTATATTCTTGCTATTTCCTTATTTTGCATTCAGCATTTCGTTTTCTTTGAAACATGTACAGTTTAATTCACTTTCATTGTCATTTCATTTGCAGCATTCACTTTGACTGATCAGATTTGTTTTTCTGCAGGTTTTTAAACCCGGGATTGTGTGTGTGTTTGTGTATTTGCTTTATATCTAGTGGTAGTTTCAGTTGTCTTATTCATAGTGCTGCCTTTTACTCTGTTTTCTAGTTTAGCTTTTAGTTTAGTTTCTCAAGTTGTATGCTAACTGATTAATGGTCTCTTTATCATAAACTGTTTATCTTTAAGAGAGCAGAATACTAATGAATTACAGCTTGTTTTGAAGTAGTCTTGGCTTATATCACTTACTCCTTTTTTCCACTTGTTACACATAACCATGTATGTTGAAAGCAGAATGATGGAGAAAGGCATAGTGGTGTTATAATTTGTCATTTAGAGCTTTATCATTTCTTAGACTTATCTTTAGCTACTTCCTAATCGTGGTTTACACAATACTATGTGTTAGAAGCAGAGAGTTAGGAAGAGACAAACATTATCATTGGTCTTTGAAGTGATTTTCTTATCTTTTTATTTGCAGCAACATGAGTAGTGACTAATGCCATTAGAAAGTGGTTCTTTGCTTTCAGCTCATTTCAAGTTATTTATTTTTTCCAAGCTTTTCCTTTTTAGCAAATAGTTAGAAACCACCAATCACACACCCTCACTCATCTAGAATTCACCTTACACACACTATCACTCATCTGTTTATAAAATCATCACCCCATCTTAGGAAGATAAATTAACCACAAACAACACCCCAAACGACAAAAATCTCTAAGAGGTTGCTTAAGTACATATAGTACACCTTCACTTCATCAGCTTACGAGCCCCGAGTTGACAATTAATGACATCAATTTAGGAACACTAAATTGACTAAACAATTATTCTTCATACGAATTGTTACTATTGATTTTATCTGTTAATATGAATTAAATTTGCCTGCCACTAAAGCTTTCCATACTTTTCCTTAATGTGAACCTGTCAATGATTGATCTTCAAATGTGCCATTGTCACTAAAACTGCTTAGACTCCCCCTCTACAATATTTAGGTATTCGTCATGCTAGATTCTTCAAAACAATGTACCATCTATCTCTTTGGATAGATCATCCTTAACCTTGTCATTGTCTAATGAACTTGTTGCTAACTCAAGATCTTTTGCCTTTACAAAGACTGAAAGCATAAATGTTGAAAATTTCTTATTTTCTTGATCTTCTTACATTTGTTTTCCTTTTTAGTACCCAATGTTAGGGTTGTCATGCATGGAGGATTCAATCCTATATATGAAATCTCATGCTATGTGCCCATAGTTATGGAATTTGTAACATTCGTACGATGTAAACTTCCTGTTGTCAAAGTCATTGTGAAACCTATCTTTTGATCCTGGAAAGATGCTACTACGATACTTGCTTTTAGGGTTTTGATTCCATTAATAATATCTTTGATAATTGTACCTATTATAAATTTGAGAATCCTTAGCCATATGTCCAAAGTTAGCACATGAAAAACAATAACCATTAAAAAAATTTGTGTCCCTGAATGAGTTATCTTGTCTAAATGGTCTTTTGTATTCATTCCTTCTTAGAGGAGGAACTTCCTCTTGATTAGTTCTTGGAGTTGTGTCATTTCTAATTTTATTTTGTACTTCTTTTCTATTTGGCCTTTGAATTCTCATAAAATCATCCAATTCTCTAGAGCTACTTGCAAGGTTTTGTTGGACATTTCTCCTTTTTGCTTCCTTTCATAGAGAGACTATTTCGGCTTCTAGTTCTTCCCTTGCCTCTTTTCTATCTTTTAATTCATTCCTGAGTGATTCTTCATTTTTTTTGGCTTCCTGTACATTTACTCCGAGGTTGATGATTTCTTGTTCATTCCTTTTTTTGAGGTTCTTGGCATGTTCTTTTACCTCCAATTCGACTTCCAAAGAATTAACAATTTTTCTTTCTACTTGAGTTATTTTATAACTCTGATAACTTCGTTTTGAAATTTGATTTCAAACATTTCTTCTTTTTCATATTATTATATGTCAAGTGCTTCGATATTGTTATGCTTATCCATAAATAATACTCTTTCTTTATTTTCTTCATCACTCTAACTTTCTTCTTCAGATGAGGAACTATCTTCCTTGGAGCGTAAGTTTATCTTAAACCCTTCCTTCTTACCTAGCTTGTTGAAATTTCTTTGACCCTTCTTTCCTTTCGTAAATGATTCATTCTTATCAGGGAACTTAGCAGCAAAATGACCAATCTGACCATAGTCAAAACATACTAGCGGAAGTTTTCTTTTGTACTTACTTGTTCCTCTTTTCATTTTCCTCGTAATGTATGCAAATTATTCATCTAAAATTTCTTCTTCTTCTTCCTCTTTGCAACAACTACATCTAGGTTTGGATACTTATTTTCTCTTCTTGACCCTCTTGGATGTTGTAAATGGTGTTTCCATATTAAATGAACCATTTTCCTCTTCAATCCTCATTTAAAATGTTGTAAGTATCCCATATAGTTCATCCATACTCGAGTCAATGCTTAAATCTAATCTATCTCCTAAGACAAAAAACTTAGGATCAAATCTTGCTGGAAGAGTTCTGATGACTTTCTGAACCATGACATTTTTGTCAGTTGGTTCTCCTAAACCTTCCAAGGAATTTTTTATTTCATATACACATTGAAAGTAAGTTACAATGTTCTCATCTTCTTTCATCCTTAACTGTTCAAATTGAGCTTTGTGAATTTGAAGTTTTGCTTCCTTAACCTTCAAATATCCTGCATATATGTTTTGAAGCTTGTCCCATAGTTCCTTAGATATTTTACAACACAATAACTTAACTTAGATAGATTTAATGATTCCACTTATAATAATATCCTTTGCATTGGCATAATTTATGCCATTCTTCTTACCTTGCTCATCTATTGTTGCTTTATAGCCTTGTTCGACTATTTCCCAAACATTGTATCATTGTGCAAGTAAATGAACTTGCATCCTTTGACTCCATAGTGCATAGTGATCTCCATTAAATAAAGGAACTCTATTCTTCATGTACTCCATGATCTCCTTCCAGTTGTTAAACTGTTAGTGAAGCAACCTACTTTGATACCAGTTGTTGCAAATACTGAGAAGGGGGTGAATCAATATTTATTAGAAATTATCACTTAATTAATATTTTTCACAGCATTAGTTAATATTCAACGATATTATAATTATTTAGTAAAAAGAGTAAACAACAATGCATAACGATAGAGACAGTAGGCACAAGAGTTCTAGGTGGAAAACCCCCTTCGGGTCAAAAACCACTAAATGATTTTCTAATAAATTCTTTAATATTCATCCCCAATTTAAAAGAAAGCTACAACTTTCTAAAATTCTAGAAAATAATTCTTCTATAGCTCCCACTAGAAGGATGCCATAATGCCTTGGTTTCATCAACAACTAGCTGAAAGGGTGCCCCAACACCCTAGTGAGCCACAACTCACCCTAGAACCACCCTACCACCCTAAAGTGTGTACAGGCCCCAACCTAAAGGTCACTTCATTCACTTGCCTAGCACCACCCTACCACCCTATAAAGACAAAAATTAAATACAAAAGTGTGGAATCCCATACCAGGGACAATAATTAATGTTACAATGATATTACAATGATTTTCTTTGAATAACTGACACATTAGGACCTAAAACCTTGTCCAAAAAAAACTAAGAACTCTTGTCCCAAAAAAAACAAAAGCCCTTTTCCTAAAACAAATTTTTCTTCTTCAACTCTAGGAAATGACACAAACTTTTATAATTACATTGATGTACATTGTTTGACTTCAATTGACAAAATGACTCTCTTTACAAAGCTTACAAGACTTGATAACTATTGATCAGATTATCCTTGATGCTGATGATGAATGTTATTGTTGTTCTGACTTGATCTTGTATCATTGTTATTGCTTCTACCTTTTACTACTTTTTTTTTAATATTGATCCATTTTCTATGTCCCTTGGATGTTGTTCCTTGGACCTCTATTCTTAAGGGTTTGCTCCAACTTGGATGTCTTGAGCCAATTTTACCAACAAAAGGAGTAGTGCCAAGGTGAATCCTAATACCCAAAATAAAATAAAAGCATATGCCCCTTAACCTGCAAAAGAGAAAATCAATTGGATCCTATTATAGAGAAAAAACTATATTATAGATAGACCTTCAATGCAAACACAAAACACTTGTGACACTTTTTCTCAACATTTTTTAACTTCTAAAACAATTGTAAAGTAAGATTGCAAATGTATCGTAGAAAATAGGTACAACATAATTTAATTAAAACCTACCAAACATGACAAGGAAATAGTGATACCTTAAGGAAATAATACTAATGGAAATCTAAAACAACAATAAAAAAACACACTAACTTGAACCTAAGAAAGTTGCCAAAACAAGTGTCAAATGAGAAATTTACCTGGATATTTAACTGCTACCTTCATTTATAATTTTGAACTGAAGCTTGATTGTCCATCCATCATAAGTTGGGTAATCCTTGCTTCATGTGAACTATAAATGTATTGTTGTAGCTTTGAATTCTAGGTAAACAATTCTCAAACTTAATTCTTTTGATAAATGACCCAACTAGTATCTCTGTAAAGTCGACTTGATTTCTAGGTAGAGCTCATCTATGAATATGTCCAAAACTCATGTTCAAATATTGTGTTATATCACAAATCTAGAATGAACCTTGTTTATCTTGTAAGTTCAGATTGTAGGCTGTATGAGAATCTCCTTCTTCAATGGTTTATAATCATCAGGAGATCAACTTTTTCACATAATGGTAATGCCCTAGGTGGGAGGCCTCATCCCAAAAAATATTGCAGAATATACCTTAAGAGATTGACTGCATAAATGAAAGCTACTCTTAATCAAATTCTTGTAATGGATGGAGTCCCTAAATTCTTTGCTGCCCCGATCTCTTTACCAAAATTCATTGCTCATATGTATAGAAAATATCATAGACATGGTTAAGATGCCAAAATTTCCTTCATTGTTTAGAGATTAATCATTTCCATCTTTAAATCAAAGTATTTACCTTCTTTGTCCAACAATAGATGCCCTAATAAAAGGGTTGAAGTCACATGGATGCCAAAAACATTATGCACAGTCAAAGTTAGTCCTTTGTTTTGAATTGATGCATGGCCTGGAATAAAATTTAACTTACTTGTATTTACTGTGAGGAAACTTGGAAGATACACATATTCATAGGTATTTAACGTAACCCTACAATATATTATACATGAACCTCCTAGGCTAGTACCTTTTCTTATTAATGTAGATGACACACGGAAGTATGCTCCTACAATAAAAAAATGCCCAATCAATCACCCAAATTGAACCCTAACCCTCCTAAAGAGGTTTGCAATAATGATCCTTAGGGCCTCCAAAAATTTTAGAGGGTGTACTCAACAGATCATATCGTCATTGGTTATCATTGATGGTGTATTAGACTCTTTTTTATAGAAATAACTCGTGAGTTAAGGACAACTTCAAAAGTGAATGTTGGATGCTTCATAAGGCCTTGAAACAATTAAAATTTAAATAATAAACACCTTATATACTAAGGAAGAGGGTTGTTGGCCATGAGGAGAATGACTAAAATATTCTTCCTTATTTAAAATAATATGGTATACTCTCTATGGATGAATAAACATTTTGATACTCTGTCAAAATCATATAATTTCGTTAATATTAATAAATAATAATTATTAACCCTTACTAACCCTATTTAATATTCCACTAGAAATTTGAAACCAAAGATTGGCTTATTGCATATGGTCCTGTTGAAAATAGCAACAATAAATGCTAAATAGAGAAGTTCTAAAAATAACATTGCTATAAATAGCATTTCAGGATACATTCCAATTTTAGTTAGTCCCTGAACTAAAATTGAGAATTAAAATTTGAATTTGATCTTAGCAACTGTTTGAAAATAATCAATTAATTCATCTTGAGTTAATTATTTGGAGAAAATCAAACATGAAGTCTATGTGAAGACATGCAACAATTATCCCTTTGATTGAGGAAGTTATCCCTTAATTAAGGAGATAAGGTTGAGTTTTATTTTCGAGTTGTAATTAGTTAGCTCAGTTAATAGAGTTAAGTCCAGTTAGATTAGTTCCAACAATTTGTGGAACTGATTGTGAGTTCAGTTAGTTAATGCATGCATGCATGTAACTAGTTTACTTCAGATAACTAAATATTCTCTCATAAATAACTCATGCATGTTAGTTCAATCAGAGACCCATTTGAGATCAGATGATGGGACAATTTACTATCTGTTGTAGGAATATTCCCATGAGGATATCTCTTGCATGCAGAAGGAATTATTTCCTTGAGGATTGCGCAGTTATTTCTAAGGTTGGGGAGTTTGTGTGAGGTAATTCACACAGGTGGCATCTTTTGGATCTCAAGAGAAACTACGCAAGGAAACAGGAGGCTTAGAGGATTGAAGGAAGGCATATGTTGTGTCTATTCAATCTATGAGCTGTATTGAGGGATTGTACTAAGAGCTGGATAGCTTGTGAGCTAAAGCTTTGTGTAATCTCTGAGATATTTCCACTTGTATGATAATATAGATAGAGGGGTTTCTAGCTGAGGCTTGGCCCAGAGTATTCTTCTGTGTTCATGTGTGATTGATTTCTCATTCTCTATTATATGTGTTCTAAATTGATCTTGCTCAAATTGATTAAGCTTCCGCAAGTTTGTTTGTAGAAGTAGATCTTGTATTTTCCTTTAGTATATTGCATTATCTGGTGATCTACAGTGGGAATTTCTACATGGTATCAGAGCAAAGGTGATCAAAGCATAGAAAAGTATACAAAGAAGGGAGAAGTTCGAAGTTCGAAGTTCCTGATTATAGAAATAAAATTCTTATCACATCTCAAATTTCACCAATGGTGTTCAATGGTTTGAGAATCGAGTATGCCTTGGATGGCAGCTAGAATTATATAGCTTGGAAGGATCGCATGGAAGTGGTATTAGAGGACAACAGTTTGAAGGACTTCATTGATCAAGCAGTTCCCAAGCCAAAAACTGATAATGCCCAAGAATTGGCAGAATGGAAGAAATGTGTGGCTAGAGCAAGGAGGACTCTTCTGGAGGGAGTTCAAGACCACATTGTCTCGAGTCTCCATGGGAAGGAGACACCATTTTCAATGTTGAAAAAATTGAAGGATCTATATCAGAACAACAGTGATCAGAGGAAGCCGGCATTGAAAGACAAGCTTCAGAAAATAAAGTGTGAAAATGGCAACACGATCTCTACATATCTGAACAAGCTCACCACTTGTAGGGATGAGATTGGAAGTGTAGGAATCATGGTAGTTGATGATGACATGGTGAGTCTTGCTCTCCTCGGTCTTCCTAAGAGCTGGCATAGCTACCAATACTTGGTAAATGGAAGAGAGAAACTTCCAGATTGGGAACGACTTTGGTCGGATCTGATGCAGGAGGAGAGAAGAAGAAGCACCAGAGATGGATAATCATCAAAGCAAGATGATGAAGAAAATCTAGCCTTAGCGAGTAAGGCGAGGAAAGGGAAAGGGAAGGCGTCCTATTCCAAATCAAGTTATTCTATGGTGGGAAGAAGATTGACAAATCAAAAATGTGATGCTTTCATTATCATGAGGTGGGCCATTATGCTACGAATTGTCCACAGAAGAAATACAAGAAGGGATCCTCAAAGGGATCAGATGGTGAGGCACTAGCCTCATAGTTCGAATTGGATTTCACCCTCATCACATGTATGGTTTCATCGATGGTGGGGTGTGTTTGGTACCTGGATATTGGAGCTTCAATCCACATGACCGGCGACAAGAATATTTTCGGTACCTTGGAGGAGAAGGACCTCCAGATGCGGATCGAGATGGAAATGATGGAAAGTACCATGTTTCTGGTGAAGGTACAGTTGTGTTTCAGAGGGAGCATGGAGCTCCTCTCACCCTGACTGATGTAAAGTATGTGCCTGGTCTGAAGAAGAATCTTGTGTCCGTCGCTATGTTGGAAGACAAAGGCTATGATGTAGTCTTTAATAAAGGAAATGCATTCCTGAGGCATATCGACACTGGACAGACCAAGAGGATTAGGGTTCAAGTTAAGAATCTCTACAAGCTAGAGGTAGACGACTATGATGCATTGAGTTCCAAAGCAGAGTTGGTGCAGAGCCAAGATGTTGGTGAGCTATGTCATATAAGATTGGGCCACTTGCACCATGGGGCCTTGAAGAGCATGCAACATATTTCTACCAGACTTCCCAAGGGTAAACTGGAGCAAGTGGATACATGCAAAGGTTGTACCTTGTGTAAGTATGCAAAACCTTCCTATCAGGATTGAGAGAGTCGAGTTGGAGAAATCCCAGAGCGAGTTCATACAGATGTGTGTGGACCATTCTCGACAGCCTCCATCGCTAAACAAAGGTACTATGTTATTTTTATTGATGTTTTTTCTCATAGATGTTAGATCTACTTTATGCAGAAGAAGGATTAGAACTTCTCAAGATTTTGTGAGTTCAAAGCCTTGACAAATAAAGAATCTGTAAAGAAAATAAGGGCCTTGTGAAACGACAATGGTGGAGAGTATGTCTCCCAACAGTTTAAAGACTTCTGTGCAGTAGAAGGAATTAAACGGGAGTTGATGACAACCCATAACCCACAGAAGAATTTGGTGGCTGAAAGGAAGAATAGATTGATTGTGGGAGCAGCTTGAGCAATGCTGCATAACCAAGGCCTACCACTTAATTTGTGGGATGAGGCATGCAATACAACAGTATACTTGCAGAATAGATGCGCGCATCATATACTGAGAATGAAGACACCAGTGGAGGCCTTTTCCGGGAAGAGACCAGATGTGAGTCACATCAGGATCCTTGGATCATCGGTTTATTGCCATGTGACCAAAGATGCCCGGAAGAAGCTAGATCCAACAGCTGAGTTGGGGATACTTGTGGGGTACACTGATACACCCCACAACTATTGGGTGTTCTTGCCTACTAGTCAGCGGATAGTGGTACAAAGAAATCTAAAGTTTGACGAGTAGAAAGCCATTCGAGTATCACTTGAGAGGGAGCTCAAGTTGCATGCAGAGGAGGAACTTTTAGTTCCTAAGGAGGAGGAGCCTCAAACTGATGCAGAGTAGCCGCATGTAGAGGATCCGGGAGTGAAGACATCCACTCATGCAGAGTCTTCTAGAGATGGGTGGAAATGCTCAAGGGAAGATGACAGGTTGATGTTGGATGTGAGAGAGAATGTGGGACAACCATCCTCCTAGCGTAGACAGAGGAGGTCACCCGAGCAGTACATTGGTTACATGGCCCCGGTTGGGGAGTGTGTAGAGACCAAACCTTCTTATTTTGAGGAAGCAGTGTAGCAACCAGTCTGGGCTGATGCAATGGTGGAGGAGTACGACTCCATCATTTGGAACTATGTTTGGGATGTTGTCCCAAGGCCGGAGGACAAGTCGGTGGTGAGGTCCCGATGGTTTTACAAAGTAAAGCAAGCAGTTGATGGTAGTGTTGAGAAACATAAGGCAAGGTTTGTTGCCCGTGGTTTCTCATAGGTCGAGGGGATTGACTACGATAAGATTTTTTCTCCTGTAGCAAGGTACTCATATATCAGGTCAATGTTGGCACTATCAGCTCAGATGGGTTGGAAGATCCATCAGATGGATGTGAAGACTGCGTTCCTCAATGGAAAGATTGAGGAAGAGGTGTACATTGATTAGCTTGAAGGATTTGAGACCTTCGATCATGAGTTGCATGTGTGCCGACTAAAGAGAGCTTTGTATGGGCTGAAGCAAGCACCTCATGCTTGGTACACCAGGATCGAAAACTATTTCACTGGGTTGGGCTTCACCAAGAGTGAAGCAGATGCGAACCTTTACCACATCATGGTAGAAGGTAAGCCATTGATCATTGTTCTTTATGTTGATGATCTAATATTGACAGGTGATGATCAGTTGATCAAGTCTTGTAAGGAGGATCTTACAAGAGAGTTTGAGATGAAAGACATGGGTCTTATGCACTACTTTCTAGGCATGGAAGTGTGGCAGAAGGATGGGGAAGTGTTTGTGTCTCAAGGAAATTATGCCAATGAGATACTCAAGCGATTCCACATGGAGAAGTGCAAGCCCATGCAGACTCCTCTAGCTAGTAATTGGAGGAAGGAGGATGCTACTTCAAGTGAGGTAGTAGCTTCTACTATTTATTGACAGCTTGTGGGTTCATTAATGTATTTAGTGAACACATGACCAGATTTGTACTTTGCGGTGAACCAGATGAGTCAAGCTATGGTTTAGCCTACCAAGCTGTTTTGGAAGGAAGCAAAGCATGTGCTGAGATACCTTAGAGGCACATCTCAGTATGGATTATGGTACATATGAACAGAGGGAGTGAAGCTTCAGGGCTTCACAGATGAAAATTGGGCAGGGAGTCTATTAGACTAGAAGAGCACTTCAGGAGGAATTTTTAACCTTGGTTCAACTACAGTTTCTTGGTACAGCAGGAAACATAGGTCAGTTGCACTTAGCTCAGTAGAGGATGAAAACATGGCTGCCAGTCAGGCAACATGTGAGGTCATTTGGATGTGGAAAATTATAGTTGGATTGTTTGGTTAGAGGATGGATCCAATTGTTATCTATTGTGATAATCAGAGTTGTATCAAACTCTCTAAGAATCCAGTATTCCATGACAGGTCCAAGCACATCGATATCTGGTATCATCATCTTGGAGACTGTGTGGTGAAGAGGATCATGTTGTTGCTATATGTTTCGACCGAAGAACAAGATGCAAATATTTTGACTAAGGCATTGTCAAAATGCAAGTTCAAGTTCCACAGGGACAGGATTGGGGTGATAGATAATCCCTTTCTTGTTGAGAGGGAGTGTTGAAAATAGCAACAAGAAATGCTAAATATAGAAGTTATAAAAATAACATTTCTATAAATAGAATTTTGGGATACATTCCAATTTTAGTTAGTCCCTGAACTAAAATTAAGAATTAAAATTCGAATTTGATCTTAGCAGCTGTTTGAAAAATAATTAATTAATTCATCTTGAGTTAATTAGTTGGAGAAAATCAAACATGAAGTCTATGTGAAGACATGCAACAATTATCCCTTTGATTGAGGAAGTTATCCGTTAATTAAGGAGATAAGGTTGAGTTATATTTTTGAGTTGTAATTAGTTAGCTTAGTTAATTGAGTTAAGTCCAGTTAGATTAGTTCCAACAGTTTGTGGAACTGATTGTGAGTTCAGTTAGTTAATGCATGCATGCATGTAACTAGTGTACTTCAGATAACTGAATATTCTCTCATAAATAACTCATGCATGTCAGTTCAGTTAGAGACCCAGGTGAGATCAAATGATGGGACAATGTACTATCAGTTGCAGGAATATTCCCAGGAGGATATCTCTTGCGTGCAGAAGGAAATCTTTCCTTGAGGATTGCGCAGTTATTTCTAAGGTTGGGGAGTGTGTGTGAGGTAATTCACACAGGTGGAAGCTTTTGGACCCCAAGAGAAATTGCGCAACGAAATAGGAGGCTTGGAGGATTGAAGGAAGGCATATGTTGTGTCTATTCAGTCTATGAGTTGTATTGAGGGATTGTACTGAGAGCTGGATAGCTTGTGAGCTAAAGCTTTGTGTAATCTCTGAGATATTTCCACTTGTATGATAATACAGATAGCAGGGTTTTTAGATGAGGTTTTCCCAGAGTATTCTTCTGTGTTCATGTGTGATTGATTTCTCATTCTTTGTTATATGTGTTCTAAATTGATCTTGCTCAAATTGATTAAGCTCCCTCAAGTTTGTTTGTACAAGTAGATCAAGTATTTTGCTTTATTATATTGCATTATCAGGTGATCTACAGTGGGAATTTCTACAGGTCCTACAAAGATTGTGAGGTCAATGATTGGGTTCTTGCCTTTGGTTCTTGAAGTTAGTCAGATTATACACAATGGGATTGCGGCGAGAATTACTGTCATATATTGACAAATGTAGGTGAATAATTTCCTATACACTACTTCTTACTTTGTTGAGTACCGTCAGTTTTCAAAACAAGATATCATTGTCATTATGAGCAGGCCAAACCCTTAAATTAATGATAAGGTGTCATGGCACAACCCCTTGGGGTTTTATCCCACAAAACTAGGTATTCAACTTAAAATGCAAATATATTTCAAACTGTACAAAACTGCGTGGGGTACCACATATCATCGTAAATATCTTTTCGAGATGATTATAACTAGAGTGATTATGAGACATGAAACCACAAATTTTCATGAAAAATTTTCTAATGAAGATCGAGGTAGCTCCTGGTGTTACTTGGGTTAATGTTGGGTCCCTATAATACTAGTGATTACCCCATTACAATTGTAGTTATACCCCTTATTAATATTGTTGTGCCCCTATTTCCCCCATATTGTTATTATTGTGCCCCATAGAATCCCTCTATTGTTATTTTTGTGGCTTTATATTATTATTGTTAGGTCGGCTGGGTTATATTGTGACTCCTTAGACTCCTATATATAGAAAGGACGTTTTGTCATTTGTATCATCGAAGAATTTTTCATTTATGTAATGTAAAGGAGGTTTCCCCCTCGAAGATGCTGAATTATAAGGCGTTGATATATCTTTTCTATCTTTTCTGAGCTGGTTTCATAACATTTGGTATCAGAGCTTGGATTCTAGGGTTTCGCTGCTCCCAATAGGTCATCGTGGCATTTTCGCTATAACTTTTTTCTGCGACGTTTCAGAAGCTAAAAACAAAACCCATTTGAGACATTGCGCTAAATCTCGGGTCCAAATTTTAGAAATTTTCGCGCTATATTTGCAGAGATATGATCTGAGGAAGTTGGTCTTCTTGCAGACTCCTGAATTACATTCCAAACAAGTGACCTGGGGAAAACGTCATAACTTTATTTCCAAGCATCGGATTGAAATTTCGTAAGAAGGTATAGAAAGAGGATGGACTGTAGTTTCTTGTATATATTTTTTCAGAGCCAAAGGTTGAAACAGTGATTCGTGGCACGTCGTACAAGTTGGCTCCATTAAACTAGTCTATAAGCAGGTCACTGTGGGAGATTTTTCATAACTCTTCCTTGGAGAATCAAATTTGGATCAGAATAGTGGCATTGGAAAGAGAACGCAAAAGGATACTACAGGTCACAATTTCAAAACTGGATGATCTAAAATTACAGAGATACATCAGATTCAATATCAGGCTTCTACGAAGTGAAAAAAGGTGTGTAGTTTTTTTTTTTTAAATTTTTGCGTAAGCTTGGTTTGAAGGAATTCAAAGGGAATAGTAAAGCATTATTATCGATAACTGATGCCCCGAGGAAAGAAAATGCTAACACCTAGTAAGGAACTTGAAAGCTCTAGCATGACTCATGAAGAAGAGGAAGAAATGCTACATGATATATCAAAATTACAAGAACAAGTGCAACAAATGTCACGCTCACAAAAGCTAACAGAAGCTAAGATAAATGGCGTGGAATCTAAGATAAATGGCGTGAAATCTAAGATAAAGGGCATGGAAGCTAAGATGGATGATTCGAAGACAGATTTGAAGAGAGACATGACAGATTTGAAGACAGATTTGAAGACAGACATGGCAGATTTGAAGATAGATTTGACAAATTTTCTACAAGAAATACTTACTAATGGTGAAAAGGTTGTAAAGGAAACTCATGATGCGAACAAAAGAAATTTTAATCATGATTCCATAGACTCTAATGTTGGATTGAAGACCCACCATATTCCAAAAATCGATATGAGGAAGTTTGATGGCAAGGATCCTGCAACATGGATATTACAGATGGAGCAATTTTTGATCTCAATAATGTGCAAAACACACAAAAGTTATGTATGGCAACTTTATATTTGGAACCAAATAAGTTTGTATGGTATCAATGGCTTTGCTCTCGTAAACAATTTATCACTTGGGAAATTTTTACGGAAGAATTGATAGCACATTATGAGGATACAAAAAGCAACACTTTTTTTAGCCAATTGATAAGTCTCAAAAAAAAGGGTTCAATAATGGAGCACATTGAGGAGTCCCAAAAATTGAACATAAGGGTAAAATATATTCCAGAGGAGCATAGGACTGATGTGTTCATAGGGTCTTTAAAGGATAATATCCAACATGATGTTCGCCTTTGGGAACCTGATTCATTAGAGAAGGCATTCAGGTTAGCAAGAAAAATGGAAAGCAAAATTATGGCAACCAGGAAGCATACCACTCACAACTATAAAGACGGAAGTGTTGTTGCCCCTAGTCTTACACAACCTATAAGGTTGAAACCTCAACAATTGAAAGAAAAAAGAGCAAAAGGGCTTTGTTACAGTTGTGATAGCAAATACGCTAAAGGTCATAAGTGTGTTGAGAAGAAGTTATTCTACATAGATTGTGAAGAGGAAGAAGAAAAGGAGCAAAAAAGGTCAAAAGAAGAGGATATACTCCAGGAACAAAGCCTAGATGAAGAACAAATAAATATGACCATATCTTGTAATGCATTGGTGGGAATTACCACTCCTCAAACCATCAAGATAGAAGGACAAATCAAGAAGAAAAAGGTAATAGTGTTGATTGATTCAGGAAGCACCCACAATTTTATTCATTGTAAGGTAGCAAAAGAATTGAATTGCTTCCTATATCCAGCACCAGAGTGTCAAGTGATGATTGCAAATGGAGGAACAATAAATTGCTCTGGAAAGTGCCATAATATCAAGCTATCCATGGGAGAATATGTATTGACTAGCCCAATGCTTTCCATTCCAATGGGAGGTGCTGATGTTGTACTAGGAGTCCAATGGCTACAATCCTTGGGTACAATAGCTTTCAATTTTCAATAACTTTTCATCAAATTTTCTACGAAAGGAATATTGCAGGGAAACCAGGAAATATAATCAGCTCTAATGGTATGACAAAGCTTCTAAAAAAGGAACAAAGAGGTGTAATTGCACAATTATGTTCGCTAGATGTTTCCACATCGGAATCATCTATTTCTCCAGATCTCCAAAAAGTCATGGACAATCATTCCAAGGTATTTGAGACTCCCAAAGGTCTATCACCTATCCATGATCATGATCATGCTATTCATCTGATTCCAGGAAGTGTTCCTCCAAACATCAGGCCGTACAGATATCCCTATGTCCAAAAGAGTGAAATTGAACGTATGGTTGCAGAAATGCTAGAGGCTGGTATAATTCAACCGAGTCAAGGTTCTTTCTCTGCTCCAGTAGTATTGGTGCACAAGAAGGATGGATCATGGCGCATGTGTCCAGATTATAGGGAGCTCAACAAGCTCACTATTAAAGATAAGTTCCCCATTCCTATCATTGATGAATTACTGGATGAATTGCATGGATCAATTTACTTCACCAAGTTGGATCTTCATTCAGGATATCATCAAATCAGAATGAAGACTGAAGACATTCCGAAAACAACATTTAGAACTCATGAGGGTCATTATGAATTTTTGGTCATGCCTTTTGGCCTTACCAATGCACCTTCAACATTTCAAGGTTTGATGAATTCAATTTTCAAACCATTTCTTAGAAAATTTGTGTTAGTATTTTTTGATGATATACTAATCTACAACAAGTCTTTGAAGGATCATGTTGAACATGTTGACAGGGTGCTACAACTATTGGAGGAGAAACAATTATATGCAAAAAGATCCAAATGTTTCTTTGGAGTTCAGGAGGTGGAATATCTGGGTCATATTGTATCACATGAAGGAGTTAAGGTAGACCCTAGCAAAATTAAATCCATTAAGGAATGGAAAATTCCCACATCCATAAAGAATTTGCGAGGATTTCTTGGGTTGACAGGGTATTATCGCAAGTTTGTTAAGAATTATGGGAGAATAGCAGCACCTCTAACAACATTATTGAAGAAAGATGCATTTTCATGGACTCCAGAAGCAACAAAGGCCTTTGAACATCTTAAAGAGGCAATGTGCCAAGCACTGGTCTTAGCTACACCGAACTTCACAAAAACCTTTATTGTGGAATGTGATGCTTCAGGAAATGGAATTGGTGTTTTTCTAATGCAAGATGAAAGACCCATTGCTTTTGAAAGTCGTCCAATCAAGGGAAAGTTTTTAAGAAAAGCTATTTATGAGAAGGAAATGTTGGCAATACTCCATGCACTTAAGAAATGGCGACCCTACCTAATGGGAAGACACTTCAAGGTAAAAACGGATCATGATAGCCTTAAATAATTTTTAGAACAAAGATTATCCTCTGAAGAGCAACAAAAGTGGGTCACAAAGATGTTGGGTTATGACTTTGAAATCATCTACAAAAAAGGGAAGCAAAATGTGGTGGCAGATGCACTCTCAAGAAAGGATGAGGATGTGGAAGCATTGTTGTGCACCATTTCTATTATCCAACCAGATTGGATAAATGAAGCAAGGGAGGAATGGAAGAATGACGAAGAAGTGTGGGCACTTATTCGAAAGTTACAACAAGATTCCAGTACGTCTGATACATTTAGCTGGAAAAATGATTTGTTATGGTACAAAGATCGCTTATACCTCTGTAAGAATTCCTAGCTAAAACAAAAGATTCTTATGGAATTGCACATTTCTCCCTTAGGAGGGCACTCATGATTTTTAAAAACTTACCACAGGGTTAAGAAGGAATTTTTTTGGGATGGCCTTAAATCAGATATTCAAAAGTTTGTGGTGGAATGTTTGGTTTGCCAACAAAATAAAGTTGAAACAATTAAGACACCGGGTCTATTACAACCTTTATCCATTCCAAGCCAACGTTGGGAGAAGGTTTCAATGGATTTTATCACAGGTTTACCCAAGTTTGAGGGAAAGAGTGTCATCATGGTGGTAGTTGACAGACTTACCAAGTATGCACACTTTTGTGCATTATCACACCCATTTAAGGCCAATACAGTTTCTACTATTTATGGAAACAATTCAAAAGCTACATGGAAACCCAAAGATTATTGTAAGTGACAGAGATCCCATTTTCACTGGAAATTTTTGGACAAAATTATTTTCTTGTCTTGGTACTCAGTTAGCTCATAGCTCATCTTATCATCCTCAATCTGATGGGAAAACTAAGATAGTAAACAAATGTTTGGAAGGATATCTTCGTTGCTTTGTATCTGATAAATAGACACAATGGGTCAAATGGTTGCCTCTGGCTGAATGGTGGTATAACACTTCCTTCCATACAGCGACAAAAATGACCCCATTTATGGCACTTTATGGGTATCAACCACCATCCATCACATCATATTTAAGAGAAAATTCTAAGGTTCAAGCAGTGGAACATCACATCGAACATCAACAACAAGTCCTCCAACTCTTAAAGGATAACCTCGTGTTGGCACAGAATAGAATGAAACAACAGGAAAATCAACATCGCAGTGAAAGAAGTTTTGATGTAGGTGATTGGGTATTCCTACGGCTACAACCATATAAACAAATGTCCCTCAAGCAAGCTAAGAAGGATAATAAATTATCACCAAAGTATTATGGTCCGTACAAGGTGTTGCAAAAGATTGGTACTATGGCATACAAATTGGAGCTTCCTGTAGCTTCTCGATTGCACCCAGTTTTCCATGTTTCATGTTTAAAGAAGGTTATAGGCGACAAGCTCCCAGTTCAAACAATATTGCCAGAACTTGATGAGGAAGGAAAAATTATATTGGGACCAGAAGCAGTCACAGAAACAAGAATTCGACAGCTATGAAATCGATCAATTTCGGAGTATCTTATCAAGTGGAAGAACTTATCTGCTGAAGATTCCACATGGGAGGATGAGAATTTTATACAGAAGTATCTAGAACTACTCAAGCATTGAGGACAACACTTTTTTGAAGGAGAGGGGCATGTTGGGTCCCTATAATACTAGTGATTACCCCATTACTATTGTAGTTATGCCCCTTATTAATATTGTTGTGCCCCTATTGCCCCCATATTGTTATTGCCCCATAGAATCCCTCTATTGTTATTTTTGTGGCTTTATATTATTATTGTTAGGTCGGCTGGGTTATATTGTGACTCCTTAGACTCCTATATATAGAAAGGAGGTTTTGTCATTTGTATCAACAAAGAATTGTTCATTTATGTAATGTAAAGGAGGTTTCCCCCTCGAAGAGGCTAAATTCTAAGGTGTTGATCTATCTTTTCTATCTTTTCTTGAGTTGGTTTCATAACAGTTAACATCAATGACAACCATCTATCAACAAAGCCATATTTTATCATTATGAGAACATGCATCTTATTTTCAGATATGGAGTTGAGTATATTGTTAGAGCACATCACAAGAATATGAACTTATATTTTATTAGTGTAAGATAGATGAAAAGGCTTATGAATGCTAGTAATATTTTTTGGTTGTTGATGATAAAAGCTAAAGATATTGCTGAATTTGAAGCTTTCTCAGGATACGATTATAAACTCAAGAATGAATTGGTTGAAGTTGTTAATAATTATGACAAGATGTTTCAGGAACCTGAAGGGTTACCTCAAAAAAGAAGAATCCAACATGAGATACAATTGCAACAGGATGCATCACTTCCAAATATTGGCATGTACAAAATGTCAGTCTTAGAGAATGCATAAATCAAAAGACAAATCCAAGATTTACTTGACAAAGGGGTCATCAAAGCTAGTACATCTCCTTATGGGTCTCCTATTATTTTGGTTCCAAAAACATATGGTACATGGATTATGTGTGAGGATTTCCGAGCTTTGAATAAGATTATTGTAAAGAATTGTTATCCTCTTCCTCACAATGATGATTTTCTAGACCAGTTAAAGGATGTTATTTATTTTACTAAGTTAGACTTGAGAAGCGGTTATCATCAGATAAGGATTGTTGAAGATGATATTTGGAAAATTTCTTTTAAGACAAAATAAAGATTGTTTGAATGGTTAGTTATGCCATTTGGTATTTGCAATCCACTTTTTACATTCATGAGAGTTATGAAGGATGTATTGTGACCATTTCTTGATGACTTTGTTATATTCTACTTAGATGATATTTTGAGTTTTAGTAAGACTCGTGAAGAGCAGTCAAGCATGTAAAGAAAGTTCTAGATGTCTTGAAAAAGGAAAAGTCGTATTTGAAGATGTCGAAATGTGAATTTTGGAAAACATCTTTGGTTTACTTAGGTCATATTGTAGGAGATGGCGAATTGAAAATAGATCCCTCCAAAGTTGATGTTATTATGAATTTTCCTAAGCCCAATAATGTAACAAAAGTGATAGGAGATTTTTTGGAGTAACCCAATATTGGAGAAATTTTATTTCTAACTTCTCATATATTGCAACACAATTACATGCTTTGACAAGTGTGAAGTAGGTCTTTCAGCGAGGAGGTAAGCAAAAGAAATCCTTCAAGACTTTGAAAGAGAAAATTAGTACACCACCAGTTTAACGCTTCTAGATCCCAAGCTGCCATTTGAAATTCAAACTGATACAAGCGAGTATGCTATGGGAGTGTTGCCTTATATGGGCCTAACCCAGGTTCGATAGAATTATTTAGCCAAACAAATCCCGCAGTTACTGGCCCTTTCGGCAACAGCCCGCGGAGCGCAGACTGAGGCCTCACCTGAGGTAGCAAGGGAGGGTGTTGGAACTAGGTTTCCACACCCTAGGGATGTCTAGATGTGGTCTGGAGGTTTCATGCACCGGTCTACAGCTCTGTGTTGCTCGATATTCGCACGGATCCAGATTGATTATACCTTTCTATTAGTGTGTTATTCTATTGGAGGATGTGGTTATAAATTAAATCTGTTCAATAGAGTCTTTAAGAAAACATTTAACCAATGTAACCAATTCGCGCATTTAAAATGAACCTAGATTCACATACATTCATATAATAAGCAGATTAATTAAATAGATATTATAAAAGACAGATTCGCGATAGCTCGAAAGGAACACATAATTTTCAGAGAAACTTATCTTAATTTCCACTTATCCCCAATACATCCAGATCCGCCCTGTGAACTCAGCTACAGGGGTCCGCGCACCTAGTTGTGGACTTTCCAGGCCTCTACACACACAGTTGCAAAGCCTCCTCTATCTAATACCCCAACCCTCGACTCGGACTTACAAACGCTTTCATACTATTTTCTTTAAAAACCCATTACATTTCATATTCAAGATCAACCTTCAAAACTTAGCTATCTCTACCCATAGAGCCTCGCTCTATTTATACCTTTCCTTGGACCGCGATCCCTGAGCGGGCTGACTCTATTTACATTTCTTTACATTATCTTTGGGTGGACTACCCTTTGACTCAACCTATTATAATTCGTGCTCCACGCTTTCACCAGAGTCTTTACCCTATCTCTACCCAAAACTTCGAGCTTCAAGCCCCCTAACCGTTGCGCGGGGCTTCCGCTACCCAACAGTTCCCCAACACAATCATCGTGACTTGTCCCGAGTCACTCGGCTGGCGTGGTAATCTTCTCGTGTAGGGCAGTTAGCAGCCTCTGTGCTTCGCTTGTACCAACAGCAAATTCTTCCGTCATCCGTTGCATCATTTCCACACATGTGATCGTTAACTCAGTCTCGGGCGCTGTTGTCTCAATGGTGGCATACTCACTTTGCATATGGACTACCTTGCACTCTATGGTGGTCAAAACTGCCAATGCCTCATCCAACCATGGCTGGAGACGGGCTTTAATCACAGCTGCCATCTACCGGGCCGCGTCAGCTTAGATCTTTAGGTCCTGGGCCTCCCTTATCTTAGCTAAGCACTGCGTAATAATGACAGTCGACACAGTTCCTTTGATCGTATCATAGGATTCCTGAAGCTCCTGAGCTTCGGTTTCCAGTCGCTGAAGGGTTGGATCCTCTTGAAGGGCCTTAAGCATGACAATCAACTGTGTGAATAGGTTCGTACATTCATTCATTTTCTTTGTAAGCATTTCGCGGCTGACGGTGATGATGTTCTTGCACCGCTCAATGATCTCATGGGGCGTCGCCGGCTCAGCCTACAATTTTAACTCCACGATCTGCACACTAAGCTCCCGTTGGATCTGCGCAGCCTCCTCGTTAGCATTACAGAACCTAGTAGCTAGCTTCTGAATTTGGGTCTCAATAGGGAGATCAGCTCTAATCTCCAGCTTAGGGGCACTTGAGCAAGCTTTCGTGACAATCTACTGCACTTGATGGTTCTATGTGATGACTTTGTCCCGTTGGAGGCACAACTGTTCAAGATTTATTTTCTGCTCCTAGAGTATTTGTTTGGTATGGCCTTCCCGAGTGTGGAGCTCTATCGTGGGGCTGTCCAGGAGTTGTTGCAAGATTTCACGTGGTAAAGCGGCTATGTTTTGTGCCAGTCTTGTAAGCCATCCCAGCACAAATCTGTCCTCCGTGTTGTCGATGATCAACACTCCTGCTAGAATCCCGATAGAATAGGCGACTTGGGTCTTCAGTAATGTTTCTGTGGCTGACATACTAGAACTCCTTGTACTATTACTTTCGCTTGTTGGCACGACGCGGATTCCTAACATCTGTAGCTGCATATGGAGCTCCCCCAACACAATCTACTACTCGGACATGGCTTCATCGACCGCATCATGTGTGGCATCGTGAACGGCATTTTCGATGTTATTCAGGTCACCCACGGTTAGGGTGGTCACTTCGTTATCTGTCCTAGACACCTTCGCTTTCTTCCGTGGCTTTGGCTGCTCTGGCGTAGCTAAGTGCTTTAAAGGGGCACCCATAGCAGTGGATGAAGGATCTGTCATGGCCGGATGAGTGGCTTCCTTCTAATTGCCTTTGTCCTTTGTCGATGTCTCCCCGCCTGGTTGTGTCTTGCCAGCTGCTACGAGTGCCGCCTCCCGAGCTGCTTTAACTTGTGCGGCAAACTATTCCTTCCGCTTTTGTTGTGCGGCGCACTTGGCTTCCTCCTTTTGTTTTCGAATGGTGGCCTCGTCACACTCTACTACCGCGGGTCCATGCCAGGCCGCTGGCCAAGTATCCACAATCCCATCAAAAATGTCATTAATGGAAATAAATCGGAGTGAGGTCCATGCTGGGCCAGGTCCTTTCGCGCCCTGATGTAGACATGAAGCATGTCTACTTTAAATTCAACAATGTGCTTCATGCTTTCATAGATCTTGTCAGTGAAGTGGGGTAACTCATTAATCCACTAATGCACATTCACGTCCATCAATATCTAAAATATTTTGATATTGTGAATTCGTCCCGCATCCCTTGTTGCCCAAAGGGAAGCATATCGAGCGGCTTAAGGCCATTCCAGGTCCAAAACTGGAAAATGGCTTTCCTCAGGTAAGTCAGTGGCGACCAACATGATGGACAGGAGCAGCCATGCATAATGGAATGTCTTGCCCTCCTCCTGCATGTCACGGCAATTGGTCTGAAACACTTCATAAAGGAACTGTGACCAATTGAACCGTACGCTAGCTGTGCATTCCTCAACAAGGGTGATAACTACGATGGGGACCTCAGTGCCATGATATTTCCTCATTACTTTCCCTGCCAGCAACTAAGTGGCAACACAGACTGTGTTGTTTGAGATACTGTCAATGATGTACCCTCGCTATCCCTTGGCGAGCTGTTACTTATTTTTCAGTCGCTCTATCATCGTGACATCGTTACCTTTATCAGTAATCTCCTGAGGGTCTCTTCCATCCCAGGGAATGTGCAAAACCTGATGAACAAGTTCAGTTGTGATACTGACGGGTTTACCAACCCATAGTATGTCCTCATGAACTAAACAACGCAACTGCTTTATGACCAACATGGTGATAGGGGGCCGGAGAAAGTGAGGAATCGATAAAGACAGAGCAATCCAGATTTGTCCACCTTCCATAGCCACTCCTTTAGCTGTAGGGTTGTGACCGTCCCTTCTATCTTCTAGTCCATTAGTGTGTTTGTCACCAGGTGGGGAAATTTTACTATATCTACAAGGTCCCGATCTTCAAACTTCATTGTCGCAACACGGCCAACCACCGAGTTTTCCACTGGAACAGCTTTTGGTAGCGACGAGGTAATGATTATAGGCTCTACTTCATCCAGGTTTGTAGGTACCTTCGCCTTCCCTTTGCTTGGCGGTGCATACTTGGGTCATCGTACTGGCTGTATGGGATCTTCTTCAGGGAGGGCTTCTTCGACATATGTGGGAGGACCCTCATCTTCTTCCTCACTTTCAATTATAACAATTTTAGCCTTCTCCTCCATCATGAATTTTCCAGATTGCAGGTGCCGAGGCGACCTTCTTACTGGGTCTGGGCTCTGGGGATCCTTCTTGGTCTGCTGCGTCCGGGGAGATTTAGGGAGCTCAGTGGTCTGCAACATGGCTGTCTACGGTAGGATTTTGCGCCTTCAGAATTGAGTCTTGGTAATACTTGGGAAATTCCTGAAACCGCGAACTATTTTTGAATTGCTCTTCACTCATCATGCTTTTGACACAGGGAAATTTTCTTGCAAGACGGTAAGACATGGTGGTGTGACCTTGACTCTGATTATATATGGTTCGACATTCAAAATTGGCTGCTTGCCCTTGTGGTAGCTCATAAATGCGATTTTGGCAGTTATTCTTTTGCCTTAATTTCCTGCCACCGGCTTCATAGTGCTTTAAATGTGTCATCATATCATGAACAGTACCTGCAATGGTTGCTTTCCATCTTTCCTTCGCGGCAGTGAATCCGGACGTAGATGCGGTTTTTGGATGTATGCGGTGGTCCTATCGCGCAACTTCACAGCAACCTGGTTTATCGTCTCGCACCCTTTTCCGACTGTATGGGGCACTGGGACTAGGCCTCCTACGGATAGTCAGGTGGGTGAACCCCTAGTGCGGGTCTTCCATTTCCCGACTAGCCCGGGTCGCGAGCACCCTATACGTTCCCTTGATTCTACCACTAAAGTATGGTGTATGCATCCCTATTCTCTCGGGTGCAATCGTAACCACGCTAGTGGGGTCACTGCTTGTAGTAGGGTAGGAGAGCCAGCCATGTTGGTTTCCTTTGGTAATTCTTTTCCGTAATTCAGGTAGGAAACTTCTAACTGCAACTTCGCAATCGCTTCTTCCAGCTTCATATTTTGTGTGCAGAGTCGAGCCCCAGTTTCTTCTAACTCACCAAGTCATTGTTTTCCATGCAGAATGGCTACCCAAAGCTCCTGAACTCTGTTGCAGGCGTCATCACCAGTGGAGTGAGCTGCACCTATAGTGGTTAGTTGGGCCATAGAGAGATGGTCCCCCCCAGCTTTGTGACCCTGTGTTCCGCTCAGATCCAGTTGAGTTGTCAGTCATCCGATGTGCACCCGCATATTTCGAACTACTGCTTTATGCCATCATGGCCGCCGTGTGCTTCCTCTAATCCGGACTTGAAACCACTGCCTATATCTCAGCTTCTGCGGATCCTTTTTAGGTGCACGCAATGTGTCTTTCAACACACTATGCTGCCCCTGTATTATGCATAATGTGCTGGGCGAGATGAGCTGCGCTTCCATTATCGCACCACTCTTTTCGGGGTGTGGTATTTCTTCTATCGTTATGTGCTGTACTGACCGGGTCACCATATTACAGTTGAGTGTCGTAACTTCCCGCAATCGATTCTTCCATCACTCTGCCTCCTACTTAGAATCCAAAGTGCAGATGCTATCACATTCCCATGAGGTTCTTCTATTATCGGCGGAATGCATCCGAACTTGGTCTTGCACTATTATCTGATAAATGCAATTCAGTTCTTCGTCACTTTCCCCATCGCGTACGGGTTCGGTGTAGCGTTCCCCTTTCGCTGGGTCCAACAGAACTACTACCCTTAGTGACTTCTTTTCGAATTTCATCTTGCATATTTTCAAGTTAATGATCCCTTTCATGTCTGTGGCCTAATCAATTCTGAGCAATGCAGTGTAAGGATTGTTTTCATCAACAATCTCTATGACTTCGAAATTGGTCTGGGTACTTACACGTCGATATCCACCGTCATTCCTTGCAATCGGCCCATTGGTAAGATCTTTTGTTGGTTGGCCATTCATAATTGAATTGGGGACCATTGCAGTACGGACTTGCCCATATGCTCCCACGTTTGTTTAGGCAGTACGTTTGCATCCGAGCCTAAATCCAGGATGACTTGATCCGTTTCATAGTCAGTGATTTGCATTGTCATTCTCATCTCTCATCTGGTGCGTAGAGCATGTCTTCCTATCTTCCGGATGACCTGTGGTTTGCTGGATCCAGTACCCCTGGTGATCAGCTCTTGCAACCCTTGAATAGCCTTACAATCGTGCAACAATTTCATGCAGATTTCAAGAAAGGTAGTAATCATGGAGTGGTCCAATCCTAACTCCATTCGATCCCTCCTACCTAGGGTAGAAGATTCCGTGAAGCTCCATTTAGCTTCTCTTGGCCCCGTCCTCCCCTGTTTTAGCTCAGTGTTATGTTCCTTCATAGGTGTGTCACACCTCTTCCCACCTTCACTCCCTCTAACAATTACGCTGCTTCTTAGTACCATATTTATACTAGGGTCCCCTTCACGAGGTTCCGCACACGTCATTTGGATATTCTAGGTTGGTGGAGATTGGAGTACTCCCTTTTCGCTCAATTGGGAAATTAAGGTTGGACAGTATACCAATTCATGATCAAACTACTCACAGTAGGGGCATGAGATCCTGGTTGGGTTAGTGCAGTCGCGAGTGTAGTGTCCCGGTCCACCATAATTATAACAAATTAACTATCTGCGGCCTTGTCCAGACCCCATTCCTCTTCCCCGGCCAAGTCCTTGAAATCCTCCCCGCACTTCAGTCTGCACCCTGTAGGCTAGGGTTCTTTCTAGCATTAAGTCATAACTTCGACACATTCACTCATCGTGTCCCACCGATCGACAAAAGTTGCAATACAATTGTTGTGAGGTCTGGGTATACTTTTGTAATAGGTGGCAGTTATCTGTTGCATGCTTCCCTCCCACCTGGAAAATCACGCACCAAAGCATAGGCGTGGCACTCGGTCCTGCTTGTACCTCCACTTTTAATGGCATTGGGCCTCCTCCCGCCAAATAATTTGCGAAGACAAGGCAATGGTCCTTGTCGTGCGCTTGGCTCTTACATTTAATACAGCCTACCTCCAGATGTACCTCTAGTCGGGACATTCTTCCTTGCTTCAAGCTTTGCATTTCCAAACTCAAGTTTTGAAGTTGCGCGTGGATTTGCTGAACTCCCAACCCTGGGTCCGGTATTGGGGTCGCATGTAACCTCATTGCTGTCTCTAGTGCCTTGGCTTGGGTTGAGATCTTTTGTTGTGATAAAGCCATCCTTAGATGGGGTGTCAATGATGCCACAAACCATGTGCAATGATGCCCATTTATCAAAGTCATGTTAGCTTCATGAATAGTACTCTTTAACCTTTGGTCCAGATCCCACAGAGTTTCGCCAGGCAACATTGCTATCTCCTTGAACCCAATGACCGACTGGGTTTCAGAATTTGGTCGGCCAAACTCTTTATCTAGCACATCCTTGATTGCTGCTATTCTCTCATTCGGATGGTCGGTTGAGTATTTTATGTACCATGTCAGCGTGCGGTCCTGTAGTGCACTGACCAGTGTAGCCTTTTTGATGTTTTCATCTGTTATGCCTTGCGCGTCCCATACAGATTTTATCACAAACTAGAACCGACTTGGCTCTTCATTCCCTACACCCTGAAATGTCGATAACTTGACTGCGGTTGCCATCCCAGCTTTTGGTGGTGGAGGGGGTGGGGTTGGTGTTTGTGTGGATGGACTCGACATGGGTGAAGTGGGTGGCAATGTAGACGGAGGTGGTATTAGTGGGAAGTGCTCTTTAATCAATCAGACCGCACTTCCTGGCGAGAACCTAGTGAGATCCTCCTCACTCTCCTGTGAGATAGAAATCAGAGGGCTGTTCTCTACTCATCCTGCTCCTTGATAACCCCTTCCACTCCGTGTTACTCCAGACATCAATATACGCGCAGAATATATTTTTTTCACAACAACATCTTAATCCAAGTATTCAATGATTTGATGTACTTACCCCACGGTCCTTGGAGAAATTGCCTTTCTGCTTCACTATAACTTACGGTTGTATCTATCACGAATTCAGTGATAAATCCCCCTATGATCCGATCTAACCAGTGATCTACCACGCGTGCAAGTTTATCTTCGGTGGCTTCTAGCCTACGCACCAGTTCTGGAGTCCACACTATCGGCTGGTCTAATCTGCACCTCCTCACGCTATCAGCTAACTTCTCGATCCACTCATACAATTCTATCGAAAATGTTGCGAAGAAGATCTCGTGTATATCCATGAATATATGGTGATCTAACCACTTTTCCTCTGATATCTGCGAGTTTCTGTTTTCTTAAACCGCGAAGTCGTGAAGCTTCAGATCCCATCACTCTTCAAGCTCTTTCTTTGTAGGATTCCAGTGTTCCCACATTAGACACCCCTTAGGCAGATCCTAATCTTTGCAATGGAACCATTTGTTGGCTTATATGGGCCTAACCCAGGTTTGGAAAAATTATTTAGCCAAACAAATCCCGTAGCTACTAGCCCTTTCGGCAATATCCTGCGGAGCGCGGATTGAGGTCTCACCCGAGGTAGCAGGGGAGGGTGCTGGAACTAGGTTTTTGCACCCTAGGGATGTGTAGATGTGGTCTGGAGGTTTCACGCACTAGTCTATAGCTCCGCGTTGCTCGGTATTCGCACAGATCCAGATTGATTATACCTTTCTATTAGTGTGCTATTCTATTGGAAGATGCGGTTATAAATCAAATATGTTCAACAAAGTCTTTTAAGAAAACATTTAACCAACGTAACCGATTCGCGCATTTAAAATGAACCCAGATTCACATACATTCATACAATAAGCAGATTAATTAAACAAATATTATAAAAGTCAGATTCGTGATAGCTCAGAAGGAACACAGAATTTTCAGAGAAACTTATCTTTATTTCCACTTATCCCCAATACATCCAAATCCACCCCGCGCACTCAACTGCAGGGGTCCGCGCACACAGCTACAGACTTTCCAGGCCTCTGCGCACGCAGCTGCAAAGCCTCTATCTACTACCCGAACCCTCGACTCAGACTTATAGACGCTTTCATACTATTTGCTTCAAAAACCCATTACATTCAATATTCAAGATCAACCTTCAAAACTTAGCTATCTCTACCCATAGAGCCTCGCTCTATTTATACCTTTCCTTGGTGCGCGATCCCTGAGCAGGCTGACTCTATTTACATTTCTTTACATTATCTTTGGGCGGACTACCCTTTGACTCAACCTATTATAATTCGCGCTCCGTGCTTTCATCGGAGTCTTTACCCTATCTTTACCCAAAACTTTGGGCTTTGAGCCCCCTAACTGTTGTGCGGGGCTTCTGATACCCAACAGGGAGAAGTGTTGATGTGGCATGGTAAGTTAATATGCTATCATTCTGAGACCTTTCCAATTCAGTAATTATTTATCAAAACTATGATAAAGAGTTGTATGCTTTGGTAAAATGCGTGAAGAAATGGGAGCATTATTTAATGGGTAAAGAAATGATTATTCATACTAACCATCAACCTTTGCAATATCTTCAATTGCAAACCAAGCTGCAACAAGCTAGACATTTTAGATGGATGGGATTTTTGCAGCAACTTCATTCAGTCATCAAGTATAAGAAAGGTATTTACAAAAAAGTTGCAGATATGTTGTCAAGGCCTATTCTTAATGCATCTTTCATTCTTAAGCATAGCTAAATCATGTGTGAAAGTTATATTGAACAATATGCTCAAGATAAAAAATTTCAAGATGTATATGCAACTTTGAGTCAAGCCAATCATGTTGAAGAATTGGATTTTCATGTTCATAGTAAGTTGTTGTATCATCTTGGCAACTTGTGTATTTGATGGGCGAAAGAGTTAATGTTATAAGGGAAGCCCATACTTCTCTTATTTCTAGTCACTTTGGTGTAGGTAAAACAATTGCTCAACTAAAAAGGTATTGTTATTGGCCTCGTATGAATGAAATTGTATTAAGATATGTCAAAGGATGTTCTATGTGTGCTACTAGTAAGCCGAGTAATTGGAAATTAGGTTTTTACACTCCACTTTCTATCCCTTATCGTCCTTGCGAAAGTGTTCTATGGATTTTGTAGCGAGAATACCTATGTCTAGAAAAGGTTATGATTATTTGTATGTTATAGTGGATCGTTTCAGAAAATGTGTGTGTTGATTCCTTGTAAGAAACAAACTTCCATAATTTATGGGTTCACTTTGGGTTACCCACTTTTATTGTTTCTGATCGAGGTTTTATCAGGAAGTTTTGGTCAAGTTTATGGGAACTCATGGACACACAGTTGAAGAAGAGCACAAAATTTGATCCACACACTGACAGTTAGACAGAGGTAGTTAACACAACAATACTGCATCTCCTTCACGGATATTGTGGTAAGAATACTAAGGTTGGGATAAGCATTTGCATTACATCCAACATGCCTACAATTGTGCCAATAATTCGTCTACAAAAGTATCTCCAGTTGAAGCCTGTTTGGATTATTTTCCAAAGTATCCTTTGGATTTTATCTTTGGTAAAGAAATTACAGTGGATGGACATTGTGATGTGGACAAAGACAACAATTTCATTGAACAGATCCAATTAGTGCATCAAAGGGTATAAGAACATGAGATGGAGAAAATCCAAGCCAGTACAACACAAGACATGATAAGTATCGGGTTGATTGTGATTTCCAAGTGGGAGATCAAGTTTGGTTGTATATCAAGAAGGAAATATTGCAAGGCGAAGGTAGAAATATAAAACCAATTAAATATGGACCTTTCAAGTTTTTGGAAAAGATTGGTAACATTTCTTTCTGATTAGATTTTCCCACTTACATGCAAATTTATTCTGTTGTGAATGTGGAAAAATTGAGATTGTATGAAACTTCTATGATCGATGACCAAGAAGAGAAATTTTATATTCCATGTATAGAATATTTTGCTCGAGAATATTTGAATGAGTTGCAAGAAGACACTATACTTGAGAGGAGAATAAGGACTTCACAGAGGGGAAATGTGGAGTATCTTCGTGTGGGGTTGAAAGATACCAATCCAACTAAAGAAAGGTGCATAGAGATCAGGAAAGTGAGGGAGTTTCTACCCTCACTTAATTTCTAACTAAAAATAGACTTTTGTTGGTCCAAAGCTTCTAGTGGGGAGGAGTGATATAGGGGATCCAGAAAATGCTCAAAACTAAATGTACTCAAGATCTCCCAAAACCAATGCCAAATCATAGATTTCATCATTCTTATTCCATCGACACTTGAATCAAATCAATTCGACACTGTATGAGCAAGTTATCACGTTCTCAAATTTGGGCAAACAGTAAAAAAAGTCAACTTGTAGGGTTTACTCTGCATGATACAGATGTTGACATGGTAGTCGATACACTGACATGATAGGGTTGACTAGGAGTATGGAATTTTCAGGTGGGAGCCATTCAAAATTTGGCATGTGGGCCAATCATGTGGCACACAATTATTGGGTGGATGGTTTTGTAGTTGGGCAATCATAGAGTGACAGGTGACCCAATTCCAAGTTGCCATGTGGCACTTTGGATGAGGCCAAAAATTGGTTAACATTATGAATAGCCTCCCATATACTCAATTCCATGACCTTTGTTACATGTACTGAACCCCTAACCAATCAGGCTACATGTGTTACTTGATATATGGTGGAAACACCTTTTATTTATTGCATTTATAATTGACAGTTGGGGGAAGGGTTAGGTCCACTGACCCAACCACAGGTTCTATGTTTATTATGAGACCAATGATGGAAATAAGGGGGATGGGCGCATGGCACACCACTCGCAGCCATGGTCTAGGGCCATGTGGTTAGCAAGGGAACTAGGTGTGGAGCTATTAGTAGGGGCTACAACCCATAAAAAAAAACTAACACGCCAACTATGCCTATTCCGATGGATCGAACTCAAAAAATTTAGGTTCCTAATATAACACGCCACCATTGGGCCAAAGGCCTAGCTTTTCAACAATTAATAGGGGTGAGAGGAGTTTTGGAGGAGATTTTCAAACATGTTGGAAATGAGGGCATATCTTGCTCAATTTTTAACCTTTAGACAGGGGTTTTTAGACATTCTAGACAACATGGGAGTGTTATTTTTTCATATCGATGTTTATATTTTGATGTAATGAGAATTTTAGCATCTTAATAAAGTGATCACCATTGGAAGATGGACCCAGAGACGTAGCATAAGATGGTTGAAATCTATTATCAATTTTCACTTGTATTATGTTGCATTTTTATCTTCCTTTTATTGTAAAATTTATGAAAATTAACTTATGTTTGTGTGCTTTCACAATTTTGATCTGTTGCCTAAAAGGACATAAACTAACCTAAAAATTAATCAATATGTAGGTTTTAACCCCGTATTGAAATTACCTGCATACGAATTCTAAAACATACAAAATAAACAATGTGAGAGCATAACACATAAAACACATATACACAAAGATTTTCCCCTGGATCCCAAAACCGAGACTACCAGCTTGATTTTTCATTATGTTTCTTTCAATGTTACAATACATATTTATACATGCCAAAGCATCCAATACCATGGACGAAAACCATTGCATCCAAAAACATGGACCGAAAACCATCACGTCCAAAACCATGGACCGAAAACCATCATGTCCAAAACCATGTGCAAAAAATTATGCACAAATCCATAGGTAGGTCCGCGCAACCTAATATAGAGTCCAAAAACAAAATTTTCCAGGGCGCTGCCCCAGACCCCATAGAGTGTGGTTACATGCACCCTAAAAACCTCCTGTGACTCCCTTCGCTACGCAATCGGCGCAACGAAGGGGGGGCTCCACTCCCATTCTAATTTCCCGGTTAACTATGTGGACTAGTCGTGGAAATAATATAACACAACCCAACATTATCCCACTTGCTGTTTTCTTTCCATAGGGGGCCACAAGAGAGCTTAGTCATTTATCTAGCCTTGCAATGCCCATTGTTTCTCTACACCAAGAGAACTTCTCAGAGCTCACAGATTTTTTCAATGCATCTGCAATATTCTTCAAAGTGTCCACCTTTACCAGCAACACCTTTTTGTCTTTTATCATATCCCTCACAAAGTGATACTAGACATCAATGTGCTTTGTCTTTGAATGATATGTAGGGTTCTTTTCCAAGAAAATTTCACTTTGTTGTCACAGTCTATCCTTATAGCTCCCTATACTAACCCCATACTTGAACACAATCTCTACAACCAAACTGCTTCCTTGCTTGCATGAGTGGCTTCCATGTATTTTGCCTCTATAGTTGATAGTGCCACTACAAATTGTTTCTTACTCATCCAACTGACTGCACCTCCAAATAGGTTAAACACATACCCACTTGTAGATCTTGTCTGATCTAGATCTCTAGCACAGTCTACATCAACAAAGCCACGAATATCCAACACTCTGTCCAATCCTGGTCTTCCTTGGTAGCACAAAACATAATCACTATGCCACACAAATACCTGAAAACCGACTTCAATGTTGTCTAGTGCTCCTTCCCTGGTTTTGACATAAACCTGCTCAATACTCCCACGTCATGTGCAATGTCTAGTCTAGTACATACCATCACATATGTTAGGCTACCAACTGCACTTACATATGGAACATGGGACATGTCCTCTTCCTCTTCTTGTGTCTTGGGACACTGTTCAACAGATAACTTTACACCTATAGGAATAGGAACCTTCACCGGTTTACTATCATGCATATTAAACCTCTGCAATATTGTCTCGACATACTTCCTTTGGTTTAACCATAGCTTCCTCTTTGTTTGATCTCATTTAATTTACATGCCCAAAATATAGTTTGCAGCACTAAGATATTTCATGTCGAATTTGGAGGACAAATGGGTCTTCAAATCCTAGATAATTTCTTTGTCATTTCCAACTAGCAACATATCATCCACATACAAGACCAGATAAATAACACGGTCACCAATTAATTTAAAATGCACACAGTGATCTGCTTTGCTTCTGGTGAAGCCAAGTCCCCGTATAAATGTATCAAATTTCCGATACCACATCATTGGTGATTGTTTTAACCCATACAGAGACTTCTTTAACTTGCATACTAGTTCTTTCTTACCCTTCACCGCAAAGCCTTCAGGTTGCTTCATGTATATCTCCTCTTCTATATCCCCTTGAAGAAATTTTGTCTTCACATCCATCTGTTCTACCTCAAAATCAAAAGCAACAACAACAGATAAAAGTAATCTAATAGAAGTTACCTTGGCAACAAGAGAAAAAATATCACCAAAATCAATTCTCGGCACCTGGGAATAACCTTTTTCTACTGACCGAGCTTTGTATTTCTCCACCTTTCCTTCTGCATTTGTCTTCTTCTTGAACACCCATTTGCTTCCAATGGGTTTCCTTGCAGCCAGCAACTCCACTAGATCCAAAGTCTCATTTTTGTGCAAAGATGCCATTTCATCAACCATGACCTCTTTCCAGAGTTTTCCATCCTCTAATTCTATTGCTTCCTTCAGAGTTCTGGGATCATCATCAGTAATAGATAAAGAAAAATTTGAACAGAAAGCAGATGGACTATACCTTTCTGGCTGCCTTCTTTCTCGAACTGATCTTCTCACACTCGGAGTTTATGGATCTTCATCTTCTGATTCCTCCTCTACTGTAGAGTCTGATTCTTCCTCCTTTAGCTCAAAATTTATCTTCTCAGGTTCCTTTGGTTGGACTTCATGTTTAATAACATGTTTCACCTCTCTGAACACCACATCTCGGTTGTACACAACCTTCCTCGTTACTAGGTTCCAAAGCTTATAGCCCTTTAAACCATCCTTATACCCAATAAAGGTTTACTTTTCAGCTTTACTATCCAACTTGGTTCGTTTCTCCTTTGGAACATGTACATATGGATCACATCCAAATAACCTCAGATGTGAAAGAGAGGGTTTCTTACTAGTCCATACTTCTTGTGGAGTCTTATCCTCCAATGCTGATGAAAGTGATATGTTGACCAGGTAGCATGCTATCTCCACCACCTTTGCCCAAAATTCTTGTCCTAACCTGGCACTACTGAGCATGCTTCTTACCCTTTCCATCAACGTCTTGTTCATCCTTTCTGCAACTCCATTTTGCTGAGGTGTATATGGAGTAGTCTTCTGCCATGCTATACCACACTTCTTACATAATTCTTCAACTTCCTTACTGCAAAACTCTCCATCGTTATCTGTCCTTAGCACCTTTATCTTCTTCTCTGTCTAGTTTTCCACCAGAGCCTTAAATTCTTTAAACCTATCAAAGACTTCAGGTTTCTTCTTAAGGAAATATATCCATGTATTCCTTGAGAAGTCATCTATAAATGATACATAGTACACAGACTTACCTAGTGATGGAACCTTCACAGGTCCAAACACATCACTGTGCACAAGATCTAATATCTGTTTCGCCCTCTTACCACTAGAGGGGAAACTCACCTGATTGTGCTTCCCATATACACAATTTTCACAGAAATCAAAATCCAGAGAGCGATTACTCATACCTTCTACCATACCTTTACCATGAAGTATTCGAAGGCCCTTCTCTCCAATATGTCCAAGCCTTTGATGCCACAGCATGGCCTTCTCTCCAGAGACCACTAGATTTTCTGCTCCACTTTCAGGAACCACGAAACTATTGCACCCATCAACAACAATTCTACCTTGCAGCTTGTGAAATGTTCCAATTCGAACTCCCCACATCAATACCAGTGCCCCCCAAACCATCTTGTAGGTATCCTTCTCGAACACTGTTTTTACACCTGCATCATCCAGCTTGGTTACAGAAATAAGATTTTTGGCTAATGCAGGAATATGCAGAACACCTGGAAGTGTTCTAACCCTTCCACCTTGCAACTTCAACTTTACTTTTTCGCGACCAATGAGTCTAGTCTTCCTATCATCCCCCAAGAAGACATCACCACCATCATATTTCTCATACTTGCAAAACCTCTCTCTATGGGGAGTGAAGTGAAAGGATGCACTTGAGTCAATCAACCATGCCTCGTGATCTGCATGTGTACTTGAAGAAGCCAAGTACACATCCCCACCTTCATCTGAGGTGGTTTTCACCTCTGCTGAAGGAGCATCATCAAATCCCTTTCCTTTATCAAGAGCTTTAGATTTATAGTCCCTTTTGTAGTGTCCTTCCTTTCTGCATTTCCAACACACCACCTTTACAAGTTTTCCTGGAGATTTAGACCTCCCACTCGATGACTTAATTTTGTTTCCGTTCTAGGACCATCCTCATACAAACAAGGCATCACCATTCTGGCTCTCCATATTTTTTCGTCTCATCTCCTCCATTAGCAAGGATGAGACTATTTCATCAAATTTCAAGGCAGTTGTATTGCTACCTATTGCAATAACTAGACTATCTCACAAATCTGCTAGAGAACAAAACAAACTGATGCCCTTATCTTCATCTGAAATTTTAATATCAATAGATAATAACTGACTTACCACAGTATTAAATGCGTTCAAATGCTCTGTCATCGGGTCTCCATCTTTCATCCACAGGTTATACAACTTTTTCTACAGGAACAATTTATTCACCAGAGACTTAGATTGGTACAAAGTCCCTTACTTGTCCCACAAAGCCTTAGCCATAGCTTCCCCTGATACATTCAAAAATACTGAATCTGAGACACACAATCGTATTGTGCTCTTTGCCTTCCAATCTAACTTCTTCCATTCTTCATCAGACACTCCCATTTGTTTAGTACCCAGATCTATTGCGATCCACTGATCTTTATCCACCAACAGATCCTCCATTTTGAGTTTCCACAACTCAAAACTCTGAGCATTAAATTTCTTGATCTCTATCTTTTCATTGCTCGCCATCTTCTTTCACCACCAGGATTGATCTCGTAGATCTCCCACTAAACAGGGTCTACCACAGGCCCGAGCGAAACCCCTCAGCAACAAAGGCGTCCCCTTGAAGCCAAAACTTCTCTGATACCAAATGTAGGTTTTAAACCCGTACAGAAATTACCTGCATACGAATTCTAAAACATATAAAATAAACAATGCGAGAGCATAACACTTAAAACACATATACACAAACATTTTCCCCTAGATCCCAAAATCAGGACTACTAGCTTGATTTTCATTATGTTCCTTTCAATGTTATAATATATATTTATACATGTTGAAGCATCCAATACCATGGACCGAAAACCATCGCGTCCAAAACCATGGACCGAAAACCATCACGTCCAAAACCATGTGCAAAACATTATGCACAAAACCATAGGTAGGTCCGCGCAACCTAATATAGGTCTGGACCCCATAGAGTGGGGTTACCTGCACCCCTCAAAACCCCCTGTGACTCCCCTCGCTACGCAATCGGTGCAACGAAGGGGGGGCTTTTCCCCCCTTCTAACCCCTCGGTTAACTACGTGGGCTAGTCATGGAAAGAATATAACACAACCCAAAAAAAAAAACCTTCACTTCTATTTTTGGATCATATATCTAGGAAGAGATGGAGTTCCTAGACATCTCCTTGCTTGGTGCCACATACTGATATGTTGTCAATATTGATTAGAAATTTAAACATAAGAAGTAAGACTTTGGATCTGCAAATCTAAAGTAGGGAAAAGGCACCTCCAAAGCACAAAACAAAGGACATAGCCAAGGTGGGGTGACCCATGACAACTCATTTTAGCCACAAGAAAAGAATATCACCATGAAGTTGAAGAAGGACACATGAAAGTAGTGTGAAGTCCAAAAGAACCCCACTCACAACATAGATGAGTGTCATGCCAAGCAATCACTAGTGGTCAAGCTGAAAACTTTATATTCATATGCATGTTCCAACTTTGAGTCGAAACCTGACAAGGGGATTGACAAAAGGAAGCAGATTATTGATGCAGAGCCCAGTTCCACTGTTGCCACATCCAAGGTAAAAAATATTGAGCCTGATGATACTGATGTCTCTTCCACTCATGGATGTGGTTGAAGGGTTCTTCGCTACAATTCATTAGCGACATTGGGAGCCAAAAGAACCTCATCTCAATTGAGGTCATGAAACAGTTGGGCCCGCAAATGACACCATACTCGCAATTGTACACCATTAGATGGCTCCACCAAGGGTGAGATCTTCGTGTCAACTAGTAGTGCCACCTGCCCCACAACATAAGGTCCTTCACAAATGAGGTACTATGTGATGTTTCTCCCCATGAAGTTTGTGATGTATTATTAGGAAAAACATACTTATGGAAGTGTGATGATGTGTATGAGTTCAAATCTCACACTTTTAATATTACTTTGGGCAATAAGGTATACGTGATACTAGAGGTAGCCCAACCTACCACCATTTCTTTGATCTCTACTAAGAAATGCAATAAGATCATCTCTGGGATTGGGAAAATTGTTTCTTTTTTATTCACTCTCAAATTAAAGGGAAGATCGTGGCCACATCCATGGCCCTTGGTAAGGGTTCCTCCACGCAGCAGAAGCATGTGGATAAGGTCGTGGAAGAATATAGAGACATCTTGTCCTCACCCATAGGAGTACCTTTGCATTGTCAGGTCAAGCATTCAATCGATCTAACCTCCATAGCACCCCTACCCAATGGGATGATATACCACTTCTCGCTTATGGAAAAAGAATAAATCAAGCTACATATCCAGGATTTTCTACACAAGGGGAAAATCTAACCAATTTCCTCACCTTGTGGGAGACCAATTGTACTCGTACAAAAGAAGTATGGGACCTGGAGACTCTGCATTAATTATCAGGCACTAAATAAAAACACTATTAGGAACATGTATCCAATCCCATGAATTGATGACTTGATTAACCAGCTCAAGGGGGCCAAGTACTTCAAAAATATTGACTTGAAGTCCAATTATCACCAGGCTCTAATAGAACCCACAAATGTGTGGAAGGTTGCCTTCAAATCCAAGGAGGGAATTTTTGAATGGTTGGTTATTCCCTTCAGGTTGAGAAATGCTCCTAAAACATTTATGAGGTGATGTATGACATCTTGTGGCCCTTCACCAACTTGTTCATGGTTGCATATGTGGACTACATCCTCATCTTCAACAAGAGTTAGGAAGAATGCTCGCAACATATTCACTAGGTCCTTCAAACCATATGTCAACACAAGTTATGTGACAACTTGGAGAAATTACCCTTTGGCATGAACCATATCCAATATCTGGGTTACATCATTGATGAGCAAGGCATGCATGTGGATCTGGCTAAGATCCAATTCATTCGGGATTGGACAACTTAGACAACTCTAATAGAGCTTCACAGCTTTCTGGGCCTTACCAATTTCTATAGAAGGTTTGTGTTGGGATTCTCTCATATCACTTGGCCTTTCAGTCGAGTTACCAAGGAAAAATAAAAAGTAAAGTTTTTATGGTTTAAGTACCTATAGAAGGAGTTCATTGAGATGAAGCACTGCCTTTTCTTTGCACCAGTGCTCATTTTTCCAGACCTACAACAACCATTTGAAATTGAGATAGATGCCTTTGACCATGCCATTGGTGCAGTCCTCACTCAGTCAGGGCATCCACTAGCCTATCACAATGAGACACTCTGATACAATTCAGAAATACCCCATTTATAATAAAGAGATGCATTCCATCATGCAAATTTTTTGGTAGTGGAAACATTACATTATGGAGAAGTAGATGATCATCCACACATATCACTGACCTCTCCATTTTATACAAACAAAATGGAAGTTGCAAAACGAACACCATTAGAAATGGTCCACATATTTGCAACAATTTCATCTGAAAACTAAGCATAAGAAGGGAAACAACAATAATGTTTCATATTACCTCAGTATACCACTAGTTGTGGCACTAACCACAATGCTCGAATCTTGTGGGCATGAAATTTTGGATGGCTGCATCTTTACAAAAATGATATAGAATTTTCCACCACATACCAGATGTTGATGGACGGCAAGCAAGTTTTGGATTTTCACCTCAAGGGCATAGTGTTATGCCACTTGGGACACCTTTTTTTCCTTCAAGCAAGCATTCTAAGATGATTTTGGAGGCACACTACAGTAAGGTTGCAGGACATTTTGGTGTAGAGAGGATAGTGGAAATGTTGTAGAAGTATTGTTATTGGCCAAATTTCTGACAAGATGTCGAAAAATATATAAAATCCTATATTTCATGTGTCATCGCCAAGCCAACCATTAAGAAATAAGGCTTATATAGTCCTCTTCCTACTACTAGCCGGCCCTCGGAATCCATATCCATGGACTATATGTTTGGACTTCCTTCTACCAAACATGCAAACAACTGTGCATTTGTGGGTGTTGATATATTTTCTAAGATGGTCATATTGGATGCATGTAAAAAGAATATCGCAACAAAATCCATTACAAAACTCTTTTTTCAACAAGTATGAGTACATTTTGGGGTCCCACAGACCATTATATCAGATTAGGATAGCAATCTCCTAAGCGTATTTTGGTTAAGCCTCTAGTCATTTCTAGACACCAAGCTCAAAAAGTCCACTACATTCCACCCCCAGACTTATGGCTAGATAAAGGTCATCAACATGATGATTGTGCACATATTACACATGTACAACTTGTTAGAAAGTAATTAATGAAGTAATGAAATACACAAAATATTGTGGAAACACAAATACAAAAACACATAAAACAAGAGACAAAAATATATGTGGTTCACCCAATTTGGGCTTCGTCTACGAAGAAACAACCAATCGTTCCTTTTATATTATCCAACAAAATGAAGAGATACAAGCTACTACAGATTTTTTTTTAATTTCCTCCTCATTCTCACATATCCTGCTCTCTCTCTCTCGCGCTCAGAATAATAATACACAACCACAATAAAATTCCCTCCTATAAAGCGAAGGTTGTCTTCTTGGGAAAAAAACCCTAAATTAACATAACTTCTATTGTCTGATCATCCCCCTAATGAAAGACCCATATTAATTATGAAATTATAATATTTTACAAGGAAAATTTTCATATATTTTTAGCTTCGGGGGCACTGCCCTCGAACCACCACCATGGGAGGGCGACAACGATTACACAGGCAACATTTCCACTCGATTAGGAATGGTTAGAAAATTATATATTATAGAGCAATGGAACACATAAAATATTGCAGAAATATAAACACAGAAAATGCACAAAACAAGAGAGACACAGATATACGTGGTTTACCCAGTTTGGGCTAAATCCACAGAAAAACAACCAGTCCTTCCTTTTATATTATCCAACAAACTAAAGAGATACAACCTATAGTAGATGCGGTGTAACACCCTCTTCACTGTCAGTCTCCTCTCTTTTCCTCACTCAGAATATAGAGATGCATAGATGCAATACAATTCCCTCATATATAGTGAGGGGTTGCCTTCTAGGGTAGAAAACCATAAAATAAACATAACTTCTACCATTAGATCATCTGCCTAATGAATGACCCAGATGGACTAGAAATTACTAGACTTTTACAAGGAAATTTTACATCTATTTTTAGCTTCGAGGGCGTTTCCCCTGAATCCCCGCCGGGGGACTGCTGGCCCCTGGACCCCCTAGTCGGGGGGATCGGCTCCCCTAACCCCCAGAGGGGGGACAAGTGCCCCCCACACCCCCTGCGTGGAGGGGTGTGCAATCTTCTTGCTGTATACTTCCCGCTGAGACCTTTGAATATAGAAGATAATTAGGCTCCACACCCAACAATCTCCCACTTGGAGACTGATTATAGCATCTCCACCGCTGCTTCATTTTCTAGACAATAACTCCCCTTTGGACCTGGCTATTTCTCGTCTTCTTCATCATACTTGAAGACCAATTGAAACTGAGAAGATTATCAGTTTCTCCCTGGTTACAACTTTTGTTAACATATCTGCAAGATTTTGGCTAGTGTGTATCTTTTCTAGCTTCAACTATCCATCTTCCAATGCTAACCATATGAAATGGTACTTGAGTTGTATATGCTTAGTCTTGGAATGAAATGCAGAGTTCTTTGCAAGATGTATGGCACTCTGGTTGTCACCGTATAACCTGCCCAACTCTTACTTCTTACCCAATTCATCCAGAAACCTTTGTAACCAAAACGTTTCTTTACTAGCCTCTGTAGTAGCAACATACTCTGCTTCTGTTGTTGAAAGTGCAACAACACTTTGGATTTTTGAAACCCAACTGACAGCTGTTACACCTACAGTAAATACATATCCTGTAGTGCTCCTCCTGTTATCTCTATCACCTGCCATATCTGCATCAACATATCCCTGTAGAGCAATGTTTGAACCACCAAAGCATAATGCTTGATTTGTGGTACCTCTCAAATACCTGAGAATCCACTTCACCACCATCCAATGTTCTTTTCTTGGATTGTTCATGTACCTGCTTACAAATCCCATTGCATCTGCAATATCAGGCCTTTTGTAGACCATTGCATACATTAAGCTTCCAACTGTTGATGCATATGGAACTTTAGACATATTAGTCATGTCCTCTTGAGTCTTGGGACGCGCCTCCTTACTTAATTTGAAATGGCTAGCCAAAGGTATACTAACTGGTTTTTCATTCTGCATATTAAACCTTTTCAACACCTTTTCTATGTACTCACTTTGAGACAATGTTAATTTGTGATTCTTCTTGTCTCTAGTTATTTTCATACCAAGGATTTGTTTTGCAGCACCCAAATCCTTCATTGCAAATGTGTTTGCCAATTTCCTTTTGAGCACATTTATTTCCTACATGTTAGAACCTGCAACAAGCATGTCATCTACATACAATAACAATATAATATAGCTGCCATAATTTTGCCTTTTGATATAAACACAATGATCAGAGTGGCACCTAGTATAACCTTGTTTAGCCATAAACCTGTCAAATTTTAGATACCACTGCCTTGGAGCCTGTTTTAAGCCATACAAGCTCTTCTTCAACCTGCACACAAGTTTCTTCTTTCCTATTACCTCATATCCTTATGGCTGCTGCATATATATATCTTCCTCCAAATCCCCATGGAGAAAGGTTGTCTTTACATCTAACTGCTCAAGATGAAAATCTTCAGCTGCTACTAGACTTAGAATAGTTCTGATTGAAGTCATTTTCACAACAGGAGAAAATATTTCATCAAAATCAATACCTTTCTTCTATGCAAACCCCTTCACCACAAGTCTAGCTTTGTACCTTTGTTTTCCTCCATCTTCTTCCTTCAACTTGTAAACCCATTTATTCTGCAATGTTTTTTTACCTGCAGGCAACCTAATTAAGTCCCACGTCTGGTTATGTGCTAAGGAGTCCATCTCTTCTTTCATGGCTTGCTCCCACTTCTTCCTGGTTTCTACCTGCACTGCTTCTTCATAATATTTTGGTTCACCAGAATCAGTCAACAATACATAATATAATGAAGGAGAGTATTCTTCAGGGGGTCTAGTCATCTTGGTAGATCTTCTAATACCACTTTCAGGTTTTTGAAGTGCTTGTTGTTTTTGTGGTTGTTTTTATGGCTGTTAATCATTATGATTTTCAGGCACCATCACTTTTTCTGTGATCTCGTCAAGCACTGTGTATTCTCTGTTTTCTTTTGCCTATTTCTTTTCCTGCAGTTGATCCTTATACAAAACCTTTTCATTGAATATGACATCTCTACTTCTAATGATTTTGTGTTTTTCATAATCATAAAAGCGTTAACCAAAATCATTAACACCATATCCAATAAGGTACATTTCTTTGATTTTGCCTCAAGCTTTGTTCTATTTTCTTTATTAATGTGGACAAAGGCTTCACAACCAAAAGTTTTTAAAAAAGAGTAGTTTACCTTTTTACCTGTCCATGCCTCCTCTGGAATACCACCATCCAAGGAACTTGAAGGCCCTATGTTTATTAGATAAAAAATAGTATCTACAATATCTGACCAAAATTGTAAAGGCAATCCTGCATGCAATCTCATCCACCTTGCATGCTCCATGATTGTCATGTTCATCCTTTCTGACACACCATTTTCTTATGGTGTTCCTGGAACTGTCTTCTCTCTACAAATTCCATTCTCAGAACAATATCTATCAAACTCTTTATTGCAATATTCACCTCCATTGTCTGATCTGAGACACTTCAACCTTTTTCCTATCTCATTTTCAACCAAAGATTTCCATTTCTTGAAAATATCAAATACATCAATTTATTTCGAATACAATAAATCCAGGTTTTTCTGGTTGCATCATCAATAAAAGTAACATAATAATGAGAGCCACCAAGAGATGATACCTGAGCAGGTCCCCATACATTTGTATGCACAAGCTCTAATTTTTCACTCTTCTTTTCTTTCCCAACTCTAAGGAATTTGACTCTCTTTTGTTTTCCATAAACACAATTCTCACAAAATTTTAAATCAACATGCTTCAAACCTGGCAACAAATTTCTTGAGTGAAGAATATGCATCCCCTTCTCACTCATGTGCCCGAGCCTATGATGCCACAATGTCGTATCTTCTCTTGTAGAGGTTAAATCATTAACATAATTAGAAATACCATTGCATAAATACAATGTACCAACCTTTCCTCCTTTCGCTATTACCAAGGATCCTTTAGTGACCCTCCAGGTTTTATCTGTGAAAGTAGTTATGCAACCTTCTCCTCCCAACTGCCCTGTTGAAATCATATTTTTCTTCAGATCTGGAACATGCCTTACCTCCTTCAATAGCCACTGATTTCCATTTTGCTGTTTTATGAAAATTGTACCCATTCCGACGATTTTACAGGGTTTATCATCACCCAATCAAACCTGTCCAAAATATCCTTGAACATAATCATGAAAATGTTTCCTATCAGGTGTGGCATGGAATGAGGCCTTTGAATATACCACCCAGACATCAATAATAATTTTAATGAAAGAATCAAAGCATCTTGTAACACATCACCTGTTACATTCGCTTCATGATTGTTTTCTTGTTGCGCGTCTCCTTCTTTTCTCTTCCGAGACTTGCAGTCTTTCTTCAGGTGTCCTTTCTTCCCACATTTCCAGCACACTATCCCTGATCTGGACTTGGATTTTCCTTTTCTTGACTTATTGCGATATTCTGGGCTCTTTACTCTTTCCATTTTTCTTCCCTAGTCTCTACAGTCAAAGCATTACCTGATGTCTCACCGGAGCTTTTCTGTCGCATTTCCTCGCTAAGGATTGCACCGACAACATCATCAAAATTTAAAGTACTAGCCAGAGACAGAGTTACTAATGGCCATAACTAAACCATTCCAACTTTCTGGAAATGAGCACAAAAATAACAGAGCCCTAACTTGATCATCAAAATTTACCCCTATAGAACTTAACTAACTTGTAACTGTATTAAAATTATTTAAATGGTCCGCAACAGATCCGCCTTCTCACATCTTCATATTAAATAAATGCTTCATAAGAAATACCTTATTTGAGGCCGAGGGTTTTTTATATAGTTTGGCCAGTTCCGACATTAAACCCTCTGTTGTTGTTTCTTTGAAATATTAAACGCTACGGGCGCCGCTAGGCATAGCCGTATTGTTCCAAGTGCCTTTTTGTCAAGAATATCCCATTCTGTGTCTGTCATACTTGTCGGATTCTTTTTCTTTCCGCTCAATGGTAGGTACAGATCTCTCTGATACATATAATCTTCCATCTGCATCTTCGACAGCTGGTAGTTTTGGCCGTTGAATTTTTCGACCCTAAACCTACCATCTTCCACCATTGCTCCCACTCGAACCAGGAACCCTTCTCTCCCGTGAGTTTATCAGCCAAATAGACCTTCAACTCTGATACCAGTTGTTAAAAAATTATATATTACAAAGCAATGGAACACATAAAATATTGCAGAAATATAAACAAAGAAAATGCACAAAACAAGAGAGACACATATATATGTGGTTCACCCAGTTTGGGCTACGTCCATGGAGAAACAACCAGTCCATCCTTTTATATTATCCAACAAACTGAAGAGATAAAACCTACAGCAGATCCGCTGTAACACCCTCTTCGCTCTCAATCTCCTCTCTCTTCCTCACTCAGAATACAGAGATGCATAGACGCAATACAATTCCCTCATATATAGTGAGGGGTTGCCTTTTAGGGCAAAAAACCCTAAACTAAACATAACTTCTACCCTCATACCATCCACCTAATGAACGGCCCAGATTAACTAGAAATTACTATACTTTTACAAGGAAAATTTACATCTATTTTTAGCTTCGGGGGCACTGCCCTTGAACCCCCGCCGGGGGACTGCTAACCCCCGGAACCCCCAGCCGGGGGGGATCGACCCCCCCAAACCCCTGCGGGGGGAAGAGTCCCCCCCGCACCCCCCTGTGTGGAGGAGTGTGCAATATTCTTGGGATATAGATCTGGCTGAGACCTTTGAATACATAAGATAATCAGGCTCCACACCCAATAGGAACATGGATCCAACACGATTGAAACAAAAAACCTCTGAACAATCATGAAGGTAATCATGCTCCACACCTAACACAGCTCTAAGAATCCACAAATATGGGATGAGAGTCTTACCTATGTGCAACACAACTATAGAAATATCTCCATAGCTCGATTAGCCACAACCCCTTCCAGGTGGGCCTATGATTTCAATCATTATGTCCCCTTGATATTGCACTACCTTTTGCAACTAAACAAGTAGAATCTTCCCATGTTTAGTCAGAAGTTGGTAAAGCCACCAGGTTTATTGAGCGCATTTAACACATCTTCCAGTAGGTTCGTGACATCTTAGATAAAGCCAATGCTAAGTACAAGAAACAACATGATCAAAATTGAGTGCCACATAAGTTCCAGGTGGGCAACAAAGTTTGGTTACATATGCAAAAAGAACACCTTGCTGGAGCCCATTGGAAGCTTCGACCAATCTGATATGGGACTTACACCATCACTAAGGCTGTGGGAGACAACGGTTTTGAGCTAGGTATCCCCCATTCCTTAGCTTACACCTCGTATTCAATGTGGACCCCCCTTCGGCCATAATTTCCACCATTTCTAAACACATCAGACATTGCTGAGTACGACTGAAACCAATAGAGCTCAACCCAAACTACGTTGAACATGCCACAATTATTCGGATCATTGACACATAGATCAAGAACACTCATAAACAAAGGATCCATGTGTATTGAGTTGTCCAAGATGGCCAACTCCTGCACCAAGGCAAGCGACTCATGAGGGACCAAGTTCAGTAGATTTTTTCTAATCTCATGGAGGCACTCAACACAATGGGGATGATTTCTTCCTAAGGGAGGAGGACTAATCTAGGTGGATATTGGTGGCCATCCACTTATTCAAATTGGACCTCCAACAATGTTTCTTTCAATTTCCTTAATTGTAGAGCAATTTATTATTTTTGGTTGTGTTTCGAGTCCTAAACTTTCAGAGTCGTTTGGAGGTCCTAAAAGATTTTTTTCTGGGAAAATGGAGAGACCAAAAATGTGCCAAAATCTATTTTGCATGTTCTTGTTTTTCCCCCTTGTGGATACCTTCAAAAAAAGGTATTATGATAGCCAAGCGAAGATTGTGTGCGAAAGTTACGACCTCGGGGAGTTAGTGGTCCAACTTACCCCAACGGGGCTTGAAACATTGGTGCTTCATCTCCTAGGGTTAGGGTTTCATACTTGTTGTTTATGATAAAAAGGACTTTGAACCTCATTGTAACATAGTTGATAAGGCATGTAGCCATCACATCTCTTCTTAGTGATAACTGGCATCCTGCGAGCAAGTTTATTTTCAATCTACAGTTTAAATAATTTTCGATATTTTATTATTAATGAATTGAAGTTGTTTTTTTTGTAGCTTTGTGTTTTTATTTAATTCTATATTTCATTTCATTCCTACATAAATCTGGATCAAAATCCCTACCATCCACCTAATAATTATGGATAATTAAATAAAATTTTTGGAAGACATATTCCAAAATAGACACGCCTATCAAAGGTAATAAATATAAATATTTTGCTAATATTTAGTAAATTCCTATATTAAATTTCCTTAGAGCATCTCCCTGGACAACCTTTAATTTGGTTGGAATTTCAATTTTTTTTTTTAATGGTGGGCCTAACAACTTAGAAAAGTTCCCATATTCAAATTTCATGTGTCTATGGGAGATAATTAATTGTCATCTAGAATTTCGTTTGTAATTGTCTAATGTTTACACTCCATCAATTTTTGAAATTTGGTTCCAAAAGGCCGGGAGAAGGAGGGTACAGAGATTTGAACCATGGGAAAGTTGAACATGGTGAGCACACCATTGTTATATGAAAATCTAAGAAAAACTTTTTGATTTTCCATGACATCTCTGAATATATTCTTGACACATTGGATGGAATGAAGCTCTTCAACGCCAATAAGAAGCTAAAAAAATGGTATACTGCATCTCAAACAAGGACAAGGAGATCATTACACTATTGAATAACAACCTATTAAATACCCACTCCCTAAGGGTAAGGGAAAATCCTATACATAAAACATATATAATCTATCAATTTAGTTTTAAGCTCTCATCACCTAATAGTAAAATTATCAATCAAAAATAATGTTTATAATTACTTTGCAAGCAAGTAGAAGTCGAAGATGAGGCGTTGATGATGTTGTAATACCATGTGTATAAGCAAGGAATAAACATAAAATAAAACATGAAGATTTGAATGGTTAAATACTTTTGTCGAGTCTTCCATAAACAAGTAGGGATTAGGTAGTTATGTTATATGATGTTTTAAAAACATTAAAAGATGAGTATTTATACTACATATAGAGTGTAGAGACAACTTTGACATAAATGGTAGCTAAGCTACAAAAAATGGTGGCACAATTTTCATTGTAACTTTTCACTCTGTTGCTTACCATAGATCTTATAGGGTCTCCCTGGATGTAAATAACTATATATTGTATTGTAGGTGTTCAATTTAGTTCAAGAAAGGATTGAAGATTGCATGCTTTAATGCTAGAATTGGGCTTACTAGCTCATTCTATGTTTTCCCTATGTTGAACTTGTCTTCTTCCATATTAACATAAGCATTTTTTTTTTATCTAACTGAAATAATTCTTACTAGAAGATATCAACTTCTTAGAATTTGGACTTCTTTAATAAATAGTGACGATTCGCCTCTTATCTGGTAAGCTTTGCAAACTTACTTCCTTAGATTTAAGGAAAGAGCCTGTATATGGTTTTGACATTGTTCTACAAGGCAGAGAAAAGAAAAGAAACTCATCTACATGAGCTATGACCTTGGAAGAAGGCAAGTGCAAAGATTCTAGGTTATGAAGCTTTACCTTATTTTTACAATACATACATATTTATCATCATGATTCAAAATCCTCATTATCATTTTTCTCACTTAATTCTTCGGATACATTCTAGAAATTGTAATTTCCTTTCAAAGTAGTGAGACCTAACATACTAGAGTAGATAAGAAGTAGTTATGGGATGAGTTACAAAAGTTTTAAAGTGCAAGTTGATAAGATTGGAACCACCTCACTACCCATTTATTAACAATAGAAATCGATTGATATGGATTTAGGAAGGGAGAAAAATGAAAATAAATATTTATAGTAATAAAATCGAGATAAATTAAAACTTGATTTCTATTAATAAATTAAATGTGTTGAACCTCTTAACATGTAGAATAAAACAAACTTGCTTGAATAGTGTTAGCTTATCTTTGAGAAGAGATGTGATTGTCATTGCACAAATTTGTCACGGCACATTACAATAAGGTCAAAAGGCCCTTTTAACCATAAAGTAACAATGAGGAAACCATAAACATCCAAAAACCTAACCCTAGGAGATGAAATTCCGAAACCTTTGTGGCCTTGATGGAGCTAGTTGGTATGTAAAATTCCTAGGGTCATAAATTTTGCATACGATCTCCATTTGGTGTATTTGGTAGCCTGTTGGAAAGGTCTAGCCAATAAGTACACATTTTGACCAAGGCTATGAAATGCCTAAAACTATTGATTGGGCCACTGCCACGTCAAAAAATGTCATTTAGGGCCTCAAAATGGCCTCGGAAGTTCAGGACCCAAAAAAATGTAGAAAAACAAATAAGATGGAGAAATGTGCTTTGAGCGAGTAGCATATGTGGGTGGTCACCCATATTCACCCGGATCGTTGGTTATATACTAATAAGGTTGTTGAATCCAACAAAATATATAGTGGAGTTGATACTTGGCTTAAACCATTGCTAGTCCTTTTTACAACGCGAGAAGATCAAGTTCTAAGCTCAAAGATAAAATCTCCAGTGGCTTCACATAGGAAGGAAGTGATTCATTTGAATTATGTGTATTGAGATTTAGATGTTATTTATACTGCATTTTTCCTCCATTTTAGGATAATTATCCTTGTGATATCTAACAAATAAAGTACTTTTGTGGTCTCCAGGTATGTTTATGATACCTAACACTTCCAAAAGTACATGCAAGATGATCAACCATAGGTACATTTATGAGTTTCATGTTGTTTCAAAAATTTGTTTCTCCTATAAAGATGTGTATTTTCACATAAGTTACACGTAGGATGAAATATTGAAATGCCATAGGAGAATATATTTAGTTTGTTACAAAACCTATCTCCACAATCTTTACTAGAGTTAGATATTTGTCTTAATTAGACTGAAACAAAGGATCTCCTACACAATCAAAATTCTTAGATGAAAGAGGATCCCTTGGCACAGGAAAACATGCATCTCCTTGATGCATATCCCCACTCTCTAGTAGTTCCTACCATAATTTTTTTCCCATTGTCTTTCCATTTCCATAAATCCAATATCCAGTTTCTTACCCTCGCTCTTGTCAAAATCCATGCCACCATGTTCCAACACTTTTCCAAACAAATTTAACATGTCTCCTTTGTAAAAAAATGGTTGTAGTTGGTGGGAATGTACATTAGATTAACATCATAGGTTAGAACACATAATCAATTGACTGAATTAAACTTGTTTTTCTTGATAAGGTATAGAAACCCCTTGTATCTTTCTTAAGATTCTTTTAAGGAACCATTTATCAGACATGCATGGTCAAGAAACCTATAGAGACCACATCAAATAGTTCAAATATAAGAAGATGATGCTGTAAATGAATCTTTAATGTCGAGTACAACACACACACATAAAATAATATACATACCAACAAGCTATATTTTCAAAACACATTCCATGTTTCTTCAAGTGAACTACAACCACGTTCATTAATCTCTTTTTCCCAACAGGCTGCAGTATTGAATTTGACATTTCCAATGGTCCATGTGCACAAATTTATATGGCTTCCTCAAATATCTTCCATTTATGGGAGCAATCTCACCTAAAAACAATTGCTGAAGAAAATTCCACCATGGAGAGGTTGAATGAGATAATGTGAATAATATTTAATTATTCAATATCAACTAGGAATTATCTTTGGTTTTTTAAAAGTTGTTTATTTATAATTATCTTAATTTTATCATCAACCAAAGGTATCAACTGAAGAAGACACATGAACAAGAATATTCGAACAATAAAGTTTTGAGCATTAGATTCCTTGATGGTGAGACATATACTCCCAATCATGTGTGTCATGTGGTGCTCCAATTTTGGATAATTTTTTTCCCAACAATATAGTGTGGTAGCTATCCTTGATGAGTCATAGTGGATAATTTTTTTCCCAACAAGATAGTGTGCTAGCTATCCTTGATGAGTCATAGTGAAATATGGTAGTTCTCAATAAGAAAATGCCACATATCTTAATGAAATGAGACCCATGCTCTTCACGAGGTCGAGGAAGATGTGGGAGACAATGGACGCAAGGCTTAGGTCATATTAAATGTTGGGTGAGAAGAAGATATCCATGATTAGTTGTATCCCTTAATCCGAAATAATCGACACACAAAAGATTCAAGGACTTAAGAATTTTAACTAGAGGTCTTAGGGCACTTGCCTCAAGAAAAAATAATCTTGAATCATGGCATGATTATTGCAACTACATCCATAAATAAATGTAGAAAATTAGTGAGGCAATTATCCACATGGAATTGTGTTGTGAAAAGGTCGCAATAAGGCCTTCAAGTTATTGTCCAATCAGAGGTTTGAAATATAATTTTTTAAATAATATTGAAAACAATATTTCGTTTTCAAAGTTAAACATTATAATTTACATTGGTCAATTCTAAACCAATAATTGTTAAAAGGAAAATCAATTTCTATAGTCCTCCTTTGACATGGAATAATAAATAGTGTAGTCATATCACTATAGATCCAACTCAACTCTGGATCTACAAAATGTTGAGAGGAATCAAATCTCTCAAGATGAAAAAAATTATTTGAGTGGAAAACTTAGGGAATGGTTTACACCTTCATAGATCTAGAGTTGAGATGGATCTATGTTGGTTCTTAATAATATTATTTATATTTATATTAACTCCACATCTATAGAAATATTCTTATATTTAATTTTATTAAAACCCTGATAATAGACATAGTATTGTTTGTAAGGTTTATTTGTATTACTTGAACAATTCAGAGTACATCCATATTATCATTTTGTCATTGTTGGCTTTCCACTTGGAAAATCGACCAGTAGAACAACCATAATTGTTTTGACAACAAAAACTAGTATTGTCTGACCAAAACATAATTATTATAGAAAATTTGGTTGAGTTACATGAAGTTTGATCTCTACCATATCATTTGATAGCATAAAAGTGACAACAAGAAACATAACTAGTACTAATATATACAAATGGGAAATTAAACAAGTGAGTAATGCAAGGGTTAATTTGTAGGGTAATCCACCTAAATGGTTTCTGAAGGTCTAGATTCTACTTTAACTTTAGTAAACTTGATATTATCTTGATGCTCAACTAGGATATTGAGATTCTAGTCAAATATTTTGATTTGTCACTAGATTTCCCCCAAATGGACTTGCATCTTTTTCTAAGCTTCCCCTCTTTCTTGCAAGAGATTCCCAAGGGAAGTCTTTATCTACCAGTAAACATCCACCACACATAGTACCTGGTTTGTTGGGTATGGGAGTAGCAAAAGTGTGGAGTCTAGTCTCCCATTTCTCCCAACATCTCTAGATCTCACATATTTTGGCACCTTAAACACACCTAATAATACATATAGTTACACAACATTTTTATTTAACATATTTTATATTTTATATAATTTAATTTTTTAATGTGATATGCATAGCATTGATGATACATACATACATACATACATACATACATACATACATACACACAAACTTGGTAGGATATCTCAGTTCATTCTTTTGCGAAAAAATGCATTCAATATATATAGAATCTTGAATGTAACATAGACAACAAGTGCATGTGAGTTCAAATTGTTCCATTTGCCACAATTTGCTAGTTCATATTGAGTAACCTCACATTCCTTTTTGATGATATGTATCCTCAATATCTATTCATAACATTGGTTAGGTCGAGCTAGGTTTGAACCAACATAGGCATATTTCCAGGGGGTTACACACACACACACACACATTTGGGAGATCTTTTAGCCACACAGAAAAGAAAGAGCTCAAATATGAATGGGATGATAGTAGATTTTTTTCACAGGATTTTATGATCTTATCAAATTTGATCTCCTAAAAGTAGTTCAGGAGTCTTAGCCTTCGGGGAATGTTTTAGGTGCTCTTAACTCAACTTTCATAACACTAATTCCAAGATGTCAAAATGTAGTTTCATTTGATAATTTTTGGCCTGTCTCCTACGATAATGTGATCTTTAAATTGATCTTAAAAATCTTATCCACTAGACTGAACCTCGTTCTTCGTGAAATCATTTCAGAAGAACAATTCAACTTTCTCTATAATAGACAAATCCATGATGTGATCTCTTTGGCCTAGGAGACTCTTCACTTTATCAATGTTAGGAATCTTAGTGCAAATGTTATCAAAATCAACCATTCAAAAGCATATGACAAGGTGAAATTGACATTTTTGCAACTGTTGTTGATTCAACTAGGAATGAATCTAGGGTTTGTGAATTGGATAATGGGATGTATCTAGTAGGAGAGATTCACAATACTTATCAATGGATGCCCTTCTTCCTTTATCAGTGCTTCTAGGTGGGTCCATCGAGGATGCCCTCTTTCTCCTCTCTTGTTTTGTTGGTGGCAGAGGTATTGAGTAAACTTATATATGATGAAATTAAAAAAGGAGAGATCAGAGGGATACACATCACGTTATTTGCAACCATTTCTCATGTTTTGTTCATGGATGATGTATTTTTGTTCATTTCAAGCAACAATTTATATTTCCATACTTTAAATCGCATTCTAGCTCGGTTTGATTTAGTCACTGGTTTGGTCATTAATATACAAAATTCATGCATGATCCTTCACAACCTTTCGGACAAATCCTTCCAATACATACATGATTTATTCCAATTCTAGTTCAAGTCCATAAATGAAGGATTTATGTGCCTTGTGTTTATGATGAAAGAAAATGACTATAAATTTGAAGATTGGATTTGGTTATTTAAGAAGGTGGAGAAATGTATTTCATTCTAGACCATCAAACTTCTTTTCATGGGAGTTTTCCTAATCTTGGTGAAATCCATTCTTGAGAGTATATCAATTTATTGGGACTCCATTACTTTGGTCCCTAAATGGATTCTAACAAAAAATTGAAAAAATAGTTTTAGATTTCTTTGGTCAGGAAAAGTAGAATCCAAAAGTTCCCCTCTTGTTTCTTAGTCATCTCTTACAATGCCAAATTATTTGGGTGGTTGGGGACTATTAAATATATATGTTTTTATTCAGTCCCTCATTGATCGTAGTTTTTGGCATTTATTCAATTATGTTTCTTTATGGAGGTGTACTCAAAAATCAAAATATCTTTGAGAAAAATCTATTTTGGATTAGTTCAATGATCCTCATAAGAAATGTAACAATGATTCCATCGTCTTAAGGGCCTTAGAAAAATATTTTCCCTTTGTGGGGAACTTGTTGAATGGAGGACATGGGATGGTAGAAACATAAAATTCGAGGAAGACCCTTGGTCTATCATAGGTATAGAATTTAGATTGTCACAAAACTATATCCATCTCTTAAGACAAGTTGGGGTGTATGCTATTGCTTATGCAAAATCATAGTTTGATATTGATCTACGAAGTCAAGCCTAGAAGTCGGTTTTACATATTTCCCTCCCTAAAATCAAAGCTTCTGACTGGTCAACTTACCTAAGGTTGTTGGTATCTTCACTTATCTGACTAGTTGATGACCACCCAGATCATCTTGCTTGGTTTAACAACTCTTTCATGGGCGAGTACACTATGAAGCTCGGTTATAAGGCATATGTTGATTCCATCCCCATGAATGATCATATGTGGTGGTGATGTTTCATATGGAAACATAATATCCCTCTAAAGTGAAAATTATCTGTGTGGTTGGATCTAAAAAATAAGCTATTGACATGGGATAATCTCATCAAACAAGGGTGGAATGGTTCGAATTGATGTACCTTACGCCACATGGAATTTGGTTCCATTTCTCATATTTTTTTTTTCATATGCATAAAAGGAATGGAGCATCCTTTGTGTTATTTTCTCCCCTTCCACTACTTTTTGGGACAAACATAATTTACAAGAATGTGTTTATGAGTGGGTATAATATTTATCAGTTCAATGCTATCTATATTTTCCAACTATTTTCATATATAACATAGGGTGGACTCGTACTGAAGTTATTTTTTATCACAAACTAATTCCTCCAAAAGTTACTAGCGAGGTTGTTGAAAAAAATTGTAAAGAATTTTGCTTGGAGCCAAAAAGAAAGAAAACCCATGTTTATATCATGTTGTATTTGGACAAACATATTCCTTTGTGGTTATTCGATGGTTCTAGCCAGGGATATCCTCTAAAATGTGGAGCATGATTGGTTTTATTACTTAACCAAAACCATCATTATCTTCTACAATATGCTCCTGTGAGGGGAGCTATCATAAAGGTGGAATTCACTGCCCCTGGACTCTTCTATACACAACTAGACATCTTGGAGTTAAAAAAAATATGTTTTTGGTGACTTCAAGCTTGTGATTGGCTGAGGAACTCAATGAGTAGAAAAACAAGTTATCCAAAGAGGTTCTTTAGCTCCCTGCATGTTCTTTTGGATAGTACAAGCTTCTGGACAATCAAGAAATAAATGGAATGGAATTCTATTTTTAAACCTGTCATTGGAGATTTTTTTCGCAATATTTTTTCTTTTCTTTTGGAGTGTATTTTTTTTCTTTATGAGAAAGTTGAATATATAGGCGTAGTCTAACATATAAACGTAATTACCTTTGTCAAAGAAATTTACCAAAATCCGGCAATACAATTTCAAGGTTATTTAAAAACATTTTGAATGCACAAATGGATTTAGCACCCTTGAAAACCCCTAGAACACTTAAATTATTAAGATTAAACAATTTAAACCCAAGCTTTTATATTTTTTTGTTGTATTTGATTAAAACTAACCTGGATTCAACACCCTTGAAAACCCCTGGAGCACTCAAATTATTCATATTAAACAATTTAAATTCATGTTTTTAAAAGAAATTGTCGGATTTTGATTAAAACTAACCTGGAAAAGGCCATTTCGTTTATAAGTTAGACTATGCCTATATGTGTGTGTGTGTGTGTGTGTTTGTGTTTTGTTTGTTTGCTTTTTAGCATGTACTTCTTAGTGGGACCAGAACCCAAGTTGGGGGGATAATAGTGACTCCTCCTTACCACCCAAGCTACACTCACTTGACACAATACAATGGCTTATTAATTCTACATGCCCAAAAAATCATAAATAACTTCAGACGCAAAATATTTATATATATTTTTATTTTATAACATTTTTGTTTACATAACTACCTTTGAGATAAATCTTAAGCCTCTATCTTGAATATTATTAAAAATATTTCGTTGAAATTTTATAAAGGTTAAATCCTTACCATCCAACAATTAATCACTGATAATTAAATTAAAATTATGGAGGCCATATCCACTAGTGCAACCATATAAATTTAATGTGCAGTCTAATTAATAGATGAACTAACATTCTCTAACCACCTTTTTGGTCAATTTTATCCAAAATTCAATAGATATTTTTAAGAACCATAAGTTTAAGAATGCATTTATGGATTCAAAAGTGCATTTTAAACAACAACGAAAACACCATCTTGTTCAAAATTGTATTCCCTGATTTCCTTAAAAGAGGCCATTTCATCTATTAGTTAGGCAATGCCTAAATTAAATAGTCCTTAAATGTAGAGAGACTTCAATCTGTTATACAAGTCACATACTCGAGATACGTACTTGAAAAAAACCACAAAAATTAGCTAAATTACAACTTTAATTTTTTTATTTTGTTTTGTCAATTTTCCTGTGATCCTCCAGACTTGACTCGTGGCTTGAGGAGCCATGAACCAGGGGCATCTAATCAGTCAAAGTCACCTGGGGATCACACCTGTCTTGGGCCACACCAACCCTATGTTGACTGGAATTTTTATCATGTCTCCTACCCTAGCACAAGGCACAACCACCCCCTATGAGGTTTGATGATGGGTAGCCTTGCTAACGAGGCCCATCCTCAATCGGTTGTGCTAGTGGAACTTGACTATAACTTTAAATTATTTATTATCAAAGAATTAATACATAGATTAAACATATATACATTTAAAAAAGCATGTGACAATATTCTTAACCATGGAAATTCATCCCCACATGGAGATTCTTAACATATAAATAAACTTTATTATAATACCATGACTTATCAATTTCTACCATCGACCTATTAATTATTGATAATTGCGCTGAGAGGTGCTCTCGAGCTAGTATGGTAGAGATGTTGTAATGTAATGTTGAACATTTTGACTAACTCAAATTACATAAAAATAGAAATAAAAATAAATAAAGAGATTAATGTAATGTAATTTAAACATTTTTACTAAGTAAAAGTACATTAAAATAAAAATAAAAATAAATAAAAAGATTAATGTAATGTAATTTAAACATTTCAACACTGTCAAAATAAAAATAGCACTATAAAAATAAAAATGACCCATGGTATTCATGTGGAATATAACCTATTTAAAGAGGAAAATTAAACCAAACTAGATCCATCCTAACTCTGGATTTACCAAGCACTAAAAGGGATCAAATCTCTTGAGATTCAAGCCAATTTATGGTGAGAAGAGATTTGATCCCTTTCGGCACTTGGTAGATCTGGAGTTAATATGGATCTAGGCTTTGTTATAAACCATGGACCAATACTATGGTTTATAAATCTCTACCATCCACCTATTAATTATTGACAATTAAATTAAAATTGTGAAACCCCAACTAAAAAATAAACAATCCTATGATTAGAGTATTCTATGAATATTGTTTGGAGGTTAAATAGCTAAACAATCATAGGAACCAATCCATAATATTATTGTTTTGTTTAAAATTATTATATTTATGCCATAAAGTGTTTCCATCTGATAACAACTCCCCCAACTGCCATTGTGTACCAATATACACCATTGGATGGAATGTTAGACGATTAATAGTTAATAGTTAAAAAAAAAAAAAAACTAATAGTCAGGGAATAACGGGCAAGTTCAAAAAGTAACCAAAAAATTGTTTCTTGCTTAACTATTTTCTAATGGCTTAATGCAGAGGTATCTAAAGAGTGTTTCTCTTGCACGGATTGGTTTAGTTTTTCATATATCCTTCCAAAATTGAATTCTTGAGGTAAGTTTTCCATTCAGATTTTGGTCACTATATTACTTTTTCTTATTGCTTAATTCTGCTTCTGCTAATATGTCATTCCAAAAAAACCTACTACTTCAGAACTAGCTATAAAAAAATCCATATATATATATTTGAACAATGGACTTTAATAGATGGTGGATTCACCGGGTAATCTACTAATCCAATTGTACTTGATCTCCTACTTAGAGACTGCTCTGATACCAACTGAGATAGCGGAGAATAAAACACATAACACAAAAACACTTGAAACTTTACAACATGGTTTCATTCGTTGTTTAATCATGTATTTATACACATCAAGAGAAAGCTCTGGAGATTGGGGCGGTGGCTTCTTCATGAAGCTTCCACCCATTGTCAATGGTTTCTAGAAACTCCATTTAATATATCCGTTGAATTTTGGATCAAGACGGCCGCTGTAATAATGATGTTCAACAGACACATTAAACTTGCTGATGTCTGAACAATGATCTCACATTTGAGTAGTTGTGATTACTGGTCTAACACCTCCCCTTAATCACAACTACCTAAAATTTAACTTGCCTGTTGGTCTAAGTCTCAGCTAGGCTTACAACAAAACATTTCATTTTTGCCTTCTTATTAAAGGGTCCATGCTTGTTCCTTTTCCTTTGTTGGTGTTGTTTCATTTTCACCTTTCTTGTCATAAGATAGTGATTGAGCTTCTCCTTTCTTGATTGCAGGTTAACATTCTTTGTATTCAACATTGCTTCACGCTCTTGAGACTTATACTTGTCCTTAATGCTTGCAATTTCTTCTTTTATTGCTTCTTTTTGGCTGTCAATATCTGCACACTTAAAAACAACGTTAGATTCATAAAAGTAACCATACTGATTCTTGCCATTGTGCTCTTTGAAAAGAGCTTTGCTTTGGTTGATTCATGTCTTCAACCTGTTCCGTCAAGTCTGTTGCTGCAAACATGTTATCCTACATTTGATTTGTGTATGGAGGTAGGCAAATCTTCTCACCAAACAAAAACGCATCAATAATATGCTTTTCATGCATCATATTTAACCACTCATCATGGGATACATAATTGTCATCAAATTTGACTTCATAAATTTCTGCATCACAAGGTGTTTCCTTAATATCACATACTACTCTATTGTTAGCTAAAGACATACTTTCAGCCTTAATCCCAACTATGATGCTTTCAACACAATCACTTTTAACAACAACACCTTCATCAACTTCAGCTTTCTCACTACCCTCCATATTGTATTTCATTTCAATAACATTCCAAAATATTTTTGCATTATGCATTTCACCAAATTCGTACAAAATATTAGACAAAATATTTTCATCTAAAGCTGATATGATGAGAAACAATGCTACTGCATTTCTACACTTATCATTCAAATTCATAGAAGTTTCTTGGACAAATTTCCATAAATCTACTGAACCAAGCAATCCTTCCATTTTAATTGCCCAAAGCTTAAAATTTTTACCTGAGAAAATTGGCAGAACTGGCATTAATCGTTTCAGTATTGCATCAGTGTCTTCAAATTCTTCTATCTGATTCAGATCTTCTTCTGCAACTATTGCCATTTGAGAAAATTCAACTGCCACGCTATGCCAAGCCACAAGCTTTTACTCCACATTTAGCACTAACTAGGTCCACACAATAGGCCACAACAACAACACTCCAAGGACCACATGCAATGCTTATCTTCTGACAGTATTGAAGGAACAACTCAGCAGGCTCTTATAACAGTCATGACCGTGACTTTGGCTCAACGCTCAATCAGAAAGATGCCAACGCTTTCCAATAGCTCCACACGTGCACAACACCTCTTAACTCCACCTGCATCGACCCCCGAATCCACACGCATTTAAACAAATTTTAGCTTCTCAACACACCAAACTCGGCGTGGCCTTCACGCCATCGAGCCCTCACAGCCCAACATGATTTCCTAGTCAAGCACTCGACAGCCACTTACTGTAACCCAAGTATACAGTCAACACACACTTTCTATGAGCCCTCAAAACCATTTAAGACAATACCACACACATCCACAGCTCCAACAGGCCACTCCAGACACAGACACCGACTGCTAACTGATCACGACTGGAATGATTTCACACCACACCACTCAAGCTTTAACGTAGACATCAAAGCCATATCCTTCACATTCGAGTTCTCGCCAGTTAATTGTTACTCCACACAACTTCACACAAGCATCAGACTCGCGGATACTAGCAATATGGGCCTCTTCCACATGAAGGCCCAAAGGGGCTGTCAGCTCAATTTTCACACAGCAGCAACTTTCTCTACTTTCAGCCTCACAACTGGATCCTCCTTTGGCTGCTCCTTTACGCCTCTTCCAATGGATCCACTAGACTACAATTAAACATAGATTAATGGCTGCTCAGATTCGCTCTAGACAACGACAGTCTCCACAGGTAATGGCAACTCCACAACTCTGCAATCTTCCACTCTCTCAACAAGACTGCGAATCTCAACGAAAATTATCTCTTATGCTCCCACGCTCTCACACATAAACTGATAACTCGCTGCAAAAAAACATGCTCCCAACTATATGATCATACAGCTCCACCACACGCACAGCTCCCAACTCGATTTCTTGACCCGCTCTGTGACCTCACAGCTCACCTTCAACACTTAGACAGGCAGCGAGTAGAGACTGCTCTACTTCAATGGCTCAAACGGCCTTCAAACAACAACACACTCTTGAGCACTCAGCTCAGTCGCCCTCGCTCACGGCTCACACCCTTGGCTCCGCAAAAAAAAATGACAGAGAGAGAGCAGGGATGCAAACACACAAACACAGAACAGAACTTGAACTTCACAACATGGTTTCATTCGTTGTTTAATCATGTATTTATACACATCAAGAGAAAGCTTTGGAGATTGGGGCGGTGGCTTCTTCATGAAGCTTCCCCCATTGTCAATGGTTTCTAGAAACTCTATTTAATATATCTGTTGAATTTTGGATCAAGACAACCGTTGTAATAATGATGTTCAACAGACACATTAAACTTGCTGATGTCTGAACAGTGATCTCACATTTGAGTAGTTGTGATTACTGGTCTAACACTCCTAAGACTTAAAATGAGTTTTAAATGTTATGCTTAACGATCTTGGTTTTATGTTAATGTTGCAAAAATAGATGGACTGGGCATTATTAAGCCCATTTATGGGATAACAGTTGCAGAAGAGAAGACTAGACATGCAAGGGCAAGCAAGGTATAAATTAATAGCAATCCTACTGAAATTTGCATAGTGTTTCAACCATGTTAGATTCTTTTATTTGCGATAAGTTCCGTTCACAGGAAAAATACTTAAGTCTCATCCTCTGTCACACTATTCAAGACTTGGTTACAGGCTTTGTACACAGGATTAAAAGATATTTTCTCTCCCCTATTTACCTCTCTTGGGCAATTTATAGTCCACCGCTCGAGACATAAAACCATTCCCCATATCGACTATGAAAAGAATTCAATGCCGGACAACAGTATTGGTTATGTGGGTGACCTGCAAGGAAAATTAAGGGATCGCAGACACTCAAATCTACATAGGAACCAATTTCCTCATCCAATGGCTATATTAAGAGTTTGATCTCTCGTTACTCTGGAAATATTCATGGTCTTGTGCACTAAGATCTGCATCAAATGGAATTTATTCATCACACTTATGTTGAAAAAAGAAAAAAGTTCTCATTCTCTGTGAATATAAAGATTTACCAAGTTAGAAATTCTAACTTGGGATTTATCTTGGATCCAACAACAATACACAAAATTAGTTCTATTTATTTTCTTATGATCAATTTAAAAACCATTAATAATCCACTAAAGTTGTTGTATGAAATTGTGTGAAGAATCAATACTGGAGAGTAAAAAATGAAACGAAATCCCTTAGCTGTTGAAAGAAACCCCAATAGAGGTTTGACATCATATATGACTTGTACATTGTGCCAAAAGAGTGCACAATTTTGAAGCCATATCTCTCAGATCTGGCAACACGTATGCAAGAACCACCATCAGATGACAGGAGGGAGTTCTCACCCTGTCAGAGTTTTAAAAGGAGGGGAACCCTGTTGAGTTGTGTATCCAAACAACCAGAACAAACGATTAATGATCTAGATCAAATGTGGGGTACCCCATCATTTTCAAAACCACTATAGGCTGGGGTCTCTCATAGTTGTTTTTGGTTTCCAGAAAACCATTTGAGGGTTTAAATTTAAATTCAATAAATTTGTATTTTTTATCAAAGCATAGTTTTATAATTGTAATGAATTTGATTTGTGATTCATTTCAAACAGTTAATTTTAAGGGTAGAAATAAAAGTAAAAAATGAAGGCAGAGCTAGAAGCTTCTATTGAATCAACAAAAATAACAATATTTTTTTTATTAAATAAAATAATGTAGATATATAAAAGTAGATAATAATATTTTAAATAATAATTTAAATTAAGTTTAAACTATATATAATAATTTAATTTACAATCAATCATAGACTTTTTTTTAACAAAGTCAGTTACTAGTTTTCTATTCCAAAAAAGAGAAAAGGGGGGAGACAAGCAACCATTGCATCAAGCCAAAATGGGTGAGGGCATCCTGGAAGAGAAACAGAGGACCGACAATACTTTTCTTCCAATCTCCTCCTCTTTTGTTTATGATATTACAAAATGCACTATCCTTATAAATACTTATACTCTGATTCAACAACAATTTACACCTACATAACATAAAGAGCTAGTAGCAGAAAGACTTAACAATACTAAAATGAATGAGGATTTTACAATTACTTTTTGTTGACTGAGGGTTCATGAGGCCAATTCTTGCTTCGAGTTTTCTCCAATCTGAGTAATAAGTATGCTCTTCAGATAATTGATCGTTTCCTCCAAATGTCTACATTTGTGTTTTCGCGCAGAGATTTCTTTCCTTTGTTCTTCTATTTGTCTCTTTAGGAAGGAATTCTTAGATTTTGCTTCAAATTATAGTCTTTGATCGTTTCTTTGACCTGCTCAATCATGAATTTGTTAGCTTGATAGATTGCGCATTTTTCACACTTTGATACACTTGCAAGCAGATTCTGTTCCATTATTCCTGAATGGAGAGGGCGATCAGTCCAACAGATCAGAGATGGAAAAATAAGAAACATGGAGAAGAGACGAAATTTGTCACTAGAAAGTCCCTTGAAGACCCACAACTTCTGGAAGGGAGATCAGAAACTGGAAGCAGAAAATAAACTAGGAGGAAACATGATCTATGTGGAGATGGGGACTACAGGAGATGTAAGGAGGTGGGGGCCATAGGAGCTGCGCGGCATCAAGGACACCAAAGCTGCATGAGGGAAAAAATATTGTAGACTCCTCCAGAGCTACGAGAAGGCTAGAGTAGCACAGAGGCTAATGGAACAAGGAAGTACCCACTAGAGTTGCGTGAAGTAATAAGGAAAGGAGAGATCAAAACAGATAAGCTCATTCCCCAAAGGGATGCTGCTACGACTATTTGAAAAGAGAAGGTTACTACTAAGACTGAGGGAAGGAGAGGGAGCACAAAGATGACATAGGTAGGATAAGACGAACTGATGGGAAGGAGTGGGAGCATGAAGATGGCATAGGTAGGATAAGACGAACTAAGGGGGAGAATATATAGCTGCGCAACTTGTGTCCATAGAGATGAGAATATATGCATTTCACGGGAAGCTTGAGAAGCTTCCAGACACTTGTTAGCCATAGACTGACTGTCATGGCTATTCTTGGGGATTTCCTTTGATTTATTGATCTTCAGATATCTACTCATTCAAGCCGAAGTTACTATTACCCAACTTGATGTTCCCTCTTTGATTGCTATTCTCTACACTTTGTGGTGGGAGTTCCTATGTAATAGGTTTATGACCAATCAAATTATCAATTCTAGATTCTCCCATAGGACGGTTGACAACCATATTCGCCTGCATGTCGGCGGTACGATTATTTTCTCTAAGAATATGCTTGAAGGTGACTTCACCTAGAAACAACAAGTTTTTTTCCACCCTTTTTGTTATTTGTCTCAAGGCCTTGTTCTTGGGGCTTCTTCTTTCCACCATCGAATGGATTATTATTGAAGAGTCCCCCATTATGACCAGATTCTTCATACTGCGCTACCTTAGGATTTCCATTCCCAACAGGAGGCCATATGCTTCTGCTATGTTATTGGATAGTTCTCCTAATCCCCATTCAAAAGTAATAGTATTTTTCCCTCCTGGGTCAAAAAGAACACCTCCCGCTCCAGCCTTGCCTAGGTTGGACTTTGAAGCACCATAAAACAGTAAGCATGTCCTATTCAAATTTTCTATCCATGTTTTGAACTCCTCTTATTTCATTCTTATTTTCCAATTCTGCATATTATTAGGAGATTTGTTGATGTATATTTTTTCCTCATTGCGAATTCAACCTATACTCTTTCCTCATGCTGCAGTTGTTGGACATCTATTTCTTTAACTCATTTAGAGTTGATGAACTCAGATGAAATGCTCCAAGTTTTGGCTAGGACTATTCTGGTATTTGTTACGTGGTCTTTGAAGATACTTTGATTTCTTGCTATCCAAATTTTCCAACACATAAATGAGGGAAAACTCAGCCAATATCTTTAAACTGCTTCTTTATTTTTGAAGGAATATTCATATCTTTTTCCCTAGGTTGATAGAAGCTCATGATAAGGTAGCAAATGTTGGATACTAACTTCCAAGCCCTTTTCAGCAGTCCCTGGAAAAGGGGAATTCTGCGAAAAGATGTTGGATATTTTCGTCACTGCCATGACACATAGCACAATGCGTTAGGCCTTCATATCCTTTGTTTTTAAGTTTATCAGCGGTCAATATTTTTCCTTTAAGCAACGTCCACATGAATACATTGATTTTTGGCAATGTTTCAATTTTCCATGCCACCCTCCAGAATCTCCAGTCTCAATTTTCTTGTTGATGTAAAGTGGCATATCGTGATTTGACTGAAAAATCTCCTCCATTAGGATCCCAACGAAGGGAATCTTTTGAGTCTATACTTAGCAGAGCCGCCCCCTTAAGATATGAGATTAGGGACTTCCACTGAGGGACAAGGCCATGAGGGAGGATGGGGATATTCCAATCCCCCCATTTTCCATCTCTCCAGAGAGATATATCATCTAGCGTAGTGATTCTTTTTGTTTTCATCCATCTCCTTAGATCTTGAATATTTTCTTGGCAGGCTATGGGTTGATTTCCGATTATTCTATCCTTCCATATTTTTATGGATTTACCATTACTAGGTATATTAGAAGAGTTTTCTTTAATGAGGAAAATGGTATTTTTAATCAGATTCCATACTTGGGAGCAGGGCCTGATCGGATAACCTTTTCTCAATAAGAGGTTTCTATTCTGGTTCATGTATTTTGATTCTAGGATTTTCTTCTACCAACTGCTCTCTCCTGTTATTAGTCTCCATGTTATTTTTTCTCCTAGAGTCATGTTCATTATTCCTGGTAATCTTATTTCCAACCCACCTTTCTCATAGGGTTGAGGTACTTCATCCAATTTCACAAGGTTGTGCTTCTTTGTCTCCACTTTACCTCCTTGCCATAGGAACCCCCTGATTACAAGCTCAATTTGTTTGTGTATAGTTGTCGGGACTAGTATAGAAGCATATTGATAGATTGGGAGAGATGTGAGTAGGGACTTTATTAATACCACCCTTCTTGGTGTATTGAGCCAGATCATGCCCCAGTTCCGCACTTTTTGTTTCATTTTCTCGATTTACTTATTCCATATGTCATTATTCAAATTTTCTTTTGAGATCGGGAGTGGTTTATACTTTTTAGATCGGGAGTGGTTTATACTTTTTACTTCAGGAGAGATTGAGAATCCTATGATAATCCTCTCTTGTCTGCATTTCTCGAGAATTCTGCTAAGGGAGTCCGCCATTATAATGTATAAGAAAGGAGAGAGAGGAAAACCTTGTCGTAGCCCCCTTGAACTCTGAAAATATTCACTTGGTCTTCCATTGACCAATGGAGCAATCCAAGGACCCACAATACAGGCTTTGATTATATCTATTGCCTTTTTGGAGAAACAAAATCTTTGTAGGACAACCACGAGAAAACCCAGGTTGAACCTATCAAAAGCATTAGCCATGTCCAACTTGACAATCATTCCTTTTTCTTTTTTCATTAGGCTAGACTGCAAAGCTTCCTCCACTATTAGAATGTTGTCTAGAATTTTTCTTTTAGGGACAAATCCTCCTTAGTTTTCTGATATTATTTCTTGAAGCAATACTTTGATTCTGTTTGCCAAGATTTTTGTTGTGATTTTGTAGGAGTTACACAAAGAAATATGCCTGAATCTACTAAAGGAGTTAACATTTGACTCTTTTGGAACAAGAGCTAGGAAGGAAGAGTTTGTGAATCCTCCAACCTTGAATTTCGCAAAAAAAATTCTTATCATTCTTATCAAATCTTTTTTAATAATGGTCTAGTTGTTTTTATAGAAGGAAATAGGGAACCCATCCAGGCCAAGAGCCTTATCTGGATGCAAATCCAAAACAGCATCTACTACTTCCTTTTCTTCAACTGTTCTTGTGAGTTCATTGTTTTCTGCTTCACTGATTTTCCTGGGTATATGCTACAGATATTCTTCATACTCATTGTTTGATACTGGGGATGATAATAGATTTTTATAGTATCTCTAAGCCTCCTTCTTTATTTCCTCTTGTCCTTTGACTACTTTGCCTTCATTATCTTTTATGTTGTCTATTTGGTTTTGGTTTCTTCTTATCCTGGTCGTATTGTGAAAAAATGTTGTGTTCTTGTCTCCTGTTTTGAGCCATAGACTTCGCAATTTTATCTACCACTCTTCTTCTTCCTTTCTGTTTTGTCTATACATCTCCCAATATGCTTGTGTTTTCTGCTGTATGATCTCCTGTGTTTCCTCTTGTTGCTCCTTTTCCATTTGGATTCTACTTATTTTTCTTCTATTTCTAACTTTCTTTTTTGTGTTTCTATATTGTTGATCCTTGCCCAGTGTTTTAGCTCTCTCCTCATGGATTTTAGTTTAGTTTCCAAAACATAGCTAGGTGAGCCATTAATTGATGTTGTCCACATTTCAGTTATGTTTTTTTTTACTTCTTCTTTGTCGTTCCATGTAGAGTTGAATGTGAAAGGAATTGGGCCAATGTTATGTAACTTCCCAAGGGTGATTGCCACCGGTTAGTGATCTAATGCTCTATTGTGGATGATTTTGGATTTTATCTCACTGAACTCATTGGAAACTTTGTCTTGTATTAGGAATCTTTCTAGACTTTTCTTGATGTTATTTTTACCAATTCTTTTGTTGCTCATGTGTACTTTCCATTGCTAGGAGGCATGTCCATAAATTTGCATGCTTCAATAATAGATTCTAACATTTCCCTATTAGGGTCAACATTGTATTTTCCCCATAATTTTTCCATTGTGCTCAATACCAAATTGAGATCTCCTTGTATGATTATGCCTCTGTTTTGGTCCTGCATAAGATGATTTTTAAGGGTAGACCAGTAGACTTCCTTGTCCCTGTAATGGTTTGGGGCATACATATTTATAATGCAATACTTCTCTTTTGTTTTTTTGTTTTCCATTTTTGTTTTTATCCAATGCATCTCTTTTTTTGCTGAATGAGCTTCCAATTTTCAGTTTTCCATAGTGTGCATATTCCTCCTAAGGCTCTGGTTGCTAGGATTGAGGTTCCTTGATAGTTTTTGGTTTTTTGTATCATTGTTTCCATTTCCTTTTCATTTTCCTTTGTATCCTAGAGCACAAAGATATCAGGTTTCTATGAAGTTATGATATCTTTCATTGCCTTAATTTTTGGCAAACTTCCCATTCCTCTGCATTTCCAGGAGACTATAATCATTATCAATTGATGTTAAGGGTTGAGGGACCTTTACCTCTATTAGGGTGGGAGATTTTCTCCTTATTTTTTTCCAGGAAAGTGTCCATAGTTTGTTGGGTGCCCAGAGGCATTTATTTTGCCACTGCTTCATCTCTAATTTCTCTGTTAGCTTTTCTTCCTGCCTTTTTATGGTGATCGTGAGAGGAGAGGATATTTTTGGAAAGGATGCGAGTGATAATGTGATCGAAGGAGGAGGGATGAGGGCTTTGGGAGGGGATGGACTAGGAACGAGAGGGATTAGAGGGGAAGGGAAGAAGATGTGGGGAGGAAGCGGGCGAGGGGGGGAGAGGGGAGAGGGGAGATCATGGTTCGTAAGAGATCCGAAGGGATTAGAGACCAATAGATCCAATCAGGGGGGAGGGATAGAAGACGAAGGGAGGGGAGCTGCGGGACAGGGGGGGTCTTGAGATGAAATAGGCCTGGAAGGGAAGGATGGGGTTTGGTTGCTGATTTTTTCTTCTTGACGTGCTCCCATTTTGGTTCCTGGTTTTCTATTTCTTCTGTTTCCTTATTTGTAATACATCTATTTTCAAAATGACCATATTCATCACATACCTTACATTTGAATGGTATTTGTTCGTAGTCTAGCTATTGGATGTGTACCTAGTTATCCACTTTGATCTTGACTACTTCCAGAAGTCCTTTCCCCCGATCTACTTCTACACATATTTTCGCGTATACATGCATGTTTTCCTTTGGCTCACTTCTGTCAATATATTTCCCTTGAGCATTCTCTATTGCTTTAACAAATTCATCTCCCCAGTAATGAAGAGGAAGATGAGGGAGCCTCACACATACTGACACTCCATTTGGCACATCCAGCTCTAGATCAACGTTCGGAGTCCATCTATAGAGATAAAGCCCTCTTGAATCCATGAAATATGGCACATTTCTGAAGATTAAATCTTTGTGCTCTTTCGTTTCAAAATGGAAGGTAAAGTGTCCTCTTCTGTAGAATCTGATGGAGATTCTCCCATGATAGATGAGGCCCATTTTATTTCTACCCTTTTGAGGAACGAACGGGGAGAGGGCCAGAGACCAATGAACTATCCCACCAAACCTCGCTCAGAGAGAGAGAGAGCTATGCAGCGAGGAAAAGGAGGAAGGTTTATTTCAGGCATTTCATCAATCTTCTTAACAAACTTTGTTATGGACGTTCTGGGATGAGATGGTCCCAAGGAAGAGAGGATAGAAGCGAAGGCTTCCGAATTTTCTCCCCGTTGAGCTAGAGTTCATACAGATGGCATAAGGATCGAAGCACCCTCAGGAGGAGGCTCCGCTTGACCAATCACGCACCAAGCGAGGGACGAAAGCCCCAGGAGCTGAAGAAGGAGGTCGCACACAGAGTTTGAAAACCTTTGGGCGGGAGCAAAGCACGCTCAAATCATTATTACAATCAATCATAGACTTTACAATGAGAAATGAGAAATATTTATTTTAAAAATACAAAATTAATATTTATTTTTTATTTTTCATGACACAAATTCTGTTGGCATTATGTTTCTGGTATGGCTATATGTTACAGATGTTGTACTTGATGGCAACTCCCGTGGCAAGGCTCTCAATATGTTGAAAATTAAGAAGTACGTAGGAAATCAGTTCAGAAGGTGCGTACCCGCAGGTACACCATGCAGGGACCGCGTCCAGATACGCAGGCAAGCCGTTCAGGAGGTGCGTACCCCCAGTGCACACATTTCAAGGTAGAGAAAAGCACACGTGGGGGTTTCTTATGTTTTACTCTTGGTATTTAGCCGACGGTATTTGTGTTATTACGGTTTTGGCTCGTGGTATTGTTCCATGATTTTAGGAGGAGCTTGCCTATATAAAGCAAAGGAGATCACTTGGCTAAGCATCTTTTGCAATTGAATATCTTTAGATCTGAAATATTGGGTTATGGTCTTAAAAGCTTGATCTATATGAAAAGGAAGTTGAAGGCGAATCTGTGAAGGGTGATCTCTCGAGCGCATGATCAGATCTGAGTAACTGTGCCACTCTGGTGGACTGCCTATTCGGCCCTAATCAGAAGGCCGCAGGTGTTTAATAGAAGAGCTGCGTGGGTACGCAGTGCAAAAACAAGAGATCTGCGTGGGTACGCAGAGCAGAAACAGGAGACCTGCGTGGGTACGCAGAGCAGAAGAAGGAGAGCTGCGTGGGTACGCAGAGCGACTAAGGTTCAGGTGCGTCCGCATAGTAAAAGTACGCAGCGCGATAGTATTTTTGGGTGCGTACCTACAGTAACAGTACGCGGCGCGATAATGTCTCTGGGTGTGTACCTGCAGTAATAGTACGCAGCGCGGTTCAAGGAACAGTGCGTGGGAACGCTGTGCGACAGAAGGATCTCTGCGGGTATACGCAGGAAAGCAGAAGGTGAACTGCGTAGCGACGCAGGCCACAGAAGGGAAAACTGCGTATCTGTCTTAAAATGTTCTGTTGATTGAATTTCTCTGTTGATAAGGTGTTCTGGGTTAGTTCTGTTATTGCTGATCTGATAACTGTAGTGGACTATAACTTTTATGTACTTGATGATCATTTGATGCTTTATGAAAAGAAGTAGGGGGTTGTAGCTCCCTTCCAGGAGAGACTGGAAAACGAGAGAGAGAGAGTTGTATCTCTCTGCAGGTTGCAGCCTGCGTACTGGTAAAGGACTGCACCAGTACAAAACCATTGTAAAAGAAGTTTCTAATTTGAAAGAAGATAGAGACATATTGGAGCAGGTGGTTTTCACCCACATTGGGTTTCCACCTTACATCTTGTGTTCTTTGGTGTGACTATCTGTTTTTCCTTGTTCATGCTCATTATTTTATGGTACTGACATGCAAAAATAATTCAAAGAACAAATAAGGAAGATTTATTAAAAGAATTAGATAATACTAATTCACCCCCCCCTCTCAGTATTATTTTCAAGAATTGGTATCAGAGCAGGTCCTTCAGAGAAGCTTGATCGCTTGAAGGTAGATCATTCATCATGAGCAACTACGAGAGAGAAGCATCAATCAGGCCACCGGTTTTTGATGGGACAAACTTCAATTATTGGAAGGTAAGAGTTACTGCCTATCTTCAATCTCTTGGTACAGAAGTTTGGGACATTGTAGAGACAGGCTCTGCTTTTCCTTCAGCTACTCCTACAGATACAGCCGAGAAAAAGAAGTATGAAACAAATGCGAAAGCAGTCAGTACTCTATTAGGATGTATATCTCAATCAGAATTCATGAAGGTAATGCACTATAAATCCGCAAAAGAGATATGGCACAAAGTTGTCACGAGCTATGAAGGAGACGAACAAGTAAAGCGTGCTAAACTTCAAACTCTCAGAATTCAGTATGAGACTCTCAAAATGTATAATGATGAAAGTGTGGCTAACTATTTTCTTCGGGTAGATGAGGTTGTTAATTGTATGAAAAAATTGGGTGAAGAAATAAAAGAGGCTATTGTGGTTGAAAAGGTCCTAAGATCATTGTCCCCCAAGTTTGAATCTAAAGTATCTGCAATAGAAGAAAAGGAAAATCTACGAATTCTTACTATGTCTCAGCTACATGGAATTCTAACTGCTTATGAAATGAGAAAGGGAGGTCCATCAGACAGAAGAGAAGCTGCTTTCAAGGCATCAGGCAAAGGAGAATATTATGAAGCAAGCCACATCCCAGAAGAAGAGGAAGAAGAATCAAATTTTGTCAGAAATCTTCAAAGGGGTTCTGGAAGGTTCAGAGGTAAGTTACCTTTTAAATGCTTTGCTTGTGGAAGAGTAGGTCATTATGTTGCAAAATGTCCTTATAAGGATAAAGGAAAGGAACATGCTAGATGGAACAAGAAACAGAACGCAAATAAGAAAAGCTACTACACTCATGAAGATAGTGATGATCTATCAAACAATGATGAAGATGATCAAGGTAATGAATATAAGTTGTTAATGGCATTTGAAGATGATGATTATATGGATGCTATAGATGTGGATAACCTTTATGATGAAATTACTAGACTCAAGAGATGTATAGAAGAAAAGAACATGATCATTGATACTCTACAATTTCAAATTGATGAGAAGGAAAAACATCTTGAAAAATTAGAAGGTGAAATTGTTGGTCTTAGAAAAGAGATTGAGAAAACAAAAGCTATTAATCTCAAGTTTGTCAAAGGATCTGAAACTTTGGATGAGATTATCAATGTGCAGCGGTCTCCACTAAACAAGACAGGTCTGGGCTATAATGGAGAAACTTCTCAAGCATCCACCTCAAAAAGTTATCTTGATGCAGCAAGAAGAAATGAGCAAAAGAACAATGAAGATCATCAGGTAAAGCAGGGACGAACTACAAACATAAACTATCAGGGGCAATCCATCTTAAGGGTGAACAAAAGCTACAACCAGCCACAGGTAAAATCTTCTCAATTTGGTTCAAGAATAGATGAAAATAGAAATTACAATCAGTTGGCTGGTAGATTCGATAACCGCAGAAGTTTCTTCAATGGACAATGCTTTTCTTGCCATAACTTTGGTCACAAAGCAGCTCAATGTGTTGCATATAAAACGATCATGACTAGGGAAGCTCAAAAACAAAGAAGTATGACAGGGATTACAAAAAGGACCTATAACAACTTTTCGGTTCTTGAAAATGAAGTTGAATGTTCTATTTGCAATAACTTTGGTCATGAAGACTCTGAATGCAGGAGCAGGTTTCAGCAGAAAAAGGAACAAGCCTCAAGCACCAAAACATGGAGAATAAAGGAAACTCAAACAGAAAGATGTGGGATAGCATTTTATGCAGAGGGACAGGAAAATCTATGGTACATTGACAGTGGATGTTCGAAGCATATGACAGGTGATAAAGAAAAACTTGAGTCTTATTCTGCTCTAGAAAAGGGAAAGAAAGTCTCTTTTGGAAATGATACTCCTGCAACTATAAAAGGAAAGGGCATTGCTCAGTTAAAAGAAAAGGTCAAGGCTGGAAATGTTTTGTATGTTGATGGATTGAAGCATAATCTTCTAAGTGTCAGCCAGATGTGTGATCAAAGAACCGAGGTTATATTCAGATCAAATGGATGTCTTGTTCGTGATCTTGATACAGGTAAAACAGTGATCAAAGGAAAAAGAACTCCAAATAATCTGTACATATTTGAAGAAGGACAACAACAATGCTATCTGAGCAAGGATGATGAGTACTGGTTATGGCATCGGAGGTTGGGGCATCTAAGCTTTTCACAAATAAGGAAAGCATGCAAATATCAAGCAGTTCGCGATCTTCCAGATATCAAAATTCCTGACAACACCATATGCAAATCATGTCAGTTTGGAAAACAAACCAGAACTAACTTTCCAAAGAAGGAAGGATTAGCTAGCATGCCTCTTGAGCTAGTACATACAGATACATGCGGTCCATTCAGGAAAAGAACACCTAGAGGAGAAGAATACTTGATATTATTCATTGATGATTTCTCCAGGTTTGTTTGGCTAGGACTTATGAAGCACAAATATGAATCATTCGAAAAATTCAAATCCTTCAAAGCCTTGGTTGAAAATGAATCAGGTCACAAAATTAAGTGCCTCAAATCCGATAGAGGTGGGGAGTTTACCTCAAATGAATTTTTCGATTTCTGTGAAGAATATGGGATAAGAAGAGAATTCTCTACAGCTAGAACTCCTCAGCAAAATGGAGTTGTGGAAAGAATGAACAGAACAGTCCAACAAATGGCTCGTGCTATGCTTGATGAATCAGGAACTCCCGCAACTTTCTGGGGTGAAGCTGCACATGCTGCGGTTTTTATTCTCAACAAAACAAATGTCCGGGTAAACAACACTCAAACTCCTCATGAGCTCTGGAGTGGTAAGACTCCTTCGGTAAATCACTTCAAAATCTTTGGGAGCAAATGCTATATCAAGAATACTGATGAGCAGCTTGGCAAACTTGAACCTAGAGCTGATGAAGGCATTCTTCTTGGTTACTCTCCACATAGCAAAGCATACAAATGCTACAATAAAAGACTTGGCAGAATTTTTGACAGCATTGATGTAGTGGTTGATGAGAAGGGATACATTCCTAGGCAAGTACATCATGAAGACATCGAAGAAGATGAAGGCTACCCTCAAAGACAGAATGATGAAGAAGAAGAACCTCAAGAAGAACCAGAGGAGCAGACAAGAATAGAAGAGAAAACCCCATCCAGATATGTTCAGAAGAATCATCCAGAATCTCAGATTGTGGGGCAGAAAGAAGCAGGTGTACAAACAAGAAGAACAGTTGCAGAAGCCTCAAGCTATTTGGCATTACTCTCCTCCACTGAACCACAAAATGTGAAAGAGGCATGCAAAGATGAATGTTGGGTGAAAGAAATGGATGAAGAACTTGAGAAAATTGAAAAGAACAACACTTGGGAGCTGGTTCCTAGACCAAAGGATAAGAATGTTATCGGAACAAAATGGGTCTTCAAAAACAAATTGAATGAAAATGGAGAAGTAATTAGAAACAAGGCGAGACTTGTTTGTAAAGGGTATGCGCAGCAAGAAGGAATAGACTTTGAAGAAACCTTTGCTCCTATTGCAAGACTTGAGGCCATCTAAATGTTCCTTGCTCTCTCAAGTTTTCAAAACTTCAAAGTATTTCAAATGGACGTGAAATCAGCTTTTCTAAATGGAGACTTGGAAGAAGAAGTATACATTGAGCAGCCAGATGGGTTCATTCTTGGAAATGATCCAAATCTTGTATGCAGATTGAAAAAGGCTCTCTATGGTCTCAAACAAGCTCCAAGGGCTTGGTACTATCGTTTGGACAAATATCTTCATCAAAAAGGTTTTTCAAAAGGATCAGCAGATAGCAATCTTTATATAAAAGTTGAAAATGACAAATTGTTAATACTTGTTGTGTATGTAGATGACATTATTTTTTGCAGCAATGAAGAAGCTATGAGTCAAAGCTTTGCCTTGGTTATGCAAAAAGAATTTGAAATGTCCTTGCTGGGAGAACTAACATATTTCCTTGGCTTGCAAATCCAACAAAAGGAAGGAGGAATCTTTTTATCTCAAACCAAGTATCTCAAACAGATTTTGAAGAAATATGGCATGGAAGATGCAAAACCAGTATGTACACCCATGGTCACAGGATGTAACCTCAGTGCAAATGATGAATCTGCAGCAGTACATCAACCAACTTACAGATCTATGATTGGAAGTTTACTTTATTTGATAGGTACCTGACCGGACATCATGCATGCAGTTGGACTAGTTGGAAGATTTCAGGCAAACCCGAAGGAGACTCATCTTCAGGTAGTGAAGAGAATTTTCAAATACCTTCAAGGGACTCAAAATTATGGCTTATGGTATTCCAGAGATACAGATCTCACACTTCATGCTTATACAGATGCAGATTGGGCCGGAAGCGTGGATGATAGGAAGAGCACAAGTGGTGGTGCGTTCTTTATGGGTTCCAGACTGGTATCTTGGTTCAGCAAGAAACAGAGTTCGATTGCCTTGTCTACAGCTGAAGCGGAATATGTTGCTGCTGCATCTTGTTGCACCCAACTCCTTTGGATGATGCAGACTTTGCAGGATTTTCAAATCACTTCTACACCACCAATCCCCATCTTATGTGATAACACAAGTGCAATCAGCATCTCAAAGAATCCTGTTATGCATTCAAAAACCAAGCACATACCAATCAAGTATCATTTTCTTCGGGAACAAGTGCTTGAACAGAAGGTCAAGTTGGAGTATGTTCCTTCTAAGGAACAAGTTGCTGATATTCTCACCAAACCATTGCCCAGGGACACTTTTGAATACCTCAGGCAAAAGCTGGGGGTTGTTGATGCATCATCTTATTGCTGAACCTCTTCTGATTGATGGTACAGGTTCAGGGGGAGCATATAATGCATTGTTGGCATTATGGAGGATGTGCAGAAGGAGATCTTGGAAGTAGCTGCAATATGTCTCTATCTCTTTCATGGTGGATTATGGTTCTTTGTTGCAGATCTGGTTCATATTCAGGGGGAGCATGATCTTAGGGGGAGCATACCCCTTTGCCCTTGATGTCAAAGGGGGAGAATGAAGCTGAAGTTTGTGAGGTTGCCATCAAGTCCAAAGGGGGAGATTGTTGGCATTATGTTTCTGGTATGGCTATATGTTACAGATGTTGTACTTGATGGCAACTCCCGTGGCAAGGCTCTCAATATGTTGAAAATTAAGAAGTACGTAGGAAATCAGTTCAGAAGGTGCGTACCCACAGGTACACCATGCAGGGACCGCGTCCAGATACGCAGGCAAGCCGTTCAGGAGGTGCGTACCCCCAGTGCACACATTTCAAGGCAGAGAAAAGCACACGTGGGGGTTTCTTATGTTTTACTCTTGGTATTTAGCCGACGGTATTTGTGTTATTACGGTTTTGGCTCGTGGTATTGTTCCATGATTTTAGGAGGAGCTTGCCTATATAAAGAAAAGGAGATCACTTGGCTAAGCATCTTTTGCAATTGAATATCTTTAGATCTGAAATATTGGGTTATGGTCATAAAAGCTTGATCTATATGAAAAGGAAGTTGAAGGCGAATCTGTGAAGGATGATCTCTCGAGCGCATGATCAGATCTGAGCAACTGTGCCACTCTGGTGGACTGCCTATTCGGCCCTAATCAGAAGGCCGCAGGTGTTTAACAGAAGAGTTGCGTGGGTACGCAGTGCAGAAACAAGAGATCTGCGTGGGTACGCAGAGCAGAAACAGGAGACCTGCGTGGGTACGTAGAGCAGAAGAAGGAGAGCTGCGTGGGTACGCAGAGCGACTAAGGTTCAGGTGCGTCCGCATAGTAAAAGTACGCGACGCGATAGTATTTTTGGGTGCGTACCTGCAGTAACAGTACGCGGCGCGATAATGTCTCTGGGTGCGTACCTGCAGTAATAGTACGCAGCGCGGTTCAAGGAACAGTGCGTGGGCACGCAGTGCGGCAGAAGGATCTCTGCGGGTATACGCAGGAAAGCAGAAGGTGAACTGCGTAGCGACGCAGGCCACAGAAGGGAAAACTGTGTATCTGTCTTAAAATGTTCTGTTGATTGAATTTCTCTGTTGATAAGGTGTTCTGGGTTAGTTCTGTTATTGCTGATATGATAACTGTAGTGGACTGTAACTTTTATGTACTTGATGATCATTTGATGCTTTATGAAAAGAAGTAGGAGTTTGTAGCTCCCTTCCAGGAGAGACTGGAAAACGAGAGAGAGAGTTGTAGCTCTCTGCAGGTTGCAGCCTGCGTACTGGTAAAGGACTGCACCAGTACAAAACCATTGTAAAAGAAGTTTCTAATTTGAAAGATGATAGAGACATATTGCAGCAGGTGGTTTTCACCCACATTGGGTTTCCACCTTACATCTTGTGTTCTTTGGTGTGACTATCTGTTTTTCCTTGTTCATGCTCATTATTTTATGGTACTGACATGCAAAAATAATTCAAAGAACAAATAAGGAAGATTTATTAAAAGAATTAGATAATACTGATTCACCCCCCCCTCTCAGTATTATTTTCAACAAATTCCATACGCATTTGCTACATGCAACTTTTGTTTTTAAAATTGAAAACCAAAAATTGATATCCTATTTTGATTTATCATGTAATAAACACCACTACTATTTTTGTTCCATGTAATTACAATAGCGCTGGTCTTTTCCAAGTAGTTTCTTGTTATCTTTACTTAATATTTTTTAATTTTTATTACCTAACATTAAAATATATGATTAATATCAACTAATTAAGTGAAAATATGTATTAAAATGACATTTACTTAACATTTCCACCCTAAGTCATATATACATATGAGTTTTCAAACAAGATGAACCTTTTTAAATAATAATAATTAATTAATTAATACTTAGCTATAATGAATATACAATTTGCAATGAAAAATTTCATTCAAGTGCACAATTCTTTCATTCAACTCCGGGTCTAGTCTTCTTTGATAACTGTAAAATCCTCTCCTTAAAACAGGCAAGAAAACTAGACTTGTTTGCAAAAGCAGAGAGAGACACCATTTCAAAACTACATCTTCTTCATTCTCAAAGACACCATTTCAAGACTAAATCTTCTTCATTTTCAGATTCAGTCAAATATCTAGGAGAGGAGAGACAATATATTTGTGTTTCCTTTCCAACTCTGCTTTCAGAACTAAGACAGGTTCCCATGACGATGCACACATACAAGGTCATTGTGCTTGTCAGCATGTGGCGATTTGCAAGTGATAATTTCCCATAACATTGTTATGCTTTTGAAAACACAACTACCCACCTTTTGAGAGAGTTATTACTACTAATACTACTCATGTCCTAGGGCTCAGTAGTAAATTTGTAGTTGTGGACAACCATCTGCCTCTTTTCCAAACACTCTTTGGCATAATCATATCCACATTGCCCTTCGTTGAGGATGTGATTACATTCATATTCATCTGCATAAAGATGGGTCCCGAAGGAATGATTATCTCTTAATCTTCTTACACCTCTGGTTGTTCTAGAAATTCCATAAATATTGTTTCTGAAGGATAGATGCTTCTGAGACATCGATCTCAACAATGCAACCAATGGCTTAATCATTTTTTTTCTTTTTTTCTACACCAAAAATCACCACCTATTCAAATTCTCTATTCTCCTCCAAACTGTATTCTTATTGTTCAACTGTATAGAAACCCAAAATCACCAACTATTAATAAATATAGTTAATATATGACATATATCAAAAACAAAAAATAGAAGTAATTTTAAGACATGTATATTTTTGTAGTTATATTAAAAAGATCCACTCATAATATTAATGATATATTGATATTATTTTATCTCATATACATAATTTATATTTAAAATAAATTAATATATTTTTTTTAAGATTTTATAAACCTATTTTAGTTATATTTTTACTATTTTAATATTACAAAAAAATTCTCTCTCTCTCTCTATATATATATATATATATATATCAATTATGTGCATTTGCATTAATAGAATATAATGGGTATTTAAAATATTTATTTCATAATATTTTCTTTTAGACAAAGTATATCATAATTTAGTATTAACTAAAAGTAAAGAGTTATTATTATTTTTTATTGGTTAATGTATGTTGATTCATCATTGTAATTACAATTAAATAAAAAAAAACTATATCATCTAAAATAATCTAATGGAAATTTATAACAAAGTAGACTTTCACTCTTATTAGATGCATTTAGATCTCTACCTATTAACTTGTGTACTTACATCCAAACAAGATGAGCTATTATCCAATAAAAAACAATCTTATGTCTTATTCCAAACCCCTTTTTCTCTTAGAATGTGGTAAAACCTATCATACTTCAATGGTCAACTGATAATCAAAATTACCACTATTGGATGTACTCAACAAATGTGGGTTAAATCATCTTAGTTATTCAATTGAAACCATCAAATGTGGGCTAAATCATCATAGTTATTCAATGAAAACAACAACATTGAGGCAAATTTTCACTGGTAACTCCTACCAAATGTATGTGGGTCTTGGGCCATTTATCTATTTTCTTAGATCCAAAAAATGCAAGTTCTTAGTCAATTACAAGCACTTTTAGGTCTTAATCCAAAATTGATCCAGGTGGATATTGGTGGCCACCCACCTATTCCACTTGGACCCCCACCATTGTTCTGTCATTTTTTTTTTCAGTTTCCTTAATTGTAACACAATTTACTATTTTTGGCAGTTTTTCGGGTCTTGAACTTCCAGAGCTGTTTTGAGGTCCTAAACAACATTTTTTTGGCAATATTACTTTAGACAATTTCAATGAAATCACATTTTTAGTTGTATTCCTCGAAGATATCTTTCAAACGAGGTATCATGCGTGTCAAACAAAGATAATATGACCAAGTTATGATCTTGGGAAGTTGGCTGCCCAACTAACCCCAACGAGGCCCATAAACTCTTGGTGTTACATATCCTCAGGTTAGGGTTTTGGTTATTTAGGGTTTTCTCTTATTTTTTAATAATAAAAAATCCCTTGAGCCTCATTGTAACTCAGTTCAGAGGCATGTAGCTGCCACATCTCTTGTCAGATATAATCTACCATCGCTCGAGCTAGTCTCATTTTTATTATGTTTGTAAGCATATCTCATTATTTGATATTAATGAAAGGAAGTGTTATTTCTGTTGCACCTTTGTATTTATGGTTATATCTATAATTTTTGGCATTCCTGTTTAAATTCAAATCAGTGGTATCAGAGCGGTCTGCTCTTTCTCTATTTTTCTTTGCATGTCCCCAACAAGGTCTCGATATAAGGAGTGAGTGCTTGAACTGGTCGAACCTTTACAAGACTAGCCTCATAAATATTGACGGCTTCCCATGGGGGAAGAAAATAAAGATGAGGGAGCAGGAGATCCTATCAAAATATTGCTCGGGGAGGCCCTCGAGAAACAAAGGAATGCAATGATGGATAACTTTGCCCAGATCCTTCAATGATTTTCCACCGACATCGTATCCACATTCAATAGCCACTGTGGAAGCTCCACACCTTTTAAGGTACAAGTAAACTTTCACATTCCCATATTTGAGGGCCAAATATATGCATACACCGTAGATAAATGGTTGAATATGCTAGAAGGATATTTTTCTATTCATGACTTTTCCACTCAAGAACAGATTACTTTTGCTCTTCTGAAAGTTGGCCCCCACATCAAGGACTGGTGGGAAACCTATTGTGAGCAGAAGGATGAAACTACAACCTCACTATTTTCAGCCGCTCTCACTTGGAATTCATTCCGAGATGCCATCAAGGAGAAGTACTACCCTGTCGGGAGCTACGAGGACAAATACATAAATCAGAGCATGTTGCGTCAAGGAAGGGACCAAGATGTGTTGGAGTTTACCAATGTTTTTCATACTCTTTGCACGAAGCTGGGTATCAAGGATTCTGAGAAACATTTGGTACTCAAGTACTGCAGCTGCCTACATAGATACATCCAAGACGTGATGGAGTTCCTCGACATCTCCTCGCTCAACACGATGTACCGATACGTTGTCAAGATCGAGCAGAAGTTTAAACAAAAGAGGCGAGACTTTGGATCTGCGAATCCGAAGCAAGGGAAAGGTGCCCCCAAACCACAAAACAAAGGACAAAGCCAAGGCGGGATGGCCCAGGACAACCCTGCAGGCCACAAGCAAATAACAACACTGCGAAGCCGAAGAAGGATATGGGAAAGTGGTGTGAGTCCCATAAGAGCTCCACCCACAACAGAAGTGAGTGTCGGGCCACACAATCACTAGTGGTCAAGCTGAAGGCTTCATAATTAGATGCATGTTCCAAATTTGAGTCAAAACCTAACAAGGGGAATGAGAAAGGGAAGCATATTATTGATGCGAAGCCCAACACCACTATCACCACCACAAAGATCCAGAAGGAGTAACCCGAAGATCCATAGGAGGAGGAGCGTCTCTTCCACTCCCTGATGTGGGTAAAGGGTTCCCTGCTACAATTCATTGTCGATAGTGGGAGCGAAAAGATACTCATCGCAATGGAGGTCATGAAGTAGTTGGGCTTACCAACCACAACAAACCTAGAACCGTACATCATTGGGTGGCTTCACCAACGACGAGATCTTCCCATGAGCCAACAATGTCACCTTCCATACAACATCAAGCCCTTCACGGATGAGGTATTATGTGACGTTGCTCCCCTTGATGTTTGTGATGTATTATTAGGCCAACCATAATTATGGAAGAAACATGTTTTGTATGAGTCAAGGCCTCGTGCTATTATTTTTATATTGGGAAATAAGTTGTACAAGATACTAGAGGTAGCACCACCTACTTCCATCTCTCTGGTTACTGCAAAACAATGCAGTAAGCTCATTTCAAAAACTGGGAAATTTGTTTTCCTGATGATACACCCTCTAGGAAAGAAGAAGACGGTGGCCACGACCTCTAGACAAGACTCCTCTACACAACAACAATAGATGGACAAGGTCATGGAGGAGTATGAAGACATCTTCACCTCCCCCGCAGGGGTGCTTCTCCACTATCAGGTGAAGCACTCCATCGATCTAACCCCAGGTTTGCCATTACCCAATGGAAAAATCTATTGGCTCTCTGTTCTCGAGAACGATGAAATCAATATGAAAATTCACGAGCTGTTACAGAAAGGTCACATTCCCTGTGGGAGGTTGATCATGTTGGTATAGAAGAAGGATGGGACTTGGAGACTTTGTATTGATTATCTAGCACTAGACAATATCATTATTCGGAATAGGTACCCATTCCATCTGATTGATGACCTTCTGGACCAAATCAAGGGGGGAAAATGTTTCAGCAAGATCAACTTGAAATCTGAATATCACCAGGTACCAATCGAACCCTTTGATGTGTGGAAGACTACCTTCAAAGCCAAGGAGGGCCTTTTCGAATGGTTGGTTATGCCTTTTGGGTTGATGAATGCTCATGCAACCTTCATGAGGCTAATAGATGACATCTTGCAGCCATTCACTAACTCATTTGTAGTGGTATACTTGGATGACATCCTGATCTTCAGCCAGATTTGGGAAGAGCACCTCCACCACATCCAACAGGTTCTCCAAACACTACGACAACACAAGTTGTGTGCCAATTTGGAGAAATGCACTTTTGGCATGACCCAAGTTCAGTATATGGGATACATTATTGATGAATGGGGGGTGCATGTGGATCCAGCCAAGATCCAAGTCATTTAGGATTGGCCAGCCCCAACCACTCTGATAGAGCTCTGCAACTTTCTAGGTCTTTCCAATTTCTACTGCAGGTTTGTGTTGGGGTTCTCTCATATCACTTGGCCCTTGAGTCAATTCACCAAAGGAGGAGCGAAAACAAAATTATTTTGGTCTGAATCTCAACAGAAGGAATTTGTAGAGTTGAAACATCTCTTCTTCTCTGCAACAGTGCTCACATTACCATAATTGTAACAACCATTTGAGATCAAGACATATCATAGGGGCATCTAGTGGCATATCACAGTGAGACACTTTCATACACAGTTTGACTTATGACAAAGAGATGTATTCCATGGTGCAGGACTACCGACAATGGAGGCATTACATTTTGGGGAAGGAAAAGATCATCCACACAGACCACCGACCCCTGTAGTTCATACATATGCAAGGGAAGTTGAAGAAGGATCACCATCAGAAGTGGTCCACATACCTACAACAGTTCCATTTGAATATCAAGTACAAGAAGGGCAGCACAATTAATGTTGCAAACTACCTCAACTGACCACTGATCATGGCATTAACCACCATGCTCAACTCTTATGGGCACGAGACTTCTGATTGGCGACTTCTCTACAAAAGCAACCCAGAATTTGGCCACACATAAAATACGAAGTGAGCATTTGATGACGATTTGGGAAGCGCACTACAGTCGCGCTGCTAGGCATTTTGTGGTCGAGAAAATGGTGGGAGTTTTGCAGAAGTATTTTTATTGGCCGAATCTTCAATAGGATGTCAGGAAATACATCGATCCTACATTGTCTGTGCCATTTCCAAACCGACCATTAAGAAGCAAGGTCTCTATACCCCGCTGCTTACCCCTAGTCGACCTTGGGAATCCATCTCATGGATTACATGTTAGGCCTTCCTTATACTAAGCATGGCAACAACTGTGTTTTTGTGGTCGTCAACAGATTCTTGAATATGGCCATTATGGCAGTCTGCAAGAATAGTATCAAAGCAGAAGCCACTGCTAAACTCTTCTTTGAACGCGTGTGGGTACACTTTGGGATCCCATAGTCTATCATCTCAGATTGGGACAACAGGTTCCTCAGTACATTTTGGTCCAGTCTCTGGTCGATGCTGGACACCAAGCTCACTAAGTCCACAACTATCCATCCCCAAACTAATGGCCAGAAAGAGGTTGTTAACAGGATGATCAGACACATTTTGCGCATGTACACCTAAAAGCATCCATGCACATGGGATGAGAGCCTCCCCTATGTATACCACAACTACAACTGGGCTCTCCACAGCTCGACTGTCCACATCCCTTTTCAGGTGGGCTTGGGATTCTAGCCACTATGTCCCATTGATGTGGTCGTACCATTTGCAACGACTCGCGCAGATTCGACTCATGTCCAGTCCGAAGTTGACAAAGAAAATAACTTCATTGAGCACATTCAATACATCCGCCAATAGTTCCTTGACATATTGGACAAAGGAAATTCTAAGTACAAGCAACAACATGATCAACATTGGGTTGCACACAAGTTCTAGGTGGGCAACAAAGTTTGGATACATTTGTAGATGGACTACCTCGCTAGGTCCCACCGCAAGATTCATCTGCTTTGATATGGGCCATACACCATCACCAAGGTTATGGGAGATAATTATTTTGAGCTCAGCATTCCCCCATTCCTTGGCCTACACCTAGTGTTCAATGTGGATCGCCTTAGGCCATACTTTCCACCACTACTTGACACATCTAACATTACAGAACAACTCACACCAACAGAGTTAAATTCAGACTCAATGGAACAAGCTACAACTGATTGGATCATGAACATGCAAATCAAGAACACTCACCAGAAGAATATCCAATTTTATCGAGTTTTCAAAGTTGGCCAACGCCTGCACCAAGGAAAATGGCTCACTAGGGACCAAGTTCAACAGAAGTTTCATATCTCATGAAGGAACTCAAGGCAATGGAGACCATTGCTTCCTAAGGGGGGAGGAATGATCCAGGTGGATATTGGTGGCCACCCGCCTATTCCACTTGGATTCCCATCATTGTTCTGTCAATTTTTTTCTTCAGTTTCCTTGATTGTGGCACAATTTACTATTTTTGGTAGTTTTTCAGGTCCTGAACATCCAAAGCCATTTTGAGGCCCTAAACAATGTTTTTTTTGGCAATATTTCACTATGATATTTCAACGAAATCACCTTTAAATTTGTATTCCTTGGAGAGATATTTCCAATGAGGTATCATGCACATCAAACAGAGATAATATGACCAAGTTACGACCCCAGGAAGTTGGCTGCTCAACTAACCCCAATGGGGCCCATAAAATCTTGGTGTTACATCTCATCGGGTTAGGGTTTTGGTTGTTTAGGGTTTTCTCTTATTGTTCAATAGTAAAAATACCCTTGAGATTCATTGTAACTTAGTTCAGAGGCATGTAGCTGCCACATCTCTTCTCAGAGATAAGCTACCATTGCCTGAGCTAGTCTCATTTCCATTCTATTTGTAAGCATATTTCATTATTTGATATTAATGAAAGGAAGTGTTATTTCTGTTGCATTTCTGTATTTATGGTTATATCTGTAATTTGTTGCATTCTTGTTTAAATTTGGATTAAAAATAAATGGTGGTTTCAACCTAAATAGTATTCACAATAAAATCATTTCCATTTGTAGTTAGTGTTAAAACTACCTTCAATGTAATCATGCAATTTTTAATAACATTTTTTTTTTTATTTTTTTTTTAATTTTTTTTTTAATTTTTAATTTTTATTTTATTTTGCGAAGAAAGAGACACCCATAATTTTATTCATCCTAAATAAGAATAAAGTTACATTTTGTATATGTTAAATTCATTCAAGCAATAACACATCTTGAAATTTTTAGAAAAAACGAGCATAGAGCAAGATTACCATGCCAAAAGAAGTGGCATTTACAAAGATTAACATAAAAAAACACAGAAAATGATTTGCCAACATTGACATAACGGGTCAAAAACCCCAAGAACATTTAGCAAAACAAAGAGGATTAATATTAATCATCATAAAACTAAAACAAGGCATAGGCCACCCTAAAAAGCCCATACAACAAGCCCGTAATTGATCATCAAAAGTAATCTAGCAAGGCTAGAAAGACCATAAAAAAATGTGGCAACATCATAGCGAGTATATAAAATTTTAGTAGGCTTAATAATTAAGAGCACCCATTTTTTTATTAAAGGTTGTAAGTTCAAATCTAATAGCACATATAAGACAAACACTCAAGTCTATAAAGGGGGACAAGGACATCTTCAGGAAAAGTTGGACCATTTGGAAGATATATTAGCCCACATGGAAAAGAATGTTCACTATGAGTTCCGACCTCTGTCATCCCTTGGTTTAGGACTGGACTATCCAGCTTTGGTAACATCTAATGCAAAATGGCTTTTGATTTATTTCATTTTATGTTTTTTTTCTTTTAATGTCTAGAGGAATCAATAACTAGGGTAGTCTTGTACTCATGTGATATGATGTGTGGGCATTGCCAGCCATTAGAACCTACATATAATAAAATTGCAAAGCAACTTCATGGGATGGAATCCCTTTTCTTAGCTAAGATGGATCCCCATGTAGCATGGTGCAAGCTCATAACTTTTCCAAAGAATATGGATTGAACAATGGGAAGCAAAAATTGAAAATTATTTGCTTCAAGCAGAGAAGGTACAGAAATGCACATGTAGCATTTTGTTTTTGTTTTTATTTTTTTCATGTATCAAACATTCTATTCAATTAACTTAATTATAATTATGAAATTTATGTATCACACCAATCCTTCTCCTCCATTATACCTTGAGATACAATAATGCAGAAATCAACACATTCAAAATCAAATTATGTATCCACATTGCCCTTCGTTGAGCATGTGATTACTTTTGTATTTTTCTGCATAAAGATGGGGCCCAAAGGAATGTTTCTCTCTTACTCTTCTTACACTTCTCGTTGTTTTAACAATTCCATGGATATTGTTGCCGAAGGACATATGCTTCTTAGACACCGATATCAACAATGTAGCCAATGGTTTCATCGTTGTTTTTTCTTTGTTTCTGCACCAGAAAATCACCACCTGTTCAAATTCTTTATTCTCCTCCAAATTGTATTGTTATTGTTCAACTATATGGAAACCCCAAAAGACCAACTATTAATAAATATAGTTAATATATGATATATATCAAAAACAAAACAAAAGTAATTTTAAGACGTATATTTTTATATTCATATTAAAAAGATCCACTCATATTATTAATATGAGATATTGATATTATTTTATCATATATGCATAATTTATATTTAAAATAAATTAATAATTTTTTTTTTTTTTTTGGAAGATTTTGTAAAACAATTTTAGTTATATTTTCTCCTATTTTAATAAAAATAAAAAATAAAAATTATTGCAAGATCTTTCTTACCCACTAATATATATATATATATATATATATATATATATATATATATATATATATATAGAGAGAGAGAGAGAGAGAGAGAGAGAGAGAGAGAGAGAGAGAGAGAGAGAGTAAGAAATATATATTATATGTGGATTTGAATTAATGGAATAAAATGGGTATTTAAAATTTCTTTTCATCTATTTTTTTTTTATTTTATAAGTAGGCAATTATTTCATAATATTTTTTTTGGAAAAAATATATCATAACTTAGTTATTAACTAATAGTAAAGAGTTATTATTGTTTTTTATTCGTTAATGTAGGTTGATTCATCATTGCAATTGTAATTAAATACAAAAAATACTATATGATCTAAAATAATCTGATGACAATTTATAACTAAGTAGACTTTCACTCTTATTAGATGCATTTAGGTCTCTACCTATTAACTTGTATCCTTACAACCAAACAAGATGATCTCTTAGCCAATCAAAAACAATCTTATGTCTTATTCCAAACCCCTTTTTTTCTCAGAATGTGGTAAAACCTATCATATTTCAATGGTCAATGAATAAACAAAATTACCACTATTGGTTGTACTCAACAAATGTGGGCTAAATCATCATCGTTATTCAATGAAAACCATCAGATGTGGGATAAATCATCTTAGTTATTCAATCAACAAATTTGGGCTAAATCATCATAGTTATTCAATGAAAACAATCAAATGTGGGTCAAATCATCATAATTATTCAATGAAAACCATAATATCCACTCAAAGTTTCACTAATAACTCCTACCAAATGTATGTGGGTCTTGGGAAATTTATCTATTTTCTTAGATCCAAAAAATTCAAGTTCTTATCCAATTACAAGAACTTTTAGTTATTAATCCAAAAGCAACGGTGGTTTCAACCTAAATAGTATTCACAATGAAATCATTGTGATTTGAAGTTATAATTAAAACTACCTTCAATGTAATCATGCAATTTTTAATAGAATTTCCCTTTTTATTGAAGAAAGAGACACCCATAATTTTATTCATCCAAAAGAAGAAAAAAGTTAGACTTTGTATATGTTCAACGTATTTGAGCAATAACACCTCGTGATTTTTTTTAGAAAAAATGGGCACCTCAACAACATTTGGCAAAACAAAAAGGACTAAGAGTAATCATCATAAAATTAAAACAGGGCATAGGCCACCCTAAAAGACCCATACAACAAGCCCAGAACTAAGCTTCAAACGTAATCGAGCAGGGCTAGAAATGCGAACAATTTTTTTGTGTGGCAATATCATAGCGAGTATATAAATTTTTGGTAGGCTTAATAATTAAGAGTATGTGTTTTCTTGTAAGAGGTCGTAAGTTCAAATCTGAAAACACATGTAGGAAAGACTAGCAAGTCTATAGAGGGGGACAAGGATGTATTCAGGAAAAGTTGGATGATTTGAAAGATATATTAGGGAAAAGCATATTCACTATGAGTTCCGACCTCCGTCATCCCTTGGTTTAGGATTGGACTATCCAACGTTGATAACATCTAAAGCGAAATGACTCTTGATTTATTTTATTTTATGTTTTTTCTTTTCTTTTAATGTTTAGAGGAATCGATAACTAGGGTAGTCTTTTACTCATGTGATACGATGTGTGGGCATTGCCAACCATTAGAACCTACATATAATAAAATTGCAAAGCAACTTTGTGGGGTTGAATCCCTTGTCTTAGATAAGATGGATCCCCATGTAACATGGTGCAAGTTCATAACTTTTCCAAAGAATGTGGATTGAACAATGTGAAGCAAAAATTGAAAATTATTTGCTTCAAGCAGAGAAGGTACAAAAATGCACATGTAGAGTTTTGTTTTTGTTTTTATTTTTTTTCATGTATCAGACATTCTATTCAAGTAACTTAACGATAATTATGAAATTTATGTATCACACCAATCCTTCTCCTCCATTATACCTTGAGATATAATAACGCAGAAATCAACACATTCAAAATCAAATTATGTATCCACATTGCCCTTCGTTGAGGATGTGATTACTTTCGTAATTGTCTGCATAAATATGGGGACGAAAGGAACTGTTCTCTCTTAATATTCTTACACCTCTTTTTGTTCCAGAAATTCCATGAATATTGTTGCCGAAGGACAGATGCTTCTCATACACCGATCTCGACAATGCAACCAATGCATTCATCATTGTTTTTTCTTTGTTTCTGCACCAAAAATGACCCCTTGTTCAAATTCTCTTTTCTCCTCCAAACTGTATTCTTATTGTTCAACTGCATGAAAACCCCAAATCACCAACTATTATAAATATAGTTTATATAAGATATATATCGAAAACAAAAACAAAAACATAAGTAATTTTAAAACATGTATATTTTTGTATTTATATTCAAAATATCCACTCATATTATTAATATGAGATATTGATATTATTTTATCTCATATGCATAATTTGTATTTAGAATAACTTTAAAAAAAAATTATTTTGTTGAAGATTTTATAAACCAATTTTAGTTATATTTTTTACTATTTTAATATTACAAAAAAAAATTATTGCAAGATCTTTCTTACTCACTCTATCTATCTATCTATATATGTGTGTGTGTGTGTGGATTTGCATTAATAGAATAAAATGGGTATTTAAAATATTTTTTTCATATTTTTTTAATTATATTTGTAGGAAATTATTTCATAATATTTTTGTTCAGAAAAATTATATCATAATTTAGTTATTAACTAATAGTAAAGAGTTATTATTCTTTTTTATTTGTTAGTGTAGGTTGATTCATCATTCCAATTGTTATTAAATAAAAATTAAAAATTAAAAAAAAAAAACCACATCACCTAAAATAATCTAATGGGAATTTATAACAAAGTCGACTTTCACTCTTATTAGATACATTTAGGTCTCTACCTATTAGCTTGTGTCCTTACATCCAAACAAGATGAGATCTAGCCGATAAACAACAATCTTATCTCTTATTCCAAGCCCCCTTTTTTCTTAGAATGTGGTAAAACCTATCATACTTCAATGGTCAACCGATAATCAAAATTGCCACTATTGGTTGTACTCAACAAATGTGGGCTAAATCATCATAGTTATTCAATTAAAACCATCAAATGTGAGCTAAATAATCATAGTTATTCAATGAAAATCATCAAATGTGGGCTAAAACATCATAGTTATTCAATCAACAAATGTGGGCTAAATCATCATAGTTACTCAATGAAAACCATCAAATGTGGGCTAAACCATCATAGTTATTCAATAAAAACCATAACACCCCAGAAAAGTTTCACTCTTAACTCCTACCAAATGCATGCGGGCCTTGGGCCATTTATCTATTTCCTTATATCTAGAAAATCCAAGTTCTTAGTCAATTACAAGCACTTTTAGGTCTTAATCCAAAATTAATGGTGGTTTCAACCTAAATAGTATTCACAATAAAATCATTACGATTTGTAGTTATAGTTAAAACTATGTTCAATGTAATCATGCAATTTTTAATAGCAATTTTTGTTCCGAAGAAAGAGACACCCATAATTTATTCATCCAAAAGAAGAATCAAGTTACATTTTGTATATGTTGAACGAATTTGAGTAATAACACCTCATGGAATTTTTAGAAAAAATGAGCATAGGGCGAGATTACCACATCAAAAAAAGTGGCATTTACAAACATTAAGCTTAAAAAAAACAGAAAAAAAAACTATAGGAGAGACAAGTTGCCAACATTGATATAACGGGTCAAAAAACCCAACAACATTGGGGAAAAACAGAAAGGAATAAGGGTAATCATCATAAAGCTAAAACAAAGCATAGGCCACCCTGAAAAAATATACAACAAGCCCATATTTGTGAATCAAACATAATCGAGTAGGGATAGAAAGGCCAACAAAAAAATTTGTGGCAACATCACAGCGAGTATATAAAATTTTAGTAGGCTTAATAATTAAGAGTAAGTGGTTTTTTTTAAGAGGTCATAAGTTCAAATCTAATTGCACATGTAGGAAAGACTAACAAGTCTATAAAGGGGGATAAGGGCGTCTTTAGGAAAAGTTGGACCATTTGGAAGGTAGATTAGCCCACATGGAAAAGAATGTTCACTATGAGTTCCGACGTCCGCCATCCCCTGGTTTAGGACTGGACTATCCAACTTTGGCAAAATCTAATGCAAAATGGATCTTGATTTATTAAATTTTATGTTTTCTTCCTTTATTTTAATGTCTATAGGAATCAATAGTTAGGGTATTCTTTTACTCATGTGATACGATGTGTGGACATTGTCAACCATTAGAACCTACATATAATAAAATTGCAAAGCAACTTCATGGGGGAATCTCTTGTCTTAGCTAAGATGGATCCCCATGTATCATAGTGCAAGGTAATAAAGTTTCGAAAGAAATTTGTGGATTGAACAATGTGAAGAAAAAATTGAAAATTATTTGCTTGGAGAAGAGAAGGTAGAAAAATGCACATGTAGAGTTCTGTTATTGATTTTATTTTTTTCATGTATCAAAAATTATATTCAAGTAACTTAACGATAATTATGAAATTTATGTATCACACCAATCCTTCTCCTCCATTAGACCTTGAGATATGATAATGCAAAAATCGGCACATTCAAAATCAAATTATGTGCAGGTAGAATGTAAAAGACTGCAAGCTTTTGATCAAGTGAGATAGTTCAATATTAAAAAATGGTCACAAACGACTATGAGAGGAGAATTAAATATGCACCAAGCCTATGTGGAAGGAAACAAAGTTATCTTTCTTGTCAGCATATGGGGATTTGCAAGTGATAATTGCTCATAGCATCGTTCTTCTTTTGAAAAGACAACTACCCACATTTTGAGAGAGCTACTACCAGTAATACTTCTCACCTTCTAGGGATCAGTCGTAAATTTGTAGTTGTGGAAAAACATCTGTCTCTTTTCTAAACACTCTTTGGCATAATCAAATCCACATTTGCCTTTGTTGAGGATGTGATTGCTTTCGTATTCGTCTGCATAAAGATGGGCCCCGAAGGAATGGTTATCTCTTACTCTTCTTACACATCTGGTTGTTCCAGTAATTCCATGAATATTTTTGCCGAAGGACAAATGCTTCTTAGAAACCAATATCTACAATGCAACCAATGGCTTAATCATTGTTTTTTCTTTGTTTATGCACCAAAAATTGCCATGTGTTCAAATTCTCCGTTCTCTGCCAAACTATATTCTTATTATTCAACTGTATAGAAACCCAAAATCACCAACTATTAATAAATATAGTATATATATATATATATATATATACATATATATACATATATAATTTTAAGAGTGGTATATTTTTGTATTTATATTAGAAAGATTCACTCATAATATTAATATGAGATACTGATATTATTTTATCTCATATGCATAATTTATATTTAAAATAAATTAATAATTTTCATTTTATTTTTTTGAATATTTTATAAACCTATTTTAGTTATTTTTTTTACTATTTTAACATTCCAAAAAAAATTATTGCAAGATCTTTCTTACTCACTATAATATTACATGTTTTAATATATATATATATATATATATATATATATATATATATATATATATATATATATATATATATATATAGATATATATATATATATATATATATAGATATATATATATATATATATATATGCAATAATAGAATAAAATGGGTGTTTAAAATATTTATTTCATAATTTTTTTAATTATATAAGTAGGGAAGTATTTTATAATATCTTCTTTTAGAAAAAGTATATCATAATTTAGTTAAAGATCTTTTTTACTCACTATAATATTACATGTTTATATATATATATATATATATATATATATATATATATATATATATATATATAAAAGCAATAATAGAATAAAATGGGTGTTTAAAATATTTATTTCATAATTTTTTTAATTATATAAGTAGGGAAGTATTTTATAATGTCTTTTTTTAGAAAAAGTATATCATAATTTAGTTATTAACTAAAAGTAAATAGTCATTATTGTTTTTTATTGGTTAATGTATGTTGATTTATCATTGTAACTATAATTAAAGAAAAAAAAACTATATCATCTAAAATAATCTAATCACAATTTATAACAAAGTAGACTTTCACTCTTATTAGATGCATTTAGGTCTCTACCTATTAACTTGTGTACTTAAATCCAATAAGATGAGCTCTTATCCAATAAAAAAGAATCTTATGTCTTATTCGAAACCCTTTTTTCTCTTAGAATGTGCTAAAACCTATCATACTTCAATGGTCAACCGATAATCAAAATTACCACTATTGGATGTACTCAACAAATGTGGACTAAATCATCTCAGTTAGTCAATGAAATACATCAAATGTGGGCTAAATCATCATAGTTATTCAATCAACAAATGTGGGCTAAATCATCATAGTTATTCAATGAAAACCATAACATCGAGGCAAAGTTTAACTGGTAACTCCTACCAAATGTATATGGGTCTTGGGCCATTTATCTATTTTCTTAGATCCAAAATATGCAAGTTCTTAGTCAATTACAAGAACTTTTAGGTCTTAATCCAAAATCAATGGTGGTTTCAACCTAAATAGTATTCACCATAAAATAATTTCCATTTGTAGTTATAGTTAAAGCTACCATCAATGTAATCATGCAACTTTTAATATCAATTTTTTTATTTATTTTTTGTGAAGATACACCCATAATTTTATTCATCCAAAAGAAGAATAAAGTTAGATTTTTTATATGTTGAACACATTTGAGCAATAACACCTCATGGAATTTTTAGAGAAAACGAGCATAGGGAAAGATTACGATGCCAAAAGAAGTGGCATTTACAAACATTGACCTTAAAAAAAGAAGAAAAACAAATCTGAGAGAGGATCTACCAACATTGACATAATGAGTCAAAAACCCCAAGAACCTTTAGCAAAACAAAGAGGATTAAGATTAATCATCATAAAACCAAAACAACCATAGGCCAACCCGAAAATTCCATACAACAAGCCCATAACTAAGCATCAAACATAATCGAGCAAGGATAGAAAGGCCATCAAAAAAAATTGTGGCAAAATCATAGCGAGTATATAAAATTTTAGTAGGCTTAATAATCAAGAGTATGTGTTTTTTTGTAAGAGGTCGAAAGTTCAAATCTAATAGCACATATAAGAGAGACTAGCAAGTATATAAAGGGGTACAAGGACATCTTCAGGAAAAGGTGGACCATTTGGAAGATAGATTATCCCACATGGAAAAACAAGTTCACTATGAGTTCCGACCTCTACCATCCCCTGGTTTAGGAGGTAACTATCCAGCTTTGGTAAAATCTAATGCAAAATGGTTTTTGATTTATTTCATTTTATGTTTTTTTCTTTTTCTTTTAATGTGTGGGGGAATCAATAACTAAAGTAGTCTTGTACTCATGTGTGGGCATTGCCAACCATTAGAACCAAAATATAATAAAATTTCAAAGCAAATTCGTCGGATTGAATCCCTTGTCTTAGCTAAGATGGATCCCCATGTAGCATGGTGCAAGCTCATAACGTTTCCAAAGAATAAGGATTGAACAATGTGAATCAAAAATTGAAAATGATTTGCTTCAAACATAGAAGGTACAAAAATTCACATGTAGAATTTTGTTTTGTTTTGTTTTTTTTTTCATGTATGAGACATTCTATTCAAGTAACTTAACGATAATTATGATATTTATGTTTCACACCAATCCTTCTCCTCCATTTTACCATGAGATACAATAATGCAGAAATCAACACATTCAAAATCAAATTATGTATCCACATTGCCCTTCGTTGAGGATGTGATTACCTTTGTATTTGTCTTCATAAAGATGGGGCCCAAAGGAATGGTTCTCTCTTACTCTTCTTAAACCTCTTGTTGTCCAGCAATTCCATGAATATTGTTTCCAAAGGAGAGATGTTTCTCATACACCGATCTCAACATTGCAACCAATGACTTTATCGTTGTTTTTTCTTTGTCTCTTCACCAAAATCACTACCTATTCAAATTATCAGTTCTCCTCCAAACTGTATTCTTATTATTCAACTATATGAAAACCCCAAATTACCAACTATTAATAAATATAGTTAATATAAGATATATATAAATAAAAAAAAACACAAAAGTAATCTTAAGACATGTATATTTTTGTATTCATATTCAAAAGATCCACTCATATTATTAATATGAGATATTGATATTATTTGATCTCATATGCATAATTTATATTTAAAATAATGTAATAATTTTCTATTTTCTTGAAGATTTTATATTTGTTAGTTATATTTGTTACTATTTTAATATTGTAAGATCTTTCTTAATATATATATCTATATATATATATATATATATATATATATATATATATATATATATATATATATATATATATATATATATATTATGTGGATTTGCATTAATAGAATAAAATGAGTATTTAAAATATTTATATAATATTTTTTTTAGAATCAATATATCATAATTTAGTTAAATTAACTAATGGTAAAGAGTTATTAGTGTTTTTTATTGGCTAATGTAGGCTGATTCATCATTGCAATTGTAATTAAATAAAAATTTAAAAAAACTATATCATCTAAAATAATCTAATGTCAATTTATAACGAAGTAGAATTTCACTCTTATTAGATACATTTAGGTCTCTACATATTAGCTTGTGTCCTTACATCCAAACAAGATGAGATCTATCCAATAAAAAACAATCTTATGTCTTATTCCAAACCCTTTTTTTCTTAGAATGTGGTAAAAACCCATCATACTTCAATGGTTAACCGATAATCAAAATTACCACTATTGGTTGTACTCAAGAAATGTGGGCTAAATCATCATAGTTATTCAATGAAAACCATCAAATTTGGGCTAAATCATCATAGTTATTCAATAAAAACCATCAAATGTGGGCTAAATCATCATAGTTATTCAATGAAAACCATCAAATGTGGGCTAAATAATCATAGTTATTCAATGAAAACTGTAACACCCAAGAAAATTTTCACTTGTAACTCCTACCAAATGTATGTGGGTCTTCGGCCATTTATCTATTTCCTTAGATCCAAAAAATGCAAGTTCTTAGTCAATTACAAGAACTTTTAGGTCTTAATCTAATATCAATGGTGGTTTCAACCTAAATAGTATTCACAATAAAATCATTGTGATTTGTAGTTATAGTTAAAACTACCTTCATTGCAATCATGCAATTTTTAATGGCAAATTTTTTTTCCGAAGAAAGGGACACCCGTAATTTTATTCATCCAAAAAAAGAATAAAGTTACATTTTGTATATGTAGAATGCATTCGAGCAATAACATATCATGACATTTTTAGAAAAAATGAGCACAGGGCAAGATTACCACACTAAAAGAAGTGGCATTTACAAACATTAAGCTAAAAAAAACAGAAAAAAACAACTTGAGAGACGAGCTGCCAACATTGACATAACGGGTCAAAAAACCCAAAAGCATTTAGAAAAATAGAAAGGACTAAGGGTAATCATCATAAAACTAAAATAGGGCATAGACCACACTGGAAAACCTATACAACAAGCCCATAACCGAGCATCAAACATAATCGAGCAGGGCTAGAAAGGCCAACAAAAAAATTTGTGGCAACATCATAGTGAGTATATAAGATTTTAGTAGGCTTAATAATTAAGAGTATGTGGTTTTTTGTAAGAGGTTTTAAGTTCAAATCTAATAGCACATGTAGGAAAAACTAGAAAGTCTATAAAGGGGGAAGAGGGCCTCTTCAAGAAAAGTTGGACCATTTGGAAGATAGATTAGCCCACATGGAAAAGATTGTTCACTATGAGTTTTGATGTCCACCATCACCTAGTTTAGGATTGGACTATCCAACTTTGGTAAAACCTAATTCAAAATGGCTCTTACTTTATTTCATTTATGTTTTTTTCTTTTCTTTTAATATCTAGAGGAATCAATAATTAGGGTAGTCTTTTACTCATGTGATATGATGCGTGACCATTTTCAACCATTAGAACCTACATGTAATAAAATTGCAAAGCAACTTTGTGGGGGAATCCCTTGTCTTAGCTAAGATGGATCCCCATGTATCATGGTGCAAGCTCATAATGTTTTCAAACAAATTTGTGGATTGAACAATGTGAAGCAAAAATTGAAAAATATTAGCTTCGAGCAGAGAAGGTACGAAATTGAACATGTAGAGTTATGTTATTGTTTTTATTTTTTTCATGTATCAGACATTCTATTCGAGTAACTTAACGATAATTATGGAATTTATGTATCACACCAATCCTTCTCCTCCATTATACCTTGAGATACAATAATGTAGAAATCAACACATTCTAAATCAAATTATGTGCAGGTATAATGTCAAAGACAGGAAGCTTTTGATCAAGTGAGACAGTTCAATATTGAAAAATGGTCACAAACGACTATGAGAGGAGAATGAAATATGCACCAAACCTATGTGGAAGGAAACAAAGTCATCATGCTTGTTAGCATGCGGCGATTTGCAAGTGATAATTACCCATAACATCGTTCTGGTTTTGAAAGACAGCTCCCCACCTTTTGATAGAGCTATTACCACTAATACTACTCACCTTCTAGGGCTCAGTGGTAAAGTTGTAGTTGTGGAAAAACATCAGTCTCTTTTCCAAACACTCTTTGGCATAATGAAATCCACATTTCCCTTCGTTTAGGATGTGATTATTTTCGTATTTGTCTGCATAGAGATGGTCCCTGAAGGAATGGTTATCTCTTACTCTTCTTACACCTCTGGTTTTTCCAACAATTCCATGAATATTTTTGTCGAAGGATAGATGCTTCTCAAACACCGATCTCAACAATGCAACCAATGGCTTGATCATTGTTTTTTCTTTGTTTCTTCACCAAAAATCACCACCTATTCAAATTCTTTGTTCTCCTCCAAACTATGTTCTTATTGTTCAACTGTATAGAAACCCAAAATCACCAACTGTTAATAAATATAGTTAATATATGATATATATCAAAAACAAAAAAAGAAGTAATTTTAAGACCTGTATATTTTTGTATTTAGATTAAAAAGATCCACTCATAATATTAATATGAGCTATTGATATTATTTTATCTCATATGTATAATTTATATTTAAAATAAATTAATAATTTTTATTTTTTTAAGATTTTATAAACCTATTTTAGTAATATTTTTTACTATTTTAATAGTACAAAAAAAATATTGCAAGATCTTTCTTACTCACTATAATATTACATTTTTAAATAAATAAATAAATATATATATATATATATATATATATATATATATATATATATATATATATATATAGATATATATATATATATATATATAGATATATATATATAATTAATTAATTAATTAATTAATTAATTAATTATCAGTTATGTGGATTTGCATTAATAGAATAAAATGGGTATTTAAAATATTTATTTCATAATTTCTTTAATTATATTAGGAAATTATTTCATAATAATTTCTTTTAGAAAAAGTATATCATAATTTAGTTATTAACTAAAAGTAAATAGTTACTATTGTTTTTTATTAGTTAATGTATGTTGATTCATCATTGTAATGTATGTTGATTCATCATTGTAATTATAATTAAATCATAAAAAAAGAACTATATCATCTAACATAATCTAATGGCAATTTATAACAAAGTAGACTTTCACTCTTATTAGATGCACTTAGGTCTCTACCTATTAACTTGTGTACTTACATCCAAACAAGATGAGCCCTAATCCAATAAAAAACAATCTTATGTCTTATTCCAAACCCCTTTTTCTCTTTGAATGTGGTAAAAACCTATCATACTTGAATGGTCAATTGATAATCAAAATTACCACTATTGGATGTACTCAATAAATGTGGGCTAAATCATCTTAGTTATTCAATGAAAACAATCAAATGTGGGCTAAATCATCATAGTTATTCAATCAACAAATGTGGGCTAAATCATCATAGTTATTCAATGAAAACCATCAACTGTGGGCTAAATCATCATAGTTATTCAATGAAAACCATAACATCGAGGCAAAGTTTCACTGGTAACTCCTACCAAATGTATGTGGGTCTTTGGTCATTTATCTATTTTCTTAGATCCAAAAAATGCAATTTTTTAGTCAATTACAAGCACTTTTAGGCTTAATCCAAAATCAATTGTGGTTTCAACCTAAATTGTATTCACAATAAAATCATTTCCATTTGCAGTTATAGTTAAAACTACCTTCAATGTAATCATGCAATTTTTAATAACAAATTTTTTTTCCAAGAAAGAGAAACCCATAATTTTATTCATTCAAGAGAAGAATAAAGTTACATTTTGCATATGTTGAACGCATTCGAGCAATAACACCTGATGAAATTTTTAGAAAAAACGAGCATAGTGCAAGATTACCATGCCAAAAGAAGTGGCATTTACAAACATGAACCTTAAAAAAAGCAAAAATAAATAAAAAATAAAAAATACAAATACAAATAAAAAATACAAATAAAAAAAAAAAAAAAAAAAAAAAAAAACTAAGAGACAATCCACAAACATTGACATAACGAGTCAAAAACCCCAAGAACATTTAGCAAAACAAAAAGGATTAAGATTAATCATCATAAAACTCAAAAAAGGCATAGGCCACCCTGAAAAGCCCATACAACAAGCCCATAACTGAGCATCAAACGTAATCAAGCAGGGTTAGAAAGGCCATAAAAAAAATTGTGGCAACATCATAGCGAGTATATAAAATTTTAGTAGGCATAATAATTAAGAGTACTTGTTTTTTGTAAGAGGTCGTAAGTTCAAATCTAATAGCACATATAAGACAGACTAACAAGTCTATAAAGGGGTACAAGGACGTCTTCAGGAAAAGTTAGACCATTTGGAACATAGATTCGCTGACATGGAAAACATGTTCACTATGAGTTCCGACCTCTGCCATCCCTTGGTTTATGACTGGACTATTTAGCTTTGGTAACATCTAATGCAAAATGGCTTTTGATTTTATTCCATTTTATGTTTTTTTTTTCTTTTAATGTCTAGAGGAATCGATAACTAGGGTAGTCTTGTACTCATGTGATACGATGTGTTGGCATTGCCGACCATTTGAACCTACATATAATAAAATTGCAAAGAAACTTCATGGGATTGAATCCCTTGTCTTAGCTAACATGGATCCCCATGTAGGATGTTGCAAGCTCATAACGTTTCCAAAGAATATGGATTGCACAATGTGAAGCAAAAATTGAAAATTATTTTCTTCAAGCACAGAAGTTACAAAAATGCACATGTAGAGTTTTGCTTTTGTTTTTATTTTTTTCAAGTATCAAACATTCTATTCAAGTAACTTAACGATAATTATGAAATTTATGTATCATATCAATCCTTCTCCTCCATTATACGTTGAGATATAATAATGCATAAATCAACACATTCAAAATCAAATTATGTATCCACATTTCCCTTCGTTGAGGATGTGATTACTTTCATATTTGTCTGCATAAAGATGGGGCCCAAAGGAATGGTTATCTCTTACTCTTCTTACACTTCTCGTTGTTCCAAAAATTCCATGAATATTGTTGTCGAAGGACAGATGCTTCTCAAACACCGATATCAGTAATGTAGCCAATGGTTTCGTCGTTGTTTTTTATTTGTTTCTACACCAAAAATCACCACCTGTTCAAATTCGGATTTGCATTAATGGAATAAAATGGGTATTTAGAATATTTTTTTTCATATTTTTTTAATTATATAAGTAGGAAATTATTTCATAATATTTCTTTATAGAAAAATTATATCATAATTTAGTTATTAACCAATAGCAAGGAGTTATATTGTTTTTAATTGGTTAATGTAGGTTGATTCATTATTTCAATTGTAATTAAATAAATAAATAAAACTATATCATCTAAAATAATCGAATGGCAATTTATAACTATGTAGATTTTCACTCTTATTAGATGAATTTAGGTATCCACCTATTAACTTGTGGAGATACATCCAAACAAGATGAGCTCTTATCCAATAAAAAACAATCTTATGTCTTATTCTAAACCCCTTTTTCTCTTAGAATGTGGGAAAACCTATCATACTTCAATGGTCAACCGATAATCAAAATTACCATTATTGGATGTACTCAACAAATGTTTGCTAAATCATCTTAGTTATTCAATGAAAACCATCAAATGTGGGATAAATCATCATAGTTATTCAATCAACAAATGTGGGCTAAATCATCATAGTTATTCAATGAAAACAATCAAATTTGGGCTAAATAATCATAATTATTCAATGAAAACCATAATATCCACGCAAAGTTTCACTCATAACTCCTACCAAATGTATGTGGGTCTTGGGAAATTTATCTATTTTCTTAGATCCAAAAAATGCAAGTTCTTAGTCAATTACAAGAAATTTTAGGTCTTAACCCAAAATCAATGGTAGTTTCAACCTAAATAGTATTCACAATAAAATCATTTTGATTTTCAGTTATAAGTAAAACTACTTTCAATGTAATCATGCAATTTTTAATAGTATTTTTTTCTTTCGAAGAAAGAGAGACCCATAATTTAATTCATCCAAAAGAAGAAAAAAGTTAGATTTTGTGTATGTTGAATGCATTCGAGCAATAACACCTTATGATTTTTTAGAAAAAATGAGCATAGGGCAAGATTAACACGCCAAAAGAAGTGGCATTTACAAACATTAACCTCAAAAAAGCAAAAAAAAAAGTCTGAGAGATGAGTTGCCAACATTGACAAAATGGGTCAAAAACATCAACAACATTTAGCAAAACAAAAAGGACTAATAATAATCATCATAAAACTAAAATAGGGCACAGGCCACCCTAAACACCCATACAACAATCCCATAACAAGAGCATCAGATGTAATCGAGTAGGGCTAGAAATGCCAGCGATTTTTTTTGTGGCAATATCATAGCGAGTATATAAATTTTTAGTAGGCTTAATAATTAAGAGTATGTGTTTTCTTGTAAGATGTCGTAAGTTCAAATCTAATAACACATGTAGGACAGACTAGCAAGTCTATAAAGGGGGACAAGGATGTCTTCGGGAAAAGTTGGACCATTTAAAATATTGATTAACCCACATGGAAATGCATGTTCACTACGATTTTCGACCTCCGCCATCCCCTATTTTACGACTGGACTATCCAACTTTGGTAACATCTAACGCGAAATGGCTCTTGATTTATTTCATTTTATGTTTTTTCTTTTCTTTTAATGTCTATCGGAATCGATAAATACGGTAGTCTTTTACTCATGTGATACGATGTGTGGGCATTTCCAACCATTAGAACCTACATATAATAAAATTGTAAAGAAACTTCGTGGGGTTGAATCCCTTGCCTTAGATAAGATGGATCCCCATGTAACATGGTGCAAGTTCATAACTTTTCCAAATAATGTGGATTGAACAATGTGAAGCAAAAATTGAAAATTATTTTCTTCAAGCAAAGGAGGTGCAAAAATGCACATCTAGAGTTTCTTTTTTCTTTTTGTTTTTTCATGTATCACACATTCTATTCAAGTAACTTAATGATAATTATGAAATTTATGTATCACACCAATACTTCTCCTCCATTATACCTTGAGATACAATAATGCAGAAATCAACACATTCAAAATCAAATTATGTATCCACATTTGCCTTCGTCGAGGATGTGATTACCTTTGTATTTGTCTACATAAAGATGGGGCCCAAAGGAATGGTTCTCTCTTACTATTCTTACACCTCTTGTTGTTCCAGCAATTCCATGAATATTGTTGCCGAAGGAAAGATGCTTCTCATACACAGATCTCAACAATGCAACCAATGGCTTCATTGTTTTTTTCTTTCTTTCTGCACCAAAATTCACCACCAAAATTTATTCTTATTGTTCAACTTTATGAAAACCCTAAATCACCAAATATTAATAAATATAGTTAATATAAGATTTATATAGAAAACAAAACAGAAATAATTTTAAGAGGAGTTGCCTTTAGTGCGACTTTTTGGAAGCTTTTATAGTGGGTTTTTCCGGTGTAATTTCTCTAAAATCCAGCAGGAATTTATTGAAATCACAAGCTTGATGGGTAATCATGTGCAATCGAAGTGCCCTAGGGGTTTCCAGGGTGCTGAATCCATATATACAGTCAAAAAACTAGTTTAAATAACACAAATCAAGATTTCACCTCAAAATTTTCCACCGGATTCCGGCACCGGAAAGTCCAAAAAGTCGCACTAACGAAAACTCCATTTTAAGACGTATATTTTTTGTATTTATATTCAAAAGATCCACTAATACTGTTAACGTGATATATTGATATTATTTTATCTCATATGCATAATTTATATTTAAATAAATTATTATTTTTTATTTTTATTTTTTTGAAGATTTTATAAACCAATTTTAGATATATTTTTTACTATTTTAATATTACAAAAAAAATTATTGCAAAATATTTCTTTATATATATGTGTGTGTGTGTGTGTGTGTGTGTGTGTGTGTGGATTTGCATTAATAGAATAAAATGGGTATTTAAAATATTTATTTCATATTTTTTTAATTATATAAGTAGGAAATTATTTCATAATATTTTTTTTAGAAAAATTATATCATAATTTAGTTATTAAATAATAGTAAAGAGTTATTATTGTTTTTTATTGGTTAATATAGGCTGATTCATCACTGTAATTGTAATTAAATAAAAATTTAAAATTTAAAAAAACTATATCATCTAAAATAATCTAATGGCAATTTATAACAAAGTAGACTTTCACTCTTATTAGATACATTTAGGTCTCTACCTATTAACATATGTCTTTACATCCAAACAAGATGAGATCTAGCCAATAAAAAACAATCTTATGTCTTATTCCAAACCCATTTTTTTCTTACAATGTGGTAAAACCTATCATACTTCAATGGTCAACCGTTAATCAAAATTACCACTATTGGTTGTACTCAAAAAATGTGGGCTAAATCATCATAGTTATTCAATGAAAACCATAACACCCAAGAAATGTTTCACTCATAACTCCTACCAAATGTATGTGGGTCTTAGACCATTTATCTATTTCCTTAGATCCAGAAAATGAAAGTTCTTAGTCAATTACAAGCACTTTTAGGTCTTAATCCAAAATCAATGGTGTTTTCAAACTAAATAGTATTCACAATAAAATCATTGTGATTTGTAGTTATAGTTAAAACTACCTTTAATGTAATCATGCTATTTTTAATAGCAATTTTTTTCTGAAGAAAGAGACACCCGTAATTTTATTCATCCAAAAGAAGAATAAAGTTACATTTTGTATATGTTGAGCGCATTCGAGCAATAAGAGCTCATGACATTTTTAGAAAAAGTGAGCACAGGGCAAGATTATCACACCAAAAGAAGTGGCATTTACAAACATTAAGCTAAAAAAACAGAAAAACAATTTGAGAGACGAGCTGCCAACATTGACATAACAGGTCAAAAAACCAAACAACATTTAGCAAAAGAGAAAAGACTAAGGATAATCATCATAAAACTAAAGCAATGCATAGGCCACCTTGAAAAACCTATACAACAAGCCCACAACTGAGAATCAAATGTAATCGAGCAGGGCTATAAAGGCCAATAAAAAAATTTGTGGCAACATCATAGCGAGTATATAAAATTTTAGTAGGGTTAATAATTAAGTGTATGTGATTTTTTATAAGAGGTCGTAAGTTCAAATCTAATAGCACATGTAGGACATACTAGCAATTCTGTAAAGGGGGATAAGGGCGTATTTAGGAAAAGTTGGACCATTTGGAAGATATATTAGCCCACATGGAAAGGAATGTTCACTATGAGTTTTGATGTCCGCCATCCCTTGGTTTAGGACTGGAATATCCAACTTTGGTAAAATCTAATGCAAAATGGTTCTTGATTTATTTAATTTTATGTTTTTTTCTTTTCTTTTAATGTCTAGAAGAATCGATAATTAGGGTAGTCTTTTACTCATGTGATACAATGTGTGGCCTTTGTCAACCATTTTTTCCTTCTAAGGTTAATCTATTGATATGATACAAAAATTGTTATAGAGTATCTAGGTCGTAAAGGGTCTTGGCCTTAATCAGCACACAACCATGAAAATTGTTTGAGATTTCCCCTATAAAGGGGAAACCAGTCCAAAAGAAGAACTGTCCAAAATTCAACTAGATTTAAGCCACAGTTTTCCTGATGAGACCAACCCATCAATAACAACAACAAAACCACCCAGAAAAACAACAGATTGTCCTGACTGGACCAACCAACCAGCAGATTACCCTGAGGACACAAAAGCAAGACAAAAACTAGACCCATAACTAAATGAAATGCCACCTGGCAGAAGTGATACGTGCCTCAAGGTTAGCCGGAATAGGTTCCTCCACGATTGGACATGCCCACGGGTTGTCTGTGTCGCCACATTCCGCTTCCTGATGTCCTTCTTCCCTGCTTCCAACCTCCACCTGCGGGCTCGACGTGTCCTCTAGACAACTTTCCATGGCCCGCATGTCACTTGGAACGCCCAAGTCATCATGCGAGCTACCAACAATGGCTTTCCCATGTCTTCTATTCTGACATCCATTACCTTCCAGCTCGTCATTGTTGTCTCTGTTCTGGCTTGGGCTCGCTCTGTTCGTCTCCTCCATGGACATAGTCATGGGAATGTGCTGCTCAGTCTCTTCAGAAATGGAGATGGAGATAGTGGCAACAATGACCGGGCAATTCAGAGTGCTACGAAACCGGAATTGCATCGTGTGAGGGACCTGATATGGAGGCAGAGGAAACGTAGTAGTGCAGACTGCCGCCTCGTCGCGTCTAGAGCAATGGAGGCAGGCTCTGCCTCTACCACTTTTGGTATTCGGATAAATACCTGCAGGACTATAATGGCGGGGATTTTCAGCTGAGGAGGAAGGGGAAGCTGAATTGTGGCTATCTGAAGTAGCAGAGCGGGTGCTACCACCTCGCGTGCCGCCTTGATGGCTGCGCATTCGATGGCAAACCATGATGGAGATAGGAGCAGTGGAAGAGTCAAGGGGGCGAAGGAGGAAATGACAAAAGAATTTTGAGCAGAGGTTACAGGGTGCTGAGGGACAAGAGCCGAGTTCCAGAGGTTTGTATGGGAATGGTGGAAGCAATTACCCAGGTCAAGACAGCACACAATCCAGCATCTGCACCCAATTTTGGTTCGCTAAGTTGGCTCTCCCACTTGCGGAGGGCAAGCACAGTGAAACAGGGGTAGGGTGACTGGAATGTGCTCTGGTTCCATAGTTTTAGTCAATTTTGAGACAAAATCAAAGGTTTTAATGAGAACTCGGCAGCCAAATTCATGGAAGAACAAGGGAGAGGATTTGTAGGAAGGTGTCCCCTTCATTTATGGGCCCTTACCTCGAATTCTCCACCATTAGCTCGGAGTTCAAGGGCCACCAAATCGATTATCACAAGGGCAGTCAAGCAAGGGCTAGTAAAGGTGTTGTTAACTACAAGTTTTTGCAGCTGAGTTCCTCAAGTTTAGGAGGGATGTTGGGGTCCTCAATTTGTATAAATAAGAGGGATTAGGGCCTGATTTCAGTTAGTCACTTTGTAGGCAGAAGTTAGCTAGTTTGTAGTTCTATTTTAGTCATTTCTTAGGCAGTAGGTTAGCTTTGCATTTCAGCACATTTTCAAGCTTTTCCTTGTGGACAGTTTTTGGAATGTAACATTTCTTTTGATCAATAAAGATGAATCCAGCTTTTGCACCAGCTCTAATCTCTCTTAGGAGGCTATAGCTCTTGGGGTTGGGCCCAACCCAAGTGCCCAGTACCTCCTTTGTTTACCTTTATGTGTTTTTGCTGCATTCTTAGAATAAAATCTGCTATTTAAATTTAAATCATGTTTTTTTGTTTAGGTTTCTTTTGATGATTAAAAAGGATTTTCATGTTCAGATTGAGTTGATAGGTTAACAATAGGGAAGATATTTAGAAAAAGGCCATCAAGCACCTCTGATTTCACCTCTCCCTCAGTGGTATCAGGAGCTGGGATCAAGGTGACCTTGCTGCCAACAAAAACACTGTCTTTGCTTCACCATGCAATCATTAGTGTTCAATTCTTATTTGCAGAAGTTGGTTACATGTTCAGATTCTTGATTGCTTCATTGCATAAGTTATTTCACATGGTTTCATTGCAAATAAACTTCTGTTCATTCTCTTTACTGTTATCTAGGTCAGAATAGGCTAACGTAACTAGGTCTTTGATGTTCCAAGTCCTCGTTTGTTCCATTTGAAAAACAACTTGCAGAGCACCTGTAATACTTCTCCATCTACCCATACTCCATCAATCCCACCTGCTCCATCCTCTACTTTGGATTCTTGCCTCACGTTTGCCATTTGCTCACTTTGCCCTAATTCCCATATTTTTGTGCAACATTGCTCCACTCCTCCTTGAACAAATCCAACCATCCTCGCCATTCCTTAGCTCCATCCACCAAGTCTTGGACCTCCTCACACCCTTGTCTAACCTCCATACCCACTTCTTCACCTTTCTTCCTTCATCAACCCTCCAAAACCCCCTTTCTGAACATCCTGTAGAAAATTACAGACATCCTGTAGAAATTCCAGAACATCCTGTAGAACCCCTGCAGACTTCCTGTAGAAGCTCATGAAAGCAGTTTCTTGATATCCAAACTCTGTGAAACTCTTTGGAAGGGTGTTAGGGACCCCTTAGGCCCTCTCTGAACCTTCCCTACCTCCTTCAATAATTTCCTCTAACGAATCCACCTCTGCACAGTAAAAAATAGTTAAATAACTTATTCAAAAATACCAAAATATGTTTTCTTCAGATTTTACCATAGAAGTAGCTTAGTCACATGCATTTTACCTTTTTAAGAGTCAATGGCATTCATTTCTGTAGCTTTCATCATTTTTCTTGCACCAGTAGGGTTAGTCGGTAAAACTATGGTTTGCTAGGGTTTGCATTTCCTTTCCACTTTTAGTTTCTTTCTGCAAGTAGATTAGCCTCCTTTGAGTTAGCTTTCATCCATCAGTTAAAAAGCTTCTTCTAAGAGATCATAGAAGTTGGCTTAAGCTCCTAATGGACTTGTGCCAGCTGATCAAGTGACATTCGCAGTAAGAGCTAGTACTTGTGCATACAGCAACATCACTTCCATGTTTGTTACAAACTACCGGGTTGATAAATTAAAGAAGGGAGTTCCAGAAGTTGCAGCATTATTGCTGCAATACTAGGGCCCACCATTCTTCCGGGGAAGCGTCAGAGTATTGGTGATTGCTGCTTTTCTTCTATTTCCACTACAACCTTCTGCTAAGTAGTTTATTTCATTTCCATTCTGCAATTTCATTTCCACAAAAGTAGAGTAGACATTTCTTGCTTTCATAGATTAGCATTTCAATTCCACAATTTCATTTCTACAAGCATAGATTAGCATTTCAACTCCGCAATTTCCATTCTGCAAGCGTAGCCTAGCATTTCATTCGTGCAATTTCATTTGAACAAAATATATTAGTTCTTTCCTTCTTTCATTTCAATTCCGCATTTTCATTTCAGCAAGATAGTTAGTTGTAGTTCAATCTATTTTAGTTTTGTAAGTACAAGAAAAAAAAAACAAAAATCAACCAAAAAGATTTCCTTTCATGCCTTGTAGGAGTAGAGATAATTCAGAAAAATGATTGCACAACACCCCCACTGCTTCACACAGCCAACCTTCTCTCTTCTTCGATGGTTGTGATTAAAGAACCCTCAGGTGGACAGCAAGACAGATTTGAGGAACCTCAAGGGAAGAAGAAGAAGAAAACATTCCTCTGGAGCAAATGGCTACAAATAGAAATGTTGGGAGCGGTACCTTGGCCAAAAACGAATTTTCAAATCAGATGGAAGATTTCAAGAGTGATATGAGGCAGTTTCTTGCCATGCAACTGGATACCTTGCGGATCCAAAGGAAGCAAGAGGAAGCCAAGAGAGCTTTGGCCATCTTTTGTCTCATGTGCACTAGAAAGCATCCTAGGAATGAATTTCCATTGCACTCCATAGAGGTTTGTTTTGTCTATGAAGAAGACCATCCTATAGATCAATGCCCTTCCTTACCCAGAATAAAAGTTTCATATCAGAGGGCTAAAGGAGCCACTGAACCACTCTATTATATGAACCAAAGGAGGCCACATGGACCCATACCTTACCAACAGGGAACGCAAGGGACATCCCAGACCTATTATGACCCCTATCAAGCCACTTTCATGCCTTCTTGGGGTACCCTTGCTCATCCTTCCTGGTCCACAGCCCCTCCTTGGTCGGATCCATCTCCATATTATGCCCAACCAGCTGCTCATTCATTTCACTCTTATGCTCAGCCACAGCCTCAGTGGAATGCACCTCATCAGGGGTGGAGGCCCCAGTACAACACTCTTCCCACTCCTTTGCCTCCACCACCTACCCAACCACAACCCCATACACATACATCTCAAATATACACCCCCACTCAGCTACCCATACCACCATTTCCAAACCCGCACATTGGAATAGCTCAACCCAATTGCAAAGCTGAGGCACAACATGTCCAAATGACTCCTCTTGAGCTCGATGATATTCACCATAGCTCAGGAAGAGTGTTGCAAAACAGAGATTATATTGACAACATTGAAGGACCAAAGGCAAAATAAGATTCAAAAGAAAAGATCAAAAACCCATGGGTTGCACTTGATGAAGAGAAGGCATTAAAATCAGAGATCGAGAGAGTTCTCTCATGGTTAGCATCAAATCTTCCATGTATTCAAAAGAAATATCAGAAAAAAGAAAAAGATGAGAAAGTCATGGTAGAAGGTGACATGAAACATGTTCCAGATTAGCAAAAGGACCAAGGATATCAAAGCTATATTGAGATATGGTTTCAGACGGTCACTAAGTTGCAGCGGTACTCTCTTCCTCAGCTATGTTTGATCCCTTCAAAGTCAGATCATTTGCTCTCTGAAATCCGGATAGCTTTCAAAGCATGCATTTCAAGCCTCCACATCATTTTGTCTCTAATCTCGATGTGCACATGGCTCCATTGGAAGTATTCTTACACTTGAAAATGATTTTTTTTTTCAAGTAGGGTAGGGTAGAAAAAAGAAAATAAGAGAAAAAAATGAAAATAAGAAGAAAATAAAAATGTAAGGTGAAAACCTCCTCGGAGGTGCCTTATATTGGCTAATTGATTGAAAACCTCCATGAGGCGGTCAATGGGTTGGAAAGAGGAGAAAATAAAAAGGGAATAAGATCCCTGGGTGAAAACCTCCATTGGAGGTGCCCAGGGCAGGCAATTAGGGTGAAAACCTCCATGAGGCGCCCTAGTTGTTTTTCAGAAAAAAAAGAGAAAAATAAAAAGAAAAATAAACCTAATTTCCATTGAATAATTGCAGGCTGCAGCAAGGACATTGCAGGTCAGGAGGATCGCTCAAAACAAAGGCAGAGGAAGCTTTGTGTTTTCTACAGGAAGTTATGTGTCCTCTACAGGAAGCCTACAAACAAGTCAAAATCGATCTCTGAAGAGGACCAGAAGGCTAGGAATATGTCCATGAGGCCTGCAAGCATCCATTTTTCCATCCCTCACCCTTCTCCATCATTTTTTCCATCTCATTGTGCTTCTTTCCTCAAAACTGTGTGTTCTACAGGAAGTTCCTATAGAAATTACAGGATTTCTACAGGAAGCTAGAAATGGATTTCAAAAAGGTAGTTTGGCGAACATGATAGCTTCCTTAAGGGTTCCAAATTCCTCCTGCAATCTTCAAACTCCTCCTCCATCATCTCCATGCCTGCATCACAGCCCAAGCTCATTTTTTTTTACCATGCAAAAACTTGCAGAATGCTTTGAAGAAAAAAATACATAGAACAGAATTTGTTTTTTTCCTAGCTTGAAATCCATGCATCCATTTGCAAAACTATTACAGGGGGAGTTGTATAGGGACGATTGCAACATGCTCGAGCAATTTCAGCCAATTCCGATGCACGGTTTCCAAGAAATCAGCCTCCATCACCTTCAACCATTTTTACATTTTCTCCATATCTGTGCATCAGTTTCAAAACATATTTCATGGGGAGATGCACATGGGTGATAGTAGCCTACCCAAACAGTTTCAGTTGATTCTGAAGCACGCTTTCCAAGAAATTGATCTCTATAATCTTCAGCCATATTCTATTTTTCTCGAAATCTGTGCATCCATTGATCGCAATTTTGCTGTGGGAGGTGCATAATGATGATAGGAACATGCTCTGAGAGTTTCAGATCGATCCGATCTATCGTTCGGGAGCAATGGAGAGAACAAGTTTCTGCCTTGTAAAAATTCAACATCAGCAGCTTGAGGATGCAGATTTGAACGTGGAAACAAATTCCTGCAGCTTAGATCCAACCAGAGGATACCTGCACAACAAAAAATAGCCATGAATCAGCCACCAAGCCATCATGCAACCACAGAAACAAATCCATGCAGCAGCAAAAAGGAACCAACAGCACGTCGACTTACAGGTATGCGTCTAAACCAGTTCCTCTATTTGCATCAATATGATTCAAAAATGCATAAATGAATGAAATGGTGGGATTAAGCCAGGAATCTAGAAAAGTTAACTCGGCAGTGCCTTCTCTAGCGCTCAGCCAAAAATCATGCAGTATACGTGGACAGTCGACTCACATGAAAATTAAAAAATAGGGAGTGTTGGCCATTTGAACTCCAATGCAACTGATCCAAAAGAGAACATGCAGTTCATGATAGCACTGCAGTCTGCATGTGGCCACATACACCTGGCCACCTCACCTCCTCGCCATGAATTGTGCCATAATTCAAAAATGCTCGGCCGAAGAACTCATGTTAACCGTTGTTCATTTACATTTGCAACCGTTCTCAGTGAAGTACGTGTCCTCCTCCTCCATAGCCTGTTAGCCCGAGCTTTTCGGCCTGTTTCAAAATTCTCCTGCATCCCAGGCTCGTTCGGAAGCGCCGTGACATCCTATAGAAGCCAACAATGCATTCTACAGGAAGAGGCTCTACAGGAAATACAGCTTAGCCTTCCGGAGCAGAGAAAATGGATTTTTCTTCGACAAATTTGGAGTCCCGAAAGAGGTAGGCTCGAAAAGCACTCTTCCATGCATGCTGTGTTCGAAAGGTGATGAATTGAACTATATTTAATAAGGAATTCAGTGACAAGTCTGCCTGTGAGTCGAAAATAGTGGTTTGCCTGTGTGTTGCTCGGAATTACTCAGTCTGTTTTGCGTCAAAACTCTCCTCCGTGGTCCCTGATTAAAAAATTTCTCCTAAAAAAAGATGAAGCGCCGTGAGGGCTAACCTGCGTATGAAGTATTTGAATTTTCATAATTGTATGTATGCTAAGGATGAAAATTGAGCTCTATGCCCTGTCTGTGAAAACCTGTTTCTTCCTTTTACATACGGACAACCGAGTTTTGGGCAGCAAAAGTTTTAGAACCAAGGAATTGGTGCAAGTCAAAATATAACCACCTGAGAGATCTCGTCTTGAGGTTTAAAGGAGGAAACCATAAAACAACAGTCCCTCTCTACTCAGAGCCTAAAATAGAGCACTCTCACCATGCCAGGGGGATCTATTAGGAAGGAACCCTCGGATTCCAGGAAATTGCGGGGACATCTCGAGGTGGTGAACCTCTTCACCCGTGCCAATTGGATGACCTTTTGTGACAAAATTCAGGGTCATGACGATGAGATAATGGAGGAATTCTTAATGTCCCTGCAACCTAAATCAAAGACACAAGCATGGCAGATAGGACTGAAAAAGTCCAAACAAGTGAGGACACAACCAAGGCAACCACACCAAAGTTAAGAGGGAAGACACCCCCAGCCAAGCAAACCAAAACAATGAAGACAGTTTCTACAGGAAGCCAGAAAACAGTCGACACAGGACTTTCTACAGGAAGCATGGAGATAGGGCAACAAAAGGAAAAATCGCCTGATATTTTAGCTAGGGAAACAACAGTTGTGTTGGCTACCCTAAGCACATTTCCAAAGCAAAAACGAAAGTGAAAGAGGGAGCCTTCCATGTATTTTAAGGCCAGAAGGAGTATGTGGATAAAAAATGGCAGACCCCAACCATAGTCAAAAGAGCCAATTACGATTGTAGACACCCCAGCTAAACAAAAGCAAAAGTCTCCTTCATAGGTATCCATCACCTATGAACGGGGAAGCCTGAAAACTTCCACCTAGAGAGAAAGGATTAAAATGTTGGACACAAAGACCTCTCTACAGGATGCTGAGACTGTTCTACAGGAAATGTTGGCTAAGCTAAGAGAGACCGAGAAATTGGAGGAAAAGGTGGCCAAACAATCACAGGAAGAAGGAAAGACAAGGAAACATGTGATGAACAGAAAAGAGAGGACAAGCTGCAGGCTGAGGTTGAGGCGCTAACAAAACTGATACAAGAAAAGGAGCACAGGCAGGGGGAAGAAGTAGAGAGAAAAGCATGGTTTCATGACCGAGAAGAGGACATCACTTCAGAAGCTTGGCATGACAGGGAGGCCACCAGGGCCATCAAAGAAGAAGAGATAGATTAGTTGCTCAGAGGATGAGCAACACTTTCAGTAGGGGGTGATGATGAGCCCCAAAAATGGATAATTATATGGGCTCATTCAACCTCCTAATTCGACTTAATCCACCATTATCATTAGTTTATTGCATTTTTTTAATTATATTTATGCTAATAGAGTGAATTAGGTTAGTCATTATGCCAACAAGTCTAATGGGTGCTTTGTGCAGATTTTTAGTCAATTTTGAGACAAAATCAAAGGTTTTAATGAGCACTTGGTAGCCATATTCATGGAAGAAAAAGGGAGAGGATTTGTAGGAAGGTGTCCCCTTCATTTATGGGCCCTTACCTCGTATTCTCCACCATCAGCTCGGAGTTCAAGGGCCACCAAATCGATTATCACAAGGGCAGCCGAGCAAGGGCTAGTAAAGGTGTTGTTAACTACAAGTTTTTGCAGCCGAGTTCCTAAAGTTTAGGAGGGCTATTGGGGTCCTCAATTTGTATAAATAAGAGGGCTTAGGGCCTCATTTTAGTTAGTCACTTTGTAGGCAGAAGTTAGCTAGTTTGTAGTTCGATTTTAGTCATTTCTTAGGTAGTAGGTTAGCTTTGCATTTCAACATATTTTCAAGCTTTTTCTTGTGGACAGTTTTTGGAATGTAACATTTATTTTGATCAATAAAGATGAATCCAGCTTTTGCACCAGCTCTAATCTCTCTTAGGAGGTTGTATCTCTTGCAGTTGGGCCCAACCCAAGTGCCCAGTACCTCCTTTGTTTACCTTTATGTGTTTTTGCTGCATTCTTAGAATAAAATATGCTATTTAGATTTAAATCTTGTTTTGTTGTTTAGGTTGCTTTTGATGATTAAAAAGGATTTTCATGTTCAGATTGAGTTGATAGGTTAATAACAGGGAAAATATTCAGAAAACTGCCATCAAGCACCTCTGATTTCACCTCTCCCTCAGTGGGATCAAGAGCTGGGATCAAGGTGACCTTGCTGCCAACAAAAACACTGTCTTTGCTTCACCATGCAATCATTAGTGTTCGATTCTTATTTGCAGAAGTTGGTTACATGTTCAGATTCTTGATTGCCTTGTTGCATAAGTTATTTCACATGGTTTCATTGCAAATAAACTTCTGTTCATTCTCTTTACTGTTATCTAGGTCAAAATAGACTAACGTAACTAGGTCTTTGATGTTCCAAGTCCTCATTTGTTCCGTTTGAAAAACAAATCACAGAGCACCTGTAATACTTCTCCATCTGCCCATACTCTATCAATCCCACCTTCTCCATCCTCTACTTTGGATTCTTGCCTCACGTTTGCCATTTTCTCACTTTTCCCTAATTCCCATACTTTTGTGCAACATTGCTCCACTCCTCCTTGAACAAATCCAACCATCCTCGCCATTCCTTAGCTCCATCCACCAAGTCTTGGACCTCCTCACACCCTTGTCTAACCTACATACCCACTTCTTCACCTTTCTTCCTTCATCAACCCTCCAAAACCCCCATCCTCAACATCTTGTAGAAAATTACAGACTTCCTGTAGAAATTCCAGAACATCTTGTAGAACCCCTGCAAACTTCTTGTAGAAGCTCACGAAAGCGGTTTCTTGATATCCAAACTCTATGAAACTCTTTGGAAGGGTGTTAGGGACCCCTTAGGCCTTCTTCAAACCTTCCCTACCTCCTCCAAGCATTTCCTCTAGCGAATCCACCTCTGCACAGTAAAAAACAGTTAAATCACATGTATGATAATTCCTATAACTTATTCAAAAATACCAAAAGATGTTTTCTTCAGATTTTACCATAGAAGTAGCTTAGTCACATGCATTTTACCTTTCTAAGAGTCCATGGCATTCCTTTATGTAGCTTTCATCATTTTTCTTGCACCATTAGGGTTGGTCGGTAAAACTAGGGTTTGCTAAGGTTTGCATTTCCTTTCCGCTTTTAGTTTCTTTCTGCAAGTAGATTAGCCTCCTTTGAGTTAACTTTCATCCATTAGTTAAAAAGCTTCTTCTAAGAGCTCATATAAGTTGGCTTAAGCTCCTAGCAGACTTGTGCCAGCTGATCAAGTGACAGTCGCGGCAAGAGCTAGTACTTGTGCATACAACACCGTCGCTTCCAAGTTTGCTACAAACTACCGGGTTGATAAATTAAAGAAGGGATTTCCAGGAGTTGCAGCATTATTGCTGCAATACTGGGGCCCACCAGATTCCTAAATATGCCTCTGTATCCTGCTTTTCCCCAGTTACCCATGGAGGCCCCATCAAAATTTAACTTAATCACACTTTTTGAAGGGTGTAACCAATGTGAAGGCAGCCTGGTTGCCATGCGGGTTCCATTGGAGTTCAATTGTGCTTGTGGGAGTTGTATGTTCCAATTAGCCCATATGCTTAATTCTTGAGGCTGGGTCGGAAAGTCCTGAGTTGTCCATTGATGAAATGTAAGAGTTTCCTTGATTTTCTAACATATGTTATTCCATATGATTTCTAAGGAAGCTTTGTGATTTTTGAAAATTTGTTTATTTCTTTCCTTCCAAATTGTCCATAGCAGGAGACCTAGCAAGATAGTCCACAACTTGTTGAGAAATTTGCTATTATAGGGCTCTGGATTCCACTTGGTAATGGTGCCTCTTATATCCCAAGAAGTCTACATGGTCTCTAGCATCTGAAGGTGAGATTTTCCCAGAGTTGATTGGCCATGTGGCAGGAGTCCATGAGGTGCTGAATAGTTTCTTCATTGTTTTGACAGTTGGGACAGTAGGATGGACCTTGAAATCCTCTTTTGATTAAGTTGTCCCATGTGATAATTCTTTGATGATACAACAGCCAAATGAAAGTGGAGACTTTAGGCTAGATCCTAGTAGTCCATATATGATTCCAAGCAGGATCAGTTGGTTCCTGAGTTTGGAACATTATCTAGTATGATTCTTTGGTGGTATATTTTCCTTTAGGTGTATATCCCCATCTCAGAACATCGCTTCTTGTATTGACTCTGATTTTCCTGCTGGTAAGCTCTTTGTGTAGCTCCATTTTATAAGCTTCTGTTTCTTGCTGTGCTATTTGCCTAACTGGTTTCCATTGCCTGAATCCCTATATAGTGCTATGAGTCCAAAAATGTGCTACATTGTCCTCTTGGTTAATGTCATTTCCATTATGATTTGTACTTGGTAAGAGTGTTGCTATTTTGGGGCTTTGTTGCCAAGAATCCGTCCAGAAACAGGTCGTCCTCCCATCCCATATCTCCTAGAAGCTATGCTGATGTATGACCTCTCTATGTTGCTTGGTCGCGTTCCAAATTAAGGATCCTGTAGGCGTGGTAGATATCATGATTTGTTCTTGTTGAGGTCGATTATTTGCATACTTTGCAGTCCATAATTGCGCCCATGGCTTCTGTGGGTGGGAAACCCGTTTCCACCAAATCCGTGCTCCCATCAAAGTATTGCTGTGTTGTGGATCACATAAGCCTAGACCCCCCTGCTTTTTTGATTTGCAGATTTTTTCCCATTTGACTAAAGCCCTTTTTCTATTTTGTCCTGTAGATCCCCACAAAAAATTGCGTTGCAGATTCCTAATTCTCTTCAGCACCCATTTCGGTGCAACGAGTACTGAGAAAAAATAGAGGGGCATTGATTGAAGGACTGTTTTTATCAGGACTAATCTGCTTGCCATATTGAGAGTTCTATAAGTCCAAGACGGGAGCCGACTTTCCATTTTCTCTAAGAGTTGATGCCAGGAAGCATGCTTTAAGGCTAACTCTATGAGAGGGGCACCTAAATATTGAGAAGGAAGCTTGGCTTGAGAGAATCCTATGATTCGAGAAATGATTCTTTGGGTGGCACTAGGAGTATTGAAGAAAAAGATTTGAGATTTGGTAGTGTTTATGGTGGTGCCAGAAGCTTTTGAAAATGTGTCTAACAGTGATTTAAAGGTTCTGGCCTCATTTACAAAAGGATGACCAAAGAGCATATTGTCATCAACAAATTGTTGATGTGTGATAACAGGGGATCCATGGATAGAGAGTCCTCTAAGGTCATGGGAACGAATGGTATGCTTAATAAGGCGACCTAGTCCCTCAGCCATAATGATGAAAAGAAAAGGGGACAGAGGGTCCCCTTGATGAATTCCTCTTGAAGGGTGGTACGGTTTAGAGGGGATTCCATTGACAAGAACAAAGCAGAGTGGGGAGGAAATGAGGGTCATCATCCATCTAACCTAGGTCGGCTGAATCCAAAGGCCAATAGCATATGTTTTATGTATGTCCAGCTGAGTTTATCAAAGGCTTTGGAAAGGTCGATTTTCAACAACATACCTGCCTGTTTGTTTTTCTTAAGAGAATGGATGGTTTCATGAGTAAGAATAATACCATCCAGAATTTGACGACCTTCTACATACCCAGATTGCTCTGGTGAGATGAGAAGAGGGAGGAGCAGTTTGAGGCGGTTGGCTATGACTTTCGAGATAATTTTTTAGATGACATTGCAGAGGGCAATAGGCCTGAACTTCTCAGGAGTGCTTGATTGCGCAACTTTGGGAATAATGGCGATGAAAGTTGCATTGAGCGAAGGGAGTAACCAATGCATTGCTCTTGATTCTTCTACCACATTCCAGACATCTGCTTTGATTAGATCCCAAAAGTGATGGTAAAAGTTAGACGTAAAGCCAACAGGTCCAGGCGCTTTCCTGGCCTTTAGTTGATTTGAAGCCTCATCGACCTCCATGATGGTCACTGGTCTTAACAATAATTGATTGTGCTCCTCTGTGATGAGTTTAGGAATATGCTGAAGTATCTCATTGATAGCACGCTGTCTATCTGTGGGCTGCTCTTGGTGAACAATTTTGAAGTGATTTGTGAGCTCTTTCTCTATGTCTTCCTGTTTCTCCATTTTGTCTCCTTATGAGTTTTGAATGTGTGAGATTGTATTGTTCATTCTTCGTTGTATAGTTGTACGATGAAAGAACTTGGTGTTTCGTTCCCCTTCTTTTAGCCATCTGATTCTTGACTTCTGTCTCCAGAGCAGTTCCTCTTGTCTGCCTCTTTCCTCTAGTTGTGAGTAGTATTTGTTCCTGTCTGGCATATTCCCCTTTTTTGCCTTCTAGGATGATCTTTTTCCTTAGCTCTGCCATGCACTGCCCAAGAACTTTTTTCTCTTGAAGGATGTTGCCAAAAGTGGTGTAGTTCTAGGTTTTGATTTTTTTTTTATGTGCTTCAGTATTTGCTGGAATTGGTACATGAGTGATCCACCATTGGGAATGAAACTTTCCCATGCTGTTTTGACCACTGTATTGAACTCAAGGTGGGTAAGCTAGAAAGCTTCAAACTTGAACGGTCATCTATTTGATTTTCCAGGATTTCTCCATTGCAAAGAAATGGGCCAATGATCTAAGACAGCAAGAGGTAGGATAAAGGAGCATATATCGCCACTAAGATGGATGAAATTGTCTAAAATTAGAAATCTGTCTAACCTGGATGCTATTTGCTGAGTGATGGCTCTTTTGTTGTTCCAAGTAAATATGTCGTTGTCAAAGGGTAAGTCTATTAGACTATTGTGTTGAATGTAGTCTTTGAAGTCATTGCTTTCTTTTTCCAGCTTTCTTCTGCCTCCCAATTTTTCCTCCAGCCACGTGATCATATTGAAGTCTCCTCCCGTTATCCAAAGTGGATAAGTTCTCGAAGCATTAAGAATCTCCAATGTTTCTAGTTGCTTAATTTTTTGTGTACTTTCCTGTGGGAAGTAAACATTGGTTAAATGTCCATGTATGTTGGTGCCGATCAGGTGGAACGTTGCCTGAATGAAGTAGTGTGAGGCATGGAAATTTGTTAAAGATATATGTTGAGTGTTCCATGCAAGGGCTAATCCTCCCGAGGCCCCTGTTGTGTCAACTGTCACTGTTTGACATCTTGCCCAGGCTTTGGATAATATGGATTCTAATGTGCTGGTGCTGCGTTTTGTTTCTTGCATGAGTATAATGTATGGTTGTTCTTGCTGAATCATGTTCTTCAACATTCTGTACTTCCCGGGATCATTAAGTCCTCTTACGTTCCATGAGATTAGCTTCATGGTTGACTAGTAGGTAAGGAGTGATAATACTTGGTCAACTTGGAGCACCTTCTCGACTCCACTAGCATTTCCCCAATTAAAATGGTACGTTGTAGATCTGTCTTTCTGCCTCTTTTCTTCCCTTCTTTAATGATATGTTTCCCATCGCATTTGCTTCCTTGCTGTATGCCCAAAGTATGATGTTGATGCACTCTTGTGATCACTACTTCCAAATTTTCCAGTTGTCTTTCTGGTATTGTGTCGAATTCTTTCCTTTTGCAAGCTTGCTCTGGACTAAAAATGTCTATTTCCCCGAGATCAAAGCTTTCTGGTTCTTATTCCATTAAGCTTTGTTGATCGCTTCCTTCCTGGTGGGTATGTGGCTAAGAAAGTTCTGCTGAGGTATCATCAATGCCCATAATCTTGTCGGACCATAGGGCTTTGTACTAAACAAGGTCAGTGTTGAGTTGTAAATCTGAGGCAGGCTTTTCAGAGGAGATGGCATTCGAGGGTTGATTAGTTTTAGAGTGGATGAGAGTGGGGGACATATGGGTGGATGGATCGGAGCTTGGCTTTGCTAGCATAGGCGTATATGATTAAGGTTGTTCTAGATCTGTTATAATATCGAAGCTGTTGCTGGAGGATGGTAAGTTAGAAGCTGGAGCAGCGTTTTTTGGTTCTGAGGGAGGTTTTTTGGGATGCCTTTTCCTACTGGCTACCTTGGTGAATCCTTCTGGATCAAACTTGTTTCCAGTTTCTGTGGCTTTAGGCTGCATATTTAAGGGACAGTCACGAAAAAGGTGACCATGGGAATGGCATCGCCTACATCGGAAGGGTACATGTTCATAGTCAAGGGGTTGAATCCATTCAAAGTCATCGTGCAGAAGACTTACCATGTCCAGTAGCGCATGGCCTAGCTTCATGTAAACGTAGATCCATGCATAGGATGTGTATCTTCGAAGCTTAGTTTGCTCCGTTGCCTTTATGAACTTGCCTAATCCATTGAAATGGCTGTTAGTGAGTCCTTGTCCCAGTATTCTAGTGGAAGCGAGTACATGCGGATCCATGCTGGCGCCCAACTGAAATCTTCCTTATCGGGGCTAAATCTTTCGACCCAGTCTCGAAGATAAAGGCTTGCTACATTGAAGAAATAGGGTCCTCCATCCAAAACTTGGTTTCTGTCTTCAAGGCAGTTAAATGTGGCTGTGAAGAAGCCCTTAGGGCCCAACTGTAGAGTTACATGACCTTTGGGCTTCCATTTCGAGGTTATCCAGCCTTGCAGGGCTTTTTTAGTCGACCAAAAACTTATGAATTTTCCTATCAGGGTGTGATATTTCATATATTGCATTTGCACATTGATCCTGTGACTAGGAAGCTCGATCTTGGGCCTTTTTGTGGCAATGGGCTTGCACGTTGGCGATGAAGCTTTCTTTGTTTTGTCTGTTGTTGCTTGTTTGTCCGCTGTCTCGTATCCCAAATATTCTTGTTCAGTTTTCTCCTTTTGTTGCATAGGTCGTGCCTCAGGCTTCTCTACATTCTTAGTTCTTTTCACTTGGGTTTTCATTGTTGTAGTTTTTGGGGGAGGCGCTGATGCCTCCCCCGATGGACTGTTCATTGTCCTTTGCATTCAGTATAGCAATGCCAGTCCTGACAGAAATTTTGTATGGGCTTGAAAAGCTGCGTGCTGAGACTGTGCGTCATGGAAGGGTTTGACAGGAACCCTAGTTCCTCAGTGTGTCACTGTCTTTCTCCTTCGTCGTTGATGTGCTCTCCCCTCTCTGCTCTCCTCATTTAAGACCCTTGGCCTTTGTCAACCATTAGAACCTACATTTAATAAAATTGCAAAGCAGCTTTGTCGTGGAATCCCTTGTCTTAGCTAAGATGGATCCCATGTATCATGGTGCAATCTCATAATGTTTCCAAAGAAATTTGTGGATTAAACAATGTGAAGAAAAAATTGAAAATTATTTGCTTCGAGCAGAGAAGGTACAAAAATGCACATGTAGAGTTTTGTTATTGTTTTTATTTTTTTTCATGTATAAGACATTCTATTCAAGTAACTTAATGATAATTATGAATTTAGGTATCACACCAATCCTTCTCCTCGATTATACCTTGAGATACAATAATGCAAAAATCAACACATTCAAAATCAAATCATGTGCAGGTAGAATGTAAAACACTGCAAGCTTTTGATCAAGTGAGACAGTTCAATTTTTAAAAATGGTCACAAATGAGTATGAGAGGAGAATGAAATATGCACCAAACCTATGTTTTAAGAAACAATCTCAACATAAAATGTACACTTCACAACCTTTTTCCACTTTTTGGAATAGAGTCTACTTTATAAATCATAAAAATCCTTTTGTGTTCATTTATAAGCCCCTGCCTAGTCAAATGCATAGCCAAGTCTCACAGATTAATAGCCAAGTCTTGGAAAATATCGTGTTGAATAAAGGAAAGGTCATGGTTGCTACCATAAGATTTCACCATGGTACCTCTGAATAATGAATTAAAGTTGCTATGTCATCTAAAAGCATTATTTAATCAATGCTCAACAAAAGATCCACTTCTCTCTTGTCAAACAATGTAAAGTTGTTATGTCAACTACTAGCTTTATTGATATATCTATTTTGTAGCTCTTCTTTAAACTACTTCATCCTATGGAAAAATTTGAATTCGTCACTTTGGAATTTGTTTTCGAATATAAACCTCCTCTATCACAAACCAGTCCAAATTCCCAAAATAAGTTAAGTAAGGACAAGCAAAGGCTAATCCAATCACCTTAAGAGCAAGTGGTAAAAGACTGTAAGCTTTTGATGAAGTGAGACAATTCAATATTGAAAAATATAATCTTTTTTATCAAATATTTACTATTGGAACTTGAAAGAGAACCTTTGAAGATTGAGAGGAAATCTATGTTGGAAAGGTTATACAATCTGTAACTTTGGCACAATGTAAGTGATTTCTCTTTATCTTCTTGCTTTGAATGCTATTTTGTTTACTAATTTTTATATTTAGTGATCTTCTATATGTCACGATTCTTCTCGAATTTATGCCTTACAAAATTTCCTTTGTAACATCTGGTGCAATTTCTAGTATAATTAATTATAAAAATAATTATATGAGTTAAACATATATACATTTAAAAAAACATGTAATACAAAAACATTATAAAGAAAAATAAGCGAGAGAAGTTCAATGACACTCTTGACATGACATTTTGTTTTATTAAATTGAAAAGCAGAAAGGGCATAACTACCTTACAAATAAATCTCAACCGTATATCCTCACTACTACTAACAATATTGAATGGAGGTTAAATCTCTACCATCCACCTAATAAGTAGGATACCATATAAAGTAAATGGTTGGTAAATATTGATATGCATCAATTTATGATATGCCTCAAGACCACTTACCTCATGATACATCTCGGATTTCCATGATTTAAAAAATTATAAACTTAACTAAATTATAACTCTACTTTAAATTCTTATTATTATTATTATGTCGACAAACATATCTATTTTGGAATAAGGCTTCCAAATTTTTTAATTTAATTATCAATAATTATTACGTCAATGGTAGGGATTCAAACTCCATGGAATTTTTTAGAATATTCTTAGTAGTGTATATAAATCAAATGTTGAAATTTATCTCCAAAGTAGTTAAGCCATTTTTTCCCTTTTAATTAATTTGGTTAATTACAAAAAATGTCATATGAACAAGTGTCATATAAAGTGAGTTATGATTTTTTGGGCATGTGGTATTGATTATCTATGGTAGGGTCATGGTATTGTAACAAAGCCTATTTATAAATTAAGAATCTCCATGGTAAAATAAGAGTAAATCTCCATGGATAAGAATTTTCTTCCATGTTTTTTCAAAGGTATATATTTTTAATGCTAATAATAATATTATTAATAATAATAAAGTTATAATCTATGAGTAAATGTCCATGGATAAGAGTCTTGTTCTCGATTTTTCAAATGTTTATATATTTAACTTGTATATTAATTTCCTTTGAATTAATAATAATAATAATAATAATAATAATTTTAAATAAAGTTATAATTTACTTAGTTTTTATGATTTTTTAGTTTTAGCAACATGAGATGTATTATGCAGTAAGTATTCTGATTCTTATTAATTTATGCCTATCGACATTTCCCAACCATTTAATTTACATCACTGTGTTAACTATTACTATAAGAAGAACTAATATATGAATTAAACATACACACATTTAAAAATATGTATAACAAGGTTATTCACTATGGAGATTTACTTCCACTTTAGCATGAAGATTCTTATATGTAAATAGGCTTTGTTACAATACCTTGGACCAATACCATAGTTTATCAATACCACATGTCTAAGAAAAAATAATATAATTTAATTTAATAACATTTATTTTATTGAATTGAAAAGAAAAAAGGAATAACTACCTTTACTAAAATTATTCCATAAAATTAAATACCTACCATCCATCTATTGATTATTGATAATTAAATTAAAATTATGGAAACTCTATTACAATATATACATACCTAAGGTGGTAAAGATCATAAAAATTAACTAAATTATAACTTTATTTTAACCTATTATTATTATAATTATAAAAATAATTACTATATGACTTAAACATATATACATTTAAAAAACATGTAACATTTACTATGAAGATTCACCGCTGACTTTATCATGTAGATTCCTCACATATAAATATGCTTTGTTACAATACCATGGCTTATCAACACCACATGCCCAATAAAACCATGAATCTTTTCACATTCATTATATATATATATATATATATATATATATATATATATATATATATATATATATGATGATGATGATGATGATGATGATTCACATCCACTAAGAGCAATATGGTCTATCTGACCTTAAGAAAGTAGGAGACTAATTAAGATTCTTTAACATTTTATTTATATGGTTGAAAAGAATGGAGAGGAGCATTCCTAGATTATGGTAGTTTTGTTTACTTAATAAGTCAAGAAAGTTTATAGTGTGGCAAAGATTTTGAAATTTAGAACGAATGTGAGCAATAACAGGGAAATCCAAGAGGAAGTGCTTTTCATCTTCAACCCTCTTAGTATCACAAAGGTGACAAACTCTTTCATTCAAAGGAGTCTTTGGAATTTAAAAAGGCTTGATATATTATTTTTAAATTTAATTTTATAACAATTTTTAATTATTTTGTAAAGAAAAATGGATGACTACCCTTGAAATAAATCATAATCCTCTTCCTCGATGGGCATGATAGCGGCTAAGAAACATTTCACTAGTGTAAATCTCCAAGTCATTACAGAGCCAAAGAGAGGAGGTACTCTAGTCGAGATGACAACAGGAATTCAATCATAAACATTTAACGTTTAAGCATGTCAAGTAGCAACGTGATGAAGCATATGGTTCCAGTATTAAATCTCCACACACACTCTTTTCCTTCAATTGTCAGTCACTACAAGGCATTTACTCTACACAATAAATTTTGAAGATGATCATTCATTGGTGTTATAGACATTTTTGGGCACTGCAACCCCAAGCATAAAATGTCCATAAACCAAGGACTCCTAAGTCCCTAAAAGTGTTGTTCTAACCCCTAAAGGAACAAGGTCAACTGATTACAGCTTCTCCCAGAAGTTCTCCATGAAAAACTGCTCAGAACTGGTCAAAACAGGATCATTTCAGCTGCTCCATAGGCAAAGTGCGTTGCATATCACCTAAGTACAATCTGTAGGTGCATTGCATTTCAAAAAGCCCTTCTATGGGGTGCGATGGGTGAGAAGTGACAAATGGCAGTGTCAATCCGCAAGGTGGAGAGGCATGGAATCTTCTAGAAACTTCTCCTGTGACACTTGCCTATCTGAATTCGACCAAGGATGAGTAAGAGATCATCAATCTCCAAGTGGAAGCAAGAACTATCAGAGGGAAGACACTAATCAAATCACAAGCTGACTCATCTCCCTTACAGATATCTATATATGGATCCCTCATCCCAGAGATCCAGAGGCTGGAATTTTGCATCTTGTAAGGAATTGTTGTTGGTTTCTTGAGACAACATCATAGTGTTGCGTGATCTAAGCTTTGTATGAGGTGAAGAAGGGCTTACTTGCTGAGAGGATGATGTTGGGTCAGAACAACTGGTTGTAACTCCCTTGGCTCTCTCTTGATTATCAATAAAAGCTATGCAAGTTTTCTTCCATACTCTTATGTCATTTATGTTTTATGCATTTGTATGGTCAATTTACATTTGATCCTAGATTGTTTATGATTATAGATCCATGTTCTTGTATAGTGTTATGCTACTCTGATCCTACAGGTACTTTGTGAAGTTGGGCATACAAGGAAGCAAGTAGCGAAGGACTATCAGAAGAGAGAGGAATCGAACTAGGAGATAAGCGCAAGACAGAGGTTGGTCTCCTTTGTTCTTCTCTCATCTATATTTCATAAAGGAAAAACGAAAGTAGCTTTACTTTGTTTGTTTCTAAGGTAGCTACCACACCTTAGTGGGATAAGAAGTTCTGTGTAGACACTTTTCCCTGTAACAAAATGGCGACTCCGCTGGGGAGCGACTAGGTTGTTTGTTTATCTTCCTTGTTGTTTATTTTATAAACTTACAGACAAAGCCTGAAGTCGAGCCAAGTAGCTTTCGAATTGCATTTTATATGCAAATGCAAAGTAGATAAATGCCGCTTCAGTCAATCTCTGGGATTTTCTTTATGAATTAAACAACTGATTTACAAACTCCCTAATTTCCCTCGCGGTAGCTCTTGGAACCTCCTTAGATCTACCCTTTTTGTTGATTTACTGATTACCATTTGCTCGGCCAAAACCCCTGAACCGAACTGCAAACTGTGACCCTGAACCCAAGCAAAGTCTCGTCTCTGGTCCAGCCCAGGCTCTGTTCTGTGAATCTGAAATTCAGCTCACTTCCCGAGTGTAGTAGGTGCACTACATTTCAAGTTCACTATGTTACAGGTGCGCTGATCAGACTAGGAATTGTTCCTCAGTTTTGGTTTCTGTGTTCATTCTTTTCAGTTCTATTCATGAATTTTGTTGCCTGTAGTCAGTATATCTCTATTTGAAACCCCTTTTCCTTGCTGTTATTCCGCCCCCATTGTGCAAAAGAACTGTAAATGTTTTTGTGTATTTGTTGAGTCATTTTCAGTTCTCCTTTGCAAAAAGTAACGTAATTGTACCGTCGTTTCTTGATTTGAAAGTGTTGCAAGTGTCATTTTCAGTCATAGGAGAGAGTTTGGTTGCTATTGATAGTCGATTACCCTGTGACTATTGTATTTGGTCTGAATTTGTAGTATTTCTAGTGTCGAAAGCAAGTATTCATTTCCGAATAGTAAAGTGTTGTGATTGTCTTCATTTTTTATTTTGAAAAGAAACTTGTTAGTAATTGTCGCTTCAAAAGTAATTCAGATTTGTGCATTAGCTTTCTTTTTATCATTCACATACTAAGAAATCCGAAAAAAAATGCATGCATATGCATTTGCATTTAGACGGTTTGATTTGTTTGATTTAGGACAGTGCATTTAGTGTGTGCTCTTTGCTCTTTGTGAAAGAATATTGTCTCTCTTTCCTTAGTAGCTCGGATTTTCATTGCACAAAGAAGATAAAAGACTGTTTATCATCTCAGATTGCATTTTAGGAATTGTACATCTACATCTCGCGGTGAACCTGAAAGGCAAATTTCTTAAGCAAGATCAACTATAAAATAAATTTAATGAATCTAACAACGCTTTGGAACCTAACGCACAACATCTAGAAGTCTAGGCTAGAGACGTATTCCGGCATCGTAAAGCCTGGTAACTATTGTTCTCACTGATGGTTGGGTGATTCCTACACTTTGAGACGATAAGTGCCAGTACGGACTTGTGCTCCCACGTACCGTCGAGTATATTTTGGGAGACCACAATAGGCTTAATCCTTTATCCATAGGAAGTCGTGTCTGCCGCCCTATCGATCACAATGCACTGAACACAACATTCGGGAAGATTGACTGCCATACCGTAAAAAGTATTCTGCAGTTTTGCGATTGGTTTAGTAATCCCTCTACTTAGATTTCCATAGCAGTCCCTTTCATTCCTTTTCAGACTCCTTAACGGAAAAGGTCCATCTGAGCACTTGTCACTTCAGGTTCATTAAAAATCGAAGGCGACTAGAGTCATCTTTTGTTTTTTCTCAACTCTTAAAAATTGAAAAAACAAGTTGTGTCAAAGCGTCTAAAATTCATCTAATTCGGAAACATACTTCCCCTTGATTTTTAGTTGATCGAGTAATCCGCAATCGTGGAAGAAATTCAATTGAAACCCCGTCGTTCATGGAGGCTTACGAGTCAACCATCTTTGTCTCTGGAATCGAAGCTATTACGGACAAAGCGAACTCGTTTAATCGGTTCCAAATCTCCTTGTAAAGTTAGAACAAGTGTTCCAACAACATCAGAGACTCTGGTTACTCCAAACATTTCTGGTATCCCTGCCTTTACAGAAGAAGTTCAGCAGCCACCGAAGGACAGTAGTACTGATCCTAGTCTGAGGGTAAACACTTGTATCACTGAACCAGTTCCATCTACAACCGGTTCGGAGAGTTTTGTTCCCCAAACATCTGTCGCTGCAGATTCCATACCTTCTTCGGCACCAGAAATATTCTACGGAGCTGACGGTCTACCCCTTTCACCTGGTCTGATTGCTATAGAAGAGATTGTGGAGGATCCTCCATCTAGTACTTCATTGCAATTTGGAGTCGGGATCACTCTTTATCCTTCTTCATCAGAAATTAGTCTACCGCCAGTGGAAGCTCTTGTAGAATCACTAGGTAATTTTTCGGATAGACTAGAAATTTCTGAACAACCGTCAACATCTAGGACTGTGTCGTTCGACACAGTGATGGCAAAACTTCCTACTATCACTCCAACAATGTTCGTCGGTATACCATCTGTCCCAACTAGCTCTCAATTGCTAGAAGGAGCCCACTTAGGGGCTATTTCGACGGTATGGTCCGTTCCTGTTTGTTCATCCGGAGTAATATCCGAGAAATCTTATGTTGAGTCTCAACAAATTGATCCATTTGGAGGTCAATTTGGGCAGTCCGGTCCTCAAGGGAAAACCATTCCCTTAAGTACCAGATTACCGTTGTATGGGGGGCAGTATACCCTTTCATTTTCCCCTCCAGGAGGACAGCCATATGAGAGTTCAAAAAAAAAATTCGGGTTATGCTGGAATTACGTCAAGCGGTTGGGTACCGATACTACCTCAACAACCAAGAGTTGTATATTTGATGCAACAATGTTTACCTATGTCAAGTATACCAACTACACCAACTATTGTGACGGTGTCGCAAGTTTAAGCACTGTCTGTTGTATGCCAACCTCAGGTTTCTCAGGTTGTAATGCAACAGCCTCTTGACCCTGCAACTCAACCACAATCGCCGACTGGTGGAATGACACAGGTTCAAACGAGCACAATTACCCCTCATCTTGGTCAAACAGTTAGTATCGGGCAACAACACATGGCTTCACAACCATGGCTAGTGCAATACCAACAACTGCAGTTCCAATAAGTATACCAAGGTTCTGAGCAACAAATCTTTGCAAATAGTGGGCAGCCGTATATTCAAAACGGTAAAAATCAACCATTCTACAATGGTCATGCTCACCAACCTTACCAAAGTTACCAGCATCAAATGCATTATGTTGGTATGCAAAGACCAACTGCTCAGGCGATCCCATCTTATCCTGGGTATGCTTCACCTAACCTGAATCAACAGTTACCCTTCGTGGCGACTTTAGAGTTACCTGATTCAAATCGATTAACAAACGATCCAATCGCTCACGCCCCTTGGTGGCTAGCGATTCTGCATAAACTTCCATCAGGTATTCCTAAATTTAATGGAAATCCGGGTGAAGATCCGTCGAATCATGTGATGACCTTTCATCTGTGGTGTTCATCAAACACCCTAAACGATGATTCAATTAGGCTTCGCCTTTTCCGGAGGACGTTAACTGGTCCGATAGCAAAATGGTATATCGAATTGCCTAGAGCTTCATTTGACAACTTCAGTACCCTAGCCGCAACCTTTTTAACCCATTTTCAGTTACCGATAAGGTACGAAATGGGAACGGAACTTCTTACCAATTTCAAACAAAAAACGACCACTCACATATCTGATAATATACATGAGTGGCGATGTCGTCGTATAATGGTAAAAACGTATGTTCCTGATCAGCTTTTAGCTGAATGGTTTATTAAGTCATTACTGCCTTCCATCATGGAAGATGTTGCAAAAGGGGGAGTCGTCACTGAAGAGCAGGATATCGCTCGTGCACAATATTTGGACTTGATTTACACTCAGTCTAGCACGCTCTACGATAAAATACCTGACGCTCCTAGACCAGAATTCTCAGTCCCTCCTCCTCCTAAATCAAACAATGACTCTCATGTCGACGATGGCGTGATTGGCGCAACAAACATGAAATCGACAAAGGCTACATCTAAAAAGGCCCGTAAGATTTCCAATCAAAATGAAAAAGAAGAACTTCTTGCCTTGGAAGTAAATGTCGTATCGACAGATAAAGGCAAAGAAACCACGCAACCAGGGGGCAAGAAGAAAGGCATAGGGAAGAAGAAGAAACAGGAAGAATCATCACCTGAAATATCTTCTGCAATCCCTTCTGGAAATAGGAAACCAAATCATCCATGATTTATATGCGATGAGGATCATTGGACGTCAGATTGTCCATATAAAGATGAGCTTAGAAAATTCTTCAAGAATACAAAGACCTCAGCAGTATTAACTGATCCGTTTCCAAATCCAGGAACAAATCTGGTTGATAGTGGAAATGCTTCCCCGTCTCAAGTGCTGATGTTGTCGGTTTCCAAACAGCAAAATGATGCTTTGATATCGACAAGGAACAAAGATTATGGGAATCCACAGCTGTCAGACAACAAGGATAAAGATCAGCCTAGTAGTTCGACAACAACTTCGACAGAAGTTGCGCCACCCATCATTCCTGAACTGACAATAAAACCGCCAAAGGGAGTAGTACACAAGTCGATGTTTAATCCTCATGCTAGAGCAGCACAGCATTATAATATAGTGGAAGATTTGGCCCAATCGCCATCCGCTATGTCGACTCTTGAGGTACTACAAAATTGCCAATCCCAAAAGCAGGCTTTATTATCAGCCATCGGTGGGATAGACCCAAAGGATTCCAATCTTGTATCCTTTGATCGTAAAGGATACGATCCTCAGTTACCAGCTCAACTAGCTTTCCTCGTTCAAGTGAAAGCCCTCAACAAAACTGTTCATCGAACGATTATTGATGAGGGGGCATCTACATGTATTATGTCGATGAATTGCTGGAAAACTTTAGGATCTCCAACCTTGTCGCGATCTTCGATGACATTAAAAGCATTTGACGGATGAAAATATACCCCATATGGTATTCTAAGTAACTTGAAGGTGGAACTAGGAGGAAAAATAGTAGAAATAGATGTTGAAGTAATCGACGAAAATCTCGATTACAACATCCTGTTGGGAAGACCATGGATATATGCTATGGCTGCTCTTGTGTCGACCTATTTTAGGAAGATTTCATTTCCCTTTCAAGGAGGGATTAGAATCGTCGATCAAAAAAACTTCCTCCCCAATGGTTCTCAAGTTACGGGAAGCATTCCAATGATCCATGGAAGCCCCCATTCGCTTCAAAATATCGGAGTAGGCCTAATAAAAGACCCTATATTAATGGGAACTTTTGCCCTTCCACCTCCAATCAATTTGGCGGAAGTAGCATCGGTAGGAACCTACAATATGATATCTTCAATTAAAAAGATCTCAGGAAACGATATCAACATGGATCATGCGCAAGTATTGCCTCCAAGCCCAACAGAAATATTGTAGCAATTAATGTTCCTAGCATGGGAGGCAAACCCAAATCAATGCTCATCAAGCGTTTGGATAGATAGGTCTAAGGAATATGGCACCCCTTCAGATCCTTGGTCGCGAGTGCATGTCACCAACAAAGGAATTGTTCAATCAATGTTAATTGAAGGGGCAACATGGGAAGATTACCACCATCATTCCATTCTTCCGAATTGTGAAGAAAATACTCCTGATGACCTTTATCATCCTTCAGTTTTTGATTTTCTATCAAATACTGTAAACACGGTGGATTCCGAGCGAAACTTGTCCAACAATGAAGAGACTATCGCCATAAATATCTCAACCAAAACAGATGCTGTAGAGAATATTTATGTTGGCAAATGTTGTTCTCCTTCAGAACTGGAAATATATAACGCTCTTTTTCGCGAGTTCAGAGATGTCTTTGCTTGGTCATATAATGAAATGTCAGGCATTGACTCGAGTATCGTTGAACACGAAATCAAGATGTATCCAGATGTCAAACCAATACGACAACGGCTACGGCAGGTGCACCCCAAGAAAGCCGCTGCCATTAAGGCAGAAGTTGAAAAACTTCTCCATGCTGGTTTCATTTACCCGATTCCTCTAATCGATTGGGTATCGAATATTGTCCCTGTTATGAAAAAACAAGGAACAATTAGATTGTGCGTCGATTATAGAGATGTAAATCAAGCTTGTCCAAAAGACAACTACCCTACACCCTTCATTGACCAGATAATTGATGAATGCACCGGATGTGAAATCTTTTCCTTTATGGATGGATTCTCCGGGTATAATCAAATAAATATCCGCCCACAGGACCAGTCAAAGAATGCATTTATTTGTCCATGGGGCACATTCGGATATCGAAAATTACCCTTTGGTTTAAAGAACGCAGGGGCAACATTTCATAGGGCAATGAATTACGCCTTCCATGACATCAAAAACATCGTTCAACCATACCTCGACGACCTTACGGCTCATTCATGAAAGCGGACTGATCATCTGCAGCATTTAAGAGCAATATTTCTACGTTGTCGACACTACAAGATATGACTCAATCCACACAAATGTTTATTTTTTGTCAGTTCTGGTCGTTTACTTGGCTTTGTAGTCTCGAAAGATGAGATCCGTCTCGACCCATGTAAGGGTCAGGCAATCATAAATTTGCCTCCACCTTCCAATTTGCTTCAGATTCAGAAACTCCAAGGGAAAGCAAACTTTCTGAGGAGGTTCATTCCAAATTACGCCAAACTTGCTAAAGGTTATACGCGTCTTTTGAAAAAGGAAGTACCCTTTATCTGGGATCAAGTTGCGCAAGCTTCCTTTGATGCTTCAAAAGAATCCCTAATGAAAGCATCATTAATGTATGCTCCTGATTATCAAAAAGACTTTAACCTGTATCTGGCTGCAGCGGATACAACCATCGCAATGCTTCTAGTTCAAGAAGACAACGAAATTGAACATCCTATATATTATTTAAGTAAGAACTTAAATGATACATAAAGAAAATATTCTTATGTTGAAAAGCTAGCGCTCGCAGCTATTCAAGCAGTATAGAGATTTCGACACTATATCCTCTTTCGAAAAACTACCATTCTGTCAGATTGCAACCCCGTGACTTATATATTGTCGCGACAGTTGCTGGGGGGAAAACATTCAAAATGGATAGCAATTCTACAAGAGTTTGATCTGGAATTTGTAAAATCCAAGTCAAAGAAAGCTTTGGTTTTCGTAGAATTATTATGCGATCTCCCATCGCCGTCCAACGATGAAACATCTGAAGAAACAATCGTGGACGAAAATCTGTTTCTGATATCTTCAAGCAATCTGTGGTATGGAGATATAATAATTTATCTCCAAACCCAAAAATATAGGCCCAATACCTCTCGCTCCGAACAAAAACGTATTCGATACCAATCAAAAGACTACATGATCATCAGTGATACACTTTACCGTCGTGGTGTCGATACAGTTCTACAAAGGTGCCTCGCTCATGAGGAAGCTGAAAAAGTCTTGAATGATTGTCATTCAGGTGCGTGTGGGAGCCATCAATCTAGTTACGCTACAGCACAAAAATTTTTACGAGCAGGATACTTCTGGCCAACAATGTTCAAAGATTACATAACCGCAGTTAGAAGTTGCCATGCCTGCCAAATTTTCGATAGCAAAACCAGAAGACCACCAGCACCTCTGTAGCCAATAGTTGCTGTCGGGCCATTCGCCAAATGGGGCATCGGTGTCATGACATGTAACCCCACCTCGACCGGGGGGCATGGGTATATCATAGTCGCAGTTGACTATTTTACCAAATGGGCCGAGGCGATGCCTACATTAGATAATACTGGTGAAACAACTGCCCTTTTCTTTTTCAATCATGTAGTCGCCAGATTCGGCGTCCCACAAGCTATAGTCACAGATCATGGATTGCATTTTCGCAATCACATGATGGTCGAATTAGCTGCCAAATTAGGGTTGTCTCATGACAGCTCTACTCCATATTACCCGCAAGCCAACGGACAAGTTGAAGCAATCAACAAGGTCCTGAAGCGCATGCTGCAAAGGATGATTGGAGTTCACAAAAGAAGTTGGCACCTAATCCTGTACTCAGCCTTGTGGGCTTACCAAACATCGGTAAGGAATGCAACCGGGTTTACACCTTTCCAACTAGTGTATGGCCTAGAAGCAGTCTTACCAATCCAGTGTGAAATCTCATCCCTCAAACTCACAATTGACCACCTCCCCAGAACTTCAGGAAGAGGTTCGTTTCTTGGAACTAATCCAATTGGATGAAACCCATCGTGATGCCTCTTTGGCTAACGAAGCCCATAAGAAACGAGTCAAGGCGCAGTTCGACAAGAATGTCAAACCCCGTGTCTTCTCAGAAGGTGACTTGGTCTTGCTTTATGACCAAGAATCCGATAAATTGGGGGCAGGTAAATTCAAGTATTTATGGATGGGCCCCTATGTTGTTAAGCGAGTGTTAGCAAAAGGAGCCTACGAGTTAATGGATTATGAAGGGATTCCACTGGCACAACCTAGTAATGAGTTGTACCTCAAGCGTTACTATGCGCGATTCAGTATAGTAACCTATATGCTTTTGTTATGTTTTTGTTTTTGCTAAAGTATTTGTTTTGGTCAAGTAATCCACTTTTTACATTTATTGCATATGTCAAACCTATTGGAGTCATGTGTTGGGTATGCTGACGGAGCGAGTCGTAGTTCGCGGAACCTATCTTCCATGGCCTGCGCCATTTTTTATCCAAACGGCGAGTTAGTAAGTTTCAGAGGGGCATGTATTGGTCGATCAATGAATAACATCGCTGAATATAGCGCGTTGATAGAACTTCTCTCTGATGCCATCACACATGGTATACGCCGACTGATTGTCAGGATAGACTCACAACTCGTCATACTACAGCTCACTGGTATCTACTCTGGCAGAAATCCAGCTATTTATCGCATGTTCCTAAGGGTTAAGATTTTGGAAAAGAAATTTGATTTTATTCAATATCAGCATATTTCTAGAAGCTTAAACACATTAACTGACTCATTGGAAAATTATGTGTTAGATAGACATTTGCAACATTTATAAGAAGAAGCATCCCATCAATATTTGCATTTGGATCATGTAACTTAACCAAAATCAAACTCCGAAAATCAAAAATATATATATATATATAACTGTTTATGGTTTACACATAATGTTCTGTAACCAAGACAAAATTGGTCAAATGACCCAAAACTCAAAACACTAGGGGGCACCCTAGTTTAATGGTGCTCGTGATAGCAAGTCACAGCCTGTGCGATCATGCGTAAGAGCCGAGTCCATCATCTTGGCACACCAGTAGTATGCCGCTGCAATCTCAAAGGAAACTCATCAATCCTCACATCTGGAATACCGAGAGTGAGGCCCTCGACCTGGTCTTGTAATGCTGTGAGAGTCTCAGCCACATCAAGGTCGTGAAGAATAGCCCTTCCAACAGCCTCTCCTGTTGGGGCGGCAGCTGGCACTCTCAGGCATACTACTGACCGAACGGGACCGACATCTGCATGAACACATGAGTTTGATTAGTCTTAATAGAATAAAGCACAAGGACATTTTAAAAGAAAAATGATAAAGAGGAATATGGTCAAAGAATTTACCAATGGCACCCCACTGTTCGCCAACCGGCAGTACTAAATCTGGGTCACCCTGGAAGTCCATACCAGCATATGGATACTCAGAATAAACCATCTCCTAACGATCAAACCACCTGAAGAAGGTATCAGAAAAGGAAATCTGAGACTGACCAGCATGCCTAAAAATATGGTCGACCCATCTCTGCATACGTGGTTCAGTCAGTAAAGGTAAATCGAGTGCAATATACAGCGGTTGCATCAAATGGTATCTTTTCCAAGGCGAAGGCGGTCAATATAGAGCCATACCTAAAGTTCTTCAACCTCCCGCTCTTCACATTAGTCAACTATTCTTTCATCACAAGGAGTACTGCGTCGCACCAGTTGAACACCTTCGGTTGGAGACATTCCAAGGCATACTGCATATAAGATCGGTTGGCTACATGAAGAGCCGCACCACCAGCCATCCTACCAAAAGTGAACAAAATAGTCCTGAGGGACCTGTCAGTGACATCACAGATGATGATCTTGTCGTCTTTACTCGGCTAAGATCCCTCTCTGCAATACCGGCGAACATAATCTCTCACAGATTCACCTCGTCGGGCCAAACCTGATAAAGAGATGGGGGCACCCCGCCTCAACAAGCCAGTCAAGAAATAGATGTCCACTACAGTCAAGGGGATGGGTTTTCCCCTAATCTGGAACACCTGGCTGGTAGGATCCCAAGCATCGAGCAAAACTGCAGCAAGTTGATTTGTTGTCTCATGTTAGAAATGCTGAAAAACTTCAGCAAGCCACAGTTCCGCAGTGCATTTACTATAACCGGATCATGTAAAGCAAGCATGTCCTCTTCTTCATGCTCACATTCTCGCCATGTAATAGTCATCTTGCTCCAAAAATCTCTGAAAACAAGAAAGAGAAGAGTTAGATCCTGATTTTGGTGAGAAACAGGCAAAATTTCCATCAAAAACTGTGCATAAATTTCCTTCCTTACGCCCATCGCACCTACAGTAGTGTTCGGGTGCGTTGCATGTCAGTTGGCCAGTAGACAGGCTAACATCCAATGCACCTTTCGATACACAAGGGGTGCGCTGAAGCCAGGGCGAGTTTTTCAAACCTCAAAGGCTCAGAAAAACTAGGAATCAAGCTCAGAATGAAAAATGGAAAGCATAAAATGAAAGAGCTCAGGTTTAGCTCCTACCTGGTCCAGACAACGCTGAGAATCGTCCACAGAATCTCCCAGAATCAGCTGATGAAAATCAAGGGGGGAAGGCACCTCCAAAGCTCCAACAAACCAAATTTCAAATGAAACGGTAAAATGAGAGGTTAAAGCACTTTTAAATTACTTTTTTACGTAATTCGAGTAAAATATTAGTGTTCTAACTCATTTTTCAAACATATATTGTTCATTTCTAACTAGTTTGATGAAGCAATTGAAAATGCAGTACAATCTTTGAAAGAACAAAGCTATTTATGGTAAAGTCAAGAAATGACCGTTGTATCGAGCAATTTTAACACATAGTTCAAATTTCGACGTGGTCTCTCTTTATACTTGTATTCCTATCAATGAGGCCATGGAGGTAATTAATAAGCTAACTAACCCTGATACGACTATGTTAGTTGAGCTTTGCCTTACCTCCACCTTTTTCAGCTTCGAGGGAGAATTCTATGAGCAGACTTGCGGAGTTGCCATGGGCTCCCCCTTGTCCCCTGTCGTCGCTAATCTCTTCATGGAGGAGTTTGAGTCTAAGGCTTTGGCCTCCTCTCATCTCTTACCAAAGCTTTGGAAAAGATTCGTTGATGACACTGGTGTTGTCTGGTCTCATGGTCCTGATGAGCTAGATCATTTCTTCAGTCACCTCAACAACCAATCCACCGCCACTAAATTCACGATGGAAAAAGAAGATAATGGTTGTCTTCCATTCTTGGATGTTCTCATCTCTAAGAAGGTGGATGGTTCCTTTTCTCATCAGGTGTTTAGAAAGAAGACGCATACTGAGCAATACTTGCATGCTTCTTCGCATCATTTCCCCGCTCAGAAGTTAGGGGTTCTTAGCACGCTTGCCACCCGTGCTGTAAGAATTTCTGATGAGGAGAGCCTGGAAACGGAGAAAGGTCATCTCCTAGATGTCTTTGAGAAGAATGGTTACAATAGGAACCTCGGTCAAAAAGCCTTCCTCAAGGCCAAGAAGGAGCCTTCAATCCGAAGGGTTCCTAAAGATCATATCATGGGTGTGAACCTTCCTTACATCCAAGGGACCACGGATAGGATTGCGAGGATTCTGAGGAAATACGATGTGCCCGCAACTTTTAGACCTCTCAACACTATCCGTGGCTCCCTCAGGTCTGTGAAAGACCCTATTGACCCTAAGGACATGAAGGGCGTCTATGTCATTCCTTGTTCCTGTGGGACCCCTTATATTGGTGAGACTGGTCGCTCTATCAATCAACGGATTAGCGAGCATTCGGCTGACTTAAGACATGGTAGGACCAAGTCCTCAGCCCTGGCTGAGCATGCGGGGAAGACTATGCATCATGTATGTATAGAAGAGGCTCAAGTCATTGCCAAAGTTGCGCAGTTTCACCATCGCAAATTTAGAGAGGCCCTGGAGATTGAGAAAAGGCCGAACAATCTTAATAGGGATGATGGCTGGAAGATTAGCAGTTGTTGGGTCCCAACCTTGTCTTCCTAGCCTCTTCATTCCCCTTTTGTTAGGTCTTAGGGTTTCTGTCTTCCCTCTCCTTAGGATTGGAATAATAATAAATATAGATTATTTAATAAATATGAATTATTATAATTTATTAATTTAATTTAAATAATAAATATGGATTATATAGATATTATATATTATTCATTTTTAGATATACATATACCTTTATTATTAAACGAATACATTTAGTTAAATTAACTAATGAATTCTTTTAATATATAAGTTACCTGATTTAGCTAATTTCTAAAAATAATAAATTATATATTATTTGTTTTTAGATATACATATACATTTATTTAAATTAACAAATGAATTCTTTTAATTTATTTACCTGATTTAGCTATTTTCTAAGAATAATAATAATTAATATATAACAAGAATATTAGTGGTTTGACTAGGGTCACTGGGTCAAAATTAGCCGTTGGCAATATAGCCGTTGGAGTCTCTGCACACTCTATTTAAACAAGCTAAGCCGGATTGGTTCTTCAACTTGTCCTGACGATGAACCACATTGGTTGGTTCGAAACGCGTCGACAAAAGATTGGTTATGTGATTTCGCCGAAGATTATCTAAACATAGTTAAAGCTCGTTAAAAAATAAACGTAAGTCATGAGAAAATGTTTCTCCCCGCATTTAAGCTCATTAAAAATGAACTATTTCTCGGTAAATAACCATCGTGAATGTAGTACTTCAGCCTTTAAAGCCTTGGTCGTGTTCTCATCATCACCTCCACTCTGTATTGGCCGATCATTCACCTCCATTTGATTGTTTACCCCTTTTGAGGAACACTTGTGAAGAGTGATCCCACTAGCCATCCTTGTAACACTGCTGTGATTGGAAAATTCCAAACCTTACCTGGAATCAGCTGCTACCCAATTTTATCACTCGTTCCTCAAAAGACGAGTCTCCTTTAAGCTCTTTTCAACTGACTCGTAAAATATGAGAATATTGCCGAGCCATTGGCCTCTCCAGCTCGTTAAAGGAGCCGGAAGTGTTATCCCTCCTTTAGATTTTAATCCTTTTGGACCCAAGGGATTATTACACAAAAAAATCGAGCGCTTGTTTTGTTTGGCTCATTAAAAGTATCGAAAATTCATCCCTTTTGTATTGTTTTATAACTTTTCGGACTTAAGCGATTAGATGACGAAAAAGGAATTTTGGAGTTTCCTTTACGTCCCTTTTTAGACTCTCTAAAATTGAAAAGGACCGAGTTATCTTTGTCGTTAAACTCGTTAAAACTTAATAGCGACAAAATTGTCCATAGCAGACAAGAACGAGTTTCACTATTGTAGAAATTTTGAATAATATGACACATATTCACAGAGATTATCCTGATTATACACTTATAAGCGGAACATGCATAATACATAACCTCCTCTACGTTGATCATCAATTTAAAGAAGCAGAAACATTCACAGGTGCACATAGAAGCATCAATCAAACTCATTAACACAGTATGTATCCCGGGGAAAGCATCTCGCTAAAAACCCCTCACTATCTGTATATTATATTGATTGAATCATGTAACATTAAAAAGTACAATGCTTATCACAAGAAATCCAGTACCAGCTCCACCTGTTACACACAATACAGCTCAGATTTGATCTCCAAATCTCCCCCGCTGCTTGCCTGCCTCCACAGCTCAATACCTGCTCAAGAACTGATGAGAATGGCTTCCCAAACTCGTATTTCACCTCAAAATAATCACTCACACTTTGTTGGACGTGAGCAAAGGCTACAATACTATTCAAATATGTGAGAAAACTCATTGGCATACTCAATCCCTTGATTGTGCAAGATTTGGTGCACAACTATAGTCACAACTGACAGTAATCTAATCCTCTAACACCTGTCCCTGCTGAACTGAACATGCACTGACATGCAACTGAGTTAACTGATGTATTCTATAGTTGCATTATGAGTTAATAACTTGTGAATTAATTAATAACTAATTCACCCAACTCATCTCTAGTCTATTGTTCAGTTAGACTAAATACAACTAGTTTAATAAAGTTAAATTGAACACAACTCCATCAATTGCACCTCCAGTCCACTAAACTCAACTCACTTGAGTTCTAACTGAAGTCTTGCATGCAAATATTAGTCATCCCATAGGTAACCACGTATTTCCTTCTGGGATCTGCATGTACCACATCCGTAGCTCATCCTGAAGTGCTCCAAGAGAATAAGATCAAGTTTATAGTCCAAATATTATTATGAGACAATAATATTTGACTTTTCTATTTTTGACAGTTAGTCTAAAAATAGACTTTGATCACTCACACTGTGATCACTCACACTTTGATCAAAAATAGAAGTCCATCTATTTTTCCCAACTTGACCAATCATCCATAAACAACAACCTGCAATCCATAGACATGATCCATATGTCTAAAAATAGACATAGTCTAAAAATAGACTTGCGCCAAAAATAGCCTGCGGGCCCACTTAGTGAAGGCGACTCTTTTCACTAAGCTCCATCATCTTGTTTCACTCTCAAAAAGCATTTCTTGTTGCACACTTTTCAACACTCCCTCTCAACAAGAAAGGCTTCCTCTCAAACCCGATCCTGTAACTCTGGAATGTTCTCCATGCAACACATCTGGCCGGTCCACTTGCTCTGTCATCAAAGTCTCTGACTGCTATTGCCTCTGTCGACTGAAACTCTGCATCTCTGTGCTCTTCAGTATCTGACTGCTCTAGCCTCTGTCACTTTGATCTCTGACTGCATCCATGCTGCTGTTGGTTCTATCTCCCAGCATTGCATCCACACTGCACCTCCCGACTGACCTCCCTGTTGGGATAGAAACACCCTCTGATGCTGAAGCTCTACCTACTATTGACAAGTGCTCCCTCTCTGACATCTGCGCTACTGCAACATCTCCATGCATCTCGCACCATTGCACACCTCTCTGTGCCACCTAGCACTGTGCAAAACACTTGTGCCTCTCGCATTGCTACAGCCTGCTAGCTATGCGCTATCCTGGGATTCCCTGCACTGTCGCTCTCTCTACCGTTCCATCCGAATCTGTCTCTACCCAATCAGTCAGTTCCTGCTACTACACATCGGGGCTCCCGTAGCAAGGTCTCATCCAAGAGGTTGGGTACCTCAAGGATCCTGCCCCTCCTCCTTGGGACAATCAATCCACATCACCCCACCTCCTACCTGGAGGTATGGCTGCATGCAATCCCTCAGCCCACCTGGCTCGAAGTTTCCCCCTACTGGAGGTCTCTGGATGAGTAGATGTCTCTACTTGATCTCCTCTCAGCTTCCCTTGTTGTGGCTCCTCCACAACCTCCTGAAGCTGCTGCACCAATCGTGGCTCCTCCACAATCGTCTGAGACTTCTTCTGGCTCTGCATTTTGAGAGGTAATATACGCTCCCTCTCAACCACCAAGTCTCCATCAGTTGCCTTGCTGCTCAAGGCTTTGCATGCATCTTGAACCTCAAGAGCATATAGGTTCTTGACCCGTGAACCAATCTGCTTCACCTATCTAGTGATGATGTGTCTAAGGAAAACCTTTCCCTTACTAAAGACCACATCATAGCCTATGTCTTCCAACATCGCGATCGACACCAAGTTTCTCTTCAGTCCTGGTACATACTTGACATCGATCAAGGTAAGGCGAGCTCCATGCTCCCTCTAAAAAATAACCGTGCCTACACCTGAGACACTATACTTCTCATCATTACCCATCCCTATGAGTATCTGGAGATCTTTCTCCTCCAAAGTATTGAACAAACTTTTTTCACCGGTCATGTGGGAAGAAGCTCCACTGTCAAGAAACCAACCACTTCCCACCATGAATGAAACCATGCATACGAAGAGTGTGAAGTCCAACTCAAACTGTGAAGCAAGTGAGGCTGCCTCACCTTCAGATCCTTTCTCGGATCCCTTCTTGGACTTCTTCTTTGGGAAATTAGTAGCATAATGACCCAACTCATGACAACAAAAGCATCTCACCTTCGCCTTGTCAACCTTCTTCCCATCATTGGAAGAACAAGATTTGGAAAGAGAAACCTTCCCCTTCCCCTTCTTCGCCTTACTCGTTAAGGCACAGTTCTCCTCATCCTGCATGGATGAAGAACCATCTCTGGTGCTCCGTCTAATCTCCTCCTGCATCAAATCCGACCATAGTCGTTCCCAATTTGGCAGTTTCTCCCTTCCATTCACCTAGTCCTGGTAGCTATGCCAACTCCTAGGAAGGTCAAGGAGCGCTAGACTCACCATCCTCATCCGACAGTCACCCCCACACTTCCCAGCTCATCCCGGCATTGGGTGAACTTCGTGAGGCACTGGGGCATACTGTCTCCATTCTCAAACTTAATGTTTCTGAGTTTTATCTCTTGCTTTGGAATTAAATTCGAATTCCACCAGCACAAAAACTCAACCACTTTCGATCTAGAATTCGTGAGAACAAAGTATTTCTTGTACAGAGATCGACTGTACGGGCATTCACCGGATATCTCACCTTCCAAAAGAAGGATGAATCCAGAGGCTACCTGGCCCAATTACAGACTCTGTCTGAAGAAATAAAATGTAAACACTTTCTAAATAATAGATCCGATGATCAATCCTCATTTGATATCCTCTAAAAATCTCTTCTACAAATCAAGCAGCTCTGATACCATGTAGAAACTTTTTCTACAAATCATCTAGCTTTGATACCATGTAGAAACTTTTTCTACAAATCATCTAGCTCTGATACCATGTATAAATTTTGAATAATATAACACATATTCACAGAGATTATCCTGATTATACACTTATAAGTGGAACATGCATAATACATAACCTCCTCTACGTTGATCATCAATTTACAGAAGCAGAAACATTCACAGGCGCACATAGAAGCATCAATCAAACTCATTAACATAGTATGTATCCCGGGGAAAGCATCTCGCTAAAAACCCCACACTATCTGTATATTATATTGATTGAATCATGTAACATTACAAATTACAATGCTTATCACAAGCAATCCAGTACCAGCTCCACCTGTTACACACAATACAGCTCAGATTTGATCTCCAAATCTCCCTCGCTGCTTGCTTGCCTCCACAGCTCAATACCTGCTCAAGAACTGATGAGAATGGCTTCCCAAACTCGTATTTCACCTCAAAATAATCACTCACACTTTGTTGGACGTGAGCAAAGGCTACAATACTGGGAAAATACGTGAGCAAACTCATTGGCATACTCAATCCCTTGATTGTGCAAGATCTGGTGCACAACTATAGTCACAACTGATAGCAATCTAATCCTCTAACACCTGTCCCTGCTGAACTGAACATGCACTGACATGCAACTGAGTTAACTGATGTATTCTATAGTTGCATTATGAGTTAATAGCTTGTGAATTAATTAATAACTAATTCACCCAACTCATCTCTAGTCTATTGATCAGTTAGACTAAATACAACTAGTTTAACAAAGTTAAACTGAACACAACTCCATCAACTGCACCTCCAGTCCACTAAACTCAACTCACTTGAGTTCTAACTGAAGTATTGCATGCAAATATTAGTCATCCCATAGGTAACCACGTATTTCCTTCTGGGATCTGCATGTACCACATCCGTAGCTCATCCTGAAGTGCTCCAAGAGAATAAGATCAAGTTTATAGTCCAAATATTATTATGAGACAATAATATTTGACTTTTCTATTTTTGACAGTCAGTGTAAAAATAGACTTTGATCACTCACACTGTGATCACTCACACTTTGATAAAAAATAGAAGTCCATCTATTTTTCCCAACTTGACCAATCATCCATAAACAACAACCTGCAATCCATAGACATGATCCATATGTCTAAAAATAGAGTTGTGCCAAAAATAGTCTGCGTGCCCACTTAGTGAAGGCGACTCTTTTCACTAAGCTCCATCATCTTGTTGCACTCTCAACAAGAATTTCTTGTTGCACACTTTTCAACAAATATCACTAGGCTCGTTAAAACATAGCGATGGGTTTGCCCGAAGGGAAAATTATAGAACAAGCATATGTTATCCTCCTCAAGCTTGACAAAAATAAAGAGGTACTGGTCAGCAATGACTGGGGAAAAATTGGGAAGAAAACTTGAAGAAACTTTGTTGGTAGCAAGTCGCTCTTGAACATGACACTTTCGGGTTGGGTTGTTTCATTCACCGGTCACATCACCATGGTCCCATCACACCATCCACATTTGGGGTTAATGCTACCAATCCATCATGTCAGTGTCGCCGATATGTTCAAGAGAAGTCATTCAGAGAATTCACCTGTGTCTCACCCGCTGCAATACATTTACACTCCATTCTTTCGTGACCGCCACCCTAAACCTTATATCACCAGATCATTTTCACCTCCATTCAAATCATTTGCTCAGTTCTGTGTCATTGATGTGGGATTCATTAAGGCCCTCCTATGACAGATCACTTCTTGTCGACATCAGCTCACTATCCAAGAATTCGATATAGGAACACCTCGTTTGGTACTTTGAAGCTTGCATGCCTCAATGGAAAGTTTCTCACTTCCGGCGACAGGTTTACATCAATGACCTTCGACCGAAAGATTTTGCGTGGTGTTCGATGCCAAGTCCTTTATTCACACCACATGAATTGTACTGCAGTACCTTGAGGGTCATTATCATTATCGGTGATTCCTCCCGCGCCTGTTAACAGCTTACATCATTGGCTAATAATCAGGCGATGTCTTTCCATGTTCGACTCCAGAACATATCTTACATGGATAAACTTGTACTTCGAGTGAAGAACAAACGAGATTTGAAGACCCCGGATCTAGTTTCATCCATCTGGGCTGCGATATATATTCAGGGAAATAAAGACATCAAATGTACATCATTGCTACACAGATAATCATCCAATCAAAGGGATGATGGCTCTACCAGAATCATCAGTCTACACTCAGACGATTGTCTGTCCTATGTACATGAAAATGAATTTATAAAGCTGAGCATGGGAATGCCTGCCTCAACTAGATCATGAAAAAATTATGAAGATAATGTATTGTATTGTATCTTATTACAGGTCTCCTCCCAGCTTGAAAGAACTTCGGATCCTCATAATAAAGCATTTCACCTGACATCAAAAAGATTAACGGCATCATGCTTTAGGGGGCAACTGTTATAGACATCTGCAACCCCAAGCATAAAATTTCCATAAACCAAGGACTCCTAGGTCCCTAAAAGTGTTGTTCTAACCTCTAAAGGAACAAGGTCAACTGATTATAGCTTCTCCCAGAAGTTCTCCATGAAAAACTGCTCAAAACAGGATCATTTCAGCTGCTCCATAGGCAAAGTGCGTTGCATCTCACCTAAGTACACTCTGTAGGTGCGTTGCATTTCAAAAATCCCTTCTATGGGGTGCGATGGGCGAGAAGTGACAAATGGCAGTGTCAATCCGCAAGGTGGAGAGGCATGGAATCTTCCATAAACTTCTCTTGTGACACTTGCCTATCTGAATTCGACCAAGGATGAGTAAGAGATCATCAATCTCCAAGTGGAAGCAAGAACTATCAGAGGGAAGACACTAATCAAATCACAAGCTGACTCATCTCCCTTACAGATATCTATATATGGATCCCTCACCCCAGAGATCCAGAGGCTGGAATTTTGCATCTTGTAAGGAATTACTGTTGGTTTCTTGAGACAACATCATAGTGTTGGGTGATCTAAGCTTTGTATGAGGTGAAGAAGGGCTTACTTGCTGAGAGGATGATGTTGGGTCAGAACAATTGGTTGTAACTCCCTTGGCTCTTTCTTGATTATCAATAAAAGCTATTCAAGTTTTCTTCCATACTCTTATGTCATTTATGTTTTATGCATTTGTATGGTCAATTTACATCTGATCCTAGATTGTTTATGATTATAGATCCATGTTCTTGTATAGTGTTATGCTACTCTGATCCTACAGGTACTCTGTGAAGCTGGGCGTACAAGGAAGCAAGTAGCGAAGGACTATCAGAAGAGAGAGGAATCGAACTAGGAGATAAGCGCAAGACAGAGGTTGGTCTCCTTTGTTCTTCTCTCATCTATATTTCATAAAGGAAAAATGAAAGTAGCTTTACTTTGTTTGTTTCTAAGGTAGCTACCACACCTTAGTGGGATAAGCAGTTCTGTGTAGACACTTTTCCCTGTAACAATTGGGTAAATATTTTCATTAGGTGATTCGGAATGTTCATGACCTATATAATAGTGTGGTTATTCGCAAGCACTCTTGCCTCTCCTTTCTTTGGTAGATTTTGTATTCCAAAAGGAAGCAAAATTGTGAGAAATAGTCATGCATCGAGTTGAAGGACCAGGCCCTTCTATCCCAGTCCTTTTGTCTCTAAGGACTCTACTCGCCTCCTATGTTCAATCTCTTCCTGCTTAGCTTATCAACTTGCCTTGCCGTGAAGGGAACCTGGTAAAATGACTATTTTATTTTCACTTTCAATTGAACATTCCTAAAGTGTATTGCTCTAGTTCTATTTGGTCTCTCATTTATATAAATCTCTTGTTATCTTTAGTGCTTTGGGGACTTCTGGTTGGTGGCCTAGCTCTGGTCCTTTTTGTTGGTGTTTCTCTTTTGATTTTTTCTTTCCCATGTTTCAAATCTTGTTGCTCTCTTCTTGCTCTCCATTGCAATCCTCCATTCTCCTTACATTTGGATTCTTCCCAGTCAATGTATCCTATATTTGCAATGATTTTCTTTCCTCTTAAGTAATGCCCGGGAAATGACCTTACTTGAGGAGAAGAGGGGGAGGGCAGGAGGGGGCAGGAGGGAAGAGGGAGGGATAGGAAAGTCACTCCTATGCTTGCACCTAGGCTCAAGCATCAACATAAATTTTTCGAGAACCCGTTCCCTTGTCGGCACAAGGGGACTTATAAGACATGGAGCACTAATTGGTTGACAAGTGGAAATAGTTGTCAAACTCTAAAGTTTTCATAGAGGTTGAAAATTGGGTGCCAGATATAAGGACTCCCATTGAATGAAAATACATTACTTACACATGATAGATCTATACTAGCATAACTTGCTCAAGAAGTTTATGTTTGATCAAAGTGAAACAAGAGTTGAGTTCCTCCTCAGGATGGAGGAGATCCATTTGTTGTGTTAGATTATGGATGAGAATATTCAATGACTGGAAGAGGTTATATTCCCAAATAGAGAATACCCTCCTCTTGCCAATCCAGAGACTCCTACTCTCTTAGGCTAATGTGCATGATATCCACATGGCAAAATGCCACCACTAGTAAGCTAAGAAGTTCTATCCAGAATTTAGCTTTTCTTGCATGTTAAATGTTTTATCGTGGATAGTATGCCTCTCATAGCCTCATTTTGCAACATTGTACTCATGGAACATGGTGATAACCAACTATGATATGGATTTTTTTATACATTTTAGACTCATCCTTAATCAAACATCTTCGCCTAGTGTCTTTTTTGGTAGGACAAATATGTTCAAGATGCCTCTATGTATTATACATTATACATATTTTTTAGTATAATAGGAGATCCTGAGCTTACAAAATAAAATATCAACTCTCTGTTTGTGAATATTGCTAAAAATATTATGTGTATATTCCATAGATTTAAATCCCTACCACCCACCTATTAATTATGGATAGTGAAATTAAAATTCTAGAAACTTTATTTCAAAATGGAAAAAAAAGGTATTTTCTTTAATGAGATCTACTATATTCCAAAGTTGTGATAATTATTAACCAGGAACACACACACTTGGAAGATATTTGAATATGTTATTAAGGTGGAAAGTCCATGGGCCATGATGCAGGAGCATCATTCCAACATCAACAAGACTTAGAAGGTATCATCACCTTTACTAAAGGGAGTGGGTTCCTTTAATTTGATTGCATTAATTAAGTTATGAAAATAAGACTAAAAGATTTGTTTTATAAATATGATGTAATATATATTGATTAAAATAATGTAATTCACTATTAAAGGGTCGTAGTTAGAGAATTAGAGATTGTAGGGATATTTTCCAATAATTAGGTGATTTGATCCACCTTTAGTGGATCTCAAGAAATTCTCATTTTGTATATAGACAATTAAATCAAAAAAGAGAAAAAAGAAGTACGCTGAGAAAACATGTGTGTGAGAAAATTGTGTGAGCAAAGAGGCCAACCGAATGCTTTTTCAGACCTAGATAGTGAAGAAAGTCTATCAATCATTTGCTCATTTGAGATAGCGAGGAGCGAGAGAAATCTCTATAATTTTCTTTTGATATTTTATAGGCTTGTGATTTCTTTAAAAACCCTTGCATATTAAACATGTTATTTCTATAGATCCATGTGTTTTATAACTGTTTGGATTCGTTGATATGAGCCGAGAATGCAGTATTAGTTTCTTTAACCAGTTGCAGATTGATTCTAAAACCCTCACACAATAACCTTCACCAGTTCCATGGAAGTAGGAGAATGGTTAATTTACATATCGAGATCGGATTCAAAAGATACAATCAAGTATGTTAATTAATGGATTCGTATAGATCTCCATCATAAAATATGTCAATTGAAGCATGTACGACCCCTTCGACATCCGACTGATACCAAAGTGTGCACAAGGTAACAACACCCGGATTGCGAAACCGGTGTATCAAGTGTAGTCGAAACTGCATCTGGCATGGGATCCACATCTGAGACGTCGTATACTAATCTGACTTCAAACATATATGATGCTCAAAGGATTTTGAAGAGTGTTATGAATACAGTACCACTAGATCCAATTCTATTGTGGACCCTAGTGGAGTACAAAGACAGAGGTAATAGTTCTATTGTTTCTGAAAAGTATTTATCATGCACGATTCAGGAAATCATGGCCTTGTGGCATCTGGATGATGTTGCATTCAGCTTCACAACACCGAATATAATTCTCATTGAAAAGTCAATCCACGTGAAAATTCATCTGGGTCTAACCCCAGATATAATACGCCAACCATAGGTAGTCCAATGCTCAGAGATATATGGGACTTTTAATTTTGGGTTGTTAAATACATCGATATTTGAAGCTTCCACATTGAATTAGAAAGGGATTATTTTATTGTATGAAGATCACCATTTCAGCTAAATCAATATGATCCAAAGGATTTAGAAGTGAGGAATACGAAAGAGAAGCATAAAGGAGTGACAAAGTGAAACACGATGAATCAGAGTGGTATTAGAGCAACACAAGTTTTCTCATTTGGAAGAAAAGACAAGATAGGGGGGATTTGGGTAAGAACGAGTGATTATTGCATGCAAAGGAAGTGAGATATGAAATATGATCACGATAATTTGGTACTTATGAGGGATAAAGTTCAACAAAAGAATCTTAAGGAAATAGATGAGAGAACATTTCAGTGAAGAAGAAGCAAAGTTGGATAAAAAGTATTTGAAGGACAAAATCCTGGTGTAGGTTGATAGGTATTGAGTTTTATGTTTTATAATTAAATATGTATGTGATGATTGCAAGTGGTAGTAGATAAGGTACTATGACAACAAAATATAGCTAGAAGGTTGTAACAAGGAAACAAGGGAAAGTGAAGTTCTCAAGTGATGAAGAGTGTGACAGAAACCTTTTGTAGCAAAAGTTGCGTAGTAGAGAGAGAAGAACAAATTATAATTAAGGTTGGATAGAAGTTTTTAAGACAACTCCACAGTCAAAGGTGTAGGTAGACTTTTCCAAAGAATGAGCAGATGAACCTCTTTAGAGGAGAAGTGAGAAAATTGTAAAAGCCTAGAAGAGCAGAGGAATCTCAAGAGGTTCTAGAGAGGAGAACCGAGAAGGTACCAAAAGACCAAGTTTGGAGGAAACTTGGTGAGGTATTGGATAGGAGGTATAAAGGCTTGCTATAGAGAGAGGCTTGGTTGCAACCCACAATGAGCATGAGGAAGTTCACAAATAAAGAGATGAATATGACAAGAGACAGCGAGATGAAGGAAGAAAATCACAGCAAAATGAAGAAAGTCACAACAAAATGAGGAAAGATGTTGAGGTAGTTGGAGAAAACAAGATAAGTCAAGAAGAATTTAACCGATAAATGGCTCAAATGAAGTTTCAACTTAGTGCACTAATGGAATTGCTAGAAGAAAGTGGGAAAATTCAGAGAAATGGATGGAAGATGAAGAAAAATATCAAATGGCTTGTTAAGCAATTATATGTAAAGAAACTCAGACATAGAATGAATGTTTTGATTAAGAAGGAGAGGAAACTCAAAGCAAGTATGAATAAAGGTATTTGGAAGAGGAAGAAGCAATTCACATCTATGAACCATAACTGGGGATTATGCTTGGAGAAGACAAGAATGTTGATGAGAGATCTGATAAAAGCCTCTTGGAATGTTTGGATCAGCATAAGGAGGAGAAGTTAGAATTATCAATAGGGATCAAGGAATCTCATGTTTTGAAAATTAATGAATTGTGTATGCATGTAGGTTATAAAGAATGACAATCCTTAAAAAGTGTTCCAAAAGAAGAAGAAATTGCAGAATTGCTTCATGGAGACAAAGAAAAGAATTATTTAGCAAAAGAAAAAGAAGGAACATCATATCTAAATATGGTGCCTATTAATGAAGAGTTAGCAAAGCTTAAATCTCGAGGATATATAAGAGAAAAAATTGTAAATATTGAGATAATGGATGTACCTTTAGGAGGTTCAATTTTTTTGAATGAGTGTATGCTAATAGGTAACAAACAAGGAGTTTTATTTGAATACAACAATAAGTGTTTAAAAGGGAACGCTCTACGAGAGGACAAGGTGGAAGATGGCCACTTCAAATTTGTGGACCTAGTTGGCAAATGGGGATAAGCTCAGAGGAGCATCAAGTCAACATGAGACTAAAGAGAAGGACAATCATTTCAAGCAAGTCAAATCACAGGAGAATTATTATGATGATATTTTGAGGTAGCCATACATCTTATTGAAGAATGAGTAAAAATTTGCAAAGAAAGCACAACAAAGAGTTGCAGAACATAAATTTATTTTAAAGGAGACCCAAAGGAACAATGATGTTTCTAGAAATTGATATAAAGCTCAAGGAAATGAATATGAAAGATTACGAAAACCAATTGGGATCATAAGTTTATTATGTAAATTGAAGGTTATGAAGTATTGGGTGTATGGTTTCAATCTTGATAAAGGATTATTAGGAGATGAAATGAGAAATTTGTTCGAGTGGATGAATAAGGATAATAATGGAAATGGAAATTTGTTCCATATACTACTAAAAAATATAAATAAAAATATTTTCTTCAAGGATAAGGAGATTGATGTTGCAATTAGGAATATGAATTCTGAAAATGAAGAGCAATCATGGAAGGAATATCTCAATGTGTTGAACACGAAGTATATGGAGTAAAGTGGAACAAGTTGTTGGATCACAAAAACCTTATGTTAATGGATATATCGTTAGAAAAGGAAATTGCAAATTTTAAAAGAATAAAGAAGCCAAAAAATATTATGAAACTTTAGGAGCAAGAAGACATGATATTTTTGTTGCATATTTTTCTATTTGGTGATATTGAAATGGAATCTAAACCATGTTGTAGCGATTTGATTAGTTGGTTATATGCCTCACAAATTTACGGAGAAAGGCAGGGAAAATGAAACTTTATAACTTACTCATTTCAAGATATTGATGAAGTAAAGTCTCATGAAAAGGAAATCATTATGCATGAAAAAATGGGAAAGGTAATTCAAATTTATAGCCACGATTTCAGATTTCAAAATTGCATGGAAATGAGAATAAGGGATATGGTTGAAGTTTCAAAACAAGAAAAAAGGGAGGAAAAGTATGATGTTGGTAAAATTGCAACGTTAGAATTCCTTTCAAATATTCATAAAGTTCATAGATCGTGTTATGACATTTATAATTTAATAGATTTTATTGAAAGGACTGGCACTCATCAAGATAAGTAGGACTATAAGGCATTTCTTGTTGATATTGTGACAGATTTAGTGGAGAGAATCCTAATTGCTGGTAGAAATGAATGAGCAACTTGAAAATTTGTTTGATTCTGGTGCAAGATGTGACGTAATATATATGAAAACTATCATCAAGACAATTGGAAATGGTGCAACCTATACAAATAAATGGCAATCAAAGTATGGCAAAGAAATTATTTTCTTTCAGATGTTTTTTTATCTATAGGTATAACCAAAGAAAGTTTCAAAATAATCAATATCCAAAGAAAATTTAAGTTACAAGTATGATATACCAACAAAGCAGGTATTCAAATCAAATTTCAAGAAAGATACACATGTGAAGACAAAGCAAGAAGGTATTAGCAACAAGCATAATTGAAAAAGACAAAATAAGAAAATGATTTCCAACTGTAAATTTGGCATTAGAACATTGTTTACTAAGAGTACCTATGGAAGTAAAGGAATGGGACAAAAACAAAGTATATTTTGGGATCCAGAAGGAAAAGAAAACAATTCAAGGAAAGAACATCAAAAAAAAGTGAAGGAACTGCAGAAAGGAATTGAGTTTGAAGGACGAAGTTTAGTAGATGCATCTGTGATGTTAGAAAATTAATTGGGAACTATAGTAAAATAAGTTGAAGACTCATGAATAGGAGTTCATGAATATTTTTACCCCATATTGATTTTGATGTAGGACCATCTTTTGAAATTTTGGGACCCACATCATATGCTAATCCAACTTCAAACATATCTAGTACTCGAAGGATTTTGTTAAGTGTTCTAGATACCAAACCAACTAATCCAATTCTATTTTGGACCCTAAAGATCAAGGTAATATTTCCATTTTTTCTCAAAAGTTTTTATCATGCACACTATAGGAAATCTAGGTCTCATGGCATCCGACTGATACTACATTTGGCTTCATAACACCATATATAATTCTCATTGAAAAGGAAATATTTATCAAAAATAATCTAAGTCCAACTCCAAGATATAATACACCAGCAAAAGGTAATCCAATGCTTACACATATTTGGGATTTCGTAAATTTTATAAACCATAAATCGTGTGGACCTCTGGACCCTGAAACTCAAAACAAGCGTAGAGAAAAAATGGTAGATCTAGTCTTACAAACCTGGATCAAACAAAAGGTGGATTTCTGTGAAATTTCATTATAATGTGAAAATGGCAAACAACAACTTCGATAGGCTTATGCATCTTTGGCGTTAAGCCGCTAGTTTGGACCACAAACACATGAGAATTCTTAGATAAGCATGGTTACTAAGGGCTAATCAAATTTGGAATTTTGGGTGTTTAAATGCAATGGGATTTGAAGCTTCCATGTTGATTTGGAAAGCGATTATTTTAATGTAGGAAGTGCCCCATTTTAGCTAAACCAATATGATCCAAAAAGGTTAGAGGCGAGGAATATGAAAGAATAGTGAAAAAGAGTGACAAAGTGAGATAGGATACATCAAGCCTTGTGGAGGAGGGGATGATGAGGCCTTACTTTGATACATTTGAGATTCTTTAATACACAAGTAGATCAACACATGCCAAGAGTTAATATGTTGATCCTATATATCTATAAATATTAATGACTTGATTAGAAGAGGATAGTGGTGTAATGTATTGAAGGCATGTCTCTAAAAACCCTTAGATTGATTTCCAAACCAATATAATGGTGTAGTTAGAAGAAAGGATATTTTCTATGTTTTTGGTTTTGTCGGTGAAATTATAGACTAGAATCTTATACACAAAGGCATTTCTTTCAATATCAATATTGGTAGGTTTACATTCACAAGAGGTATCTCGGAAACCTAAGTGGTTTAAGTTCATAAGGAAGGTTGAAATTACTATTAGCCTAAATCTAGGAGGAAAAACTAAAACTAAATTGGTATAATAAAGATGGGAGACTGGGTAGTAGTTGGTTGACTTCCTAGGAAATGAATAAGTAATGACAAATTGAAGGTATGGTGATATGTAAACTATGGTGGATATTCCACTAGAATAGTTTTTCACAACATATTTGATAAAATCACTAAAATATTTATTGTCAATTTTTCTTGTAGATTTTAGGTTCTTTAGTTAGGTGATGTTTTTGCTTAATTAAATGAAATAGTTGAAATATAACAAATATATAATAAAAAAATACACACTCCATCCATAATAAATACATATATTCTCCCTAAGAAACCCTTAGGGGAGAAAACCCAGCTAGAACGTCAAGTTGCCTTGCTCTCTTTTCTTTGGTATTGGAAATGTGCAAAGAAAGAGATACTCCCTATGGAGTTACCTAAGATCCATGGCTTGTATGGCTACTATAGAATCCTAACCCCTCTTTTTTCTCTCTAACTTCCCACTCCTAGTTTCTCTACTCAACTGTGGAACAAAATACAGTAGCATAGAATGAAATTTGTCTGGTATTTAACATAACTCAATAGCCAACTAGGGGTAAGGTTTGACTCGAAATCCTCAACTAGAGTTATGGGTTTGGACTTTCTAGAGTTTTATTCAAATTACACATATGTCAGCTCTAGATGCATAATTAATGGGGGTTGACATGGCATCCACTCATAGCATGGTGGCCAACATGGTAGATCAACTTGTGAGAGGCATGATTTTTCATATGAACTCCATTTACATGATTCTTGCACCAATAAAAAGGTATTTAAATGTATAACAATGCCAAGGGTTTTGAGATAAGAACTTTTAAACCCCCAAAAAATTCATTTAATGCCTCAAAATGGCTTGATAAGGCTATAGACCCCAATTCTCCAAATTGGGACCCACCACTAAAGATGACCCTACAAGATGATTTCTAAAAATTTTCCACTCTAAAAGCATTGAGATAGATGAAAAGTAATATAATAAGCCAATATACATTGCACCTCCCCATTTAGGGAGGATTTTGGTCACAATTTTTTTTATTAAATGAGGTGAGGGAAATTTGCCTCTACCTTTTTCTTAAGTACCATTTTGGTTTTCCTAGAATTTTTCCTTTCAACCCAATTTTTCAAAGGTTGTACTACCCAAGTCTTGTAGTTATATACCTCTTGTATAAAATTGTGTCTTATGCCAACTCTACATGAGAATTTGGTGCTAATTCCTTTGTGGAACATACTGCTTTTTTCTCCTCCTCATCCAACATGGAAGACTCATAGCGTTTGATATTCTCCACATTCAATATTAAGTAATTGTGCATGCATGAGGTAGAATGAGTCTATAGGAATTATCTCCCTCCTTTTTCAATACCTTGAAAGGAACATACTACAAAGATTTGATATTCTTGCTAGGACTTGGTATAATTTCCTTGTTCAACTATAAGCATACTCTTATCTCCCACTCTAAATGACTTCTATATTCTATGTTCATCATGCTTGGCCTTGTATTTTCCTTATGACTTCTTCAATATATAATATACTTTAAAATGGAATTGCTTAATCATTGGAACAATTTTATCTACTCTTAATGCATCTCCAATGAGGATCTCCCTCAATCATCCTGACTTCCAATATACAACATCTAAGGGTGAAGGTAGAAAATATCCAAAGCAATTTTCAAAATGGGACTTCCTAGTAGAAGCATGGAGTACATTGTTATAAGATTTGTACATAGATCAAATTTTCATCCCTAGTCATTGGATGCTTCTGATTATAACCCCTCAAAAGCTACACTGAAGTCATATTAACTACTTTTATCTTCCCATCTTTCTATGAATGGAATATCATTGACCTCTTCAACTTCATATCCATGTTCTCCCACAACATAGTAAAAAATGCATAGATAAATATAGTGTCCCTTTCTAAAATGATTATCCTTGGTATACCAAAGTGCATCTAGACCCATTCAAAGAACAAACTTGTTGCTTCTTTCCCTTTGATGGTATTTTTAATATAGGGCATGATAGTACACATCTTGTTGAACAATTGAACTACCACAAATCAATAGTTACCTCCTTCTTAGATGTTGGTAAAGTTACCACAAAATACATGGAAATGATCTCCTAAGGGTGACTAGGTATAGGTAATGGATGGTATATATTTTCCTTCCTATTAGTGGGCATATTGGGACACGTATACAACCTCTAGTGTACCTTGTTACAGCTTCTTGCACTCTAGGCTAGTACACATACCTCTAAAATTTGGAAACTTTCTTCCCAACATCAAAATGCCCCTACAAACTTGAAGGTATGAGCCTCTCTGATAAGTTGTACTTACTTTTCTTTAGTAACACAAACACTGTTAGCTTGTAGAGTAACACATTCTTGAGAAGATAGTTAACTTTTTTATCACCATATTCCACATGAGTCTAGCCCTCTAACTACTGAAACACCTCCTTGAAATCCTCATCTTTTATGTATGCAACATGAATGAATGGATCCATGAGCATTAGAGTTCTTAAAGCTATAATTTTTTATGTGGGTGGCCTTGAAAGCATGTTGAACAACCTATATTTGTTTCCCTTCTCATACATTATGACTAAATGAAAATGTAAGAACTCCATCCACTTGTACTATCTAATATATTATAACTTACTCTAGGCTTATAGATACTATAATGACTGATGATCTATGTGGATGATGGTCTCATTTCCCATCATATAGTTTTTCCACGTTTTCACAACTTGTACCGAGGTATAGATCTCCTTGCCATATGTAGCTTAATTTAGAATTTCCGCATGACATACTTTATAATTATAGCATACAAGCCTTCCTCCTTGCATCAAGATCACTCCCATGGCATACCTACTTGAATCTGTCTCCACTTTAAAAGGCATCTATAAGTTTATTAACATGCAAACTGGTGCTTGAATGATTTACTTTTCATCTCTTTAAAGGCCTTCTCTTGGTTCTCCCCCCACTAGAAACTCTTGTCACTCATTGTCATGGAATGGAGTTGTGAAACTACTATTGAAAATGAAAGTTATGAACTTCTACGGGTATTTTACTATCCCAACAAAACTTATAACTTTAGATACATTAGTAGGAACTAGCCAATTCATTGTGGCCTCCATCTTCACAAGATCTATCTTGAGCTCCCTTTCACCAACCACATACCTCAAATACACCAATGATTGCCAGGAAAACTCACATATATTAAGCTTTTCCAATAGTTGGTGCTTCAAAGTCTCTAGCACCTACATCAAGTGTGATATTTTCTCCTCCTCGGTAGCACTATAAACCGATATATAATCTAAATAAACAATAACAAATGAAACTAGATATAGGTGTACTACATCATTCATTAGTCTAATAAATGTAGCTAGTGCATTGCATAAACCAAAAGGCATGACCAACCATTCATACAAGCCTTGTCTAGTTTTAAATGTTTTCTTCTAGGTTTCTTCTACTTTGACTCGAACCTAGTCATATCTTGATTTTAAATCCATCTTGGTGAAGTATTATATTTGCTAAAACTAATCTAACATACTAGCTTAGATCCATCTTAACTTTGGACCTATCAAGTGTTGAGAAGGATCAAATCTCTTGAGGTGCAAACTTCTTTTTAATGGAAATGTTTGCACCTCAAGAGATTGGATCCCTCTCGGAGCTCGACAAATCCACAGTTGAGATGAATTTAGGCCGGTTTAATTATTAATAATTAATAAATTTTATTAAAAAAACATTGTTTATTTTATTTTTATGTATCAAAATGCTATAGTTAATAATTATGTATTTTTTATATGTATTTTTATGTAATTTGATTGAGTCAATATGTTTAGATAACAACCCAAAAATGTATAAAATTAAATTTAAAAAAATATTTATAAAATATTTTGATTGTGAAATGAGAGATGGTTTTTGGGCATGTGGTATTCATGAACCATAGTATTGTCCCATGGTATTGTGATAAAGATGTTAATGTGATTAATCCGAAAGAAATTTTCAAAAATTCACTATGGATCACAAAAGTCTTAGATCAAGCATTAAGTTTTTATCTGCTTATTAATGAATTTTAAATATGATTACAAAATTATTATTTTAATTTGTCCACAAGGTCTTGGATATACGTTGATTGGGTGCTCTGTTAAGGCACCGGTTCAATTCCCTGCACCGATTGGGGTGATATATTGGACACGAAGAAAATGTACTCATGCTAAGCTTACAAAAAAAAAATATAATTTAATTTATATGGTAAAATGGATCTTAATTTATAACTACTATTTATAACTTATATATTTTAATGTGATAGAGGGTTTAGATATATCTCAAAAGTAATTATACTATTTTTTTCTATTAGATTTAATTAAAAATATATTATAAAATTAAATTCAAATAAAATAATTGTAAAATATTGTGATTGTGAAAAGAGAGATGGTTTTTTGGCATGTGGTATTGATGAGCCATGGTATAGGCCATATTTACAAGTTAATAATATCTATGATAAAGTGGGCATGAATATCCATGGTTAAAAATATTGTTATATCGTAAGTTTATTGCAAGTATTAAAGTTTTTATTTGCTTATTAATTAAATTTAAATATGGTTAGAGAATCATTTTTTTAATTTATAAGGTAAAATGGATCTTACATTATAGCTACGACTTATATGTTTTATATTTTAATGTGATATTATATTTGTTTATCTAAAAAATTATTGGTAATTTTATTAATAAAAAAAATTACAATATAACAAATTAAATATTATTATGCTTATTACTTTTAACTTTTTATGGACACTACAACATTTCCAACATACAAGGCACTATATTACAATTAATCTTTTATTATTATTTAATTGAGCCAACATCTAAAAATGTTTACATACTTTCTTACATTACACATACACATCTACCCTATACTGGGTTGTAGAGTGCCTCTCAGCACAATCATCAATCATGGGAAGAGGGTACTAGTTCTTCAACATAATATTATTTAGCACTCTAATTGATGCAGATTCATCAAGTCATGTACTTGTTTGGTACAGTTATGATGGGTGACCCACAAGGTCAAGTGCTTGGTCAAATCACACCCTACTCCAACAACTACTAAAACTACTTCTTTACTTTATTTTCTTCTAAGACAGATTGTCTGCACATCCCAATATTCAGAGAGTTTGGAAATAATTGGATTTCATGCTCCACTTACCCTTATGTAGTATCCCTTTAGGCTCCTGGAACACTCCCTTGTATTCCTATAGCAAACCTTCTAGTTTATGTTTTTATTCTTTAGTACACCCCTGCAAGGATCCCTTTACTCCTATTAACTCATCATCAACTAGTTTTCTCTTAAGAAAATTCAATCGTATTTCTTACTAGAACTAATCATCTTCTTGCCTTGGTTGGCATATACAAGTGAAATATTGGATTCTCCATTGTTCGCATTGATGATGAAATATTTCACATCCTTAATGAGGAGGTACTATCTAGGTCTCCACATGAATATTACATCCCTCATTTACATGTAGGGACTCACACACATGACTCCAAAAACATTAAGTGGTGCTACATTTAATTCTACTTCATCAATATAATCAACACTTACATCAAATTTTATCCTACACTATTGTTGACCTTGATTTGTGCATCCTTATTCATCCATCCAAATGGATATGGGTCAAGATGATCACAAACCTCCGATCCAATCTTCTTGACTAAATCCATTTCTATGAGATCAGCTTGTAAACCCGAGTTTAACAAAGCATCTATCTTGATCTTCTTTACCTAGATCTTAATGTGGATAGTCTATTCTTCTTCTTCTTTTCTTGGTGACGAAGGCCACTCAAATTCACCTCCTCTTGCATTGATGTATCGACAATGTTCTTGTCCAAATTAGAGTTGATTTCAAACTCAAATTGCTTGAATATATGGATATAACATTATGTTTCTTTTCATATTTCTTGTGGTTCTTTTGGATACAACTCTAGATGTAGTTTCCAACACTTCTCCTCAATTTGACCATCGATATTGTAGTGGTTATAATGGTTTTTAGGATCCTTGCATTAATGTGTATTAGTCGTTGTCTTCTTATCCTATCCATTTTTATTTTCCACTTCTTCTTGTCCTATTTTGATGCTTTCTAACATTCTTTCTTCTTTGAACTACTTGGCTTCCCTTTTATTGTCATATGTTTTTTATATTTTGTGCGTATATGCATGCCTCATCCACTATCCTTGGCTTGAAAAGAATCACTTTCTTTCATAGATGGCTATGTAGACCCCCTAAAAACTTTATGAGTGCATCTGGGTTCTTGATGGAAATACCTAACATGATGGCCAACTTCTCGAACTCAGCGTTGTACTCATGTACACTCTACCCATGTCATTTCCTAAATTATTTCCATTAGATACATCGCTTCTCTACATACTCAATAGGATATAATTTGGAATTTATGATGGATCCAAATAGTTACTAGTGGATCACCCTCCAACTTAGGTTTTTTTTTTATAACTTTCTTACCAGGTTAGAGCATGGCCGTCTAACTTTAGTTGAGAAAATGATATTTTTTGCTCTTCATCTATATGATGAATACTAAAATAAACTTCTAATTGTTGCAACCATTGGTTCATATTTAATGCATCAATATCATCTTGGTGTGGCTTTATGTCCACCTTCACTTCCACATTGAATAGTGACTATGAATGGTTAACAACACTCAAACTTAGATACTATTTCTCAAGTTTTTTCCTTGACTCCCTTTTTGAGTGTCTACGATCTCCTAATTTCAACTTTGATCTTACTATCAAAATTTTATAGCATGTGTAGTAAAATACAATTATTTGATCTGATCAATATTTCTTAATGATTTTGAAACAAATTTTCTTATGCCACTAATATCATTGAATATTACACACAAAAAATATCAATTGTAAATGCATCGGAAATAATAAAGATCATATAAAGACAACCATTCATAGTAGACACAACATTTTTTACCCTAGGAAACCCAACATTGGGAGAAAACCCAACAATCTTTTCTTGAGGAGAAATTTTCTTTTCAACAAGGTTTACAATTCAGAAACTTGTCTATAAAGTTGTGCCAATATTACAAGTCAAATCACTACTCAAACTTAGTCAAAATTGTTGCTAATCAACGCTAGTCAAACCAACAAAAAATCAAAAGTAAAAAATGGTCAACAACCTACAGTTAAAGTCAACCTATGATCAAACTCATGGTCAACACTAGTCAAATAGTCCATAGTCAAACTAATCAAATTCAATCAAATTGTCTATGGTCGAACAGTTACAATCAAACCCTCAGTTAACCCTTCACACGTGCAGCTGTAAAAGTGCTAGTCAAACTCAATCGACCTCCTCACATGTGCGTCCTCCAAAAGAGATATAGACATGATGATGATAAAGACATATTTCTCCTTAAGTGAATTTATTCTCCACTAAAAAAGATTGACTGAGCTTGCTATGTTGATGATTTGTCTCCTCACATGCGTGTATATTTAAATAGAAACAAAGTTACCAACTTAATGACAATTGTAACCTCAAAATGAGAACTCTAGCCGAAAAAACCCCTATTTTTGTGCAAAAAGCATGAAAAAATACCTTTAAAATGAAAATTTCTAAAGGTGTATCAACACCTTTTTTTCAAGTTAAAATTTCAAATTTTTTTAACAATTGCATTAAAAACCAAAATTTTTGTGCAATAAACATGACAAAACATCCTGAAATCAAAAAGTGTAGATTTTGCATCAATTTTATTTATTTATTTATTTGTAATGCAAATATTGTTTTCGCAATGACATTAAAAATAAAAGATCATTACTCTGGAAAACCTTAAAATCTCAATAGATTTCGACGACAACATTAAATATAAAATAACACAACTCCAAAAAACCTATAAATTCTAACAATTTTCAAGCATGGCATTAAAGATAAATATCATGAATCTAAAAAACCTTAAATTTTTGACATTTTTCAATCATGACGTTAAAGATAAAATATCATGACTCAAAAAAACCTTAAATTTTGATTTTTTTAGCCATGGAATTAAAACCAAATATCATGGCTCTAAAAAGCGTTAAATTTTCAACATATTTCGAGACCAAATATCATGACTAAAAAAAACCTTTAAAATAAATACCTAAATAAAAGAGTTATTATACCAAATGCTAAAAGTACAACTCTTTAAAAATATTAGCATAAGAGAACTTGACACATTGCAATGAAAAATTAAAAATCAACCGTCAATTGATACATAATGGGGGAAAACTTGACCCATTGCAATGAAAACTTAAAGATCAACCATCAAATTGACACACCGTGGAGGTGGTCTCGACCCATTGTAAATAAAACTTTAAAATCAACTATCAAATTGACTCATAGTGGTGTCAAGTTGCTATTCGGGCATCGACAAAACCCCTGCAACAAAAAGTTAAAAGTTAAAAAAAAAAAAAAATATATATATATATATATATATATATATATATATATATATATATATATATATATATAGATAGATAGATAAATAAATAATAAATAAATAAATAAAAACTAAAACATTAAAATGAAACAAAAAAAAAAGTTTAAAAACTAATAATAAGTAGAAAAATAAAAATATATAAAATAATTAAAACATTAAAAACAAAAACTAAATAAATAAATAATTCAAACATGAAAACAATTGTGTGATGTATCTGGAAGAGAGTATGCATAAATCATGAATCATAAAAGTTTGCATTCCGAGATTAACAAAATTATAAACTAAAATAAAAACTTAAAAAAAAAACCAAAAATAACATATAAAAACAAAAAATTCAAACAAAAAATAATTAAAAATAATTTATTTATTTTTTGCCAGTAAAAAAACTTTCATTAATTCATTGAAAATATACATCTTGCAGTACGGATCATCTCTGCTCTCTCGACTTCATTCCGACCAGATTTGATAGCCACGAGTGTGGAAAAAAACATAGAATATATTACCATGTTTCATATAAACTCCAAAGGCAAAAAAGCCATACACTCCAAAAAACTAGAAAAAGCAAAAAACATTAGGCAGATGACATTTACAAAGGAGGATTTGGTGCATGAGCAACACCTTGGCTTATAAGGTGACCATGACCTTCATGCACATGGAAGTCGATGTGAGCCAATCGCGCATTTATTTCATCGAGCCGCTCACTGGTTCTGCATTGGCTTCAACACACAAAGGCAAGGTGATCCAGAATTTCCCCTTGGATGAATTAAACATCATTTATATATACAATGGTTTCATTGCAGTCTTCATACCACTATTCACACATGACATTAAGACTCGCTACAATACCCCACAGTTGGTTAGCAATCGAGGCAAGTGAGGGTGATTGCACCACATTACCTGGTGATTGGGCATGATTGTAGGTGACTTTTCCCTCCTCATCCGTACTCCCCACCACATCATCATTCCCCCCACCTGGTCAGCTTGCTCCCTGGGCAAACCCTTATGGCCAACACCCCGTCGGGCACGAACCCTCTGGCAGATCATAAATGTAGTGTAGTATCTACACTAGGAGTTATGAGAGCCCTGGTCTCTTGAACCACACCACTCAGCCACCTACCACAATTCCAACACTTGAGAGGGTGCTCAACTCCCCACTTCACACCATGGCCATGACTACTTCTACCCCACCAACTGTGACTCCAGTTGACACTATCCCCCACAAGCAGACCAACGAAACAAGTTGACCTCCCAATTTGGCAGCCACAGGACCCACGACAATGTTAATCCTCTAGGTAGCACCCTCACAAGAGGGATAACCAACTATCCCACACTCTTTGCAGCTATAGTCACTAACAACATGCTCGCTAAGACTCGATTTACCACCTCCTTTCAAGAAAGAATTCTTTACAATGCCTCTTATGAAATATGGCCATACAATACCACCTCTCCCAATGCCTAGAACTAAGCTATGAATCATAGAGGCATCTACCCAGTAGAGAGGTAGAACCAATACCACTAGACACTACCCAAAAGTGGAAGATATAAGGTAATTAAAACTTGGTGAGAAACCTCCACTTACCAAATTTTTGACAAAGGCTCAATAATTACAACTTGGGCCTAGAAATGTCGCTCGAATTGGCCCTGCATGAGTTGTGTCTTATGCTACAGGCCTGTTCTGTAAGTAGCCCCAACACCTCTCTCCTAGATCCCACAACGTCCTGCAAGTCACCTAAACAATATACTCATTATGCACATCCCTCCCACCAAACTAGTGCGAGTACAGGCCACTAGGACCAAAGAAAATGCAAAAGTAATGGGTCTATGCATACTAAGTCACATTAAAATCATTCACCCTCCCTGCCATACCAAGACAGAAAATATTATTTAAGACAGCAGCCGACTTCCATATATAATGAAACGACGCATTCTCGATACTTCTAGTCGGTCCTCACCACTTGTCTTAGTCGTCATCATATCTCTAAGCATGCGTCATTCTAATTATTTTTCCATCTAGGAGTCAAGTCTTGTATCGTCTGTTCACCCACCCCAATCGGGTAAAAAAGCAAAAATAAAACAAGAAAAACAAAAAAAAATAAAAAATAAACAAATATTACATAAATAAAATTATAAAAACAATAATAAAACTATTAAAATACAAATTATAAAAAATATTAAATATTAAAAAAATTTAAAAAACATAAAAAAATAAAAATATAATAGAAATTTGTAAGAAGATATTTTCAAAAATTAAAAAAAAAAAAGAAAAAATTAAATTTAAAAAACATATATATATATATGGAAAAAATAATAAAATATAAACTAATAGTGTTTATTTTTACTTTTAATATTCTTTTAATCTTTGTTTGTTTTATATATATATATATATTCGATTTTTGAAACATTTTGTTTTAATTTAGTTTTTATTTTTATTTTTTGTAATTGTTTTTTTTTTAATATTTATTTTTAACTTTTCTTCTTCCATTTTCTTTAAATACTTATTCGTTTCAATTAGTTTATAATGGTTTGATTTATTTTTTTTCAAATTTTGTTTTAAATGTTTTTTTTTTTCAATCTTTTATTTATTTATTAAACAATTTAATTTATTTTGTTATTTTGAATATTTTTATGTTAAAGTTGTTTTATTTTTTGGGTTACTTAAAATTGTAAGTGAACCATCATTTTTGGAAAAAGAAAAAGCTTCAAATATTATCATATTTAAACATAAAAGTCATACAAATTTCATAAATATGATTATTTTTTCAACTTTTTTGTTTAATCATATCTGAAAGAGTGTATTATGTATTTTTTAATCATATTTATATGAAAAACATGTATTTTTCTCATTGTGATGATGAACCACACTTGTTGGTTCGAAACGCATCGGCCAAAAATTTCTCTTATGTGATTTCTATTGAAAGACTTTTCTTAATTCAATATGGATCACAGAAGCCTGAATACAAAAATGTATTTTTCTGTCAAGTGTTGATTTTTTTTTAGTCACAATTATTTTGTGTATTGAAGTATTAATTAATGATAGATAAATATATAAATAAATCCTAATTTCAAATTATTGTTATTATTATTTAACTTTGTAATTTTTTTTTTTAATATTTCATTACAAAGAAGCAAAACAAAAAAACATTGCAAAGAAAAACAAAAAACAAAAAAACTTAAAAAACCCTTAGAAAGCAAACATCTCAAGAAGGAAGAAAAAAAAAGAAGACAACGACAACTTGAAAAATGGTTAAATAAATAACATTAAAGAAAGGCCTGCACACTTACAGCATAAGAAAATTTAAAGTGTCGAAAATGTGCCCCAAGTAAAGGTTGATGCTAAATCAACACTTTTCAAAATCAACATCAAATCACCAACATTTAAAAAAAATTATTGATACTTAATACATAAGAAAATTTAAAGTGTTAAAATTAAGCCCCCCAAAAAATATGTTGATGCTACATCAATCTTTTCAAAATCAGTATGAAATCACCATTATTTAAGAAAAAAATGTTCATACTTAATACATAAGAAAATTAAAAGTGCCAAAAATATGCACTAAAAAAAAGGTTGATGTTGCAACAACACTTTTCAAAATCAACAAGAAAATCGTGATTTTTTTCGACCTCTAAAAAAACAAGAACTTGGTATAGTTCTTGTTAAGTGTCTCCCAAGAACTTGGTAATTTTAAGTGGAGACCTAATAGGTGTCTCCTCATCACAAGAAACCCCTTCACTTATGGAGCCTACATTATAACTCAACATTAGACTAAAATTGTTTCTTCCACTAATGGGTGAAAAACCCCATTAGATAAACAAATCAAACCTACTCTATAAAAAAATAGATCACTTCATCCTAGAGCAAGCAATGTGAGCATCATGGGCCATTCACCCATAGCTAGATCAACATGGCCCCAAGGGAGAAAGATTGCCCCTATGCCATTCACCCCAAACCAAATCAACATGGCCCAATGGGCGAATGTATCATTCCCCACTAAGCAAATCAACATGACTTCATAGGAGAATGTCTACCTGATGATGCAAAACCATTATAACTCCCTCTCAGTGAAAGAAACATTCTGCATCACCCCAAGCTTTTCTCTGAAGTAGACAAACTCCCCCCTAGAAAGAGACTTGGTGAGAACATTCACAATATGCTCGTATGTGGATATGTATTGGATATTTATTACTCCCTTCTACACCATGTCTTGTATGAAGTGATATTTGATCTCAATGTGCTTCGATCCGCCATCAAATACTAAATTCTTTGAAAGCTTAACACAACTTTGATTATCACAATATATCAAGGCCATCTCTAGCACCTGACCAAATAGTTCTGCAAGCAAGTTCCAAAGCCACATTGCTTCCTATTTTGGAACACTGGTTGTGATATACTCTGCTTCTATTGTACTGAGTGTGATAAAATTCTACTTCCTACTAAACTAGGATATTATAATTGATCCCATGCTAAAGCAACACCCTGAGTTTCTCTTTCTTTCCACTACACTCTCGACCCGATCAAAATTAGCATATCCTTGCAACCTCACTTCACCACCTGAGACATATCTCAGACCATATTCAATGGTACCATGCCGGTACCTCAACGCATGCTTTGCTAGATCCCAATGTACATGCCTCAACTCAACCATAAGCTAGCTCGAGATGCTTACTACAAAGAAAATATCTGGCATGGTGTTAACTTAGTACATCCAGGATCCAATCAACTGCCTATATACAGTGGGATCCATCAAATCTGAATTTGAAGCATAATTACTCTACTTCTTCATACTTTTCACCATAGGTGTAGCCATTAGAGAAATTTTGAGGTCTAAAATGGGCCTCCTAAGAAAATTATAAAACAATAATGGAAATAATAAAATAAATTAGATTACATCATCAAATTTTAAAGGGAAAAAAAGAAAAAACTATTTTTTCAAATCACATTTTCAACTTATCTCCCTACAGTTTTACTCAAATTTCAAGTGGGAGAACTCGTTTGATGCAGAACTTAATTCCTTATCTAAGTACCCATGTCACATACTTTCGATGGAATCTACTACACAAAAAATGAGAAATACATGAAAAATGTGATTGCAATTACGTTTTCATGTATTTCTCATTTTTCGTGTAGTAGGGTCCATCAAAAGTATACAACATAGGTACCCCTTGGATGATGAATCAAATTCTGCACCCAATGAGCACTCCCACTTGAAATTTGAGTAAAACCTTAGGGAGATAAGTTGAAAATATGAGTTCAAAAAATATTTTTTTTGTCTTTTTTATTTTTTAATGTTTTTATTTTTTTACTCCAAAAAATATGGATCACCCCCCATGGTTGACATCGTCATCCTGAATATTATTTGTTCTTATAAATTTTATTTTGGTTGTACATTTTTGTTTTGAGGCCCATTTTTTACCTCGAAATTTCTCTAAAGCATGGACTTACAGTCCACCATACCCAATCTCCTCAATATTTGAACTTTGTACTTCTCTTGTCCAAGGAATATCTCTGTTAGCCTCTACCACACCTCCAATCTCAAGAAATAATGCATCAACCCAAGATCCTTCACCTCGAAGTTTGAATCCAACTCCCTCTTACACCTATTAATGAGCTTCTCTGCCCCATTAATGAATAGATCATCAAAATATAACACAAAAACTAAAGGATCACCATCAACAACCTTGTAGTAAAGGTTAGGATCTGCATCACTCTTGATGAACTCCAAACTCATCAAATATCCATCAATCCTGGAATACCATGCCCTAGGTGCCTTCTTGAGTCCGTACAAAGCCTTCTTTAATTTGCAAACATGGGACTCCTTCTAATGTATAACAAAGCCCTAAGGTTTCTCTATGTACACTTCCTCCTCAATCACACCAATGAGGAATGTGATCCTTACATCCATCTAATATAACCTCCAACCCTCACTTCAAGGAAAATACCTTATAGCAGAGGTTATAACGGATGTTTTTAGTGTTATAAAATTGGAAAAAATTATCAAAAAAACATCACTAAAACATTTGTTTGCGATAGTGGAGGTTTTAACGAATCTTATCACAACTGAAAAAATCTAGGCAGCCGGAGGTTTTAGCGGATGTTTTTTTAATGGTTCGCTTCATGGAACAAGTAGCACTGGTGCACTACATATATAAAATCACCAGGCAACATACATAACTAAATACATTGAGGTATTGAATTCAAAGAACATTGGCATGCAATATACACTATACCAATGCTAATACATAAAAAAGGCCCAAGACATTCTTGTAAGGAACGACACCGGGGCACAAAAGAAATAATTGTTGTACCAATGTTTTTTTTTAAACTTGCAACACCAATGCATATCGTTTATACAAAGGCCTCGGTGTGTTAGTTATGCAAAAGTATCGATGATGTTAGTTTTCCTAATGCACTGGGCTAGAAATAATATTTTGTAGCACCAAGGTGTTAGTTCTATGACAGCACTAGTGTGTTAAGAATTACAATGGACTAGGGCATTAATCTCAAACAATATCAGTGCTTGAAGATATAAAAGCCCCAATGTTGTCGATTTCCGAAAAGGAACTATTCACAGGAAAAAATGTCGCCATGATGCTTTTATATAAAATAATACATCGATATGTTTTTATGTTATAGATGCACTGATTTTTTGAATGAGATTTTCTCTTTTTTGGAAACATCAACCTGTGACAGTGAAATTATTGTAATTTTTTAAATCCATTATTTATCGAAAAATCAACATATATATTATAATAGTATTCATATAAATTAAAATTTTATTAGTGCATTTGTATATGATGTTTGGATTAATTATTATCAGATTTCGTATCTCTTCATTATAATATTTAATCATCCATAAATTTAATCAGTAGTGTAACATTTCACAGTGACATTGGATAGCACAATAGAAAAAATTAAAATGTATTTAATTATATATCAATAAGAGGCTCTTTGTCATAAAAAAAGGGATTATTATTGGTAACCCCTTGTCCTTCAATTGGTACACTATGTCCATTGCATTAAGAAAAATGTCTTATTTTCACAGACAATTATTTCAAAAAATACAACATGTTGCATTGATATCCAACTAGATTATCATTCTTCGCTAGAACTGTTGTCAGTGCTCAAGTTATTTCCATGACTTAAGTTATTTGGAGGAATGTTTTGTTGATTGCATCGATTGTTTTCGTCTTCTTGATCTTGTTCCATCTATAAACATAAAAATAAAGTGTAATGAATGTATCTACATTGGTGAGAATAATGAAAATTGAAATAAATAATATACATCAATGTAAATAGAATACCCATGTCAAGAAGTAACTCATAAATTATGCACATGGTTTCAAAGCCAAGTCTCATGCCTTATTGCAACAAGTCTTTTGTTGGCATAGTTCCATACTTTGTTTCGTGCATGTTTTAAATCCCATTATAAATATTAGATTTAATATAAAAAATATTTTTATTCTATTGATTATAAACTCAAAAAAGTAAAGCAACATAGATACTTACAAATTCTACAATTAATTTTTGATATGCCAACATATACTCACAACCCTTATTTAACCCAATCAATCAATTCTTTTAATGGCTCTTCTTTGTATGTTAGCACCTATCTGAAGACATTCAAGGATGGTTGAAGTAAAACAACTTAAAATATACAAAAATGAGACCTTCAGTTGTTATAAGGAAATATTAACAATTACTCACAAACTTTCAAATCAACCCTTTTCTTCCTTGTCATCCTATTTTATGTTTTGAATCTTTTCCATTTTGTTTTCTTTTCTACAAGAAAATACTTGAAAATTAATATTTAATGCTAAATTATATTTTTTATATGTACAAAGTCAATCATGATTACATACATTTGAAGCATGTTATTGTTGAGATTTCTCCTCCTGTGATGCAATTATGTCCATTTATTTGACCATCTTGTTATCGGGAAATCTAGTGTCCACTCGGAGCTGCTAGTCCCACTAAGACTGGTAGCTATCTTAGAAACAAACAAACTAAAACCACTTTCGTTTTCCTTTATGAGAAGTAGATAAGAGTGGAATGAAGGACACCAACCTCAGTCTTGCGCTTGGTTCCTTGCTCGGTTCCTCTCCCTTCTGACAGATCCTTGCCGCTTCTCCTTTGTCTACCCAGCTTCAAAGAGCACCTGTGGAATCAAAGCAGCATAATACTATCGAAGAATAGAGATCTACAATCATAAACAATATAGGACCAGATATATATTGACCACACAAATGCATATATCATCAAACATACAAGAATGTGGAGGAAAACTTGAATAGCTTTATTAATAATCAAGAATAGCAAATAGGATTACAACCAATTGTTCTGACCCAGCGTCATCCTCCAGCATGAAAGTTCTTTCACCTCATGAAAAGCTTAGATCACCCAACACTATGATATTCCAACAAGAAACCAACAGCACTTCCTTACAAGATACAAAATTTCAGCCTCTGGATCTCTAGGATGAGGGATCCATATATAGATGATTGTAGGGGGGTGAGTAAGCTTCTGGGATTCTGATTAGTGTCCTCTCTCTGATAGTTCTTGATTCCACTTGGAGAATGATGATCTCTTACTCATCCCTGGGCGAATTCAGAGAGGCAAGTGTCATAAGAGAAGTTTCTGGAAGATTCCATGATCATCCACCTCGCAAACTGTCTTTGCCATTTGTCCATTCTTTCCCATCGCACCCCATAGAAGGGCTTTTCAGTATGCATCGCACCTCCCGTGTGCATTTAGGTGGGATGCATCACACTTTGACCATGGAGTAGGTGAGATGGTCCAGTTTTGACCAATTCTGAGCAGTTTTTCATGGAGAACTTCTGGGAGATGATGTAATCAGCGTACCTTGTTCTTTTAGGGGATGGAACAACACTTTTAGGGACTTAGGAGCCCTTGGTTTATGGACATGTTTGATTGGGGTTGCAGTGCCCAAAAATGTCTATAACACATCTCCTTATACACCATTTTGGGCATTCATACTAGCATGTTTCGCATATTAGTGCATTGCTCATTTGGGATTTTCATAATCTTCCTAAAAAATTTAATAAACTATTTTTATAATGACATATGAAAACTAAATATAACAAAATCAATATTAATAAATTAATGGTTTGTAGCAATATATACATATAGTTCTAGAAAATCATTTTATATAATTAGGAATATTACCTTTTGAATGATTCTTTTTTTTTGTTGCATGTTTTTTCTATTGTAAGTTTGACATGTCTCATTGACCATTTCTCTGGAAAAGCTTCCTATAGTTAAGATATAATTTGGTTCTTAGAAGGATTGGATTGATTTTTATATTGTAAGTGAAAAGTACGTCTATACGTTCATTCCACTATATCCCTCATAGTTTTATAAAACATACCCCCCCCTTTCATTAACCTCCAACACCACTCGGGATGATCTAAGCACCAATTCATTGTCATTTACATGTTCTATACTTTTTCTTTTCTTAGAGCGAAATTAATCTTTTCCTTCATTGTTTCTCCCTGCAGAACATTAAACATATATGAATTAATAATAACATAATTTTCCTCAGACACACAAACTTTATTAATAAGGAAAAGAAAATTACATAAAATCTATAAGAGCTTACACACAATCACTCAACCCTCTTACAAATGGAGAGAAACAAGCTTTAAATAAGCTTGTATCCTCAAATAATTTTTTTATGGATTACTTATTTCATTTACAAGTGTTCATTTACATTTAATGCTCTCATAACAACACTCCTAACTATTTTCCTAAATTAGTTCCTAAGAAATAACACATTTCTATATGTCATATCTTTTACAACAACTAGTTACTCTAAAATGTCTCCAATATCAAATTAAATATTATAGACAATTGAATATTAGAATCTAAATAATTAAACTATAGTTTATGTATTTTGGATCATCTAACATTCCCCTCTTTGATCCAAAAGTACATTACAACAGATACCAAGCTCTTCCCAGAACTTAGTAAATTTGATCCTGCCAAGTGGTTTTGTGAAAATATATGAGATCTGATCTTCTGAAGGATAATATACTAGCTTGATGACATCCTTTGCGATGAGTGTCCTGATGTAATGATACTTTGTGTCCACATGCTTTGTTTTGGAATGGAAAACTGGATTTTTGGCAAGCTTTATGGCTGACTGGTTGTCGATGAATAAATATGTGGCTTTTACTTGAGGAATGCCTAAATCCTACAAAACTCTACCCATCATCCACATATATAACTAGAATCATCATATTTTTACCCTATTGGTGCACATATAAAGTATAATCAGATTTACTTCGCTTAAATCCAACCTTGTGAAGGTACTCGTCCATTTTAGCATACCAAGCTCGTGGATCTTGTTTCAATCCATATAAACCCTTGATCAATTTGCATACTTTGTGTTCCTACCCTTCAATCTCAAAGCCTGGAGGTTGAGTCATATGTAAGTCTTCCTAGAATCCCCCATTGAGGAAGGCACTTTTAACATCCATCTGATGGACTTTCCATCCTTTTTGAGCTACTAATGCAAGTGTTAATATGATGGTCTTCCATTTTGTTGTAGGCACAAAAGTTTCCTCATAGTCAATTCCTTCTTGTTATACAAAACCTTTAGCAACACACCTTGCCTTGTATTTGTCAATGTATCCATCTAGCTTATACTTAATTCTGTAAACCCATTTTCATCCGATAGGTTTCACATTGTTGGGACAATCAACAAGTTTCCAAGTGTTGTTTTCCATCACTACCTTGTATTCTTCAACCATTTCCTTTTTCCATTCTATATGTTTTACTACCTCTTTATATGTGGAGGGCTCAATACAATCATTTTTTATTAAGGAAAAAAATTCTTCAGTTCTTTGTGAACTTCGTGATCCTGTTTTTTTTTTCATTTGGCCTAACATCCTTCAAAAGTTGAATGGACCATTTAGGCAGTTGATGTTCACTTGTTTGTGGATATGAATAATCACCATCATTATAAAGTGGATTGATATAAAAAAATATTCTTCGATAATCGGAATGTTCAGGGGTGGAGAGTCACTGTCAGAGGAGCTATTGCGAGGAGATTCATATGAACTTCCAAAATATCCAAATGGTCTAGATGAAGTGGGTGAGCTGGATGAACCATTTCCAGATGAAGGCAATTCAATATCATACCAATGTTGTGTAGTTGGTTTATTTTGCATTCTACTTTTCTTTTTATCTCCCTTAATTTCCAATTTATGTAGAAGACTTTTTGTATATGTGGAACTCTTGCTTTCTGTTTTATCAAACATAACATCCCTGCTGACAATAAAATTTCCATTGGACAGAATATGATATCCCTTCATTTCATCAAAAAACCCAACCAATGTACACTTCAAACTTCTTGAATCAATCTTAGTTCACTTTTCTTTTAGAACTAATGCATAACACATTGAACCAAAAACTCTAATATGTTTGACTCAAGGTTTGAAATCAAACCATGCTTCATATGGTGTAATTCCATCCAAAAAAGTAGTAGGAGACCTATTCCTTAAGTGGATTGTTGTATGCATTGCTTCTGCCCAATATAAAGGACTTAAATTTTTGAAAGTTAGCATGGATCTTTCCATCCCTAACAAAGTGTGATTCATTCACTTCAAACTTCGTGACACAAGCTTAGTTCACTTTTCTTTTGGAACTAAGGCATAACACACTGAACCAAAAAATCTAAGATGTTTGACTCAATATTTGAAATAAAACCGTGCTTCATATGGTGTAATTCCATCCAAAGAAGTAATAGGAGACTTATTCCTTAAGTAGATTGTTGTATGTATTGCTTCTGCCCAATATAAAGGACTTAAATTTTTGAAAGTTAGCATGGATCTTGCCATCCCTAACAAAGTGTGATTCATTCTCTCTGCTACTCCATTTTGCTGTGGAGTGTAGACATTTTTAAGTTGTCTTTTGATACCATCATCCCTCCAATAATTTTGGAATTCATTGGAACCGAATTCCTCTCTGTTGTCTATCCCGAGAGTGCCAATTTTCTTTTTGACTTCATTCTCATAGAGTTGGCGAAAAGCCTTAAACTTTTCAAATGTTTCTGACTTTTGTTTCAAAAAATAAACCCAAGTCATTCTACTAAAATTATTAATGAAGAGTAAAATGTATCTACAACCTCCTAGACAAGTCTATAGAGGTCCACAAATGTTACTGTGAACCAATTGCAAATGCCTGTTTGCACACCATGAACTTGCTGGAAAATTACATTGACTTTGTTTCCCATAAATCCAAGCTTAAAATTTTTCATTTTCTTTCCTAAAAGTTGGAATTCATTTAACCATTCCCTACTTTTAAAGTTGAGAGAGACTTTGAAAGTTTAAATTCCCATATCTAACATGCCATAACCTTATTGGTGAAATATCTATACTTGTTGCTCCTGCAAAATCATAATTTCGTGGAATGATTGTTCCTTCCATCTTTAGAAGTTTTCCATATTCATAACCTATCATGACTTTATTCATATTCTATTTGATGGAGTTGAGTTTTACTAAGCCATCCTCCATAACGACCCGATGTCTTTCTTATCGAATCGTGACTAATGACAACAAATTCTTCTTGAAAGTTGGTACATGCCAAACATTTGAAATGAGTTTTTATCTAATGCCAGGAAGGTAAACTTTCATTACACCCTTTCCACAAGGATTGTGTCTTGTAACATCGGCAAGAAAGATTGAATTGAGTTGGCATTGTTGAAAAGTCCAAAATAAGTCACATCGAAAAATTCATATGTTGTTTTGCCCCTATATCTAAAATCCAAGCATCTTCATAATCACTCTTAAGATATGTGGAGACCTGTACTGTTGTTGATTCTAAACTTTGAAGTGTAGTGAAAACATATTCTGAGCCATCATCTTCTTGATCAGTAGCAAATTGTGCCAAGTGTTGTTGACATTTTCGAGTTTTTTAATAGAACTTTGACAATCTTCAACATAATTACCAGCTCTATTACATCTTATACAAACAACTTGATTGAAATCTTTTCTTTTTCCTTGAATTTTTCCTCTACCTCTGATTTGTTCTCTACCTTGATTTTGTCCTCTGCCTTGACTTTGTCCTCTACCTTGATTGTTGCTTTTGCCTTGAATGTTGCCTCTGCCTTGAATCTTTCCTCTACCAAAATTGTTGTCTTTTCTAAAGTTGTTCCCTGAGTCTTGACTTCTACCACAACCTTTTCCTCTATATGCTTCTTGATTTTGATTATAGTGCCCTCTTCCTTTACCTCCAGAACTTTCAGTTGAAGATTTACTAGTACTAGCTTCTGTAAAGAAGACTTCTTCTCCAACCTATTTCTTCTTTCCAAAAGTTTTGTCATGTTGAGCTAGCATTTCACTTAATTCATCAAATTTTAACTTCTCTAGTACATTGTGAAGAGGACATTCAATCTCTCTTGTAAATTTTCCAAGAAATGTGTATATGAAGAAGGAAATCCAACAATCAAAATAGTAGTCATGAAACTATCATCCACTGGTTGAAATCCAGCCTTTACTATTTCTTGCTTAATGTTCTTAGGTACATCGCCCCCTTCTGTCGCTTTCTGTTGAAGCAACTTTAATTCAAGATCAACTCTCTTAGATTCTAGTTGTGTATCAAATAAATGTTTAAATGTTCTCTAGGAAGACTATGCATGAGAAACATTTTTAATGTGAACATACATTTCATCATTAAATGAAGATATAATTAATGCTAATGAATTTGACTTTTTACAATGCTCTTGCATTTTGACTTCTTTGACTTTAACCCCCCTCTTAAAGTAAAACTTTCTTTAATTTACAATTTTGTTTCCCTAAAAATAAAAATAAAATATTGCACCTTATTGCTCCAAAATTACAAAATCACACCTTATCACTCCAAATTTATAAAAAGCAATTACACCTTATTACTCCAAATTTACAAAAATTCACACCTTATCTCTCCACTAAAATAAAAAAAAATCAAAAGATAATTTCACCTTATCACTCCAAATTTACACAAAGAAATTACACCTCTATTGAAATTAACCTTATTACTCCACTATAAAAAAAAAATACCAACACTCCTTATCTCTCCAAAATATACAAATTTCAAAATAAATAAATAAACATATCTTCTCTCTCCAAAAATAAACTTTGCCTTTCAATATTTTTAACCTCCCATTAAAAAAACGAATTCATGAAATCACTTTTTGAAAAAATGAGAAGTAAATTATTGCATCAGCTTCTCCTGGCAAACGAGGGCTATACGCTAGAGAGGCTATTGGATGAGCACCATTTTTACATACTCAGGAATATTTTTTGACAACGATCTTCATGTGTAGGGTCTGGAGCTGGGCTTTCTAGAGTTACTGACTTAGATCTTGACCCAGAATTTTGATTCATATATTGGCTTCAACAAAGATGCGTCTGTGAGAGGATATAGAGAGATTTACATACAACATTACTAGTTGAGAAGAAATTGTCATCATTGTGGGAACATAGGGCTCGCCAGTTGGGCTGAAAAGAAGATATGGGTCAGCGTGACAGCTCATGGACTGGAAGGCTTTTGCATTCCAGAAATGCATTAGAGGAAAATACCAGATGAGATGTGAGAAATGATCATTTTGGCTCGTTTATATAGCATTTGTGCACACGGTAAGTTGAGAGTAACGTGACTAGAGATGGCGCATCTACCAATCACAAACTTGCTATTTTTCCACAATTCTACTCCAAGAAGCCCAATCTAACACTGTTAAGAGGATTGTGGCGGGGATCGAAAGGAAGTCAAGATAAATATAGGGTGTCCCAACTATGTTTTAGCGAGCTTATGATACTAAAATAAAATTATAAGTCAAATAATCTATGGATCCAGAACTTATATTCAACAATAGATCTTTAAAAAAATTCATTTTTCTTTTCCTTTAATAAAAATATGAACAAATTGCATGCAAATTAACTGCTTGGTGGAGATTCCAAAAGCCTGCAAAGCCAAAATCTCCTCTTCACATACCTTCTGCATCACTGGCCTTTGATACCACAATTATAGCATAAATGTCCTCAAAGACACAAATTTTATTAATCAAGAAAGGAAAACTGCATAAAAGCTTGAAGAGCTTACACACAATCACTCAACCCTCTTGCAAATGGAGAGAAATAAACTTTAAATAATCTTGTGTCCTAAACTAATTTTGTTATGGATCAGTTATCTCATTTACAAGTGTCCATTTACATTTAATGCTCTCATAACAACAATCCTAACTATTTTTCTAAATTAGTTCCTAAGAGACGACACCTTTCTAAATGTCATATCTTTTACAATAATTAGTTATTTTAAAAGGTCTCCAATATCTAATTAAATATTCTATATAATTGAATATTAGACTCTAAATAATTAAACTATAGCTTATGTATTTTGGATCATCTAACAATTAATAGATTTTTTGAAACATGTAAACTAATATTCTTAAGTATATTATTAATGAAAATTCAAAAAAAAAAAACTCATATTGAATAATATTTATTGATTCACTTGATTCATCATTCTGCAATTTTTCTATGAGGATTTTACGCTCTTCTGCACTTAGATTAGAAATAATCTTATCGACCTTATTTATTTTTTGACTCTGCATGACACACACCAATCAACACATATTAATTAAACTTACATATAGTTCAAACATATTAATTTTGTAAAGAATTTACAAAGAACTTGCCTTCTATGTTTTTTTTGATGTGATATCATTGTGTTGAGGAGTATTTTTGTTACCTGAGACCTATTGAGACATTTTTTTATCAATATACAACCTGTACCATTCAATACATACGCCATTAAATATATTTTACAAATAAATCAAATAATTTTCATCCAAAAAAGTTTTGGTAACCGGTGTTTTTATCTGAATCAAAGCACCAGACATTTAATTGTTCAACACCGTCATGGAAAATTAATTTTAAATTATGATGGTGCGATTTGTAACGCTAAATGCACTAAAATTATTTAACGATGTTATTTGGAAGAGGTGTGTTAGTGTGTTATATTACACGAAGAGCAACGACGAATAGACTGGACCGAATTGAAAGTGTTATAATATACTGATGAATTGTATTACATAGGGAGAAACGGTGCGATTCATTACAAAGGGTGCATCACGAAACATATAATTGTTTTAAAAAAAAATGTAGATGATCGATAGGGTTTAGATCTAATTCAATAAGTGATTCCCCTACTTTACATGTCAAATACCCTATATATAGCAAGTACACAAACCCATTAAATAATAACTGCCTAAATTGAAAAACCCTAATTGTAAAGTGGTAGAAGAAGTTAAACCCTAAGGTGAAATTTTGTAGCAAGAAGCAATGGTTTAAGGTAAGTATTGATTTTTTTGTTTTTTTTCTAAATTTTAATTAAATTTAAATAGGTACAAAGATCACAAAAAAAATTACAAGTAAAATCTATAGTAATTTTTTTATTATACAGTGTTTTAATTTTATTTTTCTAAATTGTGAATAAATCTAACAGAAGTTGTAAAAAAAATTAACAATAAAATTTAAGATTTTTTTCTATCCAAAGTTTTGATTGAATCACCATACCTTTCAAGTTCTAATCTTTCGATGGATCCAAAATATTTTGCAGCTCCACAGTGCTCCCATATGTCTCTCTTGTAAATGATCTCTTTTTGAATTAAACCCTAACATAAATTGTAAATTTTTTTATTAGTAAAATAAACAATTAAAATTAAAAAATTTAATATGTAGGTTTTTGAGTGAATCACCATATCTTTCAGCTTCTGATCTTTGGAATAGTTCTGTTACTTCAAAGTATTATGTTACTGCAGAGTATTCTTGGTATGTCTCTCTTGCAAATCACTCCCTTGAAATTTGAATAAAATAATGAAATGCTGAATAATTTTTTACTATTTAAAAGACACTATGAAATTAGATTTTGAAAAACCAATTGGTGATTGTTTTTTAATTTTAAAAATAGAAAAAAAAAAAGTGATTTTTTTCTCAATTTCTCCAGCATCAGTGCATTCGATATTCAAGCGCATCAATACATTTATAAAAAAGGCACACCAACATTGTCGGGGTGCCAACACATCGGCATGATACATTTATTGATTTATTTTCGAAATCTCGAAATGGTGCGATTAATTCTTTTAACACAATGGTGTAGTTTCTATTTAAAAGCATCAGTTCTCTAATTATTATAAGAGCACGGAGTTGGTTGAATTCATTTTTATTTTCTAAAATTTGAAAATAGGTGTGTAGCAATGTTGTTTTTCTTGTTAAACGCATTGGTGCGTTTTTGTAGAAGAGCACTGATATGATAACATATTTTTTTTAGGAATGCCAGAAACTAGTGTAGTATTGTTTGAACGCCCTGGTATTGTTATTTTTTTAAATGCATTGGTGCTCTTTGTTATGATAAGTGCACTAGTTGGATTTAAAATCTATTTGAAATTTTAATTTGACATAAAATGACATATTAATCTCAAATTATCCTTTAGGATGCCTCCACATGAATTTCAATAGTTCATAATATACATTTTTATGCTTAAAGTCACGTTATTCTTGAAAAATGGTTTGAAATTTATATTGAAATTCATATTATGGTTATATGGATATCGAGATTAATTTTAGACATGCACACAAAAATTTATTTCTGATTTTTCTCAAATGTAGAGACAAAATCTCAATAATATCAAATTGTCAATTCTTCAAATTTCAGGTTGTTCCATGTTGTTGATCAAAGTCATTCACGAAGTTCTCCCTCCCATCTCCATTAAGTTCATATTTTATTTATATTTCATTTATCTAATTGATTTTATTTTTTTTAGTCCATGTCAATTTGAATAAAAATGTATCCAAATTTGCAAGATCGTGATTTAGAATTGAGTTCGTATGCAGAAAATATTACTCCATTTTAAAAACATCAAAAACTCTTATAAGGAGCAGTGTATCACAAGTAGTTGGTAGATGAAAATGGACATCCTCTTCACCCTGCCAATTGTAACATGGCATCTTCCATCCGCAATCTGAGATCAATGATGGTAATAATTTTTTGGTATAATGTAATTTCAACAAACCAATTGAATTGATTTGCTTACTAATATCATTGATATTGTACTAATGATGTTCAATATTTTTTGAAATTAGGATTCTAGTGATGATGAGCAACCCACCTACCATCTTCTGGTGCACCCCAATACAATGTAAACTCAAGAGAAGGTTTCAATAAGAGAAATACTCAAAGAGGAAGCATACAAAAAATGGCTAAATCAACAACCTATTCAATTCCCAATACATCCAGATTCACCAATTAGGAATGCCTACAACAATAGTAGTTCTTCATCACAAGATGGTAATGGATGCACAAATAGAGGTTGGTATGGATGATTACTTAAGAGATATGATTACCATGGAGGAAATTTTGTTAGATGCATTCCAAAATGATAAGCTAGGGGATGATGCTCATATCAATAATACCTTATTCGAAAGCCTGAAATATGCTTCCACCACCCCTCTCTTTAGACCTAGCGGCAAGTCAAAGTCTACTCAAATAGGGACAACGATGTTGCTATACAATGTGAAAGCAAATTTTGTCATGTCGAATGCATGTTTCTCAGCAATATTGAGGTAATTGACCATCATGATGAATCAAGTTCCTTATGTTTTGTTACACAAGGAAAATTAAAAATGGTCAATTTTATGAATGTTAAATATTGACATTGTACAATTATATTCCCCACCAACTATAGGATATTCAAATATAAGGTTCTTCCGAGTGTTACTGTCTTGTTGGGTAGTTTCGAAGAGGAAAATTAGTTGTTGAAAGTGTTGGGTGGTGAGTACATATCATATCATGCATGTATGAATGATTGTATTCTATATAGAGGAGAATATGCAGATAAAGAGATATGTTCAAAATGTGGGCATGACAGGTATCATAATTAAAAGAAAATGGGTAAATCACATGGTCCTACTCATAAGATATTGAGGCACATTCCTATAATCCCAAGGGTTCAATGACTCTTTCATTGAAAATAATTAGCTATGTTGCAGGGATGGAATGCCTCACATAGAGTGAGTCAAGGGTTATGTGAATCCTAATAGGTTCAATAGCAATGAAGCATATAGAGGATACATGGCCTAAAAAATTAAAGGATGAAGTACAAAGTCTACGACTCAACATAGCCATGGAGAGCGTCAACCCATATTCCCTCCAAAACCCCAACTATTATGTTTGACCTGTAGTAGTGATCAATTAAAATATCCCCCCATGGTTGTCCATGAAGAATGAACATCTTATGTTGGCTCTCATAGTCCCTGGTAGAAGAAAACTGAAGAATATGGAAGTCTACTTACAACCATTGGTAGATGAATTATAGAAATTATTGGAAGGGATACATATGTACGATGTATCAAGACCCATCGCAATAGAGAGAGGAGGAGTTTTATGTTTTATGGAATATCTGGTTACACCATACATGATTATTAAGGCTTAGGATTTTTCTTTAGTAAATTACATTCTTATTGATTTGTTTAGTAACAATATTGTTTCAGATATTAATTTAATTTGTTGCAATTATTCAGATCTTGATGGTCGCTAATGTGTCTACCTGTATACGATAACTTTGCAGGTCTTGTAACAAAAGGGTATCATGGATGTAAATGTTGTGGACCTTCTCTGAATGTTAGGTGGTCCGACCACCTATGAAAACCATTGGATGACTGCTCCAGGGTATTCCTCCCAGAAGAACACCCTTACATAAGAACAACATTTGATTTCAATGATAAACCAATGAGAACCCAAAGGCCTGCAATATTAACACTAGCTTAATGACTTAGATCATATAAGAGAGAGAAGGAGAAGGAGTTTGAAAAAATGTTTGACTCAAATGGGGAGCCTATGTTCGATGATCCAAAATTATTCAACACCTATGTAGATAAATTTCCCATTGGGATGAAAAGGAAATATGTCTTTTATGAGCTCCCATATTAGGAGCATATTATGATTTCCCACTTACTAGATCCCATGCATATATTTAAAAAAAATCATCTTCTTTATGGAGGCACATATCATTGAAATAAAGTGATACATTGGTTGTTAGGAGAGAACTTATTTCTTCAAAAACTAAAAAGAAACATTGGCCAAGACAAGAAACTAGAGGAGATGCAAGTCCCTCTTGGTCTTTCAAATAAGGTGATGTCCCATGGATTTTAAATAAAGATGTTATTTATTTGATAAAGGAATTTATAATGAGCATGAGGGTGACTTCTTTATATGGGTCTTCACTACGACACTACTTCATTGTGGAAAATTGTTTGTCGGGGTTGAAATTGCATGACCATTTGAGCCTTCTAAGAGCATGTATGTCAAAAACATGATTTTGATATTTTTTTAATTTTTATGCAATGGAATATTTTAAAAAGTAATTTTTGTATAATGTACTATATATTGTGTAGTGTCATTATCCTCTGCTCGTGCGTGGATGTGTGAATGATGACTTCCCCCTAGACCTACGACATACCATATCTAAATTATCTGCATTTGAACGTTGGATCACATCAAAGGAGATTCATATGGATAACATTCCACGGTGGCGTCAACCGATAATTGAGATTTTTTGGATGTTTGAGAAGGAACTGCCAACGAGTTTCATGGACTTGCAGGTTCAACTTCTAATTCACCTAGTATATGAGGTTGAATTAGTTAGGTCCATTTCTTGTCGTTGGATGTTCTTCTTAGAGAGGTACATAAAGAAATTGAAAGGTTTTGTTCGACAAGGGGAAAAACAAAGGGGTCTATGGCAGAGGGGTATATATCGTACGAGTCTTTCTATTATGCTTGTAAGTACATCAAGTAGATCGACAACACACTAGGTGTAGCGATTTGGGACGATGAAAGGGATGAAGAAAAAAGAGAAGGAGAGCTTCGCGAAACGAATGGAAAGAGGTGCATGATAAAGAGTAAGTGCATTCTTATCATTTGTTAAATTACTACACAATAACTATTCACATTAAAATTCATATTAATGCATATTTTGATCTCATACGTACTATATATGTATGTTGGTATGATTTCATCAGCAAATTCAAAAATTGAAGTCATCAACAAATTCATTCTTTACAATATGGAAGCGACACAATTGTGGGTCACATTGTACAAAGACAAGAGGAGGAAATGGGACAGTGACAGGAAAGGATTCAAATGGTTGAATAGTAGAAGTGTGCCTTATCCTAATCATTTAAAAGAAAATATGCTAATGGCATGCCCTAATAGTTCGGTTGTTGATTAATTCAGAGAGAAAAATGGTGCATCTAGTCATTATCTATATGCTAAAGAGGATGCGCTAAACATAGGGATTATGTGCAACAACTCAGTAATTGTAATCTATTTTTGTATATTTTTAACTTCACACTACACCTTTGAATTGTAACATCTATATATATTTTATATTTTTAATTATGTTCGGGTTATTAAACACATGACACTGTGATTTTTTCACTTTTTTATAGGTGCATTTTTTCACTTTTTTATGTGGGCATATGGACATCATTTTCACAGGGAGGATGTCAATAATGGATGCATGACACAGGGTTGTGGAGTGGAAGTCAAGTTCAACCAATCTAGTCATGATATCCACCATGATCAAAACATAATGCAAGGGGCATTAGGTTACGTTATGATATACAAGAGATCATTCAAGTGAACTTCTTTTCATTCCAATGTGTTATTTTTAGGTGCAAGTGGTGGGACACCTTTGATCAAATTAATGTAAAGAAAGATCGTGATAGTGGGTTGATATCTATCAACTCTACAAAGATGTGGCATGAAGTTAGGGAGCCTTATGTTTTCCCAAAACACTGAAACCAGGTGTCTTTTTACCTAGATGTGTTGGATAGGGATTGGTGATTCGTGTTAACACACGACCCTAGATGAAAACATATTTTTGAGAAAAAACAATATTATCATGCCGAGAGAGGAAGATAATCACGGTAATGACAATAGAGAGTGATATGTAATTATGTTATTTCATTATTTATACTATTGGTGTATGTTTTTTTTTCATTATTTCCCTAATTATGTTGTTTTTTATTCATCTTGTTGGAATTTTATAATATAGTTAGTAAGATTCACAAACATTTTTACACGTTTTTTGTAGTGGAAACATTTTTACAGTACTTAAAACTAAGTATTTCCAATTGTGTACATTATCTATGATAATAAGGATTCAAGGTCACAACCCTTCTCAAATAGGAAAATGTGAACAAAATAGTGAATTGAGAAATAACATTGAAGATTTAGTCTCAATTTAGATACTTTTTAGTTTAGTCACATTTTTTTTTGTTCTTGTTTAGTTCAAAATAAATATAAATCATCATGTAGTGATAACTCTATGACAAATTTAAAAAGGAATAACATGTCATTGAAATTCACAAGCCTAAGCCATATATACCATGTCGTCGGTTTAAAGGAAATCAATTTTACGATACGACAATGGTGTGAAAAGGAACACATGTAAGTTTTCATGGTGTTTGGTGTGTGACTAATAATACCCATGAAACCCTAATCTAATATCTTTTCTCCATACCACTGCCTTCTAATCTCACTCTTATTTTACCATTGGAACCGGCAACGGTTAACAAAGTATAAACTTTTCACAATTCCATTTATGAAATCCATGGTGCCATGGCGATTTGTAGTAGTGACCTCTACGATCCGGGTAAGACACCTAGAGTGTGTATTGTAGGACAACAATTAGGTGTTCTCCCTCTCTTTAGCCTCCCATAGTCAGACCATATTGTATGGGTTTGCCATTTTCTCTTGATCCTACTACTTCTCCCTCTGCTGACATCTCTGGTACATGATTGACATATGAAATACTTTAGTCTGATACATAAAATACAATTTTTTTTATTAAATGAAAAATGTATTTATTAATATGGAAACATAACTTTCAATTTAAGAAAAACAAATGATCAGTGCACCAAAAACACAGTCATGCACTATCTCTGGTGCGCTATAAAACACAACCGCACCGGAATCAGTGCGCATATACCTATGATGCACCGTTGTTGGTTCACAAATTTAAATTTTATAGTGGTGCAACACACTTATGCATCGGTGTGTACGTATGCCATTTTCACACCAACACGGGGTGTTCATGTTATCGAATACACCGAGATATACCTGTATTTTTAAATATTATTTTGCATTGAGTTTGGTAAATATGATCGCACTCTCCTGAGAGGAACACATTAAGCACAGCACATTTGTGATGGTGATTAAGAGGCATTTGTTTGATTTTCAAATATAATTGGTGATGCATTTTTGTTTCCTATTTAGATCATGTAAAAAAATATCTATTTTATGTATTTATAACTAAATTATTTAAAGTAGACATGTCTTTATCATTGTGAACATGATGTAATATTAGCTATGAGAAATGTGAAAACATGAGTTGTCAAAACATGAATTTTAGTGACAACATGGATTTTAGTGAATATCTCGTGATAAGTATGTGAAAAAAATTATATTTTTTGAGTTGTTCATTAAGAAATAATCAAATATATTATTTGTCAAAAGTTTAAATCTAATATAGTATCATTTTTGTATTATTTAACTCATATTTATGATTAAAAAGAATTAAATTTAAAGAAGTACAATAGAAAATAAAGAACCAAAATAGCATCAAAATGTTATATCGTTATTACTAGAAAAAAATCACTTTCCTCTTTAAGGGAGAGTTTCCAATATAGGAAATCCCCAACTACAAGTAACTTCACAAGCCTTATTTTACATTTCTTTATCCTCATCTTTAGAGAGAGAAATTTCTAATTTAAATTGGTAAGAGTTGTTATAAATATTAAATTTAAATTACTTGAAAATCTCATAACTTTAGTAATAAATTAAATTTTATAAAATAGAATTTTTTAAGTTATATTAAATCTAAATTAATTGTGCTCAAAGGCGCTCTACAACTCAGTATGGTAGAGATATTGTCACCTAACATTATATTTAAAAATAGTAATATAATAATTTAAATTAACAAATTAATAATAGTAATAACAAAAGAAATTAATGTCGGTCATAATTACAATACTTCAATTTACACCATAATCTTATATAACTTTATATAGAGATATAAAGTAACTGAGAGTAAAAAAAACTTTTATTATGAGGAAGAAATGTAATGAGTAAATCAATATAATTTACTTTTTACTACAAGGAAGAAATGTAATTTTTTCACATGACAAGAAATATTATGAATGTTGAGAGATCTTTCGAAAAACAATTCAGGCATGTTGAGAGATTTTTCGGTAAAAATCAACTAAAGAAACTTTAATCCAAAGTGTTTCGAACCATCTAGACAATATGAAGAACGAGATATTGGCATTAGATTTTTTTTCCCCTAGGAAAAAGTCGTAATTTTATTCATAATTGAAAAAATTACATTTTGTAGATGCCGAGGCATATGCAAATGGCTGATCCTGCAATGACAGGCAGCGAAACAGAGACAATAACACTAAGTAGCATAAGAACTATTCCTGTAAATACAGGTAACAACAGAGTAACAGAAAAAAGAAAATAATATGTTCCAGCGAGCTTATACTTTTCTTCCCTTCTTCTTCTCCACCCGACGCCATCCTCCTGAGTCAGCAGTGGGTGTGATAATTGCTAGCTGGTTTTCCATTGTGATCATTTGTAGTTCTTTATCTGATTCTGAGCCTTCTGAGCTGTGGGTTCTCTTTATACCACTTGTTTCCATCTGTAACTCCTGATGCGGATCTGAGATGATCGGTCCCGTATGAGTAGAAGGGGTATTCGCTACCGGGGTTTGTTTTTGTCCCATTTGAGGGGCTGGTTCCGTCTGGTTCTCTGTGAGATCCTCATTTAAGTCCTCTTCTTCTATTGGGTCTGTGTGCTGCCAGCCTTTGGGCTTTTTTTGTGTTTTCTTATTTTTCCTGGGGTCCTTTCGAGCCAATGGACAGTTGTATTGTAGGTGCCCTGTCTGCATACAACTCCTGCATCGGAATGCTGTGTTTTCGTAGTCAAGCTGCTGTATCCATTGTGTATTATTGTAGTTCAGCGTGATATGATCAGGTAGCCCCTCACTCAAATCCACTTCTACACAAATTCTGGCGAATGTGAAGATTCCTCTGATAGTTCTTTCTTCATCCATTTTAAGGAATTTCCCCAAAGAGTTCCCTATGGCGATTAACACTTTTGGATGCCAGAAGTGTAGTGGGAGTCCATGTAGCCTCACCCATACAGGCATTTTTGAGACTATCATTGTAGCTGCATCGAAGTCCGAGAACCAGGGGGTGATGAAGAGACCGGCACTGCCCCAGAACCAAGGGCCCTGATTGATAATGCTGTCTCTTTCCTGTTCTGTATTAAATCTAACTATGAAAAACCCTTTAGGGCAGAGATAAATTTCACAGTTAGGTGACCATGTTGAGTAGATCCATTGATGCAGGGCATCTGATTTAGGCCAGAAGCCATTGAATCTACAAATAACTGCAGTATTAGATAAATCTGTATATATGCTATTTACCTCTGGCATAGTTATTTGTAGAGTTGGTGATTCTGGTTTTTGTTCAACGATGTAGGGTCCTGGCAGCTCTGATGGTGGTACTGTTTTATTGTCCATTTTTTTCCCTCTCACTGCATCCCGAAAAGAGCTGGTGTTTTTTGAACTGGTTCCGCTACTTCCACCACACAGTCGCAGATTAAGAATGATGGTTGAATCATTGGTAATGCCGTAGTGCTGGAGTGTTTGGCTGTCCTGTAAACTATACCCAGAATATATAAGGCTTTGATATTGGGCTGGGGTTCCAAGGTGATCCTGGATCCTCTTCTTTAACTCGTGTACATTCATCCCCTTACTGAGTCTGATACAAATATGTTTGCCTTCAATAGATTTAATGAAAATCTGGAGCAGATCTGTGTTCGTGAGGAGTAGACCCTGATTCACTGGTTTATGAGCCAGATCTGGCGGAAGTATAGCAGATCTGGGGTTCACATATCTTCCCACTGAGGGAGAGGGAAGGCCGTCTCCAATCAACGGTTTATCCAATGCAGTTTTCGCAGATTCGATGCGAGCTGCTGCAGATCCAGCTCTTCCAGCAATGATGTTCTTGAGAAAGCCCCAGATCTGGCCGTCCCCATTCTGTTTGGCTCCCGCATACGTATTATTCTCCAGCCATTCCGCTTCTCCCTTGTCCAGCAGCACACATTGCGGATCTGGTCATTGGTAGTCTCCGAACCCTCTGTTTGAGCGATGCATCGAGATGTTGAATGCCCAGATCTGCATTATAGAATGCAAAAGAACCCCAAAGTACCAAGGAAACTCCATACTCCCAGCCCATACTGTATCTTCGACCATGTCATTAAGAAACGGCCCTATCTCAACAGATCGGCTCCACGGCATGCCAAATAGGGATCTGGGGCCCTTCATATACCTCGGCTTCCCATTCACGCAGGCAGATCTGCCAGTGTTATGCAAGGCGTATGCGCAGGAGAGCGCATCCAGACGAGACCTCGTCCAGAAAGAGGCAAATCGATCCGGCTTCTGTTCGTTGTGGTTCGGATCATGCCGGTCCTTTCCATCAGATGATTCCGCCCTGGGCCAGAGGAATACATCGAAGCCTGAGGGTCCTGCCGTCAGTATTCTGCTCGATCCACAGCGAAACACAACTTTAGGGCCTGCGGCAGCGGAGAACTGTCTTCCTGAAACCCTAAGTCCGTGTGCAGCCTCCATCGCTCCCCTTCCAGAAAAATCCATATTGGCATTAGATTAAGTAGATGAAGAGAGTATTTTCTAAATTCAGGCTTCTGTGATCCATATTATGAATATTGAGAGATCTTTCAGTAAAAATTAGATAAAGAATCTGTGATCCATATTATGAATGTTGAGAGAACTTTCGGTAAAAATCAGATAAAGAAACTTTAAGTCAACGTGTTTCGAACCATCTAGACAAGATGAAGAACCAAATCTTTGCATTAGATTAAATAGATGAAGAGAGATGTTTTCTAGTCGTTACAATATAACAACTAGTTTTGACAAAAGAATTATCATTAATTAATAAAAAAAAAATATTAAAATGAAGTAATAGATGGAAATTAGTTGTAAATAAAGAATTAAATTAATTTTATTATTATTATTATTATTATTTTAATCAAAATGAAGGTCGGTAATAATAAAGTCAAACTTAATTATTCTAAACAATAAAACTGAAAATTAGTAATAAGAAAATGAAAAAAATAAAATACAATAATAAATAATAAATAAATAAACAAACAAAATAAAAATAATAAGATCAAATATAACTATCCTAAACAATAAACTAAAAATAGTAATAAGAAAATGAAAAAATAAAATATAAATCAAAATAATGAATTAACTCAATTTTATTATTTAAATCCAAAAAAAATATGGTAAAAAAAAAATTAAGAAATAAAGGAATACCAGTAATTTGATTAAAATAAATAAATAAATAAATATTATAAAAACTTAGGAATACAAGGTAGGGATCCAACACCTGCTAATACTCCAACCACCGCCTCCATTTAGATTAATAGGCCTCCTTTCAATTTCCAACACCTCCCTAAAATTACGGTGATGAAAATGATCAATCCTTGCAATGGTCGTCGCCTCTTCAATGCATATGTGATGTTTTGTCTTTTGGGCATGTTCTGCCAAAGCTGAGGAACCTTCCATGTTTGATGTCAGTTGCGTGCTCAAAAATCCTCTGATTAATTGAGCGACCAGTTTCACCAATTGTACGGAGTCCCACAAGAGCAAGGGATGACATAAACAACTTTCCCATCTTTAGGGTTCACAGGATTCTTCACTGATCTTAGGGAGCTTCAGATAGTGTTTAGTGGCCTAAATAGTATTATTGATATTACATTATGTGTAATTCATTCTAAGTTCCATCTACATGTGATATTTAAAACAAAAATATATTTATAACAAAAAATATTTTACTGACAACCATAAGTAAATATTTCAATGTCCATAGTAAATAACATGATTTTATAAATACTTTATATAGAGAAAAATAAAGTAATTTAAATTGATAATTTTCTTATATTTTCACTTTAGTGAGAAAGATTGAGAGAATTATTATTTCATTAATATTTTCTTTCTATTTCAATGTATGAGGTATAATTATAAATTTTTCAATGTTTAATATGGATTTGATATGTAATGTTTTAGAAAATAATAATAATTAAAATAATTAAATGTATACAAACAGGAAAAAAAATATGAAGGGGCATATATTAACATTTTAATGTGGAGAACATGAATTATAAATAAAATATTTTGATGTCAACTACATATATATTATACCAACCTAGATCCATCTTAACTCTGGATCTACCAAGTGTCTAGAGGGTTCAAATCTCTTTTCACTCTAAAAGGTGTTTGCATCTCAAAAGATTTGATCCCTTCCCGTGCTTGGTAGATCTAGAGTTAATAGATCTAGCTTGCACGTTATAAATAATTCTGACTTAAGTTTTTTTTATTTAACAATAGATTGAATTTTATAAACCAATATTGAATTATTTTTTAGATTCTCTTCCGGATCCATCGCATAAGGATTCTTTTCCATCGACGTTTCGAACCATCAACGATGGTTCGAAACATCGATGGAAAAGAATCCTTATGCGATGGATCCGGAAGAGAATCTAAACAATGATGTAACTCGCAGAAACCTCAAAGACAAGACAATATTGAATTAGTTAAATTATATTTTTAATAATATTTTATATTAAAAATTGAATGAGTTACACATTTTTGTCTTATTAAGAACTAACTATATTATTTTACCTTTAACTATTTTTGCTTGTGAGTATTGAAATATTTTACTAATTAAGTTGGGTTGAATATCAATGAACTATCTAAGAAATAGAAAAATATTTATCGTAATTTACAGTCATAGTTTCAACCATACCAAACTTTGTAATTTAAAAAAATATCTTTGCAATTTTTGAAAGTAAGTCATTTTTCATGGAATTTTCATATATAAATGTTTGACATAAGTTCACCAATACATAATCTATAATAAATATTATTTCATAAAAATAAACATCTTGATGATAACCATCTAACAAACATAAACATCATCTAAGATACACATTCAAATTCACTACCATCATCTAATTATATACACCTCTAGTACATATAAACTTCATTAGCTAGCACATAAATCTAATAATCTAACAGGGCATCATCATTGTGATCACATCCAAAAAAACAAAAACATTGTAATCTAATAATATCACCACACACATCCTTAAATGAATAGAAATCTCATGTCAAATAGTTTCTATCACGTACACATCTATCTGCGAGCGCATTAAATAAACATATCTAATATGACCTAACAATATACACATCAACACCAACATATTATTTAAGTACATCAATATGAACAAAAAAAATCACCATATATGTGTGTGTGTGTGTGTGTGTGATTATATATATATATATATATATATATATATATATATATATACAAACAAGTCAAATAAGTACAATCAAATATCTAATACAACAAACGTAATAGTGCCAGCCTAGTCTGCAGTAGAAGACGACGGATGGTCAACTACTACTGAATCAACATTTGTCGAACTCAGCTAAGGTGGAGGAGGTGGTGGATGGTTTGCAGTAGAAGACGATGGATGGTCAACTACTGCCTCAACGCGGTCCGTCAAACTTTGAGGTGGAGGAGGAAGTAGTTGGTCTGCTCTGTCAAGAGAAACATAAGGCACATCCTCTAGCTCTAGCATCTCATCATTAGGCGACTAACGATGAGGTGTACTACCAAAAAGATCACCAACATCCTGATGACCATGATCTGAAGGGGTGGTATTACTAGAAGAATAATGATCACCACCCTCATCATCATGATCATGATCATTACCCTCATCATCATCATCGCCACCCTCATCTTATGTGTCTCCTGTTGCATGATGCCCTATATCCCTCATCATTGCCAATACCATACTAGCTCCGATGATATGTCGCATAAGAGAATCATCTCCTACGAACATTTTCTGTAGAGATCCACAATCATAAATATGAGTTTATATCTCAAGGCCTCTCAGGAAGGACTCCCTCCTGACCCAAAACTCTAGCCAATTTGTCTTAGTAGTCCATATGAAATCATAGATCATCCCTATGGCCCTAGATGCCCATGCCCCCCTGAGAATGTGCCACACCCTCTTGGGACTCACCCATCTACTCATATCCTCTACCCGGTAGTGGGGGAGGAGGCATGTCCCCATAAAAAGAGTCGATGTCTACAAAATATATAGTACAAAAAAATAATTATAAAATTTCATTAAATAATTTAATAAAACAACTTAAAGAACGTGCTAGAATAAATTTTATTCTAATTCATTAAAACAATAAAATGAAACTAGATTAATTCAAAGAAAACACTAATATTACCTCTATCATCTAGAGGCTCAGCCACTGTGAAGAGGAAGTCGGGACACTATCTCCATTCAATCCCCGTGTATGGAAATTGCAACGCAAAAAATGCATGGTCATCCTCACAGGCCAGTAGCGCCAGAGCCTCGACAGAAATCTTGGTCGAATACTTCGGAAGGACCCTCTTGGGAATCCTCTGCGCCCACATGCACATTTGGACCTCAGTGATTAGCCTGGGAGGGAAACAATCAAATGTAGGCCTTGTCTATGGAAACCTTTCAAAAAATAAACAAAAAATCTTGGAAGCGAAATGGAAGTTCACCCTCCCACATCTCAACACATGACATCTATCCAAATCCATGCAAAACTGACTCAAAAAAATGACAAACCATCAATTGCAACGTGGCATCTGAATCAAAGAATAAACATAATACAAAATAAGGCAACTAATGTTTTTCCCATCACTACTAGAGGGTGAAATGGTGGTGACTAATAACAAGAGGCGCCAAACCTCCTGTGCCGCAAAATACAAAATTCGTAGTTCTCTACCACGAACCTGAAAAATATGTTGGATGGATCGCATGAGGCCTGACAATCTCTAAGTTTAGGCAAGCTAAGACTCAGCTACAACACCATGGGGGACATCAGGGAACTAGGGAGATCCTCCTGTCTTCTGGATAGGTCATTGATAGAGTATATATCCTACTCAGTGGGCCTATACCATGCCCCAAGATCGACATGGAATTCCTACTCCTCAGAACTCCATCAGCAAATCAAATGCGCCAATAAGATAGAGTGCGCCTTCAGGGATATAGCCTCTGAGGATGCCTACATCCCTCAAGAGCTAACGGGTCGCTACAGTAATAGGGCAAGGCTATAAATACCTCTCCTTCTCTAGCCTCCCATGGTTGGACCATATTGTATGGGTTTGTCTGCTGCTCTTGCTCCTACTACTACTCCCTCTGTTAACGTCTCTATTACATGATTGACATATCAAATACATCAATGCCATATATATATATATATATGAAACATGTATTTATAAATATGGAAACATAACTTTCAATTTATAAATAAAAAAATCATCGGTGCACTCAAAACATAGTCATGCACTAGCTCCGGTGTGCTTACAACTACAACTGCATCGATATTGGTGCTTACATAAGTATGACACATCGCTTTTGATTCACAAATTTCAATTTTGATGGCACACGTAGGCACTGGTGCGCATGTATAACCTTTTTTGCACTGGTACGGAACACATTGAGGTATAGCTATATTTTTAAATATTAATTTACGATGTGCTTAGTAAATATAAATGCATTGGGTGTAACACACTGACATACAATTTATCTTTTTCCTAATGTGTTTTTATTTACAAAACACATCGCAACAAGCATGGTGTGTTATGTTCACGCACTGAAATGCGGTGCACCCTGTAAATTTATAGGGCACACCACTTTTGCTGCGAGCCGGACATATCAAGCATAACACGCAGTGAAATTATTATTTTTTTCAAAAATTATGGAAAATTTAACCTAATTTTCAATTCTAATATACTAAAAAATTAAATTATAAAGAAACATAGACATTACCTAGACATTGGGTCGTTGGGGAGGCATTGTAGACAGGTAATGGAGGAAAACAAATTTTAGCATGGTTTGAAAAAAATTGAAACTTAGATAGCGAGCACGGTATAGAAGGATGGTGAGAAAATGAAGCACCGACGTGATGGTAATTGCATGAGGCAAGAGTGTCACTGGTGTGTGAGAGCTCTCCAACACTATAGATGATAAAAATGAAACTTACAACCATGATTTTTTTTAATTTAACCCTCCTCCAGTGCATTTCGCTAACAGTGTCACATACACATCTATCTGCAAGCACATTAAATGAACCTATCTAACATGACCTAACAATATACACATCAACACCAACATATAAATTAAGTACATAAACATGAATATATATATATATATATATATATATATATATATATATATATATATATATATATATATATATATATAAGTCAAATAACTACATCAAGTCAAACAAGTGTAATCAAATATATAATACAACAGATCTAGTAGCGCGAGCATGGTCTATTGTAGAAGACGATGGATGGTCAACTACCACCTGATCAATGTTTTTCGAGCTCAGATGAGGTGGAGGAGGAGTTGGTTGGTTTTTAGTAGAAGAGGATAGATGGTCAACTAATGCCTCAACGCGATCTGTCGAAATAGGATGTGGAGGAGGAGGTGGTTGGTCTACTATGTCTAGATAAACATGATACACATCCTCTAGCTCTAGCATCTCATCATGAGCTGACTGAAGAGGAGGTGTACTACCAGAAGGGTCACCAACACCCTCATGACCATCATCTGATGGGGTGGTACTACTAGAAACATCATTATCACCACCCCTCATCATCATGATCATGATCATCACCACCCTCATCTAATGTATTTTCCACTGCATGATGCCCTACATCCCTCATTGCTACCAATACCCAACTAGCTCCGATGATATGCCTCATAAGATACATCATCTCCTACGGATAGTTCCTGTAGATATCCATGAGCATCGAATCCACAATGGTATCTCGAGGCCTTGCAGGACAAAATCCCTCCCAAACCAAATCTCTGGCCAATCTATCGCAGTAGTCCATCTGAAATCATAGACCAACCCTACATCCCTGGATGCCTATGCCCCCTTAAGGATGTGCCTCACCCTCTTGGGCCTCACCCATCTCCTCATCTCCTCCATCCGATGGTGGGGGAGGAGGCATGTCCCCATAAAATGAGCCGCTATCCTCCAAATATATAGTACACAAAAATAATTAGATAATTTCATTAAAGAAGTTAACAAAACAAGTTAAACAACGTGCTAGAATAAATTTGATTCTAATTCATTAAAACAATAAAATGGAACTAGATTAATTTAAAGAAAACAATAATATTACATCTATCATCTAGAGGCTCAACTGTTGTGAACAAGATGTCGGGACACTGTCTTCAATCAATCTTCGTGTATGAAAATGCCAACGTGACAAATGCACAGTCATCTTCACTAGCTAGTAGCACCAGTGCCTCGCAGAAATCCTGGTTGGATACTCCAGCAGACCCATCTTGGGTATCATCTGCCCCCACATGTGCATTCAGACCTCAATTATTGACATAGGAAGGCGAAAATCAAAAGTAGACACTATCTCTAGAAACCTCTCAAAAAATAAACAAAAAATAAACAAAAAATATTGGAAGAAAAATGGAAGGTTGCCCTCCCACATCTCAACGCATGACATTTATCTAAATCCATGCAAAAATGCCTCAAAAAAATGGCAGACCATTCATTGCAACATGGCACCTTAATCAAAGAATCAACATAATACAAAATAGGGAAACGAATGTGTTTCCCATCACTACTAGAGTATGCAATGGTGGTGACTAATAACGAGAGGCACCTAACCTCCTGTGCAACAAAAGACGAAATTTGTAGCTATCCACCATGAACCTGAAAATATGTTGGATGGATCGCATGAGGCCCGACATATCTCTAATTGTAGGAAAGATAAGACTCAACTGCAATCCCGTGGGGGACATAAGGGAACTGGGTAAAATACTCCTCTCTCCTTGATAGGCCAATGATCAAGTATATGTCCTCCCCAGTGGGCCTATACCATGCCCCAAGACTGACATGGAATGCCTACTCCTGGGAACTCCATCGGTGGATTAGATGCACCAATAAGCCAAAGTGTGCCTTAAGGGATGTAGCCTCTTCATAGTACTTGAGGAGGCCTTCATCCCTCAAGAGTGCTCGGGTCGTTGTAGTTATAGGACGAGGCTATAAATCCCTCTCCCTCTTTCTGGCCTCCCATGGTCAAACCATATTGTATGGGTCTTCCTGTTGCTCCTGCTCCTACTATTGATCCCTCTGTTGACGTCTCTTCTACATGATTGACATATAAAATAAATCAGCCTCATGCATAAAATACATTTTTTATGTATTAAACAAAACATTTATTTATAAATATGGAAACACAACTTACATTTAAAAAATGAAAAACTCATCAGTGCGCTCAAAACACAGTCATGCACCAGCTCCAGTGCACTTACAACTATAACCGCATCAATATCAGTTCTCACATAAGTATGACGCACCATTGTTGGTTCACAAATTTGAATTTTGATAGCAGTACGAGACACTTGGACACTAGTGTGCATGCATAATCTTTTTGCATCGGTACGAAACACACCAAGCTTTAGCTACATTTTTAAATATTAATTTGTGGTGCATTTGTAAATATAAGCATAGTAGATGTTATGCACTAACATACAATTTATCTCTTTCCTGGTGTGTTTTCATTTACAAAACACATCACAACAACCATAGTGCATTACATTCACACACCAAAATGTGGTGCACCCTATAAATTTAGGAGCGCAATTCTATCGGTGCAAGACGAACATATCAAGCATACCGCACAGTGAAATTATTGTTTTTTAAAAAACAGTGGAATATTTAATATGATTTTCAATTCTAATCCGCTAGAAATTTAAATTATAAAGAAACATAAACATTACTTGGATATTTGGTCATCGAGGAGGCATTATCGATACGTAATGGAGAAAAACAAATTTTAGCACAGTTTGAAAAAATTGGAAACTTAGACAGGGAGCACGGTATGGAAGAATGGTGAGCAAGAGAAGCACCAACATCAGGAAACTTGCATGAGGTAACAGTGGCACTAGCTCTTTAGATCTCTCCAACACTGTAGATGGTAAAAATGAAATTTACGGTTGGGAGGTTTTTTTATTTAACCCTCCTCTGGTGCATTTCGTTAATCACATTAATGTGAAATAGATCCAAGACGCACTGTATTTTTTTAAATTAAAAAACTATCGCGATTATTTCCTTGAGACGCGTCGGGATGTTTATATACAAGCACCGCACCAGTGCTTTGTTTTGCTATAGCACCGCTATATTTTTAGAAATTAAAAACCACCTAGTGGTGCTCTTTATAAGAAGCCCTAGGGAATTTAGTACATTTACTACACTAGAGCGTTGTTGGAAAATAGCACAACATTTTCTTGAAATTTAAAACTATGACGGTGCTCCTTCGTGGTATACACTGGGTTGTTTTACTAAATGAAGGGCACCAATGCTATCAACTATTCAAACACTAGTGCATTGTGTTATTTAGCACACCGTGTTTTTTATATATATAAATAAATTTTCCACAGTGCATCATATTATATGCAGCATCGGTGCTTGTATAGATAGTAAAGCACTGGTGCATTTATATCTTTTAGATGCATCATCCAAAAAAACATCTGCTCACCCACCTTCGCTAGTGACCTCCACTACAAACGTATTTACAAAAATATCTGCTAGAAGGTATTTTCCTTGTAGTGCCATAACTAAAGCACAATAAATAATATCCCTGATAGAAGTGTACTTAGCGAGTTAAGAAAAAGTCTCCTCATAGTCCTCTCCCTTTTTCTGGGAGAACCCTCTTGCCACAAACCTTGCTTTGTACTTCTCAATGTTACCATATGTTGCAGACTTGATCTTAGAGATTCACTTGGAAGTCACTATTGACTTCCCCTCTAGTCTCATAACTATCTTGCACACATCATTCTTCATGAAGGAATGATACTCCTCCATCATGGCATCCTTCCAAATATGTTGTCTTATGCCTCCTTAGAATTGGAAGGGTTGGAATCAATGATGTGATTCATCAATGCCATATAAATTGAGAACCTGTCGTAGCAGCTACAACCACCCTCCAAAATTTTGCCTTAGCTTCATTTTGGAGCCTTCGTACCAACCTTTCACAACACCTTGTCTTGCTTCGCCAAGTACACAAGCTTTAGTGTTTTTCTTGCACAAAGACAACCTGTCGATCAAATCTTGATGCATTTCCATCACAGGATGAACACACAGACTTGGTCCAGCTGCAGGCTGAGCAGCTTCCCCAAGAAATTGTGCAATTCTAGATGGTAACCAGCCTTCCCTCTAGAAATTTTGAAATTCTATCTGGTAGCTTGCTCGACTCCAGAATTGCACAATCCTGCCAATCAGTCTTCACTCATAAAACTGCACAATCCCTCCCAGCAAGCTTGCTCAACCCAGGAATTGTGCAATCCTAGGCAGCAGTCAGCTGCTCTACCCAGAAATTATGCAAATCTCCTGGGTAGCCAACCCATCTCCCATCCAGAAATGTGCATTTTATCCCAGCAGTTAAGTAGCCTCATGCATGAGCAGCCTAATGCATGAATAGTTGGGTTGACTAATTCCACCCGGGACTAAGGAAACTTGACTTGCATGCATGACTTGCTTTTTCCTGGAATAGCAAAAGGAAACAAGAAAAAAGCATCCCATGATTTAGGGAGCTATTTTTAGCAGTCGGAGGTTACATGCAAAGTTTGTTTTAGAAACTTTCCTCCAAGTGTCACTTTTTCCTAGATTTATGGCATGCGCTTCATGAGCTCAAACTTTTTTATTCAACGCATCAGAGCTCATTATTTCACATCGATCTTCGAGCTCTTACATCCCATAGGACATCTAGAACTCTTCGACACATCCAGCTTAGCTATTCACGGGTAAGTGGTCTCCACTTGTCTTTTTCATCATTTTTGTCACTTTTTGTGTTTTCCCTTGTGTGAGTGTTATTTGCTTGATTTCTTTGAACACTTGTTGTCGTTTACATGCATACTAGCTTGTACTAGCACCGTTTCAGTTTTCGTTGCTATCTCACTACAGTTACTTGCATGAAACTGTTTTGCATGAACGCTCGTCGAATCGGCAACTTGCTTCACCCACATGCATGTTGATATTTTCACTGAATATTTCATTCAATGTTTGCATGGAAAATTAATCACTTCTACTTTCACTTAGTGTCGTAATGCATTCACTTTCATATTTTCTTTCAGTTGCCCGCCGGCAGGTCTGGGCAGCCTTGGCCCGGACTCCACCTCACCCAGATAGCGTTGCACAATCTGGAGAAGGAAGGCTCCTTATTCCTCTCCATAAATATGCATTTCTATCCAGACACTTTACTCTAGGATTGTTTTGTGCATTTCTGAGGGACAGTGACTGCTGGCCCAAAAAAATTCGCAATGCAGTCCCTGAGCCTGCAGTCATTGCCGGCTGGAATTGTGCATTGCGCAATCCCGGCATTCAACAGTTAGCCTGGATTGTGCATTGTGGAAATAAAGTAGCCAGTATTTCCTTCCAGAAAGGTGAGACTGCCTTTTGTGCAGTTCTGGTGGCCAGTCACCCAGCCTCCCAGAACAAATTACGTAATATTTTCCTATCATTCCCCAAGTATGTGTTAAGTCATTCCCCGAATTTTCTTTGGTTTTCACTAACATATTTCTTGCCATGCATGTTGCTTTGTCTCCATATCTTTTAGGTTTTCATATGCCTCTTAGAAATACAGGATAAATGGCTTCAAAGAGAGTAGGATCAAAGGACACTAACGAAAGTGCAACTGGAGCAGCAGTTGAGTAGGTGTCTGCATGTCTATTGATCTATGAGGATACCAAGCTATTTCTAGACAAGGACATCAAGCTGAAATGGAAAGAGGTCAATGAAGCATTTTCATGCACTTTTGGGGAAGACCTCGAAGACCGTCAGGTGTATGTGAACATTCACAAGTATGGCTTGTACTGGATTGCATGCAGATACCCCGCGTTCCCATGCGCGAACATGATACACTCAATCGTCACGCACACTGATCCAAAGGCGATGACTCTAAGTAGTGTTAGCAGGACGAAGCTTGCCACATTTTGGGCACAAGATTATGATTATATGTATTAGATGTCGAAGCCCGTGACTATCATGGAGACTCCTTTTAGCTTACCTAGCAGCAATTCCAACTCCAAAGACATTCTGAAGAACTAGGTAAAGGAGCCAGCTAGATTCAAGATGACACCCAACCAGATCTATAAGAATAATATATTGCAGAAGGATTATCAATACTTGGTCATATTTGCATGTTGATTATGTGTCCAAGAAAGCATGGAAACCTTCCCGCAGAGTTGGGTGATCGCGCTGTACCAACTAGCCAGAGAGGGTAAATCATGTAACTGGTCCGGCGTGTTGGCTCATCAACTGAAGGAACAGGTATCGAAGGCTTGACTGTCACCCGGAGGTATGAAATCAAAGATGTACATGTCCGCCTAAATCTTAGACGAAATTTGTGCCTGACAACAGTTGTTGGGCTTGAAGTGGGCATGGTCACCAGCGGAGACTGTTGTGAACACATATTGTAAGTTGTTGTCCAAATGCAGCTTCAAAGGAGTAATCACACGGATATCCGATCATTTTGTCACCCCAGTCTACAAGATGATATTTGAACAGGATCCACACTACATGTCGAAGTAAGCATTAGAGGAATCGATAGACATTTCTGATTGGTATGCCTCACCGTCCGACACCTTCATACGAATGTTCAACATGGAGAAGACTACACATGTTCTACTGAAGTTTTCCTTGGACATACTCATCATACTGGAAGTAGCATATTACATCTTAACAAGATTGACAACTAGACTGCACCAGAAGAAGAAGGCACCTTGGCCCGCTCTTCTGTTGCAGATTGGGTTATACGAGATTCGGAGTTTCAAGCAAGTGGATGTCAAAGCAGAATTGATGAAGAAGTATCCATTCGACCTCCGAAGTTACAATTCGTATGACCCACATTGTATTATGAAAGATCATTTCACAAGAGTATAGTTCAACTGGATCTACGAGGCATGTCATTGGGTGGAGGAGGACCCATGGAGATATTGTTACAACTCCTCTAGACTCAATGAACTGGTCAACTTCATTGTGGAGTGGTTAGCGAAGCAACGTGAAGCAGCATCCCAAAGAGCACCAGCTCCAGTAGCAGTAGCAACAGAGGCAAGCATAACAGTGCACGACAAGGGCAAGAGGAAGAATTTTGATCGCATGGAGGAAGAGAAAAGCTGCAAGTTCTGAGCAAATCCACTTGTGGAGAAAGCTATTATGGCTATAGAGGCGAAGAGGCAACAGCACGACAAGCGAATCGCGCAAAGGTAGAGGGATAAGAGAAGAATGAAAGAAGTGGAGAAGGAGTTGCATGAGTTGAAGGAGCAACTCCGGAAGGAACAAGAGCTGCACAGACAGGAGAGGGAAGCGTAGCAGCAACAGGGACAGTGGGGGCGCAACATGTGCAAAAATATGAAACAACACCCATAAATCTAGTGGATTCATCAAAACAACTGGCATCAAGTAGACATGGTGAACCATCACAGGAGCAAGACTTCGCTCGTGAGATAGAGCAAGCACTTAAATAGTTGGATACGGATATAGAGCAATGGGAATCGGAACAAGAAATCGACCTTATGCCTCATCACCAAGAGGTTGACTTACCTGCTTCACCACATCCAGATGATGAGAAAGTCTCAAGTGACCGAGGAGGCACTAAGATCCTCAAAGATCAGCTAGAAGGAGAGATGCACAACATCTCATTCGACGAGTCTCAACATAGAGTTGTGCAGTCCCATAGATTGTCGACTCCAGATGATCATACGTCTCCTGTACAAGTTGAGGAATAAGTGATCGTATCTAACGTGCGCAAACATCCAGCAGCCTTGGCCGATGCAACTAGAGTGTATGCCGAAGCCACTAGCTCAAGTGTTTGCTTTCTAATAGCTGAGAATGAGCGAATGGCTAAGGAACTACAGATGGCCAAGCAAGGAGGAGAGTTGGTGACAACATCCACCCGAGCTGAACTAAAGAAGGAAATACTAGATGAAGTATTGTCCCTTGACACAGTTATGCGAGCGTTGTACTCCAAGTTTGGCACTGTGCATAAGGCAGTCATCCATCTCAATGGATGGCAGCAGCGATGTGCTAGAAGAGCACGTATCTTGACGAACTTGCATGTTGTTGTTGATTACATGCAAACATGGATGATGAGATACAAGGGAGCCCCACTTCACTTGCCTAAGATGATGAAGGCCAGTGCAATTGAGCTGAAGGCACGTATTTAGAGTCAAATCCAAAACTATGAAGAGCTCTCGTAGCTCATCACTAGTATACAGGCTTCCCATGCATGTTTGTTCAAGAGTATGGATGTTGTGTTGCACGCACATGCGATCCCATCTATTGGGACTCTCCACTAGGTGAAGACAAAGGCACAAGTCTGACTAGAGCTTCACTAGTACTTCGACGAGTTGATGTGCATCGCCACTAGCCCAGACTTACGCATCAATGTAGACATCATGCACAAGTATGTTTCTGGTCTAGCCGCATTGAAGACAATGATGCGCATGCTTACAGATGAGCTAGACAGACGAGCTCGAGCAGTGTACCTGGATTCTATGGAGGCAAGAGTCAGTTTCCAGAAAGATGTCACCTTGGAGCACACAGACACCATCAAGGACTACTGATCTTAGCATCAGTATGTTACTACTGATCAGCGCGAGGATGTTGAGGAGTTGGACTTCCATGGTTGTCTAATTCATACTGATGTCTAGCATGGCTAGCTCAAGCCATTTCTCTCACATGGGTACATGTGCATTGTAATGTAATTTCTTGTCAAGTGTAAGTCAAGTTGTGATAGTTGGATGTAATAGTCATAGAGTAGATGAAGAGTCATGAGGGTAGTTAAACTGTCACAAAGGGGAATGTCTTGGTCCACCCCACCCGTTGCTATAACTAGTCCCTCATAACTCATTGTATAGGCTTTTGGTTAGCCAAGCTTCCGATAAGACTATCTTGGAGAGAGCTTGAACAGTATTGTAATGAGCCTTGGCTTCTCCACTGCACAAAGCTAGAACATCTCTTTGGAGGAGCAGGCGGTTGTGGCTGTAATGTTCTGCTATCATAACTAGTGGTTGGACATATATGTATTATATGACTAGAACTTACACTTATCAATATAATAATAGCCAGCACATTTCATGCATATGTTGTAGTGTATTCTATGCTATCTATTTTACTCTAAATGATATATGTATTGGTTTGCTTACGCATGCATGTATAGCTATCTATGTATGTATGTATGAATCTTTCTGAAATGTGTTGTTGGTTTAACCATCACTTTGGATTGCTTTCTAACTTGCCTTCCATGTTGTGATGTATATTTGATCGTGTGTTCCCTTCTTGACTGCGTGCTATCAAAGTTTTCCAAGGGGCACACTCATCTCAACCCCCATGTGTTAGAACCTCTCATGCACCTTCCTTGGCTCGCTGCAGCTATCACACCCTTTCTACCAATAGAGTTATATTACTTTCCTCTATGCGAAATCGCAGTCAAGTCATTACCATACGACCCACTACTGAGACTCCTGCACCAAACGGTTTGAGGTCTAATTGGGACTTCTTACCGAGTAGATCCCTAACATGTTAGCGGGTCCAGCACCATCAACATCTCTAGCGCTAGAAGGAGGGCCAGATGACAACTTGTGTCCTCTCATCCTACTTTGAACCTTTGCATATCTGTCATGGATTCTTGCACTTTTCTCCCTCCACGTTGTTTTTCGAATCTCGAAGATGTCACCATCACAAGGGATTTTTTTCGATCACTTGTTCGCTTACACATATGATGGTGAACGTAAAGTGGCCTGACCTGAGTTCCTACATGACTTTCTTTCCATGCTTCATGAGGAAGATGGGTGTTTTGACGAATAGGCTAGTTTGATGCTTGCATACACACTTCGCGAATCTCCACTTCGATGGCTATGCAGCCTACTGGCTGATAGCATGCACTCACTTGAGAGCTTCTGTGATTTCATTGAATACACTTTCCATCATTTTGATCCAGACCATCTTGACCAAAAACCATTACAACAATGGAAGGCTCTGCATGAATCGAGTATGGATTTTTGGCAACGCTTCTATGATTTACAGTTTCAAGCTCCGAAGAGCCAGATAAAATTTTTCTATCTTTTGGACCAATTCAAGTACTGTGTTAAGAAATCTTCTCGCCCCAAGAAGAATTTTGAAATCAAGCCTCACTCAACATTCTTTAGTGACGAAACTACACAATCTCATATGGAGATGGTCACTGTCACAAGTGAATGTCTGCCATCCCCTCATCAAACAGTTCCACCACTGGAGAGTGATGTTAAGGATCATGCTCACATACTTGTTCAGCTATCACATCCTCCCAACATCACTCTGCTTAACTTTCGCGTAGATTTGATTGTGAATCCATCGATTTGTCATATTCACTTTGCTCCACAACCTTCGTCTTCGCACCCGGATTTTCCTCTGGATGATATTGTCTTGTGTTCTTCCATTCTAGACTCTAGACTTGTTGTGAGCGACGAACAAGCCACTGACGGAGTTGGTGTTGCACAACCAACATGCGTTGTCATTCATGAAGAATATGAGTGGGAGCTTGAGCATCAACACTCAGTGAAGGATGACTCCCTTCCATCCGATCCCCCTCCGATCTTTCCTGACATCTTTGGTGAACCTGCCATCCAAGATTTTGCATGTGTATCTTCATCCACGGATGCACCCATCGTTGATCAGTTGCAGGACACACCGGATGTCAATCCATCATTCGACAACAGAGAGGATAAGTCTTTCATTGAAAATCCACTTGATCTTTCATCTGCCTTTTCTGGAAACACAAAGGATGAATTTGTTCGCTTCTCATCTACCCCTCTATTTGATTCATCAGATCATGAGGATGTCGATGAAATCATTGATTTTTCTGATCGTGGTTGTCGTGATCCATTTTCTCCCATATTCGATCACGATCATGTTTCTATTGCAGTTGGTTTTTTGAAGCCACCGGTCTATGATGATCTATCTAACGATGAAGTTGAAACACTCCAGACTGCCGAGGCACTTCAACCCAAGTTGATGGTTATGTCAGGCCCTAGTTATCCTATGGTTGGTTTCACTTCCGATCAATAAATTTTTCAATCACCCAAGGCTCCTCATCACTCATCCGTATGCATTGAAGATCAATCTCACACAGAGATTGTTATGAAACCAACTCACAAAAAGATAGAAAAGATAGATCAACGCCTTAGAATTCAGCCTCTTCGAGGGGGCAACCTCCTTTAAATTACACAAATGAACAATTCTTGGATTATACAGATGACAAGACCTCCTTTCTATATATAGGAGTCTAAGGTTTCATAATATAATCAGAGCCGACATAGCAATAATAATGTAAGGGCACAATAATAACACTAGTGGACTTCCATGGGACACAATAATAACAATATGGGGACTACATGGGTACAACAATATGATAAGGGGGTTGTACTAATAACAATAAGGGGTTACACTAGTAGTATAGGGGCCTAACATGCCCCTCTCCTTCAAAAAGTGTTGTCCTCAACGCTTGACTAGTTATTGATGCTTTTGTATAAAATTCTTGTCCTTCCATGTGAAATATTCAATAGGTAAGTTCTTCCACCTGATGAGATGCTTTGAAATTGATCGATTTCGTAGCTGTCGACTTCTCGGTTCTGTAAATGCTTCAGGTTCCAATATGATTTTTCCTTCCTTGTCAAGTTCTAGCAATATTGTTGGAACTGGGATATTCGGCAACTTTTGAATGAGTTCCCACCCTACTTCGCCATTCTTCCATTCATGCCTTCCTTTGTTTATCAAATTTGGTTGGATAATTGTACCAACCTCTACCATTTTTGCAACCATATGTTAAATTTCACTCCTTTGGGCATATGGATATATATAAGGCTTGACGTTTGGAGGAACACATCCTGGAATAAAATGAATAGCATGATCATGATCATGAATATGTGGGAGACCTTTGGGAATCTCAAATACCTTAGAATGATTGTCCAATACTTTTTGGAGATCTGGAGAAATACATGATTTCGATATGCAAACAATTAGCGAACATAATTGTGCAATTACGCCTCATTTTTCTTTCTTTAGAAGCTTTGTCATTCCATCAGCGTTGATTATCTTTCTTGTTTTCCCTGTTTAATTCAACTTCCTTTCCTTCCGAAGAAAATTTCATAAAAAGTTATTGAAAATTAAAAGCTGTTGTACCCAAGGATTGTAGCCATTGGACTCCTAGTACAACATCAACACCACCCATTGGAACGGAAAACATTGGGCTATTCAATAAATATTCTCCCATGGATAGCTTTATATTATGGCACTTTCTAGAGCAATTTATGGTTCCTCCACTTACAATCATCACTTGACACTCTGGTACTAGATCTAGGAAGCAATTCAAGTCCTTGGCTATCTTACAATTAATAAAATTATGGGTACTACCTGAATCAATCAACACTATTACATTTTTCTTCTTGATATGTCCTTCTATCTTCATAGTTTGAGGAGTGGTAATTCCGATGAATGCATTACAAGATATGGTTGGATTGATTTCTTCTTTCTCTGGGGTTCTTTCCTGGTGAGTATCCTTTTCTTTTGATGTTTCTTGATACTTTTCTTCTTGATATTTCACTGTTTGAACCTTCTTCTTCTTGATATGTCCTTCTATCTTGAGAGTTTGGGGAGTGGTAATTTCTTCCAATGCTTTACAAGATATGGTCGGATTCATTTCTTGATGCTCGATGTGATCTTTCACTTCTTGAACATTTTTTTTCTTGATATGTCCTTCTATCTTGATAGTTTGAGGAGTGGTAATTCTGGGCAATGCATTACAAGATATGGTTGGATTCATTTCTTCTTTCTCGATGTGATCTTTCACTTCTTGAACCTTTTTCTTCTTGATATGTCCTTCTATATTGAGAGTTTGAGTGGTAATTCTTTCCAATTCTTTACAAGATATGGTCGGATTCATTTCTTCTTTCTCTGGGGTTAGGTCCTGGCGCATATCCTCTTCTTTTGATGTTTCTTGATCCTTTTCTTCCTCCTCTTCATACTCTATGTAAAATAATTTCTTCTCAGCACACTTATGACCTTTAGTGCATTTGCTATCACAATTGTAACAAAGCCCTTTTTTTCTTTTTTCTTCCAATTGTTGTGGTGTAACGCTTGTAGGTTGTGGAAGGCTAAGAGAAACAACACTTACATTATTATAGTTGTGAGGGGTAGACTTCCTTGTTGCCATAATTTTACTTTCCACTTTGTAACAAAGCCCTTTTTCTCTTTCCAATTGTTGTGGTGTTGCTCTAAAGAAGGTGTTGCTCTTTGTATCCTCATAATGTGCTATCATTTCCTCCGTGAAAATTGACCACGTAACAAGTTGTTTACGAGAAAAAAGCCCTTTATACCATAAAAATTGATCCGGTTCTAAATATGAGGATGCAATACATACATTTTTTAACAGTGGTACACCCTGTAGATCAAAATATTGCTCCATCTGAAGTATCCAATTTACCGGATCCTTGCCATCAAACTTCCTCATATCGCCTTTTCTTGATTTTAGGAGCTCGATCTTGAAACGACTGTAACTCTGTAATTTTGGATCTTCTAGTTCTGAAATCACGATCTGCAGTAGCCCTCTACATCCTCTTTCCAATGCCACCAGTCTGATCCAAATTGGATTCTCCAAGGAAGAGTTATGCCAAATCTCCCACGGTGACCTGATTATAGACTAGTTCAGTAGAGTGAAATTGTATGATGTACCGCGTGTCACTGTTTTGACCTTAGTATCTGAAAAATATATAGGAAACTAAAATCCGTCCTCTTTCTGTAACTTCTTACGAAATTTCAATCTGATGCTCAAAACAAAAGTTATGACGATTTTCCCCAGGTCACCTGTTTGGAATGTAATTTGGGAGTCTGTAAAAGGGCCAACTTCCTCATATCATATATCCACAAATATAGCATGAAAAGCTCTGAAATTTGGACCCAAGGTTTAGAATGATTTCAACCCAAATGGGTTTTTTTTTAGCGTCTGAAACGCCACAAAAAAAAAGTTGTAGCACAAATTCCACGATAACTTGTTTGGAGCAACGAAACCCTAGAATCCAAAGCTCTGATACCAAAAGTTATGAAACCAGCTCACACAAAGATAGAAAAGATAGATCAACGCCTTAGAATTCAGCCTCTTTGAGGGGGCAACCTCCTTTACATTACACAAATGAACAATTCTTGGATTATACAAATGACAAGACCTCCTTTCTATATATAGGAGTCTAAGGGTTCATAATATAATCAGAGCCAACATAACAATAATAATGTAAGGGCACAATAATAACACTAGTGGACTTCTATGGGGCACAATAATAACAATATGGGGACTACTTGGGTACAACAATATAATAAGGGGGTTGTACTAATAACAATAAGGGGTTACACTAGTAGTATAGGGGCCTAACAGAGATCATGCTTCCTCCACTCGAACTACATGATCCCATCACTCATGCATTGGAGTAATCTTACATTGCAAGCACACATGCACGATGCAAGTTGCCTTTGTTTCTTTCATTTGCTTGGATGACATAGTTAATAGTGTGCTTATGCTTCAATGCTACATGCAGTGCCACACAGCACCGTGGTAAGTCCACGGACTACTCTTCATACACTTGCACTCACTTATGTCCCGTGGGCATCTTGGAGCATGAAGTGCAGTTGTCTTCATTGTTATATCTTTCTTAATTGTTGGTTCGCAAAACTGGGTTTCTCGCGGACCAAGCCTTCACCAACATGGGTCAACTAATGCACCGGTGGTTGCATTGGAAATATCACTTCACGTGATCAAGCCCATGCATCGTTAGCTTAGGAGTAGGAGTAGTGTTTGCTTTCAGTTGGTTTGCTTGCATTCTTGTTTTCTTATTTGCTTTGTTTTCTTGCTTGTTTTCCCACTTGTTTTCTTACTTTTCTTTCGCTTTTGCTTCTACTTTTGCTTTGCTTTGTTTTTTGTTAGTTTTCTTGTTTTGTTCGTAGGTTAGTTTCACATGAAACCATGTATAACTCTTGAAACATGCCGGGTAAAATACAAGAGGCCTTGTGCAACTATCACTCCTTGGTTATCTATCATCTTGCCTCTATATGAAGAACTTGTTACTTTTAGTCCATGATACGTCGAAGGAAAATACGTCTTGTTCGAAGTGAACCTTGGCGAAAGCACAACTCTTGCAGGCTAACTAGTGTTACCTACTCTAGTTGGTTGTTTTTGGGTTAACCCTTGTCCGCTCAGTCAAGTAGAGTAAGATGAGGGGGAAAACCTTAATAGGCACGTCAAAGGTATAATAAACTACTTCTCTGCTGGAACAACCTATTTTTCTCTCAATAAGTTTGGATCCCTCTTTCGCCTCTGAAATGAATAAGTGTTATGCACAGTTATGAAAAGTGAAAAAAAATCAAAATGAAAATTGAATGAGGTGAAAGAAGAGAAAGGCTTCCTACACAGAGAGGTGATGCAAGTAACTCTGTTGGGGTACTGACCAAGCTCGGTGGTAGCAATGCCATGCTTGTGTTCCTATGTCACTCCGCCGGGGTACTGTCCAGGTTTGCTGGCAGCGAAGCAACACCAAAGATGAAACTAAGACTCTAGCGATTAATACTTTTTGTGCACCCATATACCCCTCAACCCCAATTGAAACAAATTTGTTTCCTTGGCTTGGAATGTGCATCAATCGACCAAGAGCTTGGCAGATTCTACATCTTATAATCAAGATAGATTGAAACCAAGACAAACTGAGAACTGAACAATACTTCTAGAGGTGTTAGACTTGCTTTTAATGAATAAGGTCCATTTAGAGACCTGGAGTTTTACTAGTGTGTCGCCAAGTGTTGTAGCGGCTACAACCACCCTCCAAAATTTTTCCTTAGCTTCATTTTGGAGCCTCCCTACCAACCTTTCACAGCACCTTGTCTTGCTTCGTCAAGTACAGAAGCTTCAATGTTTTTCTTGCACAAAGACAGCCTGTCGATCAAAGCTTGATGCATTTCCCTCACAGGCTGATCACCCAAACTTGGTCCAGCTGCAAGCTGAGTAGCTCCCCCAAGAAATTATGCAATTCTGGAGGGTAACCAGACTTCCCTCAAGAAATTGCGTAATCCTGTCAGTTAGGCTTCACCCAGAAAACTGTGCAATCCTTCCAAGCAGGCCTACTTAGCCGAGGAATTGTGCAATCCTGGGTAGAAGTCAACTGCTCTGCCCAGAAATTGCACAAATCTCTTGGGTAGCTAGCCCAACTCCCATCCAGAAATGCACATTTTCTCCCAGCAATTGAGCAGCCTCATGCATGAGTAGTTGGGTTGACCAGTTCCACCCGCGACCAAGGAAAATTTACTTGCATGCATGACTTTCTTTTTCCCAGAATAGCAAAAGGCAACATGCAAAAAGAATCCCATGATTCAGGGAGCTATTTTTAGCAGTCGGAGGTTACATGCAAAGTTCGCTTTAGAAACTTTCCTCCAAGTGTCGCTTCTTCCTAGATTTCTAGTATGCGCTTCATGAGCTCAAATTTATTTATTTGACGTATTAGAGCTCATTCTTTCACATCGATCCTAGAGCTTTGACATCCCACATCACATCCAGGACTCTTCGACACATCTGGCTCAACTATTCACGGGTAAGTGGTCTTAACTTGTGTTTTTTAGCATTTCTATCGCTTTTTGCGTTTTCGCTTGTGTGAGCGTTGTTTTCTTGATTTCTTTGGATGCTTGCTGCCACTTACATGCATACTAGCTTGTAATCACACCATTTCATTTTTCGTTTCTATCTCACTGTTGTCACATGCATGAAACTGTTTTGCACGAACGGTCATCGATTTGGCGACTTGCTTCACCCACATGCATGTTGATCTTTTTACTGAATCTTTCATTCAATGTTTGCATGCATGATCAATCACTTCTACTTTCACTTAATGTCTCCATGCATTCACTTTCAAATTTTCATTCAGTTTCCCGTCGGCATGTCTGGGCAGCGTTGGCCTAAACTCTGCCTCACCTAGACAAGATTGCGCAATCTGGAGAAGGAAGGCTCTATCTTCCTCTCCATAAATGTGTATTTCTACCTATACACTGTCCTCTGGGACTGTTTTGTGCATTTCTAAGGGACAATGATTTTTGGCCCATAAAATTGCGCTATGCAGTCCCTGAGCCTGCAGTCATTGCCAGCTGGAATTGCGCATTGTGCAATCCCAACATTCAACATTCATCCTAGATTGCACATTGTGCAAATCCACCAGCCAGTCTTGCCTCCTAGACAACCCAGACTGCCTTTTGCACAGTTCTGGCAGCAAGTCACCCAGCCTCCAAGAAGAAATTGCGTAGTCTTTGCCTATCATTCCCTAGGTATGCGTTAAGTCATTCCTCGAATTTTCTTTGGTTTTTGCTAACAGATTCTTGCCATGCATGTTTCTTTGTCTCTAGATATTTTAGGTGTTCATCCGCTTCTTCGCAGTACAGGATCAATGGCCTCCAAGAGAGCAAGATCAAAGGACACTGATGGAAGTGAAACTAGAGCAGTAGTTGAGCAGGTGTCCGCATGTCTACCAATCTATGAGGATGCTAACTTATTTCTAGACAAGGATATCAAGCTGAAATGGCAAGAGGTCAATGAAGCATTTTCAGGCACTTTTTGGGAACTGACCTCGAAGACTGTTAGGTGTATGTGAACATTCACAATTCCGGCTTGTACCAGATTGCATGTAGATACCCTGCGTTCCCTTACGCGGACATGATACACTGGATCGTCTGACACATTGATGATCCGGATTTAAAGAGGAACACAACATATTACAGATACAACCATAAATACATAGATGTAGTGGAAATAATACTTCATTTCATTGATGTAAAATACCGAAATACGCTTACAAATAGAAATGGAAATAAACTAGCTCAGGCGATGGTAGCTTATCTCTAAGAAGAGATGTGGCAGCTACATGCCTCTGAACTGTCTTACAATGAGGCTTGAAGGAATATTTGTTGTTGAGAAACAATGGAAAACCCTAAACATCCAAAAACCTAACCCTAGGAGATCAAGCGCCAAACTATGGGCCATGTTTCGGGTAATTGGTACATCAACTTCTCAGGGTCGTAACTTTGGCATATGATCTTCCTTTAACACACACAATACCTCGTTAGAAAGAAATATCCGAGGACTATAACTTTGGGATTATCAACATTGGTCCATGTTGCCATGTTGCTCCCAGTTTTCCTAAAAAACGTCGTTTAGGGCCTCAAAACGACTCTAGAAGTTCAGGACCTGAAAAACTGCCAAAAATAGAAAATTGTGCTACAAATAAGGAAACTGAAAAACTGAAAGAGATAGTTGTGGGGGTCCAAGTGGGATAGGTGGGTGGCCACCAACATCCACCTGGATCAACTGATCCTGAGACGATGAATCTGAACAGTGTCAGTGGGACAAAGCTTGCCACTTTCTAGGCACAGGATTATGATGAGATGTATCAGATGTCGAAGCCCGTGACTATCATGGAGACTCCTTTCAGCTTACCCAGAAGGAGTGCCAGCTCTAGAGACATTCTGAAGAACTGGGTAAAGGATCCGGCTAGATTTAGGATGACACCCAACCAGATCTATAAGACAAAGATACTGCAGAGCTCGTATCAATACTTTGTCATACTTTCATGTCAACTATGTGGCCAAGAAAGCACGGAAACCTTCCTGCAGAGTTGGGTGATCGCATTGGACCAACTGGACAGAGAGGGTAAACCATGTAACTAGTCTGACATGTTGGCTCATCAGCTGAAGGAACAGGTAACGAAGGCTTGACAGTCACCTGGAGGTATGCAAGTAGAGATCTACATGTCCGCCTACATCTTAGATGCAATTTGTGCCCGACAGGAGTTCCCGGGCTTGGAGTGGGCATGGTCACCGGCAGAGACTATTGTAAACACATATTGTAAGATGTTGTCTGAATGCAGCTTCAGAGGAGTATTCACATGACTGTTCAATCATTTTGTCACCCTAGTCTACAAGATGATATTTGAACAAGATCCACCCTGCATGTCGAAGGAAGTAATGGAGGCACTGATAGAAATTTCTAATTGGTATGCCTCACCGTCTGGCACCTTCATACGAATTTTCAGCGCGGAGAAGCCTCTACATGTTCTACCGAAGTTTTCCTTTCGACATACTCATCATGCAGGAAGTAGCATATCACATCTCAGCATGACTGCCAGCTAGACTGCACCAGAAGAAGAAGGCACATTAGCCCGCTCTTCCGTTGCGGACTGTGTTATACGAGATCCAAATTTTCAAGCAAGTGGATGTCGAAGAAAAACTGATGAAGATGTATCCATTCGACCTCCGAAGTTACAATCTGTATGACCCACATTGTATTGTGAAAGATCACTGCACGAGAGTACAGTTCAGCTAGATCCACGGGGCATATCAATGGGTGGAGGAGGACCGATGGAGATATTGTTACAACTCCTCCAGACTCAATGAACCGGTCGGCTTCACTATGGAGTGGTTAGTGAAGCAACATGAAGCAGCATCCCAGAAAGCACCAACAATAGTAGCAGAGGCAAGCATACCAGTCCACGACAAGGGCAAGTGGAAGATTGTCGATTGCATGGAGGAAGAGAAAAGCTACAAGTTCTGAGTAGGTCCAATAGTGGAGAAAGCAACTATGGCTATAGAGGCGAAGAGGCAACAACGAGATAAGCGAATCGTGCAAAGGTAGAGGGATAAGAGAAGAATGGAAGAAGCAGAGAAGGAGTTGCAGGAGTTGAAGGAGAAACTCCGGAAGGAACAAGAGTTGCGCAAACAGGAGAGGGAAGCGTAGTAGCAACAGGTACAGCAAGGGGCACAACATGTGAAAACAGATGAAACAACACTCGTACATGTAGTGGATTCATCAGAACAGCTGGCATTAGGCAGACAGGGTGAACCATCGCAGGAGAAGGACTTCGCTCGTGAGATAGAGCAAGTACTTTAAGAGTTGGATACAGATATGGATCAATGGGAATCGGAATAGGATATCGACCTTATGCTTCATCACCAAGAGGTCGACTTACCTGCTTCACCACATCCAGATGACGAGAAAGTCTCAAGAAACCAAGGAAGCACTGAGATCCTCGGAGATCAACCAGAAGGAGAGATGCATAATATCTCATTCGACGAGTCTCAACATAGAGTTGTGGATTCCCATAGAGTGTCGACTTTGGATGATCATACGTCTCCTATTTAGGTTGAGGAACAAGTGATCGTGTCTGACGTGCGCAAACATCCAGCAGCCTTGGCCGATGCAACTAGAGTGTATGCCGAAGCCACTAGCTCAAGTGTTCGCTTTCTGATAGCTGAGAATGAGTGAATGGCTAAGGAACTACAAACGGGCAAGGAGAAGAGTTGATGACAGCATCCACCTGAGCTGAACTAAAGAAGGAAATACTAGATGAAGTATTGTCCCTTGACACAGTTATGCAAGCGTTGTACTTCAATTTTGGCACCATGCATAAGGCAGTCGTCCATCTCAACGGATGGCAGCAGCGATGTGCTAGAAGAGCACGTATCTTGATGAACTTGCATGATGTTTTTGATTACATGAAAGCATGGACAACGAGATACAAGGTAGCCCTACTTCACTTGCCTAAGATAATGAAGGCCAGTGCGGTCGAGCTGAAGGCACATATCTGGAGTCAGATCCGGAACTATGAAGAGCTCCCCAACTCATCACTAGTATATAGGCTTCCCGTGCACGTGTGTTCAAGAGTATGGATGTTGTGGTGCGCGCATATGTGATCCCATTTATTGGGACTCTCACCTAGGCGAAGACAAAGGCACAGGTCCGACTAGAGCCTGACTCATACTTCAATGAGTTGATGCACATTGCCACCAGCCCAGACTTACCCATCAGTGTAGACATCATGCACAAGTATGTTTTTGGTCTGGCTGCATTGAAGACAATGATGCACATGCTTACAGATGAGTTTGATAGACGATCCCGAGCAGTGTACCTGGATGCTATGGAAGCAAGAGTTAGGTTCCAGAAAGATGTCACCTTGGAGCACATGGACACCATCAAGGACTACCGATCTTGGCATCAGTATGCTACCACTGATCAGTGAGAGGATGTTGAGGAGTTGTACTTCCATGGTTGTCTAAGTCATAGTGATGTCTAACATGGCTTGCTTAAGCCATTTCTCTCACATGGGTACATGTCCATTGTAATGTAATGTCTTGTAAAGTGTAAGTCAAGTTGTGATAGTTGGATATAACAATCACAGAGTAGGTGAAGAGTCATGAGGGTAGTTGAACTGTCACAAAGGGGAATGTCAAGGGCCACCCCACCCTTTGCTATAAATATTCCCTTATAACTCATTGTATAGGCTTTTTGTTAGCCAAGCTTCTGATAAGATTATCTTGGAGAGAGCTTGGACAGTATTATAACAAGCCTTGGCTTATCCACTACGCAGAGCTAGTACATCTCTTTGGAGGAGTAGGCAATTGTGGTTGTAACGTTCCGCTATCGGAACTAGTGGCTGGACATGGATGTATTGTATGACTGGAACCTACACTTCTCAATATAATAAGAGCCAACATGTTTCATGCCTATGTTGTATTGTATTCTATGCTATCTGGTTTACTCTAAATGATATATGTATTGGTTTTCGTACGCATGCATGTATAGCTATCTGTGTATGTATGTATGAATCTTTCTGAAATGTGTTGTTGGTTTAACCATCACTTTGGATTGCTTGCTAACTTGCCTTCCATGTTGTAATGTATCTTTTCTCGTGTGTTCCTTTCTTAATTGCGTTCTATCACAGGTTTCCAAGGGGCGCACTCATCTCAACCCCCATGTGTTAGAACCTCTCATTCGCCTTCCTTGGCTCATTGCAACTATCACACCCTTGCTACCAACAGAGTTATCTTACTTGCCTTAGTGCGAAATCACGGTCAAGGCATTATCATACGACCCACTGTTGGGACTCCTACACCAAACAGTCTGAGGTCTAATTTGGACTTCTTACCAGGGAGATCCCCTGACATGTTGGCGAGTCTAGCACCATCAACGAAACCTTTGTGGTCATATTCCCTCCTTGAAAGTACTAGCCAAAGCTACATGGCTCTTTGAATCCTACAAAGTGCCACGAAGCCATGTAGGCCTCTTCTTGGTCACTACAACATCTCTAGATGGGTTCATTGGTTATGTTGGCTCTACTGACTCCTCCTAATGGTCTAAAGGATGAAATATAGGAATATAGGGATTTACACCCACATTATTCAGAGCCTATTTCTCCTCACTATCAATCTCCATATGGGACTCTCTATACATCCTGAAGGCTACCTCCTCATCAAAAGTAACATCCTGATTAACCTCAATCTGACATTGTCCTGGAATGTAGATCCTGTAGGCATTCAATGTCTTGTTGTGTCCAACAAAAATACCCTTTTTCCTATAAGGTTCTAGCTTATTCCACTTCTCCTTAGGTATGTGTATGTAAAGTGGACAACCAAATATCCTCAAACAACTGACCTCTAACTTCAAACCTATGAATACCTCCTTAGAAGTCATGTCCTCCAAAATATAGTAGGGACTCCTGTTATGAACATAAATTGTCGTATTTGATGCCTTTCCCCATAAGAACATGGGTAAATCCTAATCATGAATCATCGCCATAAAAACCTCCACAATCAATATATTCTTCCTTTCTACAAACCTCTTCTGTTGAGGATTGTAAGGAACTATTAAATCCCTCTTGATGCCTACTTCTTTGTAGAAATCACCGAGGTCTTTGGAAGTATACTATCCTCCATTATTTAATTTCAAAACCTTGATATTATACCCTATCAATTTCTTTGCATAAGCCCCGAACTCCTGGAACCTATTGAAGTCATCATCCTTGCTCTTTGGGAAGTATATCCATGTCTTATGGGAGAAATCATCAATTAATGTCACATAGTACAAAAAACCACCCAAAGATGATATTTCCATCAGTTCACATACATCTTGATGAACTATATTCAATATCCCATTGGACCTACTATCACTACTCAGAAAAGATCCTTTTACATTCTTTCCAAGTGCACAACCCCTGTAAGCACCCTCATGCTCTACCTAGAGATTTGGAAGACCTATAACCATCCTCCTCAATATTAAAATAAAGAGTAGGTTCTTCTTCAATCACGATTCAAACAATGCATCTCTCTTGTGTAGAGAAACTCTAGACTCCAATTGAAACGATGTTGTCCCAACTCCTTTCACTGCATGCAATCCATTATCTCCAAGTTCCACCTACATTGTTGAATCCTTCTACATCAAATCTGTGAGAGAGTCCATGAACCTATCATGTGCCTAGAAGCACCATTGTTCACCAACCAAATATCACTAATGTATGTAATAGTGCCTATAAGAGAGGAGAAAAAAAAATATTATTTCCAAAGTCCATCTACAATCTCATTAAGTTTATATTCCTTTGTCTTCTTCTATGGTACATGCTCATCATCATCGTCAACATTGGTTGTTGATGCATGCTACTTTCCCTTCCTATTCTTCTCAGGGAACTGGGAGGAATAGTGACTAAATGTATGATGTTTTTTTTCACATAAATATGAATCTCATTTGCTTCCAAGACAAGGAATATAATAGTCTTCCAAGATTTGAAATTTGCAACACAATCCAACTTGTCTTCTACGTTGAGACTAGACAGTATCTTGACAAAATATCTGAATACTAGATAAGTTGTTGAATATTGTAATCTGAGTATGGTCAATGGTTTTTCTTCCACAAATATCTAATACCATGTCGAAATTCTATAGCATGTGCAATAGAATACAATTTTCTGATCTGATAATTACTTTCATAATGATTTTCAAACAATATTTCTTATGCCCCTGATATCATTGAGTAATTACACAAAAAATCTCAAATGTAAATGTAACAGAAACAATAAAGATCAAAGAAAGACAAGCATGCATAGTAGAAAAAATATTTTTTACCCTAGGAAACCAACCTTGGGAGAAACCCCAACAATATTTTCTTGAGGAGAAATTGTATTTTCAACAAGTTTTACAAATCAAGATTTGTCTAGAAATCAGTGCCAATATTACAATTCAAATCACGAATCAAACCTAGTCAAATTGTTTCTAGTCAATGCTGGTTAAACAAGTGAAAATCAAAAGTAAAATTTTGCCAATGGCCTATGATCAAACTCCTCTTGCGATCAAATTTAGCCCTGTGGTTAGAATTGGCCCTACGGTCAGACTAGCGGTCAACACTAGTAAAATAGTCCATGGTCAAAATTGTCAAATTTAGTCAAAGGATGGTCAGCCTCCTCACACATGTGACCTCCAAAACAGAGAGAGAAATTATGATGATGAGGAAAAATTTCTACTTAGCTGATTTTTTCCTCCACTAAAAAAGATTGAATGAGCTTTCTATGTTGATGATTTGTTTCCTCACATGCTTGTCTATTTATATAGAGCTGTAATGTTAAGTGCAAACCTAATAGGTGGCTCCTCATCACAAGAAACCCCTTCACTTATGGAGCCTACATTACACTAGGATTGTTTTTTCCACTAATGGGCGAAAAACCCCATTATATAAAAAAATCAAACTTGCTCTTTGAAAAATAGAACACTTCATCCCGGATAAAGAAATGTGAGCATCGTGGGTCATTCACCCCTATCCAAATCAATATGGCCCCATGGGAGAAATAACTCGCTTGGGTCATTCACTCCTGAACAATTCAATATGGCCCCATGAGTGAATGTGTCATTCCCACTAGTCAAATCAACATAACCTCATGGGAGAATGTATGCACGATGCAGTAAAAACATTAACGCTTACCTCTATGTTAGAAGCTCTATATTCTTTGATTAGTCCAACATTTCTTGTTAGAGCCACCATGAGGAGGTTCATATTGTGACTAGTGTCAACAACTTGTGCTTCCAACCTCTTTGATCTCTCTGTAGTGATACCATGGGGGTTATTTTAGATAGACTCATCAAACATGGCTAAGGTTTGGTAAATTTCTACTTAAATAGGTTTTTAGATTACCCACAAATTTTGACAAAATCCCTAAGAGAAACCTACTATGATACCAATATGATTTTTTAAATACCATGGATATTCCATTGGAATAGTCCATCACAACAAACCTAATAAAAATATTGAAATATTTACAATTAATTTTTCCTTTGTATTTTAGAGCTATCTATTTTTCTGCTTAATTAAACGAAATAGTTGAAATGTGAGAAATATGGAATAGAAATAAATAGACACATCATCCATAATGTATAGAAAAAATTTCCCTAGGAAACCCTTAGAGGAGAAAATCCAACTAGAAGGTGATGTTTCTCTATTCTCTTTTCACTAGTATAAAAAATGTGAAAGTACAAAGAAATAGGTATTGTCTATTGACTTATCTGAGACCTATGTCTTGCATGTCTACCATAAAATCTTATCCCCCTCTATTTTTCTCTCTAACTTCCCACTTTTGGATTTTTTGCTCAATTATGTAACAAAATACAATATAGAATGGAACCCCTACCCCTCCTAGTGGTTCTGTATTTAAGATAGCACAATAGCCAACTAGGGGTAAAGTTTGACTCCCTTAACCATCAATTAGAGTTATAAGATTGAACTTTCTATAATATTATGCAAATTACACATGTGGCTATCCTCATAAGCATGAGTAACATGGGATAACATGATATCCATTCATATTATGGTGACCAACACAATCAACTATGGGAGGCATAAATTTACATGTGCAGTCCATTTGATGTGATTATTACTACCATTAGATACATATATGATTTTAAAACAACAATAGGGGGTTTAGCACAAGTGAGATATTTTGCACCTCGAAAAAGGCCTTTTTAAGCCTCAAATTGCTCTAAAAGGTTTCAAAACCCAATTCTCCAAATTGGGATGCACTACTAAAAATGACCCTCCAAGGTGATTCCTTGAACTTTTCCACTCTAAAAGCATTAAGATAGATTAAAATTTATATAATATTCCAATCTAGATCACATGGACAAAACTAAACTTTAAAACATTGATGGGATGACTCCCTAGAACTACGATTTTAGTTAAATGATGGTTGGTCTAAGTATTTTGAATGGATGAAGACGGAGAGAAAATTGTATACCAACAATTGAGTTTGGTCTTGCAAACTCTATTTTTAAAGAAATGCCACATTAAGTTTGATGCCATATCAACCAGTGTCAATGTTGGGATGCACCATTAAAAACGACCTGGCAAGCTAATTCCTCTATTTTTTGCACTTTGAAAACATGACGATAGATGATAAACTATATAATGTTCCAATATAAAACATATGGAAAATCTAAACTTCAAACCTTTTGTGGGATGATTCCCTGGAAAAATTATTTTAGTTTTAAAAGGATGATGGGTATAGGTATTTAAAATGGAAGAACATGGAAAGAAAATTTTACACCTCCAATGGAGATCATCCTTGCAAACTCTATGTTTAAATAAATGCAACATGAAGTTTTATGCCAAATAAACCAATGTATATATGACATTGAAAGATGATTCCTTTAATTTTTCCACTTTGAAAGCATCGATATAGATGAAAAATTATATAGTGTTCCCATATAGATCATATGGAAAAAGATAAACTTCAATCCTTTGGTTGGATGAATCCTTAGAACCATGATTTTAGTTAAAGGATGGTTGGTCTAAGTATTTAGAGTGGAAGAATATGGAGAGAAAATTCTACACCACCAATGGAGGTCAAGCTTGCAAAATCTATTTCTAAATAAATGCCACATTAAGTTTTATTTAAAATAAGCTAGTGTCAATTGTTAAAATATGAAAGTTCTTTGCAGAAATTAAAAAAAAAAATTGCAGAAAATTGAATGTACTTGTATAAAATTGAATGTACTTTGCATAAAACTGAATGGAACTGAATGTACTTAGCAGAAACCTGAATGTACTTTGCAGAAAAATTAATGTACTCTATAGAAAGTTGAATATACTTTGCAGAAAATTGAATGTACTTTGCAGAAAACTAAATGCACTTTGCAGAAAATTAAATGTTCTATGTCGTTACGATTACTTAGAATGCATATTTTTTCTTCACAAATTTTTAGATCAACAATTATATATAGAACATAAACTTAAGGATCATATGAAGACAACCAAGCACAAATATGAGACACTGAGAGTTAAATCCAATTATGACCAAGGCAAAACCTACAAGGGGAAAACCCAAATGGTTCTTCTTCTATTAGATTTATTCAGTTGTGCAGCAAAGTATAAAGAGAGAGAGAATGAGAATGAATAAAGTCACCAATCTCTGATCAAATTGTAGCTTAAGTGTTCTTGCTCTTTGATCGAATATCTCCTCCTTCTCTTGATCAGATCTTGTCCTTCACACTTTCTCTTTCTCTCACACTTCTCTTGCACACACTTATCCCTCGCTCTCCTTCTTCATAATGAACATTCTACATCAACTCTCACTTGTTCTTGATTAAATAGATGACAAATGAGAGGAGTTACAAAATGAATTCATGCCTTAAGCCAATAATAGGAGAGTCAAATTCCATGAGGGAGGAGCTATTTGAGGATAAGTGTCACTCATCCCAAGAATAGAGAGAGTTACACATGTCTTAAGGAGTTACAATTCGAATTAAGGGGATAGAGAGTTAGACTTAGGCATGAGAGAATATTTGGTGAGAGTTACAAATCAAATTGAATGAGGGAGTTACAAGTGCATTTAATGAGGAGGAATTGCACTTTTTCCATACATTGAATTAGTGAGGGAGAGTTAAATTTTGTTAAGTGTGGAGTTACTATTCTAAGAGAGAGGTTCAAACTTTCAAGTAAGAGATTCTCAATCCAATTTATTAATTTCAGGAGAGGATGCATTTTTATTAATCCATTAAAGTTGAATGACTTTAGACTATTATATCAATAATAGTATTATAATAATAATAATACTAGTGAGGATAAAAATATTAATTCTTGACTTTTATAATCATGATTGATTTGATTTTAAAGTGGATTCCATATTTCGAGATCATCCTTGATCATTTAGACATGACTTTCTATTTTTGGAAAGTCACTTCCAAATTGATATGTAACTTATTATTTTTGGAAATTCATATTAGAATTATTACAAATAAAATTTTATAATAGGAGGTTCAAACATAACTGAAAGATATGATTTTTTCTAGGAGAACTGAAAGATATGATTTCTTTCTGCATCAAAGATCTCTACTTCCTCTAATCTCTTTCATTCATCTCAGCTCAACTCTGCTTTATAATATCTGTAATAATGAAGTCGTAATCTAAAGAAGAATCATCCACTTCAAACAAATTGGAAAGGAATGGATCATCACATGCCACATAGACAAGGATTACACTCAACCAATTTTCATCTCAAAAATTAGTTTATAGAACACATACATCACATAAACAAGACTCAAACAAGTCATACATATAAGAATCAAACACAACCAAGTTTAAAGTGGTGGAACACTTGCGTCCTAGACAAGTCACACAGACAAGTCTCACTACACCTATTGGCTAGATAGGTGGCTCTTCCCATGTCCCAAACTGTGGATTAGATGCATACTGAGGCCTACTCTTGTGGAACACACTACACAAAAGGTCCCTCATGCTGAGGAGTTTTCGGCATCATTCCCTAATCCTATGATCTCTGACAGTGGGAAAGGCAGCTCAATGTTATCAATCAGTTGTGACCACTTCCCAGAAGAAGCATTTCCATAAATCCAAGATGCTCTCTAAAACCCAAGGACTTTCCTTGCAGTAAAGGCTTGGTAAGAATGTCAATTACTTGATTATTAGTGGAGATGTGATGGATCCTCACTACTCCTCTCTGCACCATATCCTAGATATAGTGATACTTGATATTAATAGCTTGGACTTGTCATGAAACATAATATTTTCTGCAAGACAAATATCGCTCTTATTGTCATAGTATAAAATTGTTGTGTCTAGAACTTGCTCAATAATTCCCCAAAAATATTTCTCATCCAAACTACCTCGTAGATAGCCATGCTATCAGCAATGTACTTAGATTCAACTGTACTTAGTGCAACAGACTTCTTCTTCCTACTCATCCAAGATATCATGGAAAATCCCAAGCTAAAGCGACACCCAGAAGTGCTCTTTCTATTTGCAGAGTTACCTTCCCAATCAACATCGCTATATCCATGAAGTCTTACATTTTTAGCAGTGTATTTAAATCCTAGATTGATAGTTTCATTCAAGTATCTGAGTACATGTTTTTCATAAATCCAGTGGGCATGAAAGAGATCAATTATATATTGACTTAAAGTGTTTACAACAAATCATATGTCTGGCCTAGTGTTTACCAGAAACATCAAAGCACCAATGAGTTGTCTATAGTCTGTGGGATTTGCTAGAATGGGTCCTACAAATTTTCCACATATTTTCTTAAAGTTCATTTCCGTAGGAGTATGCATGGAATTACATTCTACCATAGTAAATCTTTAAAGAATATTAACAACATATTTTCCTTGAGAAAGATAAATTTCATGAGGTCTTTTCTAGACCTCTAGACCTATAAAGTAATGCATCAAACCAAGGTCTTTAATTTCAAAATCATAAGCTAAATCCCTATTACACTGGAGAATAAGAGGCTCTCCTCCTCTCAAGAATAAATCATCAATATACAATGCCAAAATCAAAGGTATGCCTTGGACTGTCTTGAAGTGGAGGTTTGGGTCTACACTACTTCTTATGAAACCAAGCTTTATCTAGTAATTATCAATGCAAGCATACCGAGCTCTTGGAGTTTGCTTCAACCCATATAAGGATTTCTTCAGTCTGCATACATGAGTTTCCCTATCATGCTCTTAAAATCCTTGCAGTTATTCCAAAAATACCTCTTACTTGAAGAGGCCATGAAATAAAGTAGTTTTTACGTCCATTTGGTAAGGAGTCCATCCCTAGATAGCAGCTAAGGAAACAACAAATCAAATAGTAGTATATTGAGATAAAGTTGCAAAAATCTCATCATAATATATTCCCTCTTTCTGAGAGAAACCTCTAGCTACAAATATAGCCTCCTATATTTCAATACTACCATCTGCACCATGTTTAATCTTAAACAACCATTTAGAAGTGACAACAGACTTACCTTGAGGTCTACAAACCACTTCCCAGACATCATTTTGGATGATGGACTCGTATTCTTCAGTCATGGAATCTTTATAGATTTGTTCTTTTGCAGCTTATTCAAAGGTGCATGGTTATGCTTAAATGGTGTTCCTCATGGCAACAACATACCCTTGAAACTGACTTGGCTTCTTACTTTCTCTGAACATTCTTCTTGGGGAAGCATTTTGTTCAACATCTTGCAAGGTATCTCGCAGCCATAGTGGTCCATTTTTGGTAGGAGGATCATGTGGTGGAGGATATAAAGGATCCATGGAATCCATTGGATTATCAACAAACTCATTCTCAAGTTTTGTTTCAGACTCAGATACAACTTATTTTTCATTAACAACTCGTCATTCGGTAATGGAAGGAGGAGGAGAGTCTCTTCTTTTCTAAGAGATGCATCTTCATCAAATGTTATGTCTCTATTAAACTCTATAGTTCTTTGACCAAGTACATAAATTCTATAAGCTTTTAAATTATCACAATAACCAACAAACATACCTTTCATACCTAAAGCTTCCATCTTGTTACTTTTCTCTTTTGGCACATGGAAGTATACAGGACAATCAAAGATTCTCAAATGAATCACCTCGGGCCTTTTACCAGTGAATACTTCTTTAGGAAACTTGTTATTTAAGGCCTGATGAGGAGTTCTATTTTTCACATAAACAATGATATTTTCCGCTTCTCCCAACAAAAACTTTGGTAGCTTTTGATCATGCACCATGGCTCTGACCACTTCCATAACGGTTCTATTGTTCCTCCCAGCCACACCATTTTGTTGTGGATTATATGGCATAGTGGTTTCTTTATTTATTCCATCATTAAAGTTATTAGAGGTGAACTCTCCCCCATTATTAGATCTGAAATCTTTGATCAGCTTTCCAGTTTTATTTTCAATCAGAGCCTTGAAATATCTGAACATATCAAATTCTTCCCCTTCAAGGAAAATTTTAATGATGGAAAATTTTCTTGAAGTTTAAAAACAATGGCGAATCTCACTAATCCCTAATATGAAAACTATAAAATGTTTATTGATATATTTGTAAAATTATTCAAATTTATAATGATTTTATATATAGTCTCTATATAATGTTGGTGAATTTTAAGGTAAAATAATTTTATATTCTAAAATTTGGGCGAATCGTCTTTTATAAAATTGGAAATTGGCGAATATTTTTTGTGGAAAATTAGCCCATTGGGCGAACATTAGCCCCTAAAATTTTCTATGTTCCCCTTTCTTATTCAAAAAGAATATCCATGTCTTGCGACAAAAATCATCAACAAAAATCATGAAATACAAGTAGCCACCAAGAGAATTAACATGAATAGGTCCACATAAATCATAGTGTATGAGCTGAAGTACCTGACTAGTTTTTGTTCTGCTTGAAGGGAATGGTCCCTTTATATGATTTCCACTTGCACATCTTGGGAAAACTCCTTCAAGATCCATTATGATCTCATGCATTCCAGAAACCATCTTCCTTACATGAGGTAAAGCTTTGTAGTGTAGGTGAGAAAATATTCTATGCCATAGCTCATACTGAAGATCGGTATCATGGACCAGTGCACGAATGGGTTTACTATTGAATTTGTAAATCCCTTCACATTTTGATCCAAGAGTGAAGGGTTTTCATATACTTGAGTTCAAAGGCCAGATTAGAACCTTTCCATTAATAAGATCAACTTTCATTCCATTATATTTTAGAGCAGATATGGATACAAGATTCTTTTTCAAACGAGGTATATACAAAACTTCTTGCAGAAAAATAGGTTTTCCATCATCTAACTGAAATGAAATTGAGCCATAACCTTTAACTTGGTGAGTAGACCTATCTCCAAGGATAAAATTTAAATTAGTCTCCCTCTCAACTAGATTAGAGAGTTCTTCTTTGTAACTAGTAAAATATTTGGAAGCACCACTATAACCTAACGAACTATCAAATGAATCTGCAGAAGAAGAACTGGAAAGAGCATAAACAAGAAAATATTATGATTGAGTTTTGGCTGCATTATTTCTATATGTTGGATTTCTTATTTTCTTAGGATGCCATTTACTTTGACTTTTTAAAAGAGTATTTTCTATAATCATTTTTTTTATTCTAGGTGTTATTCTTCTTTCTTTACAATCACGAGCAAAGTGACCGTGCTTTTGACATTTAAAGCATCTAATTTTTGACATGTCTAGATTCCCTTTATTTGATTTGAAAGCAGATTTCTTTTTATTACCTTTTTTTCTCTTGTCATAGGTTGTAAAAGCAATAGGTTTTCCTTCTTCATGATGTGAAATTATCCCTCTGGAGATCATTCTAGCCTCCTCTTGGATACACTTTCCCAAGAGCTCATCAAATGTGGGAATATTGTTGATGTTGTTGATGTTGTTGATGGTGGTGATAAAATTCTCCTAAATAGGAGAAAGGCCTCCAAGAGCAATCAACATCATTTATTTGTTGGGTACAACTTCACCAACTGTTCACAATTGATTCCTGATTTTATCCATTCTCAAGAAGCATTATTGAACCGTCTCTCCTCTATTCATCTTGATTTCCTTTAGTTGATTCTTCAAGGAAATAATCTGGTTCAAGTTACTAATTGAAAACATACCAATTAGTTTGTCATACATGTATTTAGATTTCTTCAAACCATAAACGTAAGTAATGAGATGATCACTAAGAGAATCAAGGATAATTTTCCTATCTTTTATTTCACCCTTTTTATGTTTGGATTTGACAGCAACACTTGAATTCTCTAGTGTATTAGCTAATGTGCCTTCAACATACTCCAAAACTTCGTGTTCTTCAAGAGTGATATCTAGCCTTGCTTTCCATGGACTAAAGTTTGAAGCATCATTCAACTTCTCCTCTACCTTGAAGTAGGACGAATTCATCTTAATCAAAAACAATTTGGTAGCAAGTGGGGTCTCTTCAGGTGATCTTTGATCTCCTTGGACTTGTCTTCACCAAGTCTCTGATACCATATTAAAATCGGAAAGTTATATGCAGAAAACTGAATGTACTTGTAGAAAATTGAATGTACTTTTTAGAAAATTGAATGGAATTGAATGTACTTAGTAGAAAGTTGAATGTAATTTTGAGAAAAATGAATGTACTTTGCATAAAATTAAATATACCTTGCAGAAAACTGAAATTACTTTGCATAAACTTGAATTTTTTATGTTGCTACGATTACTTAGAATGTAGATTTCTTCTTCACAACTTTTCAGATTGGTAATTGTAGATATAAAATAAAAATAAGGACCATATGAAGACATCTAAGCAAAAATATGAGACGCTAAGAGTTAGGTCCAATGACCAGGGGAAAACCCAAATGATTCTTCTTCTATTAGGTTTCTTCAATTGTTCAATGGAGTACAAAGAGAGAGAGAGAATGAATAAAGTCACCAATGTCTAAACAACTTGCAGTTGAAGTGTTCTTGCTCTTTTCTTAATGATCTCCTCCTTCTCTTACTCATATCTTGTCCTTCACACTTGCTCCAGATTTTCACTTACTCTTACTCTTCACTTGCTCTCACACTTCTCTTGCACACTTTCTACACTAGCTCTCCTTCTTCACAATGAACATGCTACATCAACTCTCACCTACTCTTGCTGAAATATATGAGAAATGAGAGGAGTTACAAAATGAATTCATTCCTTGAGCCAATAATAGGATAATCGAATTCCATGAGGGAGGAGTTACTTGAGGATAAGTGTAACTCATCCCAAGAATAAAGAGAGAGGTATACGTGTCTTGAGGAGTTACAATTAAAATTAAGCAGAGAGAGAGTTACACTTAGACATGAGAGAATATTTGGTGAGAGTTACAAATCGAACTGAAAGAGGGAGTTACAAGTGATTTTAATGAGGAGTTACACTTTTGCCATACATGGAATTAGTGAGGGAGAGTTACATTCTCAAAAGTGTGGAGTCACTATTCCAAGAGAGAGGTTCAATTTCCAAGTAAGAGATTCTCAATTCAATTTATTCATTTCATGAGAGAATTCATTTTTATTAATCCATTAAAGGTGAATGACCTTAGACTATTTTATAAATAATAGTATCATAATAATAATAATAATACTAGTAAGGAAAAAAATATTAATTCTTGACTTGTATAATCATGATTGATTTTATTTTAAAGTGGATTCCATATGTCGAGATCATCCTTGATCATTTAGACATGACTTTATATTTTTGGAATGTCACTTCCAAATTGAGATGTGACTTACTATTTTTGGAAGGTCATATTATACTTATTAGCAATGAAATCGTATTATAGGAGGTTCAACCAATTCTAAAAGATATGATTTCTTCTAGGATAAATTCATCCCTGAGCTGCCAAATTTTAACATCAATATTCTTCAAGTGTGGGTTTGAATTCCTGGGATATGTTTGACTATATGATTTGAAGAGGTCTTTAAAAAAGTTGGCAATTATTTAGGCATTATTTTTGAATAAAACCTAATCCATCTTGAAATGGCTCAAATTTTGGTTGTGTTCGAGGTTAGCAAAGGTTTGGTGGAGGCAATGGATATATGAAGCGGTGTCGATATTTTCCATATTAACTTAGATTTTGAAGGTGCACCCTTTAGATGTATGCATTGCCACTATTATAGGAAGCCAGCTACAAATTATAATTATCAAATAAAACATAATACTTGGGCATGAATAAATCATGTGAGAGGTTTGGAGATGGTTAGTAAGTGAACAATACCAATTTTGAGCATAAAGGAAGATGCAAGGATCTAGAAAAACTTAAACAACCATATTTTTAGGCCTTGGGAAGAAAATTTATAGACCTTAGAGCTAGCATTTCTTGAGGTTCCAACCCTAGATGTGTTTATCAACAACAAGTAGGCCAAGAGAAAATTGAGTAATACACATCATCTCAATCTTTGTCTAAAAGTAATTCTTTGAAAAATATCATTTTTGCATCTTTGGGAGATGAGGTCGGAACAAAAGGTTCTAATTCCTTAAGATATTTTCTACCTAATATATCCAAGATAAAAAAAACCCCAACCACCCTCCCCTCATACCCATTCTTAGAAATGTAGTGGTGTTAGACACTAGTAATGGTGATAAAGGACCCTTTGTGTTGAATTTTTTTTGGTGGCTACAGTTGGTATTCAAATCATCCCTAAAAAGAAATCAAAAGAAAGAAAATTAAATTTTTGAATTTCAAATTTAATTTGCCTCCAAAAGGAAAGGCTGCCCACTATAAGGATATGTTGGCCTAGTCAAAGGGACATGTCCCTTGGGCACCACAAGACCTTCATATAAACGCCACTCATCCTCCTCCTCAAAGAACTAATTCATATCACTTAGGTGTATTTTGTTCACGCGTGGGAGTTCTCTGAGGAAACAAACCAAGTTTCTTCTAAGGTAGACCAAAGTCATTTGAGGTAGGCCGAAGTTTCTTTTGAGGAAGATTGATTTTTTTTTAGGCATGTCAAAATTATTTTTTGCACAGCTGACCGAATCATGAGGTTCCTGAGGCTACCTCAATAGGATGAATTTGTCTCTAGTTGACCAAGTTTAACACGGGCATGTTTGTGGTCAATTTGACTTGATTTTTATTAAAAAGATCAGATTGTATCTCTTATTGAATTGGAAAATTTCTTTAAGAAAAGGTTATTGGGTTTTTCCTTACATTAGGGGAATTTTGAGGTATAAAATATGCCTCCTGAGGAAATTATAAAATAATAGTGGAAATAATAAAATAAGATTAGATGAAACGACTGCTCTGATGCAAATCACTGCCCAACGCAGCCAAACCCTAGCCAGCAGCCGCCCCTGACTGCCCTCACTGTTGCAGCCGCCGCACCTCTGCTGGTCGATCGCAATGGAAATGGCGGTAGGAGGGGAGAGCTCTGCTTCCCCTCCAAAAAAATCCACAAACTCTGACAAAACTAAGTACGCTCAGCCTCTTCACCCCTCTGGCGCAGGCCCAGTCGAAGGACAAGACGGACATCAGAAGAATGAAGCAAGGATACATACGGCCCCGACAGAAGAAGACAATGCAGACAAAGAGATACACAACAAAGCTAAGGCGTCTCAGCCAAAGGAAACCTCAGCCACTTGTATCCCAAAAGCTGCCGAACCCATCAAGGTTGACCTGCCTAGCCACCGCATCAATGGTGAGATCCAGTACATGCAAGATCATGCACTAATCGGAAAGTTTCTAGGCTTCTGGCCTACGGAAAAAGCCTTACAAGGTTGGATAGCTTCAAAATGGAAGCCCAAAGGACAAATTACTCTGCAACTAGGTCCAAAAGGCTTTTTCACAGCAATCTTTCACTGTGTGGAGGACAGAGTGCGGATATTCGAAGGAGGTCCTTACTTCTTCAACTCTTCAGGCCTCTATCTCACAGAATGGAAACCAAGATTCAATCCCGACAAGGAAGATTTCAGCTGGGCACCGGTCTGGATCAGGATGTACTCCCTCCCAGCGGAGTACTGGAAAGAAGAAACACTGGCGGATATAGGCAACAAACTTGGCACCTTCATCCGAGTCGCGGCTGAGACAAAAACTCGCAAATATACCTCATATGTCAGGATCTGCGTCCAAATGCATCTGACCAAAGCTCTAGCTGATACGGTAAGACTCTATCACGATGATTATGAATGGACACAACCTTTAGATTATGAGCATATTCCCTTCCGCTGTCGTAAGTGTCATGAGCATGGCCACCTCTTCCGTGACTGTCCATTAAATTCTCAGTCCAAAGCAGCTGCTGCTGTCTCTGATAAAGACTCTGAAGGTTTCATCAAAATTCCCAACCGCCGTAGGCATGCCAAAAAGAGTCAGCCAGTCATGGAAAACGCTCTCAAAACTGACTCCCAGAACAGATTCTCTGTTCTTGCAACGCATGATAAGCAAGATCATCCCAGTTCTGAACCCCCACTCAATTCCTCTTCGCCCTCTTCCTCCCTCCTTCACTCAGACCCCTTGCAGCCCTCTGATCCTGCTCCATCGAATCCCAATCCAAACCCTTCTTTGGAGAAAGGAAAATCGGTGTCAAGTCTCAGTCCCTTCTCATTCTCTCAAGAGAAGCCTACATTGGATAATAAGCAGCAAGACTATGATATGGAGACCGATGCTACTCTGGCTCTTAGTCTTCAGCAAGAAGCAGATGAGGAAGAACTAGGGGAAACCACTGTCATGGAAGAAGATCAGGCGGATGTTAGTATAGATGGTTTAGACATCTTCACACTTGAAACGGCATGCAAACAGAAAGAATACAACTCTATTCAACCCTGGCAAATAGACAAGCTGGAAGGAGTCTTAGCCAAGGCGCAGCATAATAAAAGCCTTGGCATACAGGGAGGCAGCCCTTGGGACGGAAAAAAGGTACTCAAAGATCTTAAGAAACGAGGAAGAAAGACAGACCTTCAACAAACCATAGCATTAGGTGAAATACTTATGGAGTCGGGGCGATTCCCTAAGTTGACAAAGTTCTACAAACCCAAATCTCAGTTTACATGACGTTAATATCCTGGAATGTGAGAGGACTCAACAGCCCCTCAAAACATAGAATGATCAAAAACTTTATTCAACAAGAAAAACCAACCATAGTTTTTCTGCAAGAAACAAAAAGCAGCATTGATGCTATTGAAAGAATTCGCGGCAAAGTCTGGGCAGGAAGCAGAGCCATCTCTGTAGACGCCTCTGGAGCCTCAGGCGGTTTAGCTATTTTGTGGAACCCGCAAATCATCACACTATATGACTTCCACGCCACCCTCCATCTTATTCAAGCCTCCTTCCACCTCATTGGCACTGGAATCCATGGGCATCTCACAAATGTATATTTTCCTCAGACAATTCAGCAAAAACTAGAACTGCTGGAAACGATCTCTATCCTCAATGAAAACAGGCAATTCCCGCTCTGGATTGGTGGCGGCGACTTCAACATAATAACTTCCATGGCAGAGAAGCAGGGAGGCAGAATCAGGCTCGACAGTGACAGTGAGGGCCTCAAAGAATTCATTCAAAACAATCAACTTATGGACATACCAACCTCTAATGGAATTTTCACCTGGACTAACAAGCGACGAGGTATTCATCACATTGCCTCCAGGCTTGATAGATTCCTTCTTTCTGACAATGCAATCCACCTGGGAGGGGATTTCAATGCTTCCATCATCCCCCAAAGTGGTTCTGATCACTGGCCAATTTTGCTACAATGGTCTAGACCAGGTAACCGCTGCAACAGACCTTTCAGATTCGAAGCATTCTGGCTAACAAATGCCACTTTCAAGACGGTAGTCAGCGATGCATGGGCAGCTTACATTCCGCCAGAGGGAGCCAAAATGTATCAATTCCAACAAAAATTGAAAAATCTGAAATATGTCCTCAAAGTGTGGAATCGCACAAATTTTGGTAACATCCAGGAGAAGCGCTTACAATTGGAACAGCAAATGCGCATGCTTCAACAAACTCTCATTCTTGAAGGCAGATCAGAAGAACAAGCTCAACAGGAACAGATACTCTGGAACCAAATCGAGGAACGCAGGAAACAAGAGGAAATACTCTGGCGGCAAAAATCTAGAATCAATTGGCTCAAAGAGGGGGAGAAGAATACAAAATTCTTCCACAAAGCCACCATTCAAAGGCGAATGCACAATAATATCACGTTCATCAACAACCAACAAGGCGAAAGAATTGAGGAACATGAGGATATGGAAAAGGAATTCACAGGGTATTTCAAGGAAATTTTAACGGAACCCATTGAGAACAGGGATGCAGCAATCAGAGCCATCACGCAGCATATTCCAAGCATCATAACTGAGGATCACAATAACAGATTACTCCAGCCCACGACCTTGCAGGAAGTTGAAGAAGCCATGGCTCAACTCAAAGACGGAAAAGCGCCTGGGCCTGATGGCTTTACAGCCAATTTCTTCCATGAATTCTGGGACCTCATCAAAAATGAAGTTTGGGACCTCGTTGAAGAATCCAGAAGCATGCACTGGATCCTCCTGGCCCTCAATACCACCTTCCTAGCTCTGGTACCCAAGGGCGAAGAACCCAACAGGCCAGAAAATTATAGACCAATCACATTATGCAATGTTATATACAAGCTAATCTCAAAGGTCATTGCAAATAGGCTCAAACCTCTCTTGCCCTTACTCATATCTCTGGAACAAACAGGATATGTGGAAGGACGGCAGATCATGGATGGAATCATACTATCAAATGAGGTAATACACTCATTAAAGATTCTTAAGAAACCAGGTATGATCCTAAAACTCGACCTCTCCAAAGCTTTTGATAAGCTTAGTTGGAATTTTATTCATAAAATGCTTTTAGCCTTTGGCTTCAGTGCAACCTGGACCAGGTGGATTATGAATCTCATTACCTCTCCAAGCTTCTCTGCTCTTTTGAATGGCTCTCCCTCTTCCCCCTTTCGACCCTCTCGCGGCATTAGGCAAGGGGATCCTCTTTCTCCTTTTCTCTTTGTTCTAATGGCCGAGGGCCTCAGCAGACTTCTCAAATCAGCCATTGCCTCTCAAGAGCTTAAAGGTATTTCTATCCATGGTCTCAATCCTCTGTCTCATCAGCAGTTCGTTGATGACACCATGCTATTTGGTCATCCCTCCTCGAAAGAATCCTTTGTGTTTAAGTCTCTCCTCTCCCTTTACTCTGATGCCTCCGGCACCTCCATCAATGCCTCGAAGTCTCAACTCTTCTTTTTTAACACCCCCCCCTCCACTCAAAGGAATATTGCCAGAATTCTGGGATTCACCATTTCCCATTTGCCATCTAAATACCTTGGAGCTCCCCTCTCAGACTCAGCTATCAAACATGCTTCCTGGCGGTCTCTCCTTGATAAGCTGGAATCAAAACTCTCATCGTGGACCTTTCGTGCTCTCAACATGGCAGGCAGATTGGTCCTGATCAAGTCTGTCCTTCAAGCTATGCCGTTGTACCTCTTCTCCACCATGGCAGCTCCAAAATGGGTCCTTAAAGCCATTCGTAACCTTCAACGCAACTTCCTATGGGGTTCCACTGGTAGGAATCGAAAATGGGCTCTCGTTAATTGGAAAGAAGTGTGCAAAATCAAATCAGAAGGAGGACTAGGGCTTCGAGATCCACTTCAAAGTAACAACACTATGGGAGCCCGAATGTGGTGGAACTGGATCTCCAAGCCTCATTCACCTTGGGCTCGTTTATGGCAAGCAAAATATGCTCTGGGAAGTCAATGGCACGATCTCATCAGAATTAACTCCATAGCCCAAGGCTCACCAATCTGGAATGCTGCAAAGATACATAGCCGCTTCATTCAGGAACACAGTTTCTGGGAAATCCACTCAGGCACGTCAGCCAAGTTTTGGGAGGATTCGTGGCAGCAGCTCCCTAAACTTGCGAATCTATTCCAAATGCCCCTCTGGCAATCTTATATGCAGCAAGAAAACCTCATTCAGGTTCAACAATTCTGGCAACAAACAGAGCATCATGGGTACCAACTATGGAAACCCGCGAGCAGCTGGCAAAGGGATTGGGAGGGCGAAACATACTCAGACATGGATCAGGAACTCTCTCATCGCAAAATCCGCCACTCCAACCAGCAGGATAAGCTCAGATGGGGTCACACGCACAAAGGCACATTCACCACTAAAGAAGCACATCATCTGCGCTATTCAGACACCCAAGCGGATAAAGATCAAATTTGGGCACGAGTTTGGCTACCAGGGCTATGGCCTAAAATCTCAACCTTCTTATGGCTGCTCAGTAAAAAGCGCATTCTTACTTGGGATAATTTGATAAAAAGGGGATTCATTGGGCCTTCTAGATGCCCAAATTGCAATCTCAACGCTGAGACAATCAGCCATTTAATGGAGACATGTCCGCTAGCAAAGCAACTTTGGGAGAAAGTGGAGAAATGCAACAAGAGAACAGAACCCAGGGGCGAGGATGTAACGGAAAATATCCGGAACTGGGACAAGAACCCATTCAAAAGCCAACTTCTCAATACTTTATGGGGTCTAATACCAGGTTTTTTGTACTGGCTTCTCTGGAAAGAGCGCAACTCTCGAATCTTCAACAACACTTCCCGGACAATCGACGCTCTGTGGCTCATCTACAAAAGAAATATCCAGGAAACCTTAGCCATAAGAACCTGGTATGATACAGACATGCCATAAACGCAACAAGAGAGGGATATTTTTAAAGAATGGAATCTTGACCTTTCCGCCTTTGCAAAGGTCATTACTCGTCCCCCACGCAGCTCCACCTCCCCGTCCTCCTGGTCCCCACCAGCTTTCAACTCTTTCAAGCTCAATTTCGATGGGGCAGCTAAAGGTAATCCCGGTCCGGCAGGATTCGGAGGAATCATCAGAAGCCATACAGGAGCACTTTTTCATATCTATTATGGCTCATTAGGCAAAGACACCAACAATGTAGCGGAGATGGAAGGACTCTGGCAAGGGATCTGTCTAGCAGAGCAAAAACACTTCTTCCCTCTTGAGGTGGAGGGTGACTCTCTCATCCTAATAGCTGCAGCCAAGAAAATTCAGGCAGGGGCGACAGCAGTCAAATTAGCAACCAGCTGGAGACTACTAAGTAGGTTGGAATCCCTGGAGGCAAAGCTTAAGAATCCACAAAGCATAACCTTCCAGCATGTGCGAAGAACAGCAAATCAGGTAGCCGACAGAATGGCTAACCAAGGTGTTTCTCAGACATCACCATACTTCTCCGGCTCCTTGGACATGGTCGAGGATGAACAACTTAAAAAGGACTGCATCGCTTTGGTGCAAAAGGACCTCTCCCTCCCGGATGCGGGTGGTTTTATGGCATAGCAGGTCCGTGGCTCGTCATAAGGGCATGTGTCCGCCCGGACGAGCCACGTATACCAGGAGGATTTGTATTAGGTGTAGCAGCGTGCAGCATTTAAGTTCGCAGGTGATGGTTCATGGCAGTCGAGTCCTTTCGGCATTTACTGCCCTTCTTGGTAACTGGAACATGGCGCTTCAAAGCCACAGCTTCTCGGTCATTCTCCCGCAGTTCGTGTTGGCTCATGCTCTGGTCCTGAGGGAGGTTGTGGTGGCTCATTGTGTTGGCTCCTGCTCTGGTTCTGAGGGTGGTTGTGGAGGTTCTGAGGTCGCGAGGGGGTATTCCTTCAATTCGAGCAATTCGGGGATGTATGGCATCTCTGTCATTCTCCCGCAGTCTGGTATAAGGATTGGGTGCTCGGCAGTGGTGTGGGCTCATTCTCTGGTTCCGAGGGAGGCTGCGCGAGAGTATACCTGCTACCCGCCCAATTCAAGGATGCAGCGAGAGCGCCAACGAGGGATAAGTCGGCGCGGGAGTTATAGAGGCCGGGCTTCGTCTCAGAGGCAAGCCCCCTCCCCCTCCTCCTCAATCGAGGTTTCTTCCGAACGCAGACGATCCAGGGGACGGGCAGTTGGCAGAGGAAGAGCCGCGGAACACCAAGAAAGGATGGAATGTGGGCACTCTGAGCATCCCATGGTAAGATACCGTATTCCATGCACACTGTCAAATTCTACTATCTTTGTAACGGTTTTGGTGGAGCACTGCAGCAATCCTCGAGGTCAAGATGAGGCTCTTCAAGCTAGCCCTCCGCGGATTCCTGGGTTGGCTCCCACAGTAGATATGCAACTTCCCGCCATTGACATGTTGCGCCCTGTTCAAGACAGCTTCTCCCCAGATCCTGGGGCAGGCCCAAGTGAACCTGTGCAGCGCAACATTCTCACCGAACCGGACATCCACCAGCGTCCCAGATGCAAAACGGAGGACGACCCGCACACCACTGATGATGACTAGTTCGCTCTGCAATTCGCCTCAGGTTTCTGAGCAAGGAATTTTTTCACTGTCTGCTCTCACCGCTATCTTATATGTGTCAGGTCTTTGTCATTATGTAATTTTGTCCTTCTCTGTTACAGTGACGGCTATCCATAGTTGTTTCAGTCTCCATGTGTTTCAGTCTCAGCTAAACATGTATGTCGGTCTCATGAATGTCGATTTGGTTCAAGTGTCAGTCTTTTGTAATTTTGGAGATGATTATTCCTGAGCTTACTGTCAGTCCTTCGACAGGAATCACAGGGCTTCGGCTCTGTTGTAACACTGATGATGTAATTTTTGCCTTTTTTGTAATATAATAGCATAGTCTTATTCAGAAAAAAAAAAAAAAAAAAAAAAAAAAATTAGATTACATCATCAAATTTTAGAGGGAAAAAAGGAAAAAAATATTTTTTCAACTTATCTCCTTATGGGTTTACTCAAATTTTGAGCGACAACACTCATTGGATTCAGAATTTGATTCCTCATCCAAGGAGTACTCATGTTGCATACTATCAATGGACCTTGCTACACGAAAAATGATAAATACATGAAAAACATGATTGCAATCATGTTTTTTCATGTATTTCTCATTTTTTGTGTAGCAGGGTCCATCGAAAGTATGTAGCATGGTTACTCCTTGGATAAGGAATTAAATTTTTCATCCAATGAATACTCCCACTGAGAATTTGAGTAAAACCTTAGGGAGATAAGTTTAAATATGAGTTGAAAAATTAATTTTATTATTTTAATATTTTCTAATATTTTTATTTTTTGACCCCCAAAATGGTGAATCATCCCCCATGGTTGACATCATAATCTTGAATCGTATTGGTTCTTGTAAAGTTTATTTTGGTTGTACTTTTTTCTTAGGAGGCCCATTTTAGACCTCAACATTTCCCTAATGTTTAGGGTTTTTCCAAGGAATTTTTTTTATGTCTCTTGTGTTTGGATATCCCTTCATGATCCCACTATCTCTATTGTTTTACTGTTGATATTTTCAATATATAAATTCTTAATGATGTATGTGACACAAGATGAATTAATAAGGAAATCGCTAGAAGTAAATATCAAACTAGAAGATTCTAAAAATAAACACTTTGTAATCCCTAGCCTTGTCTTTAACTTAGATGGGAAGAATGTCCATGACTCTTATCCCTTGGAACCTATAAAGTATTATCAATATTCTAGAAACAAAGTTGTTCGTTATTGTCCAAGGAAGGTGGCAAGATGATTATGTTTATTTGTAGAGAAATACCATAAAAAAAATCAAATGGGAAGGAAGTACTATATATCCATAGGTCAAAAACAAACATCTTCTAAAATCCATTGTGGGAAATAGTTATTCTTGATAAGGGATATTAGAAATGCTTGTTTTGAGGATTCCAAATGTTTTTTTCGACCCTCAATTGTAAAGAACTAGCTAAGCCCACAAAGAAGTTTTCCCTAATTATATTAGTGGGTGATATTAAACCTTCTATTATTTTTCTACAAGAGATTATGTTAAATAGGGAGAAAATCAATCAAGATTTATCTAAATTATTTAGTAACTAAGATATTAGTTTTATAGATTTCATTGGGAGATTGGGAGGGAATATAACTAGGTGGAATAAATGTTCCTTCACCCTTCTAATTCTTGTGCCTCTCTATAGCATTAGGACCTCCCATGTGGACACATCCAAATCTTATGATAAGGTAAGTTGGCTTTGCATTAGACTTATTCCAATTCATTTGGGCTTTTTCATCATTTTTTTGTATGGATATGAGTTGCATACCCATATATTTTCTTGTGGTAATGAATGGAGTGGCATTCCATTTCTTCCAATCTAGGAGAAGCCTTATATTGGGGTGCCCAATACCCCATATTTGATTTATATTAATAGATGAATGATTAAGTAAGATAATTAGCAGAGAAAAAATGAATGGTAGTCTCAAAGGAGTATCTATTAGAGCATCATAGAACATCACACATCTAATTTTTATAGATGACATCCTATGTTTTGTAAAGGAACTAAAAGAGTTGTTAAAAAATTCAAAGGCATCGTAAATTTATTTTGTAAGATTACTAGAATGGTAATAAATACGGGAAAATTCACAAAATGTTTATGAGAGATACCTAGATAAGAAAGAATAATTTTATTTTTTATTTCCTTATCATATGATATAATTATATCAAGGCCTAAAGTATCTATATTTCTTTGTTGTATTAATTAAATTGCTCATATCCAAAAATTGCTAACATATTTTGTTTCCGAACCATCTTTATTTTACTATTTGTATCCATATCTAGATTTACCTAAGGACTAAAAGATTAATCTCGATGTCTCATTGTTATCAAATGTAATTAGCCTTCTACCGCTTTTTTGTAGACTTTAACACTATGATTAATCTTGATGTCTCACTGTTATCAAATGTAAAGGGTTTTTGTAGACTTTAATACTATGATTAATCTTGATGTCTCACTGTTATCAAATGTAATTAGCCTTTTGTCCCTTTTAAAAGGGGTTTTTCTAGACTTAACCATTCCCGTCATCAATGTATTTATCCACTTTTCCAAGGTTCTCAATACTCAATAGCATGTCATTTCTAAAATAATACCGTAGCTTGGAAATATCCTCAAATCACTTTACGTATGCATTGTTTTTCTGAACCCTTATATTATCGAATAATGCATGTAGTTTATCATCGTTATATGGAGTTCTGAGTTATATGTATGGTGTTAGTTTGTGGCTTTGTCGAGAGGGATGCTTTGTTTGTTTTGGAAACAACTTGGATTACAGGTAAATATATTTGAAAACTTTCCGGTTTTTCCTTTATTTTTCATTATTTTACCGTCGTTTGTAATTGATGTCGTTTAGATAATTTTCTAACACTTTCTCTATTTATCTTTACAGTTATCGAAGGTCTTCTCTACATATTTCTTGGAGACCTCGCATAAGGTTTCTTGATTTGATTTTGTTATGTATTTACTCAAATAGGATTTGCCTACCAGGGCCAGAATATCCTTTATCTTCCCGGCTTTGACACTACAGGTGAGTCTCACAGTGAATATAAATTGATTTTCATTTTTATTTTTCTACTGTGGGTTCTTACTTGATATTACAATTAGAAAGGACGGTCTCAAACCTTTAGTGCTATATCTCCTTGGTTAATATTTTAATCCACCATAAACCCATTTGGGGTTTTTCTATTAACTGTTAATTTTGTGTTGATCTTTGGCACAAGTTATGGGAGTACTTTTTAGGTGGCGCCCGCTATTGTTTTGTTTCACGAACACAATGATAAGGCTTTTGGATTTTTGGCCTTGCTCTCTTAATTTTTTTTAATTAATTGGTTCTCTGAAAATTTATGACAAGGTTCTGTTGACGGTGCTTGACCCGCCAACATTCAAGGGGTTTCTCCGATATCTGGTCCCAATTAGACCTCGCACTGTTTGGGATAGGAGCCCCATCCAGAATATGGCCTGGTTGTCAGTTTCTTAAAGATTTTCCTTGGCTCTAACTGTCAGCAAGAGAGAGGAATACAAATGTGCCTTCGAAAATCAAGTGAGTTTGCTGGCGAGTGTTCAATTGTAAGTGTGTCTAGGCTCTTCTACTACAGAGGGAGAAAATAAAGTGAGCTTCTAAGAGAGAAGTAATAGTACCACCCTAGTGGAGGCACATGTAACGAAGAAAGACATGTCTAACATCCAGTGGAATAGTCTACAAAGATGTGATGGTCATTAAAACCAATCAACAAGGGAGATCTTTCTAATATCCAGTGGAATAGTCCACAAGGATGTGAAAGCAATAATAACCATTACAACGCATTCTCAATATGATAAGTACTAAAATAACTGAAATAGTTCAATTACTTTATCACATATGAAAGCAAACATGAATTACAAACATCCACATAATAGTCTTACAAATGTTCATAATACATGCATGAAGAACATGCTGGCCATGAGGCTTTTGATATTAAGTTAAAGTTCCAAGACACATGTATACAATGAGCACCACTAGCTCCAATAGTGGAGCGTTGAAGCCACTCCTTGCTCCCCAAAAGAACTAGCTTGTCTCTTTAATGATTTGCGGGAGAAGCCAAGGTGAAAAGTGATTTTCTCATACAATGATGTTGTATATATAACCAATGACGTGATGCTTCACCTTCTTTATGACTCTTTGACTACCCTCGTGACTATTTGACTTCTTATGAATTTTCCACTTTACACGACTCTTTCTATTCTGAATGTGTTCATTGGACTTCCACTTTATAATACATTTTGAATAAGTAATTACATAATCTAGAATATTGATGTGGCATATGACATGACATGACACTATTGACATGGACTGCTTGATGACATGGTAATGTCAAGCCACTTCTGTTGTTTCTAGCTACATGTCTTCTTGAGGATGCTCTTCTATCCACCTCCTTATGGTTAGAGATAAGGAGTCTTCATTGATATCAAGTCTTGAGATGTGGTCGCAAACTGGTGTCCCTTTGCTTTTGCTTGATTGATCAACTAAAAATATTTCCTTTAACATGTTCCCTTCTCCATCTCCATCTCCATCATCAACATCCTATCATGGTATGGTAAGATACCTGCATCTGCAATTCACTCATGACGAGGCGACATTGGTCCAATAAACCCTTAGTCTAAGATGGTACATGTTGATCTAGTGAATGAGACGGAACTGAGTTGTAAGTTGGGAGAGAGGCTTAGTGATTGTGCAATTCTGAAGTTCAGGAACTCAGGAGTGAGGCTTGAGCCTTGAGACTATGCAATGTGCAATTCGGGATGTACTTAGGAAGGAAACTGCGCACTCTGGAAGTTCACTGTGACAGGCTAAGGGGATGTGCACTGGTTCAGCCTATTGCGTAGTTCTCGAATGAAAAGGAGGTTGGGTGACTGCGCAATTATGCAGCTCAAGAGCTCAAGGGTTGAGCTTGAGCTCAGAGACTGCACAATGTGTAGTTAACGTCAGGTTGAATGACTAGATTACGCAATTCTGGGGGCCAAGGTCTGAGATTCAGCACTGGAACTGCGTAGTGCACAGTCCTAGAAGGGGGGAACTTCGCATTGCATAGTGTCAAGGGAAAATGCTGCATCCTGAGGGTTGGAACTGTACAATGCACAGTTTGGGAAATTCAGATGAAGCTAAGTTTCTGGGAAATTTCTAAAAATTGGCTAAGTGTGGGATCAGTGAACTGATGTGATCAGTGACATGACTTGACAGTGACCACAAACTTAGAACACTTGAGGACACAATAATCTAGATCATCCATGACACATGAACCACAAATTTCCCTCAGCGCGACAACTTTGCAACGACTTATGATAAGTGAGACACCAAAGATACACTTTGCGACGATCATGATGACACTTGTGCGACAATGCTTAAAAATTTGGGAATGAGTGCGACGAATTTTTACATGGTTAGATCAGCTCATTCACACAAAGGTAACCCCTTGAAACCACCAAACTAACCTTATACACATTATGTGAAAGTTAACATACGAAAGGACGACATTTTGACTTTCTTGCAAAAGGGACCAAACCACTTAAAGAAAACACATGGAATGCATTTCAATGTTTGTGACAACAAAATGCAAGACCAAGGTAGGCTCTTAAATTTGGTTCAGGCCAAAATTTTGGAGGGTGTTGTAGCAGCGATAACACTTGGTGACACACTAGTGGAATTCCAGCTTCTCTGTCTCAGTCAACTCTTTTGTGCAAGGTCTCAGTTCTTCAGGGAGTATTGATTGATCGCGCAAATCACTTTGGCTTCCTCACTTACTCTATGAATAAACTCGGTCCCCTTTGTGCCTTTCTTGGTTGAACACAAGCATAACATTCAACAATATCACAATGTTTCGAATTGGAAAAGGGTAGTGGAGTTCGCAAGCTTGAGATTTTCAGAATATAGTTTTTTCATCGCTAGTGTTTCTCTGCTGCCAACAGGCCTGGACAGTACCTCGGCAAAGTCACTACAGGAACACAAACATTGCTCCACTGACAACAAGCCTGGGTAGTACCCTGACAGAGTTGTTTTCTTCACCTCTCTAGATATGAAGCCTTTCTCTTCTTCCACCTTTATTTATTTATTTAAAAGGACACTGCATTGACACTTATTCATTTTGTGGGCAGAAGAGGGATCTTGACTTCCTAAGAGCAAGAAAGGTTGTTCCTTCAGAGAATCATATAGAGACCTCTTATTTAGGTTTTCTCTTTTATATTTTTCCCCTTTCCCTCATCTACTGATTGGATAAGCATGAAAACACCAAAATATGAAAAACCAAATGTGGCATAAGGTTTCCATAATAGACACAAGGATCATGGTTTGACCAAAACTTTCTTACGGATAGATCGTATTTTCCCTTGGAACTTCATTGACCAAAAAATGTGACCCAAAACAAGAAGGAGGACAAAAGTTAGCCAAATGTTGTCGTGTCACAAGAATATTTTCAATTCCGCCACATGCGAAGAAGTCAGAAAACATGTTCACACACGACGCTTAATTACATAAACAAAAACAAAACAAGACCAACAAACAAACAAGAAAGAAAATAAACTATGTACATAGGGCAAGGCACAACCCTATATTATCATTGAAAGTAGTGTTTCTTGGCCATTAACAAGGAGAGAGTTAATTTCCCTTCTAGTGATTGTATACGGAATGTGTGTTGGTCGAGCTTTTCATGTATGGTGAATTATCTGATCCATAGGGATCAGAACTTAGTGTATTTGAGACTAAGTCACCCACATTGAATTCATTCTTCTCGGTAAAACTGTTATCGAACCACCTCTTGATACGACTTTGGTGAAGTGAAAATTTTACTTTTACTTTTTGACTTTCTTCTTGCAACTTGTGAAGAGTGTCTATCCTATGTTGAACCAATAAGCATTGCTTGCACTGAGATTCTTGTGAAAGTTGAAGTGTAGGCAAGTAGATGTTTGGGGGTGGGATGACTTCTTTTCCGTACACCAAGAATGTTAGGTCCCTATAATACTAGTGATTCCCCCATTACTATTGTCATTGTAACCCTTATTTTTATTTTTGTGCCCCTATTGTCCCCATATTATTACTATTGTGCCCCATAGAAGCCCACTATTGTTATTTTTGTGCCCTTATATTATTATTGTTATGTCGACTTTGATTATATTGTGACCCCTTAGACTCCTATTTATAGAAAGGAGGTTTTTTCATTTGTATAATGCAAGAATTGTTCATTTGTGTAATGTAAAGGAGGTTTCCCCTCGAAGAGGTTGATTTATAAATCATTGATCTATCTTTTCTATCTTTTTGTGAGCTGGTTTCATAACAGTGCGTATCAGAGCTTTGGATTCTAGGGTTTCGCTGCTCCAAAACAGGTCATTGTGGAATTTTTGCTATAACTTCTTTTTCTGCGATGTTTCAAACGCTAAAAAAAAACCATTTGAGCCGAAATCTCGATGATCCTAGAGACAGAATTTCAGATCTATTCTCACTATAGTGTCAGAGATATGATCCAAGGAAGTTAGGGTTTTTGTAGACTCCCGAATTATAGCCCAAACAGGTGACCTTGGGAAAAGCATCATAACTTTTGCTCTAAGTATCAGATTGAAATCTTGTAACACGTTACAGAAAGAGGATGTACTGCAGTTTTTTTTGCATCGTTTTCAGGTCCGAAGGTTGAAACAGTGACACATGGCACTTCGTACAAGTTTTCTCTACTGAAAAAGTGTATAATCAGGGCATCTTGGGAGATTAGGCATAACACTTTCTTGGAGAATCCAATTTCGATCAGACTAGTGGCGTTGGAAAGAGGACTCAAATGGATACCACAGTTCGCAATTTCATACCTTGGAGATCCGAACTTTCATAGATACATCAAATACAATATCGAGCTCCTACAAAGTGAAAAAAAGTGTGTAGTTTTTTTTAAATTTCGCATAAGTTTGGTTTGAAAAATTAGTTTGAAGGAATTAAAAGGGCATAGTGAAGCATAATTATCATTAATTGATGTCCTGAAGAAAGAAAATGGAAACACCTAGTAAGCAACCTGAAATCTCTAGCATGACTCATGAAGAAGAGGAAGAAATGCAACATGATATATCAAAATTATGAGACCAAGTGCAACAAAATTCACTCTCACAAAAAGTAACGCAAGCTAAGATGGATGGTTTAAAGAAAGGGGTAGAAGCTAAGATGAATGACATGGAAACTAAGATGGATGGCGTGGAAGCTAAGATAGATGGTTTAGAAGAAAAACTTAAAGGAAACATGGAAGAATTGAAGACAAATTTGAGAAAGTTTCTACAAGAAATTCTTACTAATGGTGAAAGGGTAGTAAAGGAAACTCATGCTGAGAACAAAATAAATGTTAATCATGATTTCATAGACTCTAACGTTGGATCGAAGACCCACCATGTTCCAAAGATCGATATGAGGAAGTTTGATGGCAAGGATCCTGTAACATGGATACTATAGATAGAGCAATATTTCAATCTCCATAATGTGCAAAACACACAAAAGGTACGCATTGAAACTTTATATTTGGAACCAAATCAATTTGTATGGTATCGATGGTTTTTCTCTCGTAAACAAATTGTCACTTGGGCAATTTTTACGGATGAAATGATAGCACATTATGAGGATACAAAAAGCAACACTTTTTTTAGCCAATTTATAAATCTCAAACAAAAGGGTTCAATGATGGAGCACAATGATGACTTCCAAAAATTGAATATAAGGGTAAAAGATATTCCAGAGGAGCATAGGATTGATGTGTTCATAGGGACTTTAAAGGATAACATCCAACATGAGGTTCGCCTTTGGGAACCTAATTCATTGGAGAAGGCATTCAGATTGGCAAGAAAAATGGAAAGCAAAATTATGGCAACAAGGAAGCCTATCACTCAAAATTATAAAGATGGAAGTGTTGTTTCCCCTAGCCTTCCACAACCTACAAGGTTTACACCACAACAATTGGAAGAAAAAAGAGCAAGAGGGCTTTGTTACAGTTGTGATAGCAAATACACTAAAGGTCATAAGTATGCTGAGAAGAAATTATTTTACATAGATTGTGAAGAGGAGGAAGAATATGAACAAGAAACGTCAAAAGAAGAGGATATACATGAGGAACAAACACTAGAGAAAGAATAAATGAATCCGACCATATCTTGTAATGCATTGGACGTAATTAGCACTCCTCAAACTATTAAGATAGAAGGACATATCAAGAAGAAAAAGGTAATAGTGTTGATTGATTTGGGCAGTACCCATAATTTTATTCATTGTAAGATAGCCAAGGAATTGAATTTCTTCCTATATCCAGCACCAAAGTGTCAAGTGATGGTTGCAAGTGGAGGAACCATAAATTTCTCTAGAAAGTGCCATAATATCAAGCTATCCATGGGAGAATATGTATTGAATAGCCCAATGCTTTCCATTCCAATGGGTGGTGTTGATGTTGTACTAGGAGTCCAATGGCTAAAATCCTTGGGTACAATAGCTTTTAATTTTCAAGAACTTTGTATGAAATTTTCTTCAAAAGGAAAGGAGGTTGAATTAATGGGTATCGCAATTAAACTGGGAAAGATAATCAACTCTAACGGAATGACAAAGCTTCTAAAGAAAGAACAACGAGGCATAATTGCACAATTATGTTCGTTAGAGGTTCCCACATTGAAATCATCTATTTCTCTAGGTCTCCAAAAAGTCTTGGACAATCATTCCAAGGTATTTGAGACTCCCAAGGGCCTCCCACCTATTCGCGATCATGATCATGCTATTCATTTGATTCCAGGAAGTGTTCCTCCAAACATCAGGCCTTACATATATCCCTATGCCCAAAAGAGTGAAATTGAATGTATGGTTGCATAAATGCTAGAGGCTGATATAATTCAACCTAGTCAAAGTTCTTTCTCTGCTCCAGCAGTATTGGTTCACAAGAAGTATGGATCATGGCACATGTGTCCAGATTATAGGGAGTTCAACAAGTTGACTATTAAAGATAAATTTCCCATTCCTGTAATTGATGAATTATTGGATGAATTGCATGGGGATCTTCATTCAAGATATCATCAAATAAGAATGAAGACTCAAGACATTCTAAAAACAGCATTTAGAACTCATGAGGGTCATTATGAATTTTTGGTCATGCCTTTTGGCCTTACCAAAGCACCTTCTACATTTCAAGGTTTGATGAATTCCATTTTCAAACCCTTGCTTAGAAAATTTGTGTTAGTATTTTTTGATGATATACTAATATTGGAAGGATCATGTTCAACATGTTGACAGGGTGCTCAAACTATTGGAGGAGAAACAATTATATGAAAAAAGCTCCAAATGTTTCTTTGGAGTACAAGATGTGGAATATCTGGGTCATATTGTATCTCATGAAGGTGTTAAGGTAGACCCTAGCAAAATTAAAACCATTAAGGAATAGAAAATTCCCACATCCTTAAATCATCTGCGAGGATTTCTCGGGTTGACAGGGTATTATCACAAGTTTGTTAAGAATTATGGGATAATAGCAGCACCTCTAAAAACAATATTGAAGAAAGATGCATTTTCATGGAATCCAGAAGCAACGAAGGCCTTTGAACATCTTAAAGAGACAATGTGCCAAGCACCGATCTTAGCTACGCCAGAATTCACAAAAATATTTATTGTGGAATGTGATGCCTAAAGAAATGGAATTGGTGTTGTTTTAATGCAAGAAGAAAGACCCATTACTTTTGAAAGTCATCCAATCAAAAGAAAGTATTTACACAGAGCTATTTATGAGAAGGAAATGTTGGAAATACTACTTGCACTTAAGAAATGGTGACCCTACCTAAAGGGAAGACACTTCAAGGTAAAAAAGGATCATGATAGTCTTAAATACTTCTTAGAACAAAGATTATCTTCAGAAGAGAAACAAAAATGGGTCACAAAGATGTTGGGTTATGACTTTGAAATCATCTACAAAAAAGGGAAGCAAAATGTTGTCGTAGATGCACTCTCAAGAAAGGATGAGGATGTGGAAGAATTTCTTTGTGCCATTTCTATTATCCAACCAGATTAGTTAAACAAAGCAAGGGATGAATGGAAGAATGATGAATAAGTGTGGGCACTCATCCAAACGTTACAATAATATCCCAGTACATCTGATACATTTAGCTGGAAAAATGATTAGTTATGGTACAAGGATCGCTTATACCTGTGTAAGAATTCCCAACTCAAACAAAGGATTCTTATGGAATTGCATAACTCTCCCTGAGGAGGGCACTCAGGATTTCTAAAAACTTACCATGGGGTTGAGAAGGATTTTTTTTGGGATGGACTTAAATCGGATATTCAAAATTTTGTGGTGGAATGTTTGGTTTGCCAACAAAATAAAGTTGAAACAATTAAGACCTCAGGTCTATTACAACCTTTATCCATTCCAAGCCAATGTTGGGAGGAGGTTCCAATGGATTTTATCACAGGTTTACCCAAGTCTGAAGGAAAGAGTGTTATCATGGTGGTAGTTTACAGACTTACCAAGTATGCACACTTTTGTGCATTCTCTCATCCATTTAAAGCGAGTACAGTTTCTATTGCATTTATGGAAACAATTTAAAATATACATGGAAACCCAAAGATTATTGTAAGCAACAGAGATCCCATTTTCCCTGGAAATTTTTGGACAGAATTATTTTCCTGTCTTAGTACTCAGTTAGCTCATAGCTCATCTTATCATCCTTAATCTGACGGGAAAACTGAGATGGCAAACAAATTTTTGGAAGGATATCTTCGTTGCTTTGTATCTGATAATTAGACACAATGGGTCAAATGGTTGCCTCTGGCTGAATGGTGGTATAACACTTCCTTCCATACTGCAACAAAAATGACCCCATTTATGGCACTTTATGGATATCATCCACTATCCATCACATCATATTTAAGAGAAAATTGTAAGGTTCAAGCAGTGGAAGATCGCATCGAGCATCAACAACAAGTTCTCCAACTCTTAAAGGATAACCTCACTTTGGTGTAGAATAGAATGAAACAACAGGCAGATCAACATTGCAGCAAAAGAAGTTTTGATGTAGTGATCCAGGTGGATATTGGTGGCCACCCGACAATTCCACTTGGACCCCCACCATTGTTTCTTTCAGTTTTTCAGTTTCCTTAATTGTAGCACAATTTACTATTTTTAGCATTTTTTCGGGTCCTAAACTTCTGGAGTTGTTTTGAGGCCCTAAACGACGTTTTTTTGCAATCTACCGCCAATGATTTTTTATCTAAAATCATCTTTTCCGTCGTAGTCCTCGAAGAGATCTTTCCAACAGGTTATCATGAGCGTCAAATGGAGATAATTTGACCAAGTCGCGACCCCGGGAAGTTGGCTGTCCAACTCACCCCAATGGGGCCCATAAACTCTTCGTGTTACATCTCCTCGGGTTAGGGTTTTGGTTGTTTAGGGTTTTCTCTTATTTTTCAATAATAGAAAGGCCCTTGAGCCTCATTGTAATGCAGTTCAGAGGCATGTAGCCACCACATCTCTTCTCAGAGATAAGGTACCATCGCCCAAGCTAGTCTTATTTCCATTTTGTTTGTAAGCATATTTCAGTATTTGATATTAATGAAATGAAGTGTTATTTCTACTCCATCCTTGTATTTATGGTTATATATGTAATTTGTTGTGTTTCTGTTTAAATCCGGATCATGTAGGTGATTGGTTATTCCTACGACTACAACCATATAAACAAATGTCCCTCAAGCAAGATAAGAAGGATAATAAATTATCACCAAAGTATTATGATCCGTACAAGTTGTTGCAAAAGATAGGTACTATGGCATACAAATTGGAGCTTCCAACAGCTTCCCGAGTGCAACCAGTTTTCCATGTTTCATGCTTAAAGAAGGTTATAGGTGATAAGCTCCCAGTTCAAACAATATTTCCAGAACTTGATGAGGAAGGAAAAATCATATTAGAACTTGAAGCAGTCACAGAAACAAGAACTCAACAGCTATGAAATTGATCAATTTCAGAGTATCTCATCAAGTGGAAGAACTTACCCGCTGAAGATTCCACATGGGAGGATGAGAATTTTATACAGAAGCATCCAGAACTACTCAAGCATTGAGGACAACACTTTTTTGAAGCATAGGGTCATGTTAGGTTCCTATAATACTAGTGATTCCCCCATTACTATTGTCATTGTAACCCTTATTTTTGTTGTTGTGCTCCTATTGTCCCAATATTATTATTATTTTGCCCCATAGAAGCCCACTATTGTTATTTTTGTGACCTTATATTTTTATTTTTATGTCATCTTTGATTATATTGTGACCCATTAGACTCCTATATATAGAAAGGAGGTTTTCTTATTTGTATCATGCAAGAATTGTTCATTTGCGTAATATAAAGGAGGTTTCCCCCTCAAAGAGGATGATTTCTAAATCGTTGATCTATCTTTTCTATCTTTTTGTGAGATGGTTTCATAACAAAGAAATATGGAGACATGTTCAAAGAAGGTTTTGGCATGACTCAGTGAGCCCATAAAGCATTCACCAAAGCGGAGTGACATTTCCTTTGTTCAGAGAAAATGGTCTTCTTGGTAATGTGGATGAGGTTTTTGTTTGTAGATCTAGCAAGAAAATTTCCACGTGGATAGTAGTTAAATGAATTTTTAAATCTAATTCCATTTTCCAATCCAAAATCATTAATTTCAATGGTGAGAAGTACGTTGCATTGGAAAAAACAGGTGAAGTTGGGATGTTGAACCTGGAAATGATGTTATGCTTAAGGACGCTGATGACTTCTTAATCATTTGCCTTTTTGAGCGGAAATACTTCTGTCCACTGCATCAAATAGTCTGTAGAAATGAGGATGTAGTGGTGTTGCTTTGATGAGTGATGGAAAATTTCACCCATCACATCTAAGCCACATTGTTGAAATGGTTCTTCCACTGCAATAGGCTGCAGTGGGGCAACTGACTTCTTTCCTCTGCCAACACACCTTTGATAGACCAGACACTTGTGGGAGTAGGCGTGAGCATATTTGAATAATGTGGGCCAATAGAAACTCGCTGACATAACCTTGTGTGTAGTTGTGTCACTCGCAAAGTGTCCCTAGACTGGTCCATTGTGGAGATCACACATTATTTTCTCTGAGTCGTGAACTTCCAAGCATCTGAGAAAAACTTTGTTATGGTGCTTTCTAGAAAGCCCCCTATGCACCAACTGATGAGATAATGTTTTAAGTCTGAGTTCCCTCTTCTACCTTGCAGATAAGAGAGAGGGAAAGGTTCCATGATCAAGATATTGGTGCACATCTGTGTACCAATAGTTCCCGATGGTAGTGGGGGAAGCTCGCTCAACATTGTACATTTCAATTTCATGCTCCCAACCGAACAAATCTTCTTCTTTCACATCTAATGCTTCTACTGCTAACCAACATAGACCATGGCCCTTGATTGTATGAACTAGATTGAATTATAAGTCATGCTCCTATAAACCAATCATCCAATTCACTCTTCTCTCACCCAACTCTTGTTGAGCAAACAATGATCTAACTGTTGGGTGTGGCACAAAGGTAATGCAATGCTTCGTTAAGAGATATGGTCAGAACTGCTTCGTCACCTTATAAACTACAAATGCCTTATTTTCAATGGAAAAGTAGTTGATTTCAGGTCCTTCAAGGCTAGTGCTCATGAAATATATTGGCCGCTCATTATTCTGATCATCCTTCTAACTAAGCACCGCGACAAGAGAAGTATTAGAAACGAAGGTGTAGAGGAGGAAATATTTGTTGAAATATGGGCTATACAAAGCATGTGCTTCTATAATAGCTTGCTTAATACATGAAAACACGTCCTTTTCCATTTTATCCCATTTTTATGTTGCATCATTCTTCACCATCTCCTACATGGGTTTAACATTCTAAGCATAATCGGAGATAAACTTGTGGAGGAAGTTGATCTTTCCCATGAAGGACTGCATAGATTTCTTATTGATTGGGAAGGGAATCTGTGTGATGGTTCTAACCCTCTCAGGGTCTACTTTAATCCCACTCTTTGCGATAATATGGCCCAAGAGATTTCCCTCGAACACTACGAAAATTCTCTTTTAGGGATTAAGGGATATCGTGTATTTACAACATCGCTTGAATATTTTCTTCAAATGGTGTAGGTGGTCAGATCTCCTTTTAGAAAAAATTGTTACATTGTCCATATAGACACTATGCTCTGCCTGATGAGTCCACGGAACACAATGTCCATGGCGCATTGAAATGTCGCACCGACATTGACCAGCGCAAATGGCATTATTCTAAATGCGAACGTGGCCCACTTCATGCAGAATGTTTTTTTGAGTCTATCAGGCTCGATACCAGAACCTGGTTGTAACCTGCATATCCGTTTAACAAACAAAAAATCTCTTAGCCTGATATTAAATGTAATATCTACTCCATACATGACACAGGATGGTTATCCTTGTCTGAGGCACAATTCATGTTGCGGAAATCTACACACAAGTGGATTTCCATGAAAAATTTTCATACTGGGACCACATTTGATACCCAGGTAGAATGTCACACTTTATATATGATCCAAACATCCATCAACTTCCTTAACTGCTTTTGATTCAGAGGCTCAAGCGTTGGGTGTACCTTTCACAATGTCTGTTGGAAAGTCCTGACCCCTTCTTTTATTGGAATAACATGATGGATTATCGTGTGTCATAAGTTTTGATCCCATCATACATCCATGCGAAAACATCTTAGTACTACTTGAATAAACAAATGAAGGTTTGTTGCTCCTGTGGTGTGCAACAAGTACCGAGATTAACAAACTTCAGATGTTTTTTTGTTCCAAGATTTATTTGCTTGTGCGACAACTTAGAGCTATGGTTTTTTGCATTAACTTGCCCTCGAAAGTGATTTTGTAGGTCATACATCTTCTCAAGTGATACCATGCCTTTTGGTATAGGGTTTTCCTTGTTTACACGGGCTACATTCTGCAACTCTTTCTCGTGCTCATCTTTGTTGATAGCTACATCGTTGAATACATCAGTGTTCACCATAAAGGACAATATTTGTTGGTCATCATTAAAAACATGTAAGTTAGTTATATCGTCAGGGGCTTATGGTTTATAAAGAATCTCTACAGAAAAACCATCCCTAAGCAGTGGCAACCTAGCAGTAGCATTTGCTAATGCATCTGCAACTACGTTAGGCGTTTTAGGAACATAAATAATATTGAAAGCTTGGAAATGAGAAATCAAACGCCATACCTTTTTTTGATAACCTTTTAGATGAGGTGACACACAGTGTATAGTATCATGTACCTGTCGTATGACAATTTCTGAGTAACCTACTACTTTGAGGACTACAACATTGAGGTCACTGACACTTTGCAAACCCAAGATGAGTGCTTCATATTTTGTGGTGTTATTGGTGCACTCAAATTACAAGAAGCTGGAGATCCTATGTTTCCTCTAGCAAGGGTCTATTAAAATACAACCATCTCCAGAGCCCTCATGTGTCTTCGAGCCATCAAAATATAGTTCCCAAACATCGTATGTACAAGGACTATGTACTGCACTAGTACTACTATTACTAACTGTACAAATTTCATTTTCGCTAGTTGGACTAGGAAGGAGATCCAACTGTGCTTTAGGTGGTACTAGGGATGGCTGAGTAAGATAGCACCCCAGATCAGTTTCAAGAAAGAAATTTCCGAAGATAAGATTCGCGAAAGCAACTGGCTCATTTTTGCCTTCGAAGGGAGTCACTGTGTGTTTCATGTACGGCTTTGAGTTCACCCAGGTCTGATTGTTCCTATCCTTGTACGAAAGCCACACATGTGACCAGTCCATAGAAAAATACCCCTGTAACTTGCTAGACTAGTCTCTGCTCAACAATACGTTGTATGCTTCTGGAATGTCCACAATTACTATATTTGTACATTAGTGAACTTGTTGGTCAGATGATAAGCGAATAAGCACATTTATGAGTTCACAAATCGCATGGACAAGGGTCTTGTCCATTGAATGATATATACATCTTTTTATCCCATCTTTCATTGGTTTTCTTTTCTACTGATAAAGGCATTATATTTACAGATGCACCTGAATCAACTAAGAAATTGTACTGATTATAATTAAAAAAATTGAACGTTAACAAAAATAGAGGGCAGAGTGTGTTTGCATCTAATGTTAAAGTATTAAGTACAAATTTGAGGGAATCAGAGGAATTACCAGATCCCTCTATGAATCATCATTACCTGAGGCAGATTTTTCAAGTGTGCGGACAAGAAGTTCCTTCTAGCTTGTGATCTTTATCAGTTTGAAGAGCGAAATTTTCGTGCGAGATTTATTCATTTCATAAAATATTTTATAATCTAGTGTTGGAGACATTATTGAATTGTCTGGCAGAGTTTCTTTATCTGCTACTTCTGGAATGATGGGCTTACTTTTGTTGTTCGCAAAAGTACTTTTCATTTTAGCTGCATTTCCAAACTTATTGTGATTGTTCTGGGATGAGTTGATGAGTGATGTGATCTTCCTCAGAAAATTCTCTTTCAATTTTTGCTTCGTCAACTCTTGTGTGGATGATGACCCTTGGATTCTCAAGTTGTATCAAGTGTTATTTTTTTGAGCAAGGGCCTCACTCAATGGTTGTTCTTCGACACTCTTCTTCTCAACTGCGAAAACACAACTAAGTGTATTCACTGCATGTCTAACATTTTCAGTTTCTTCAGTAGAAACATTCTCTTCCTTTTCTTCTGTCAACTCAGTATACTCATCTAGCAGCATTGTATTAATAATATGCGCAACAAGAGTGTTCATGTTGTGGTTCCGTTATTGATATGTCTTTTCTAAATGATACTCTTGATCAAACAAATAGTATTGATCCAAGCCCATACTCTCAATATTTAGCACAACGTTCAAGCTCTGCGTAGACTTGGTTGGCTGGTTGCAGTTATTGCCGGAGTTGGCAACCCTTCTCAGAAATATTTATTGAGGATGCTTGCTTCTTACGATGGTCCTACTTGACCTTTGTTTTAACTCTACCAATTCATTGGACAAAGATTTTATGGTGTGGGTCAAGCTCTCAAGATTAGTTGCTTCTTTCCCCTTGGCCTTACTTATGGAGGCTTGAGACCTTTTACCCTTGCCTTTGGAGTCCTTTGTTGATTCATCATCTATGACGGCTCCAATCGCATGCAAGTCCTTTTCAACTGTGATTACTTCTTCGTAATTTTCATCTAATTTTGGTTTCGCGATTCTTTTCACAAACTACACAATGCTTGTTGGTAAGGAAGATGTGTAATAATAAATGGTGATGGAGTCATGAGGTTTTGTGTCTGACAAAAATATATTCAAGATATGGTTAAGAAACTGATTGAAATATTTCACTTTCTCTTTCTGCTTCATCTTAAGACTTCCCGACTCTCTTAAAAGCATGGCGGGGGTTTTATCATCAACAAACATCTCAAGAAACAATTTCTTTAAACCCTCCAATTCTGGATTGAGTTTAGAGGAAGGTTGTAATACCATGGAACTTCTCTTCCATCTAAGGTAAATGGAAAAAGTCTACATGCAACATCATCGTAACGTACCTCAAGCATTTTCAGATGTAGGTAAAAGTTGTCCAGGTGGTCCTCCACCTTCACTGCTTTGTCAGGGTCATAATTTGTTAACATCTTCTCTAAGTGCCTTGACATCCTATGTAAGACACCCGATAGTGCAAGTGGGCCCTGATTCATCTAATCCAGATCTTGGTCTGCCATATCTTTGTCATTGTTCTCCTCCTCTTTGTTAGAATCTAATGAGTCTTCTTCTTCTTCTTCACCGCCTAACCCATGGAAAGTATTGTTCGAGAGTACCACGTTATCACCATTACCACCATTGAAATATGGAGGTTGATCTAGTTTTCCTAAGTTCTCTTCAGAGTCTGCTAAATCTTCAAGGGTGGAGACAACCAAAACTATTGAAACTACTATCCTAGTGGGAGTAATTGGGTTCTTCTTTGAAAATATGGAATACTATGTACTCCAAGTATCAATTTAATAGCCCTTGCAAACTTATGAGTGATAGAGCGAATGCCTCAGATCTGGTCGTAAGATACCTCACAAGTTTGTATAGTCCCGGGCTGAGAAGGATTGCCAAATTCAAGAATATGCATAGGGGAGGTGATGGGAATATTATTGCGTTGATAGAGGAAGTAGGATTTGGGTGGGTGAGGTTATCAGCAATAAAAATCTATCTACCCTTCTTCTAGCACCAGAAATGTTGATAGTGTTGGACAAGCCAACATTTAAGGGGTCTCTTGGATATCTGGTCCCAGTTATAACTCACACCATTTAAGATAGGAACCCCATCCAGAATATGGATTGGATGTCGATTTCTTAAATATTTTCCTTGGCTCTAACTGTCAGCAAGAGAGAGGAATGAAAATGTGCCTTCAAAAAACAAGTGAGCGTGCCTAGTGAGTGTTTGGTTGTAAGTGTGTCAAGGCTCTTCTACTGCGAAGGGAGAAAATAAAGTGAGATTCTAAGAGAGAGGTAGTAGTACCACCCTAGTAGAGACACACGTAACCAAGAAATATCCGTCTAACATTCAGCGAAATAGTCTACAAAGATGTGACGGTCATTACTATTAGCACTCCTCAGTGACCCAAGGCTGAGAAAGGAAGCCAAGGAGGTAACCTCAAACCAAAATTTTTATTTGGAAGCTAGCCCTACCAAACCAGAGAGGGTTCTCTATATGGTCATAGCCAAGGATTTGACTGGTGTAAGAATGGATTTTAGGCTAGATAGTTCAACTCAATTTAGGGTTTTTTTGTTGGATGATGGTCTAGGTCTAGGGGCTAGGTCAGGGTTTCTAAAAGATGAGTTTGCAGAGATATAATGGGGCAAGGTAGGCATGCTCAGTTAGAATTCTTGATTTTTTACTATGTATAGGGTAGAAAATTAAGGTTTCAAAATGAGAATGAGTTTCATGAATTCATTTATCAGAGGAAAATGTAACAGAAATATGAGAGTTTCATCAAAACAGAGCAAATACTTAAGAATTATGTTTAATACTTATGAAACAATCACAAGAAATAATTAAGATGGAAGTAGAGAGAAAAATACATTCAAACTGATGATAACAGAAGAAAAAACACTACTAATGAACATACCACATGAATCCCACTATAATAGTTGCAACTCCTATATATTACTCCTGCAAAAAATCACAAGTACACTAGCTCCACAGGTCTTTCACTAAACAACATCAAACCCTCTCTATCACTTATATCAAGATATATATAGGTCAAAAACCACTTTCCCCCTCTCAGGGGTCGAATCCATCAATATAGGAACAATTTACAACATTTCCTCTAACCAAATCTAAAACTAGGGAGGTTAAGAAACAAACTCTCCATTTAGCTTTGATTAAATTAACTAACATTAATGACCATCATAATTACATCAAATTTAATTTTACAAGCCCTATTTCACTTAGTTACATCATGTAGAAACCCAATTTGACTAATTACATCATGAAAAGTCAAGTTTGATTGACAAAAACCAAAAAATGACACTATTGATAGAAGCGCGATGAACTTGCTTAGAAGCGTAGCGCGGACTTTGTCGGAAAATTTAAGGGGGTTCTATTGGTCTATTTTCCGATCTGAAAATTGGTTATGGTAGCTTAGTGTGTCTAATTTTCCCCCAAATTGATAAACCTGCAAAAATCCCTTTTCTAGGCCTCCAAAAATCACTTTTCCCAAGACTGCTCCAGAAGTGCAGCATGGGGTCTGAAATAGTAGTAGAAACCTGTTTTTGAGCATGTTTTTTTACTTTTCCTTCCAACATGTGCACTGACATGGAAACCCAGGTACATATATGTCTTGTACTCACCAACATATATCCATCCATGTAAGAAATTCACCATTTGGAGGTCCTGGGAAGAAGCGTGGCGTGAGCTCGCTATGCTTCTGTACATCACAAAATTGCCAAAATACACAAAACTTCAAAATTTACAAAAAAAAAAAAAAAATCATAATTGCTTGAAATTTGTTTCTTTGACTCCTTGGGTGATGGGTTAGACAATAAACTATGCATCAGCAAGTAGATCCATGTTTTCTCCCTTCCTTAGTTTCATTAGGGTTTGATTTAGCCTCTTTTTCATGTTTTTTACCCTAATATGAGAAAGCTTGTTTCTTGTGTAGTAGTGCCCTACCATGTGCTTTGGAGATTAGTGTTCTTGTTGGTGAGAATATTTTCCAAATGATCATTCACCTTTGCAAGCAAAAATTCCTTGTCTTGTTCAATCTCAGTTGTGATTAGCTCATCAAAATCATGTTGACCTAATAATGGAGATGGTTCACTTTCTTGCTCTTTCTGCCTCTTGAGATTTCTTGTTCTTGGCCTCCTTGGTTTAATTGGAACCTCTCTATCCTCAAGCTACTCAACATCAATTATGGCCTTACCTTTTCCATCCTCCACCTCCAAATCTGCCTTAGGTTTAATGAACAAAAGCTTATTTATTTGAAGTTGCATGTTCTCCCACTGAAGAAATGCTACCATGAAGTTAGCCTTTGAAAGTTTGTCCTTGAGATCTCTGATTTATGCTTCTTTTTCCTTTATAAGCTCCTCAGGTGACTTGTTCTCCTCATGCTCTGTCATGTCATCCTCAAAGTGTGCCTACTCATCATCATGCAAGGGTGAAACATGTTGGTGTTTTGAAGGAGCAAACACAAGCCTTTTCCCTCTGTTGTAGGTTTTGGCCACCTCTGCCCTAGGTATCTTTGCCACTGATGCTCTAGGTGACTGTGCAACTGGTTTTCTGGAAGAGCTAACCTCTTGAGGCTTTGGTGACGGTGATGGTGTACCTTGGTTGCTAGTTTGACTAGTAGCAGGCAAAATTGAAGCTGATTGGATGAATGCCTCCCAAGGCATGTTGATCTCTAAAAGTTGATGGAGGACAATGACTTTGACCAAGCCATGGTGAAACAAGTTAGATTGATGATCCTTCCCTTTACTCTGCACCTTCTTTGTCATCTTGACAAGGCTTCTATACAAATAGTGAGGCAAGTTTAGAGGTTTGACTGTTGTGAAGTGCATTAACAGCCTTATGTGGTACTAATAAAGTCTTGAAAACCTTCCTTCACAAGTAAAGGACCTCATTATCATCTCCATTAATGGAGAATACCTATCAAGCAATTTTCTAAAGGGAAAAATGTGTTTTGGAGCATCCTTATATTGTGGCTTTAGGAAAGGTTTGTAGTTCTCAATGTCTAAATCCATCCCTTTAAACCAAATTTCTCCATGAGTTGGAATACTTGTAGATATGGAAATGGCATCTGCTGAAATGATGAAGTCTACCCCGACAATGTTGGCCTTATCCCTCCTAAAGTTGGTGGCAAAGAGGCTTGTCAATTTAACATTGGAACCTTCTTCTTGGATCTTCTCATAGAAACCTAGGCAACCAGCATCTTGGAAATATTTCTTAACGAAGGGTGAGGCCATGATTTCTTGGACCTGTGATGGCTCATACCTAGACACTTGCCCACCCTTATTATACTTTCTCTTCTCATTGTCACTGTTTCCAATTTCCATGGTTACAATCCTAGCTAAGTGGGAAGGAAATGGATAGGGTATGACTGCAAAATAGGGGAAAAGGGACTGTGGTGTTGAAGGAATGGAATGGAGGGGTTAGGGAGTGTGTAAATTTATGGGAAAATTTTAAGGGATAGGGATAGATGTTAGGGAGTGTAAGGAAGTGAGAATTCTCAAAAAAAGTGGGGGGAAGGTGTGAAAATGACAAAAACATAGTCCTAGCCTAGGAAATTGTCAATGGGGTAGCCTAGGATAGGGTTTGTAGGGAAATGTAGGAGATGAAGGGGAGTAGGTGAGGGGAGTGTTATAGGGAAGTATGAAAGGTGTATATGAGTGTAGGGGAGCAAGAAACTTCGAGTTTTACCACTGTCTTGACAAAATTTCACATAGAAATGAAAAACGCAGTAAAAACCCTAGGAGAGGGAATTTCACTAAAATTTTTGAGAAGATAGATGAAAGAGAAGAGTGAAAACTGATACTTACTTGTTCAATAGGCATTGAAAGCCCAAAATTGCAGAGATGAAACCTTGTGGATGGCTAATTTGCCTCTAATTCAAACATGCAGCAATGGATACCAGAAGCGTAGCATAGGAGGAAAAGCATAGCATAGGAGGAAAAGCGTAGCGTAGGAGGATAACTTAGGGTTTCAAGGAGAAATTTGGTTGCCCTAAAGGCTAGAATGCAATTCGATGGTCGAGAGAGGTCTTGTGAAAGTGGAATTAACAATTTAAATTCTTTGAATGGTCTTTATAAGTTGGAGGTCAATTTTTGCTTAAATCATGGAGGTGACATCATTGATATTTTTGAGAAATGATGTGATGTGACTACAACATGATCTTATTTGAAATGAAATGTTACCTTTACCTTTATTCATTTTGTTCCTAAGCTGCTAACTCCCTCTAATGATGACATCAAATGATCAACATGACTCCTTTACTTCAAATGAATGGCATTATGATGACAAATGAAGTGAATGATGACATATTAACCATTTCATGGCCTAAGACACCTGAATGAAGACATGACCATGATGAGTGATAAAGGTTATGAGTAGGTGAAGGGAGTAGTAGTGACCTAGACTTAATAACCAGTGACCAAATTTTTATTTGAAAACCTATTGAAACTATAAAAATTTGACCTAGGACCCTAATCAAAAAATTTGAAAGAGTGCATTTTATCACTGGTGACTGATGTGCATCTAAATTAGACATAAATTAAGGCTCATGCCTCTAAATTAAACATAAATTAAGGCCTATGACCATCCTTCAGCACATTAAACCTCTCTTTTTGCATTAGATAATGTATTTTTAACTTTAATATATTCATTAGGAAAGTTTATGAATAATTGCATATTTGTGCCTAATATTATTTATTTTTGTGGAATATTATGAGAATATTGGGCAGATTATGAAGATTTGGAGAAGGATATAATTTAGGGACTTTATCCCCACTATAGGAGGATCACTATTAAATAATAAATCAACAATATATTATGAAATCATGGCACAGATTGTGGAACTCCAATGATTGAGAAAATCCAGGAATGTGTTCCCTGCCATTTAATGCAGATTCCTAGTATTGGGAACCAGATCCACTAATCAAGGGGTTTTGGTGGGGAAAGCTTCCTCCATTCATGGGGAATGATTCCTAATCATTTTGTATAAGTACCAAGTTGAATTTGACTCTAAGGAGATTTTTATTAGTCTTCTTGTGGAGAGAACTCGTATTTTTGCAACTCCATTGTATTTTCTTGCAGGGATGTAATTGTATTGATGAAAATAATGAAGATTGGTGTCATGTTCAGCTTCTAAATCTTGTTATCCTCCATAGGTCTATGAGTTTCCTTGGCCTTGGCCATCCCAGGAGCCTCAGAGCCCTTTTGTATCATTTTCTTTCCTTCTTTTCACTTCTTATTCACATGCATCTCTTGTTTTTATTTTTTTCTATTTCTCCATTAAGTATTACTGATTTATTGTTGTAGGATTGGGTTAAATGGTTGACGTAAGTTATTTTGCAAGATCACAAGCATCATTTCATCCTTGGAAAATATTTGGAAGGTCATAGTAACCATTGAACTACTTGGATTAGTCTTCTTATTCCCAAATCTAGATTTCTAGAACTCCTTTGTGGCAACTAGCAGTAAATTTCTGTTATTTTTTAGAGCATGCTAATCAGCTTCAATCAAGTTGATTCCACTTGTATTATATCACAAAAACATTCTATTTCATAACAAAATTTACCCCATTACATTTGCACTTTATTAGGTTATACATTTGTGTTGAAATTTCACCATAGATCACCCGATAATGCAATATACTAAAGCAAAATACTTGATCTACTTCTACAAACAAACTTGCGAAGGCTTAATCGATTTTGAGCAAGATCAAATATAACACATATAACAGAGAATGAGAAATCAATCACACATGAACACAGAAGAATACTCTGGGGAAAGCCTCAGCTAAAAACCCCAATATCTATATTATCATACAAGTGGAAATATCTCTGGATTACACAAAGATTTAACTCACAAGCTATCCAGTTCTCAGTACAATCCCTCAATGTTGCTCATAGACTAAATAGACACAACATATGCCTTACTTCAATCCTCCAAGCCTCCTATTTCCTTGCACAGTTTCTCCTAGGTCCTCTGGCTACCACCTGTATGAATTCACCTCTCACACAACTCACCAAACTCAGAAATAACTGTGCAATCCTCAAGGAATGAATTCCTTCTGCATGCAAGAGATATCCTCAATGGAATATTCCTGCAACTGATAGTACACTGTCCCATCCTCTGATCTCAACTGGGTCTCTGACTGAACTGACATGCATGAGTTATTTATGAGAGAATATTCAGTTATCTGAAGTACACTAGTTACATGCATGCATGCATGCATTAACTAACTAAACTCACAATCAGTTCCACAAACTGTTGGAACTAATCTAACTGGACTTAACTCAGTTAACTGAGCTAACTAATTACAACTCAAAGTACAACTCATCTTGATCTCCTTAATTAAGGGATAACTTCCTCAATCAAAGGGAAAACTGTTGCATGTCTTCACATAGACTTCATGTTTTATTTTCTCCAACTAATTAACTCAAGATGAATTAATTAATTATTTTACAAACAGCTGCTAAGATCAAAATCGAATTTTAATTCTCAAATTTAGTTTAGGGACTAACTAAAATTGGAATGTATCCCGAAATGCTATATTTATCATTTCTTGTTTCTATTTTCAACACTCCCTCTCAACAAGAAAGGTATTATCTGTCACCCCAATCCTGTCTCTGTGGAACTCGAATTTGCATTTTGACAATGCCTTAGTCAAAATATCTACATCTTGCTCCTCGGTCAAAACATACAGCAACAACATGATCCTCTTCACCACACAGTCTCGAAGATGATGATACCGGATATCAATGTGCTTGGACCTGTCATGAAATATTGGGTTCTTAGAGAGTTTGATACAACTCTGATTATCGCAATAGATCACAGTTGGATCCATCCTCTGACCAAACAATCCAACTAGAATTTTTCGCATCCAAATGGCCTCACATGCTGACTGACTGGTAGCCATGTATTCAGCCTCTGTTGAGCTAAGTGCAACTGACCTCTATTTTCTGTTATACCAAGAAAATGTAGTTGAACCAAGGTTGAAAATTCCTCCTCAAGTGCTCTTCCGATCTGATGGACTCCCTGCCCAATCTACATCTGTGAAGCCTTGAAGCTTCACTCCCTCTGTCCGTATGTACCATAATCCATACTGATATGTGCCCCTGAGGTATCTCAGCACATGCTTCGCTGCCTTCCAAAACAACTTGGTAGGCTGAACCATAGCTTGACTCAGCTAGTTCACCGTAAAGCACAAATCTGGTCATGTGTTCACTAGATACATCAATGAACCCAAAAGCTGCCGATAAACAGTAGCAGCTACTACCTCACCTGAAGTAGCATCCTCCTTCCTCCAGTTACCTGCTAAAGGAGTCTGCATGGGCTTGCACTTCTCCATGTGGAATCTCTTGAGTATCTCATTGGCATACTTGCCTTGAGACAAAAACACTTCCCCATCCTTCTGCCACACTTCCATGCCTAGAAAGTAGTGCATGAGACCCATGTCTTTCATCTCGAACTCTCTTTGAAAGGTCCTCCTTGCAAGACTTTATCAACTGATCATCACCTGTCAATGTCAAATCATCAACATAAAGAACAATGATTAATGGCTTAACTTCTACCATGATGTGGTAAAGCTTCGCATCCGCTTCACTCTTTGTGAAGCCCAACCCAGTGAAATAGTTGTCGATCCTAGTGTACCAAACACGAGGTGCTTGCTTCAGCCCATACAAAGCTCTCTTGAGTCGGTACACATGCAACTCACGATCGAAGGTTTCAAATCCTTCCTGTTGCTCTATGTACACCTCTTCCTCAATCTTTCCATTGAGGAACGCAGTCTTCACATCCATCTGATGGATCTTCCAACCCATCTGTGCTGATAGTGCCAACATTGATCTTATAGATGAGTACCTTGCTACAGGAGCAAAAGTCTCATCATATTTGATCCCCTCGACCTGTGAGAAACCACGGGCAACAAATCTTGCCTTATGTTTCTCCACATTGCCATCAGCTACTTGCTTTACCTTGTAAAGCCATCGAGAACTCACCAGTGACTTGTCCTCCGGTCTTGGGACAACATCCCAAACACTGTTCCGAACTATGGAGTCATACTCCTCCACCATAGCATTAACCCAGACTGGCTGTTGCACTGCTTCCTCAAAGGAAGATGGTTCGATCTCTACACATTCCCCAACCAGGGCCATGTAACCAGTGTACTGCTCGGGTGATCTCCTATGTCTGTGCTGAGAAGATGGTTGTCCCACATTCTCTCTCGCATCCATCACCAATCTGTTAGCTTCCCTTGAGCATTTCCGCCCATCTCTGGAAGACTCTGCATGAGTGGATGTCTCCACTACTGGATCCTCTACATGTAGCTGCTCCGCATCAATCTGAGGCTCCTCCTCCTTAGGAACCAAAATTTCCTCCTCTGCATGCAACTTGAGCTCCCTCTCAAGGAAAACTCGCATGGCCTTCTACTCGTCGAATTTCAGGTCTCTGCGTACCATTGTCCTCTGACTGGTAAGCAAGAACACCCGATAGTTGTGGGGTGTATCAGTGTACCCCACAAGTATCCCCAACTCAGCTGTTAGCTCTAGCTTCTTCCAGGCATCTTTGGTCACATGGAAATAAATCGATGATCCAAAGATCCTGAAGTGACTCACATCTGGTCTCTTCCCGGAGAAGGCCTCCACTGGTGTCTTCATCCCCAGTATACGATGCGGGCTTCTATTCTGCAAGTATACTGTTGTATTGCATGCCTCAACCCACAAATGAAGTGGTAGGCCTTAGTCATGCAGCATCACTCAAACTACTCCCACAATCATTCTATTCTTCCTTTCAGCCACCCCATTCTGCTGTGGGTTATGGGGTGCCGTCAACTCCCGTTTAATTCCTTCTACTGCACAGAAGTCCTTAAACTATTGGGAGACATACTCTCCACCATTGTCGCTTCACAAGGCTCTTATTTTATTTCCAGATTCTTTCTCAACCAAGGCTTTGAACTCACAAAACCTTGAGAAGGTTTGATCCTTCTTCTGCATGAAGTAGATCCAACATCTACGAGAAAAATCATCAATAAAAATAACATAGTACCTTTGTTTAGCGGTGGAGGCTGTCGAGAATGGTCCACACACATCTATATGAACTCGCTCCAGGATTGCTCCAGCTCGACTGTCTCGATCCTGAAAGGAAGATTTTGCATACTTACCCAAGGTACAACCTTTGCATGTATCCACTTGCTCCAGTTTACCCTTGGGAAGTCTGGTAGAAATTTGTTGCATGATCTTCAAGGCCCCATGGTGCAAGTGGCCCAATCTTCTATGCCATAGCTCACCAATATCTTGGCTTTGCACCAAATCTGCTTTGGAACTCAATGCAACACAGTCATCTACCTCCAGCTTGTAGAGATTCTTTACTCGAATCCCAATCCTCTTGGTCTGTCCAGTGCCGATGTGCCTCAAGAATGCCTTTCCTTTACTAAAGACTACATCATAGCCTTTGTCTTCCAACATAGCGATGGACACCAGGTTCTTCTTCAGTCCAGGCACATACTTTACATCAGTCAAGGTGAGAGGAGCTCCATGCTCCCTCTGAAACACAACTGTACCTTCACTTGAAACACGGTACTTTCCATCATCGCCCATCTCTATGCGCATCTGGAGGTCCTTCTCCTCCAAGGTACTGAATAGACTCTTGTCGTCGGTCATGTGGAATGAGGCTCCACTATCTAGGTACCAAACACAACCCACCATCGATGAAACCATGCATGTGATGAGGGTGAAATCCAATTCGAACTATGAGGCCAGTGCCTCACCATCTGATCCTTTCGAGGATCCATTCTTGGATTTCTTCTGTGGACAATTCATAGCATAATGGCCCACCCCATGACAATGAAAGCATCACACTTTCGATTTGTCAATATTCTTCCCACCATGGGAAGAAATCGATTTGGAATGGGAAGCCTTCCCCTTCCCTTTCCTCACCTTACTCGCTAAGGCTATATTTTCTTCATCATCTTTCTTTGATGAAAATCCATCTCTGGTGCTTATCCTTATCTCCTCCTGCATCAAATCCGACCAAAGTCATTCCCAACCTGGCAGTTTCTCTCTTGTATTTACTGAATCTTGGTAGCTATGCCAACTCTTAGGAAGATCGTCGAGAGCAAGACTCACCATGTCATCATCAGTTGTCATGATTCCTAGACTTCCAAGCTCATCCCTTCATGTGGTGAGCTTGTTCAGATATGTAGAGATCGTGTCACCATTTTCACACTTGATTTTTCGAAGCTTGTCTTTTAGCACTAGCTTCCTATAATCGCTTTTGTTCTGATATAGATCCTTCAATGTTTTCCACATTGAAAATGGTGTCTCCTTCCCATGGAAACTCGAGACAATGTGGTCTCGAACTCCCTCCAGAAGAATCCTCCTTGCTCTAGCCACACATTTCTTCCATTCTGCCAATTCTTGGGCATTAGCAGCTGTTGGCTTGGGGACTTCTTGATCAATGAAGTCCTTCAAACCGTTGTCCTCTAATACCGCTTCCATACAATCCTTCCAGGCTATATAATTCGAGCTGCCATCCAGGGCATACTCAAGTCTCAAACCATTGAACACCATTGGTGAAATTTGAGATGTGATAAGAATTCGATTTCTATAATCAAGAACTTCAACCTTCGAACTTATCCCTTCTTTGTATACTATTCTCTGCTTTGCTCACCTTTGCTTCAATACCATGTTGAAATTTCATCGTAGATCACCTGATAATGCAATATACTAAAGCAAAATACTTGATTTACTTCTACAAACAAACTTGCGGAAGCTTAATCGATTTTGAGCGAGATCAAATAGAACACATATAACAGAGAATGAGAAATCAATCACATATGAACACAGAAGAATACTCTGGGTAAAGCCTCAGCTAAAAACCCCGATATCTGTATTATCATACAAGTGGAAATATCTCCAGATTACACAAAGCTTTAGCTCACAAGCTATCCAGCTCTCAGTACATTCCCTCAACGCTGCTCATAGACTGAATAGACACAACACATGCCTTCCTTCAATCCTCCAGGCCTCCTATTTCCTTGCACAGTTTCTCCTGGGTCCTCTGGCTACCACCTGTGTGAATTCACCTCTCACCAAACTCAGAAATAACTACGCAATCCTCAAGGAATGAATTCCTTCTGCATGCAAGAGATATCCTCAATGGAATATTCCTGCAACTGATAGTACATTTTCCTATCCTCTAATCTCAACTGGGTCTCTGACAAAACTGACATGCATGAGTTATTTATGAGAGAATATTCAGTTATCTGAAGTACACTAGTTACATGCATGCATGCATTAACTAACTGAACTCACAATCAATTCCACAAACTGTTGGAACTAATCTAACTGGACTTAACTTAGTTAACTGAGCTAACTAATTACAACTCAAAGTACAACTCATCCTGATCTCCTTAATTAAGGGATAACTTCCTCAATCAAAGGGAAAATTGTTGCATGTCTTCACATAGACTTCATGTTTGATTTTCTCCAACTAATTAACTCAAGATGAATTAATTAATTATTTTACAAACAGCTGCTAAGATCAAATTCGAATTTTAATTCTCAATTTTAGTTCATGGACTAACTAAAATTGGAATGTATCCTGAAATGCTATTTATAGCAATGCTATTTTTAGCACTTCTATATTTAGTATTTATTGTTGCTATTTTCAACAATTTGATGGATTTACTAGCTCACTAGTTCTCAAATCTCTGATTTTTAGACTAGTAATTTTTTGCTATTTTTTAGCATGGGTTAACAGAGGTCTTTTTGAGTGATTCCACTTGGAATGGAGACCTAAGACATCCTAGTCAATAAAAAAATTGTCCCATCCAATTTGTATTTGATTTGCTTGGTCATTCGATGAATTATAATTTTGTATAGTAAATCTGTAACATCTTGTAGTAAAACAAGGGATCCTATAAGAGAAATAGGGGATCCTATAGGAGAACCAATACATCCTGTATGAAATCTTGTAGCGGCCTATTTTGAGCCCGAATTGAAAAAAATCATCATTGAAGTTCGGATTTTGCCCCTACTTGACATCAAGCCATCAAAATCATTGTACCCCTCTTCCTCCACACCTGTATCCCCTACCAAAGATCAAGGAAGGATTAGCATTTGCATTTATAAAGAAAAAATATTTAAAAAATGAGTTATTTTATATTTACACATGCACACAACAGTTAATACTCTCTAGATCAGATTTCATGCTTATATTAGTTAAAACATCACATGTGACAAATAGGGTTAAAATAGGGTTCTTTTGCAAGCAAAGTGTGTTAATAAGTAGATAGAGGATTACATGTTACTTTACAAGCATTTTTAAATTCAGTCTTTCATTCCTGCAAATAGGCAGCATTTCGTTTCTCTCATGACAGCAAAGGAATGACAGATTGTATGCTTCACATATAGTGTCGATACCTCTTAAGTTTGTACGAACCCCGATTTGATAATTAAAAGTCGGTAGCCTTGGGAGTTGCAGCATTCTTGTTGCAATACCAAGGCTCATCACTTTTTGGTGCCGTTGTCAGGGAGGTGTCAAAGTATGCATTGTTTTCTTCCCTAGTTGATTCATTTCTTTTTACATTTCAAAAAAAAACAAAAAAAAAATATTTTCATTAGGCATATTTCATTTCAAAGATAGAAAAGTGCATTGCATTAGTGTTTTCATTCAACAATAAAAACAAAAAATTCTCCAACACCAACCCACCCCTCCATTTGATCAGATGATGCAGTAAGAGCCATATCATTGTCCACTTTTGCAGGTAGAAGAAGAAGAAGAATAGATGGAAAAGAATGTAGAAGAAATGGATGGAGAAGATAATAATGAGGAAGATCCTCTCAGATTCCCCATTCAAGATACTGATATCAATGTGCACATGAAGAACATCCCTCCACCTTTTCTTCCAAAATTTAAAGGTCTAAGCTCAGAGGATCCAGAAACCTTTCTCTTTGAATTTGAAATTTTTTGTAGATCTTATGGTTACTTATTAAAAACTCAAAAATTGAGATTGTTTTCGGCAATATTGAAGGATAGAGCTCTTAAATGGTTCATGAGTTTAGGGACTAATTCAATAAGATCATGGAATGGTATGCAAAAGATATTTCTAGAAAAATATAAAGATCATGATCTTAAAGAATAAATCTTTAGAATGAATGAAATAGAATATGAGAGCCTTAAGGATCTAATAGAGAGGTTCATGTATAATGTTAAGAGGGAAAAACTACATCATTTAGGATCCGAAACACTAAAAACCCTCTTACTTAGAACAATTAGGGATGAATGGATTAATCTCCTTGATCTCATGAGTAGAGGTGATGTATACCAATTATCATTTGAAGAAATTTGTGAAACATGCAAACACATATCAAGAGGAAAGGCAAGAGTAGGTAAATCAACATCAAGATCGGTAAGTCAAGCTAAACTTGGAAATTTGTTTGATGATTTTAAAATAGAAATTCTTAGCAATCTAACCAAACAAGTAGAAATGTTAAGAATGCAAGATGAAGGAAAAGAAGATGTTGATATTTGTGTTGTCCATGCAGAATCACATGATGTTAAACATCTTCCATCATTACCAAGGTTGAAGGAAGTTTACCAAGAGGACAATGGAGCAAATCAATTGCCAATCCAGCTATGTTATGTAGCTCCAAGAGGACCATGGCATCCTATTCAACCTAGTATGATGCAAGAACCTAATTCACAATTTCAAGCTTATGCACATCCATCTCAAAGTAATTGGAACGCACGCTTTCCTTGGCAACATTGGCCGTCTCAACCCCAAAACCAATTTTGGCAACAAGGTTGGCAAAGAACTTATGGGAGCCATCCACAATATCCTCAGTATTTTCCTCAATATCCTCCATACCCAACTCCAAGTTATCTCTTCCATTCATCTCCACCCCAACCACATCCATCTCAAATATCCACTCCCACTCAACTACCTGTACCACCATTTCCAAACCCACACATTGAAGTAGCTCAACCCAATTACAATGCTGAGGTACAACACTTCCAAACATCTCCTCTTGAGATCAATGGTATTCAACATAGCTCAGGAAGAGTATTGAAAAAAATAGATTATCTTGATATCATTGAAGGACCACATCCAGAAGAAGATTCAAATGAGAAGACCACATAATCATGGGCTGCACTTGATGAAGAGCATACATCAAAATCAGAGATCGAGAGAGCCCCCTCATGGTTACCATCAAATCCTCCATGTATTTAAGAGAACAATCAGCAAAAAGAGGAAGATTCGAAGGTCATGGTAGAAGAATACATGAAGAATGATCTAGATAAGAAAGAAAACCAAGGACATCAAAGTTATATTGAGGTTTCGTTCCAGAGAATCAACAATATGGAGCATCCCTCTCTTCTTCAACTATGCTTGATCCTTTCAGAGTTAAATCATTTGGTCTTTGAATTCTAGGTACATGTGAAAGCATACATTTCAAGCCTACACATCATTCTGTCTGTCATCTTGATGTGCACATGGCTCCATTGGAAGTATTCTTATACTTGAAAGTGATTTTGTTTTTCAAGTAGGGTAGGTTCGAAAAAAAAAAATGAAAAATAAGAGAAAAAAATAAAAATCTTAGATGAAAACCTCCTTTGAGGCACCTCAGATTGGCTCATTGATTGAAAACCTCCATAAAGCAGTCAATGGATTGGGAAAAAAGAAAAAAGAGAAAAAAGAAAAGATCATAGGTGAAAACCTCCTTTGAGTCGCCTAGGCAGACCTACTAGTTGAAAACCTCACTGAGGCGACTAGTAGACCTAGAAAAAAAGGAAAGGAAAAAAAATAAAACAAATCCTTGCTCCATGTATCTCTTTGATGAATGTAGGTGCTCTCCAACATCTATAAGGAACAAAAACAAGTTGCCACCAAAGAAAGAAAAAATAGGTCAAACCTGGTCAAAAGAAGTCAAATTTTGACTTTCTCCTCCTTTGCTCAAATGCTCCAACTAGGCCAAGTCCATGCCAATCCATAATCCTCATATATTTCCACCATCCACCCATCATTCTCAAGCTTTTCCCATTCAGTTTTCTTGTTGTCCTAAAAAACTACAGGAAGACTCTGTTTTACTATAGGAAACAAAAATACATAGAGCAGAATTTTATTTTTGCCATAACTTGAAAACCATGCATCCATTTAAAAATTTGTTTCATGGGGAGATGCATATGGATGATGATAACATGCCCAAGCAATTTCAGCAAATTCCAGTGCATGGTTTCCAAGAAATTGGCCTCCATCACCTTTAGCCATTTTTAGTTTTTCTCGAGCTCCATGCATCCATTAACCATTTTTTTTTATGGGGAGGTGCATAATGATGATGGCAACATGCTCAAAAAGTTACAGGTAAATCCATTCTACCGTTTGGGATATATGGACAAAAAAATTTGGCTACAAGAGGTTGTCCTGAATTACTACAAGAGTTTCCTGTAGTATTACAGGAAGTTCTGAAAATCTACAGGAAACGAAGTCTGGAAAAATTATGATGCATGCATATTTTGGGATAGAAAAAAAGGACATTGACTTCACCACATCTCAGTCAACACCCATCATGACCATGTCACTCTATGGCCACACCTTCCACTCATTCCAATACCTATTTACCCTCCAACAGAGAAATGACACAAACATTCAAAAAAAAAAAGAGGGTAGCTATAGTAGCCCCTTTGGAAGTAACAGCAGGCTCCAAGCCTAACTTTCAGCACCATGATTGAAAGAGGAGAAGCATAAATACAGGCACAATGAAACTCCTCCAAATCTCTACAGCAATAAAGGAAGCCATCACCTACACATCAACAAGAAGGCAACCTGTCCGCAAAATAAGATCAACAAAAAACAAAAAGGCAGTCAGAAAGATGTACCTGAGTCATGAGAGGCACAACAACATCAACTCAATAGCAGCATGCATGTCTCTCCAACAACCATCAGGTAAGTACTAGTATGCAATATTCTTGACATCTTCTCTTGAGCATATTATAGTTAGAAATTTGTTATCAATGCATAAGAGATGAGGTTTTATAAGCTAAGGATGGGTCAATAGTCTCAGCCACCTTCAACTAGTTAATTGCAGCTCACTCCTTCACTCATGCAATGTTGAAAAGTCAAATTATGAAGGGTGATGATTTCAAGGAATGAGGACAGCAGTTAAAAGAAGAATTTTTGCAAATGCCAAGTCACCATAGCACTCCAAGCCCTCCATCCACTTCATATTCACTATCTATCCATCATTCATCCATCCCATTTCATAATTTCAAAAACAAACCCTACACTCTGTCTCACCCTGAAAATTTCTTGAAAAACAAAGAGAGAATCCTCTCCATTTTCACAAAACTACATCATTTCTCATCACTCCCATACAGTTAGAATACTTTGAAGGAAGAATGAATGTCTGCTACAGTTAGACATAATGTTGCTACAAGAAGGAAGAAAGGAACAAATGGTGCTAAAACCAAAAAATATAGTGCCTAAGACAAACTTAATCAAAACAGAAAACTCCAAGGCCATTAGGCAATCATCTAGGCCACAAGAGAGAAGAAGAAGGCAACAAAAGGAAATGAGACACTCACCATCAAAACAGAACTCAAACTGCAATGATAAAAAGAGGCTTTCCAAGAGGTCTCTAATCTCTTTATAACTTTTGTCCAATGCCTAAAAGATGTTATAGAAATGGGATAAAGGCATGGAAGTCAAGGTAAGGGCCTGCCCTAACTTCAGACTATCATTTATGCTCAAAAAGGGTTTCATGTTGGCTTCCTGTAGTTTTGACAGGAACTACTATAGGATGTCCTATTTCTCGTCTAAAGGCATTTTGAAGGTGTTAGAGGTGTCAAAATGGTGGAACAAGATATAAGAAGATTGTAAGGATGTGTAAGACTTTCCCAAACTGAAAAATATTCAAGAACCATCTTGAATAAGGGGAAAAAAGCAAACTAATGGTCTCAAGAAACAAGGATTTTTCTTTGCACAAATATGTTTTTGGGCTTGTCCTTGCGGAACTTACAGCCAAGATTCTTAATGCACAAGAGAGAAGCCACCAGGGCCATGAATGAGGCACAATGAGGTCACTAAGTTGCTCAGAGGATGAGCAACACTTTCATCAGGGGGTATGATGGGCCTCTAAATTAGACATAAATTAAGGCCCATGCCTCTAAATTAAACATAAATTAAGGCCTATGACCATCCTTAAGCACATTAAACCTCTCTTTTTGCATTAGATAATGTATTTTTAACTTTAATATATTCATTAGGAATGTTTATGAATAATTGCATATTTGTGTCTAATATTATTTATTTTTGTGGAATATTATGAGAATATTGGGAAAATAATGAAGATTTGGAGGAGGAGATAATTTAGGGACTTGCTCCCTAGTACAGGAGGATCACTATTAAATAATAAATCAACAAGATATTATGGAATTATGGCATAGATTGTGGAACTCCAATGATTGAGAAAATCTAGGAATGTGTTCCTTGCCATTTAATGCAGATTCCTAGTATTGGGAACCAAATCCACTAATCAAGGGATTTTGGTGGGGAAAGCTTCCTCCATTCATGGGGAATGATTCCTAATCATTTTTTCTAAGTACCAAGTCTAATTTTCCTTTAGGGAGATTTTTATTAGTCTTCTTGTGGAGAGAAATCGTATTTTTGTAACTCCATTGTATTTTCTTGTAGGGATGTAATTGTATTGATGAAAATAATAAAGATTGATGTCGTGTTCAGCTTCTAAATCTTGTTATCCTCCATAGGTCTCTAATTTTCCTTGGGCTTGGCCATCCTAGGAGCCTCAAAGCCCTTTTGTATCATTTTCTTTCCTTCTTTTCACTTCTTATTCACATGCATCTCTTGTTTTTATTTCTTTCTATTTCTGCATATAGTATTAGTGATTTATTGTTGTAGGATTGGGTTAAATGGTTGATGTAAGTTATTTTTCAGGATCACAAGCATAATTTCATCCTTGGAAAAGATTTGGAAGGTCATAGTAACCATTGAGCTACTTGGATTAGTCTTCTTATTCCCAAATCTAGATTTCTAGAACTCCTTTGTGGCAACTAGCAGTAAATTTCTGCTATTTTTTAGAGCATGCTAACGAGCTTCAATCAAGTTGATTCCACTTGTATTATATCACAAAAGCATTCTATTTCATAACAAAATTTACCCCATTACATTTGCACTTTATTAGGCTAGACATTTGATGGATTTACTAGCTCACTAGTTCTCAAATTTCTAATTTTTAGACTAGTAATTTTCTGCTATTTTTTAGCATGGGTTAACAGAGGTCTTTTTGAGTGATTCCACTTGGAATAGAGACCTAAGACATCCTAGTCAATAAAAAAAATTGTCCCATCCAATTTGTATTTGATTTGCTTGGTCATTCGATGAATTATAATTTCATATAGTAAATCTGTAACATCTTGTAGTAGAACAAGGGATCCTATAGGAGAACCAGTACATCCTGTATGAAATCTTGTAGCGGCCTGTTTTGAGCACGAATTGAAAAAAAACATCATTGAAGTTCAGATTATGCCGCTACTTGACCTCAAGCCATAAAAATCATTATACCCCTCTTCCTCCACACCTGTATCCCCTACCAAAGATCAAGGAAGGATTAGCATTTGCATTTATAAAGAAAAAAAGATTAAAAAAATGAGTTATTTTATATTTACACATGCACATAACAGTTAGTACTCTTTAGATCATATTTCATACTTATATTAGTTAAAACATCACATGTGACAAATAGGGTTAAAATAGGGTTCTTTTGCAAGCAAAGTGTGTTAATAAGTAGATAGAGGATTTCATGTTACTTTACAAGCATTTTTAAATTCAGTCTTTTAGTCCTGCAAATAGGCAGCATTTCTTTTTTCTCATGATAGAAAAGGAAGGACACATTGTATGTTGCACAAATAGTGTCAATACCTCCTAAGTTTGTACGAACCCTGGGTTGATAATTAAAAGTCGGTAGCCTTTGGAGTTGCAACATTGTTGTTGCAATAATGAGGCTCATCAATGACTGACAGGATTGGCAGACACTAACAATTACAACCAATCAATAAAAAAGATATGTCTAATATCCAGTGGAATAGTCCACAAGGATGTGACCTCAATAGTAACCATAATAACACATTCTCAATGTGATAAGTATTAAAATAACCAAAATAGTTCAACTACTTTAGCACATACGAAAGAAAACATGAATTACAAGCATCCACAAAATAGTCTTAAAAATATTCATAATCCATGCATGAAGAACGTGATGGGCATGTGGCTTCTGATACTAAGTAAAAGTTCCAAGACACATGTACACAATGAACACCACTAACTCCAATAGTGGAGTGTTAGGGCCATTCCTTGCTTTGCAAAAAAACTATCTTGTCTCTCTAATGCTTTGCATTAAAGCCATGAGACTGCACAATGAACAGTTCAAGTTTGACTGAGGAAGGAAACTGTGTAGATTGTGAGGTCAATGTGACAGCCTAAGGGGATGTGCACTGGTTCAGCCTATTACGAAGTTCTAGAAGGCAAAGGAGGCTAGTTGACTATGCAATTGTGCAACTCAGGAGCTCAAGGGTTGAGTTTGAGCTCAGAGACTATGCAATGTGCAGTTAAGGGCAGACTAGAGGGTTGGATTGCACAATTTTGGGGGCCAAGGTCAAGGATTGAGCACTGTAACTGTGCAATGCGCAATCCTGGGAGGCAGGAACTGTGCATTGCGCAGTGTCAAGGGGAAAGTTTGCAGCCTAAGGGTTGGAACTACGTAATGCACAATTGGGGAAGGCCAGATGAGGCTAAGTTGCTGGGAAATTTCTGAAAAATGGCTAAGTGTGGGATCGGTGAAATGATGTGATCAGTGACATGACTTGACTGTGACCACACACTAAGAACAATTGATGAAACAACAAGCTACATCATCTGTGATACATGAACCACACGTTTCCCTCAGCGCCACAACTTTGTGATGACTTACAACAAGTGCGACACCAAAGATACACTTTGCAATGACCATGGCAACACTTGTACGACAATACTTAAAACTTTTGGAATAAGTGCGTCAAATGTTTATATGATTAGATCAACTCATTTGCACAAATATAACCCCTTCAAACCACTAAAACATGCTTATACACATTATGCGATAACTAACATGCGAAAAGAGGACATTTTTCCTTTCTTCAAAAGGGACCAAAACACTTAAAGAAAACACCTGGAATGGACTTCAATGCTTGTGGTGAAAAAAATGCAAAATCAAAGTAGGCTCCAAAATTTGGTGCATGCCAAAATTTTGGAGGGTGTTGTAGCAATGACAACAAGTTCTTTTAAAAGTTTATATTTGTTAGTCTATAATTTCCTTCAAAACCCTAACTAAGTCTTATATCTAGTGTACAACCTATGGAATAATATGGTTACACTCGTTAGTCATTAGGATTTCTATTTTGAAACACTAAATATTGAAAGATAACGATGTCCATCCATGCTTCCAAATACAAATTTCACACATGCCATATTAAAGTCTGTGACTAGAGTTTTTTTATTCTTGAATATCGTTTTACTAATATTTTCATTCGCACCTATTATTATTATGTTTTTCTTTTTCTTTTCAAAGTATTAATGCACTCATGAAATAGTTTATTAAAAACCCTTTAGGGTTAACTAACTTTGAAATCCAGTTTCGTTGTTGATTGTATTCAACTTCTCTTGAGTTTTATTGTTTATTAAGCATACAAAAATATATATATATATATATATATATATATATAAAAGAGAATTTAGGCTATTATCCTTCTCAACGCTTCTCAAGGTTAAAACCCTTGTACAGGGCAAGCATTAATCTTCCTACTATTTTTCTATTCCATAAGGTTATCTCAATTATAATTATTGTCAAAATTCTCAAATGTAAAAACGAATATGCTATTTATATAGTTTTTATTTTATCGTTACAATATATTCATTCATATTTTCTAACTTGGTGAAATATTTTTGCCAGAATAACAATGGTGGTCATAGTCTGTATAATATTAAAGGTAAGGAAGTCATTGTACTCTCGCTGGCGTTTATCATTATTTATATTTTCTCATCATTACATTTTTTCTTATTTTCAATGATGTATTCTCTTTGTTTCGGGTAACTTTGTCAATCACGTTGTGGGCAAGCTTCTTTATCCTCAAGCGTTATTCTGATATTTCAGATTCAACTATTACCAGGCCGGTCTCTTGCTCATTCTGTTTTCTGTTTTGAACTAAATTATTCTTCCTATTTGGAAGAATTTATGTATGGCTACGACCATTTGTAAACTAAATACTTAGTTACAGACTATTTTTCCAAGAAATATTAAAATTCTAAATGAGTTCTTATAACTCTTCTTTTTGACATGTCAAACCAAACTTTATTTAATTAAATTACTTATTTTGACGTTTTGCAAAAGTCCATTTTGTATGATTCCTTCTATAAAAAAAAATTACATACTTACTTTTATTCTTTCTTTTCTTAAAATGATTTTCCACTGTAATGCGCAAAATAACATGTAGCTCATTTATATTCCAGATTGTTAACTTTGCAATGAAGTTGTTGCTATACTATTGTAATAGTTTCTATTTCCTATGTATATAGAGAATAATTCTCTAATACTTTGTTTTTGTTTTAGTTATTACACTATCCACCCAGCTATAGAGGTTGTTTCTACCATTAATACAAGTCTGTAAGCAAATAATTTATTCGTACTACTAATATACATATATTTATAGTATAAATATTATTTATATGTTCCTATTCTGATTTTACTAATTCTATTACCTATACTGTTGGATTGCTATTATAAAATTTAATTTATGGAGTAGAACAAAATAATAACTTCAATTTCAACTATATATATGCCCAATAGCATTCATTAATCATATTTATTTTCATTTTAATTTAAATATTTTTCTCCTAATTTAATATAACAATTAAAAATTTATGCTCTACAAAATATATTTATATTTTCATATTATTCTTTTTTCTTCTATCAACTCAGGCATACAGTGTTATTTCCATTCTATAATAAAGATAAATAAAACATAACATTTAAAAATACAATTCATTTTATTTTTCTATATAAATTATGCCTAACACAAAAATCAATTCCATTCTTTTAACAAGCACATAAGTACAAAAGTTACGTACACAGACTTGAAACAATATTTATTTCTCTGGAAAACTAATAATTAAGTATTTTGGATCCTCCCAGCCTTGACACGACAACAAACTAGTGACTAGGCTTGCAATTTTTCTTTTGCTTTCTACCTCTTGCTTCTCTTCAGTCTCTTCTTCTCTCAAAATGAGACAAAAGCAAGGAGAAAATAATTTTATTCCAACCCAACTACCACTCTATTGGTGTTTATTAACTTCCTCCACCTCACCAACAGGTGACAGATAGTTGTCTTCTCATTAATGAACTTGTTAGGTCCTTATAATAATAGTGTAACCCACTTATTTTTTTATTTTATTTTTTTTTAGACTAACCTAAGTACCCACGGAGGATTTGAACCGGTGACCTATCGCAAGGAGTGTCTTAACAGCACACCCATTCACCGTCAATCCAAAGCCCCATGGGCTACTTATTGTTATTGTTAGTGTAGCTCCTTATTGTTATTTGTGTGCCCATGTCACCCCCATATTGTTATTGTTTGCCCCATAGAAGCTCACTATTATTATTGTTGTGCCCTTACATTATTATTTTTATGTAGGCTCTGATTATATTGTGACCCCTTCGACTCCTATATATACCAAGGATGTCTTATCATTTGTATCATCCAAGAATTATTCATTTATGTGATATAAAGGAGGTTTCCCCCTCAAAGAGACAAATTTTCAACTTATTTATCTTTTCTTCTCTTTTGTGGTCTGGTTGCATAACATTTGGTGTCAGAGCTTTAGATTTTAGGGTTTCGCTGCTTCAAACAGCCCATCGTGGAATTTCCCTACAACTTTTCTTTCTACGAAGCTTTAGAAGCTGAAATTTCGACCACGTGAAGGCAAAATCTTGGTTAACTTCATGTAAAAATTTCAAATATTGGTTCACTATATTTTTTGAGATATGGTTTGAAGAAGTTAGAATTTTTGCATGCTCCATAATTTAGTCTCAAACATGTGACCTACGAAAAATCATTATAGCTTTCTCTATAGGAATCGGATTTGAATTTCATAAAAATAGTTTGAAATTGCACGAACAATAGTTTGTCTTGTATTACTTTTAGGGTCAAAGGTAGAAACATTAACACGTGGAATTACGTACAAGTTTGCTCTACTGAACCCATCCATAATCAGGTTATTGTGGGAGATTGGACATAATTTTATCTTGAAGGATCCAATCTTAGTCTGACTTGGAGTGTTGGATAGAAGATTTAAAGGGCTACTGCATGCTGAAATTTCAAACTTTGAAGAGCTGAAACTATAGAGATACGATAGTTTCAAGATTGGGCTCCCAAAAGCAAGAAAAAGGTGTGTATTTTTTTAAACATTTACATAAATTTTGTTTGAAAAAACAATTTGAAGTAATTCAAAAGACATAGTGAAGCATAGATATCATTTTTTATTCCATAATACCTTGAAAAAATAAATGGATACACCTAGTAAGAAACCAGAAATCTCTACTATGACACATGAAGAAGATGAAGAAATGCAACATAATATATCAAAATTACAAGACCAAGTGCAACAAATTTCGCTCTTGCAAAAAGTAACAAAAAATGAATTGGAATCCATGATGAATGTTAAGATAGATGGTGTAAAAAGGGACATGGGATTTTTGAATGATGGATTAAAAGCATACATGGAAACAAAGATGAATGTCAAGATAAAAGGGTTGAATGAAGGTTTGGAAAAGTTTCTAGAAGAAAGGCTTCCTAGGGGTGGCAAGGTAATTAATGAAAATCATAATGAGGAAAAAAATAATATGAATTGTGATTTAAGAGACTCCAAAGACCCACCACATTCCAAATATAGAAATGAGGAATTTTTACGGCAAGGATCTGGTAACTTGGATATTATCGATGGAGCAATATTTTGATCTCCATGATGTGCAACACACACAAAAGGTACACATTACATCTTTATATTTAGAACACAATAAGTTTGTATGGTATCAATGGCATTATTCTCATAAACCACTTTTCACTTGGTTAATGTTTATGGAGGAAATGGTATCACATTATGAGGATACAAAGAGAAACACCTTCCTAGCCAATTGATAAATCTCAAATAAAAGGGTTCGATGGCAGAGAACATTAAGGAATTCCAGAAATTGAATATCAGGCTAATTGATATTCCAAAGGAGTATAGGATTGATGTTTTCATAGGGACTTTAAAGGATAACATCCAACATGAGGTTCACCTTTGGGAACCTGGTTCATTAGAGAAGACATTCAGGGTGGCAAGAAAATTTGAAAGCAAAATTATGCAACAAGGAAGTCTACCACTCACAACTATAAAGATGGAAGTGTTGTTGCACCTATCCTTCCATGACCTACAAAGTTGACACCACAAAAATTGAAGGAAAAAAGAGCAAAGGGGCTTTGTTATAGTTGTCACTAACAAATACATTAAAGGTCATAAGTGTGCTGAGAAGAAAACATTTTACATAGATTTTGAAGAGGAGGAAGAAAAGGAACAAGAAACATCAAAAGAGGAGGATATACACCAAGAACCAACCCAATAGAAAGAATAAATGAATCCCACCATATCTTGTAATGCATTGGTGAGAATTGCCATTCCTCAAACTCTCAAGGTAGAAAGATATATCAAGAAAAAAAAGGTAATAGTGCCGATTGATTTGGGTAGTACCCATAATTTTATTCATTGAAAGATAGCCAAGGAAATAAATTGATTTCTATATCTAACACCAAAGTGTCAAGTGATGGTTTCAAATGCAAGAACTATAAATTGCCCTAGAAAATTCCATAATATCAAGCTAACCATGGGGGAATATGTATTGAATAGTCTAAATGCTTTCCATTCCAATGGATGGTGTGATGTTGTACTGAGAGTCCAATGGTTACAAGATTTGGGGACGATAGCTTTTATTTTTCAAGAACTTTAAATATTTTTGGGAAGGAAATGACGTTTAATTAAGGAGTACCGTAGGGAAACCGAAGAAGATAATAAACTCTAACGGCATGACAAAGCTTCCAAAGAATAACAACAGGGCGTAATTGCACAATTATGCTCACTAGACATTCAAACTTCAAAATCGCTTATTTCTCTAGATCTCCAAAAGGTCTTGCACAATCATTCCAAGGTATTTGAGACTCCCAAAGGCCTCTCACCTATTCATGATCCTGATAATTCTATTTATTTGATTCTAGGAAGTGTTCCTCCAAACATTAGGCCTTACAGATATACCTATTCCCAAAAGAGTAAAATTGAACGTATGGTTGCAAAAATGCTAGAGGCCAATATACTTCAACCTAGTCAAAGCTCTTTCTCTGCTCCAATAGTATTGGTGCACAAGAAGGGTGGATCATGGCATGTGTGTCTAGATTATAGGGAGATCAACAAGATCATTATTAAAGATAAATTTCCCATTCCTGTCATTGGTGAATTTTTGGATGAATTACATGGATCAATTTACTTCACCAAGCTAGATCTTTGTTGAGGATATCATCAAATTAGAATGAATACTGAACACATTCCGAAAACAACATTCATAACTCATGAAGGTAATTATAATTTTTGGTCATGCCTTTTGGCCTTACTAATGCACCTTCCACATTTCAACATTTGATGAATTCCATTTTCAAACCCTTCCTTAGAAAATTTGTGTTAGTATTTTTTGATAATATACAAATCTACAACAAGACTTGGAAGGATTATGTTCAAAATGTTGACATGGTGCTTAAACTATTGGAGGAGAAACAATTATATGAAAAAACATCCAAATGTTTCTTTGGAGTACAAGAGGTGGAATATTTGGGTCATATTGTATCTCATGAGGGTGTTAAGGTAGACCCTAAAAAAATTAAAGCCATTAAGGAATGGAAAATACCCACAACCTTAAAGCATATTCAAATATTTCTCGGGTTAACAGGGTATTTGTTGGGTAGCAGATCCCCCGCGTAAGGGTTTTGGGGCTTTACACCCACAATTTTGGGATATTTGTATTATAAAGGCCCCGCGAAGTGCACGGAGCGTGAGTTGTGATGAGTCAAGTCAAAGGGTAGTCCACCCGAAAATAAGGTAAAATAATAAACAGTGAGTTGGCCTGCCTGGGAATGTATAAATAGAGCAAGGCTCTAGGTGTAGAAGGCAGTTTTTTGGGAAACATTTTAGAGAAGATCTAAAGTGTTATGGGTTGTTAACAACGATATTCACTCTAAGTCTGTAAGTCTGAGTCGAGGGTTGTAGTAGTAGAAGAGGCTCTACAGATGTGTGCGCAGAGGACTGGTAGAGTCCACAACTGTGTGCGCAGACCCCTGCAGCTGTGTGCACAGGGCAGGAAGTGGATTGTATCTGGAAAAAGTCATTAATAAAGATAAGTTGGTTTTGGAATATTGCGTATCTATTCTGTATTCTTGTTTATGCATCTATTTATGGTTTATGATTGCGCGCATCTCTGTTTATGTTAATTGGTAACTGAAAGTATTGTGCCTTCATAAGTTAATTCAAGATCTATATTAATATTAAGCATAGAAAAGGTAAATTGCATTTTCTCTCACCTTCCAAGCCACGTGAAGGTAGATACTCTGAACAAACGGCTGCGCGGAAGTAACGCGGCGCGTAGGATCGGTTTGCGAACTTCCAGACCTCATCAAGACATCCCTAGGGTGTGGAAACCTGGTTCCAGCACCCTCTCATACTACCTCAAGTGAGACCTCAGTCCGCGCTCTGCAGACTGTAGCCGAAAGGGCCAGTAGTTTCAGGATTTGTTTGGCTAAAACATTTCTGAACCTGAGTCAGGCCCCAATAAGCCAACAAATGGTTCCATTGCTAGGACCTGCCTAAGGGATGTCTGATGTCGGAACACTGGAACCCTACAAAGAAAGAAATTGAAGATTAGTTGGATCAAAAGCTTCACGAGTTCATAATACAGGAAAAAAAAACCCCGCAGATATCCGATAAGAGGTGGTTGGATCGCTTCATATATACAAAAATCCACAAGATCTTCTTCGCGACCTTCTCGTTAGAATTGTATGACTGGATCACAAAGTTAGCAGACAGCTAGGGAAGGTGCAAGCTCGATCAACTGATAGTGTAGACTCCAGAGTTGGTGCGCATGCTAGAGGCATCTGAAGATAAGATTGCGCGAGTCATATACCATTGGCTGGACCGGATAATAGGAGGGTTTATCACTGAATTTGCGATAGACATGACTGTCAGCTACAGCGAAGCAGAAAGACGTTTTCTCAAGGGACCGTGAGGTAAGTACATCAAATCTTTGAATACCTAGATTAAGATGTTGTTATGTGAAAAACGGGTGATGCGAATACATTAATGAGTCGAACGACGTGGAGCAAAAAGGTCAACAAAGGCATTGAAGGGTTAGGAAATAGCCCTTTCTTTTCACCTCCGCGAGTGAACGAGGAAGAGCACGCTTGGGTTTCTCCAAGGAGTGCGGTCAGTTTGATAAGGTAGCGCATTCCGCAGTTATCATCCCCGCTAACGCCACCACTTCCGTCACCTTCTTCACCTCCATCTTTGCCCACACCGCCTCCACCAAACCAGCAGTTTAGCATGGCGAGCGTGATCAAGTTTCCTGTATTCAAAGGAGTAGGGAATGAAAATCCAAATCAGTTTTGGTTCGTAGTAAGAGCAGTGTGGGAAGCACACGGGGTTATGAATGATAACATTAAGAAGGCCACATTGGTGAGTGCGCTGCAGGATCGCGCGCTGCAATGGTATATCAAGCACTCAAAGGACCACCCGAATGCTGGAATAGCGGAGATCCAGATTGCGTTGAACAGAGAGATTAGCTGGCCGAAATCAGAAACGCAGTCGATCATCAGATTTAAGGAGATCATGATGCTTCCAGGCAAAACTCCCTGGGATCTGGATTAGAGGATGAAAAGTACGATCAGCGAGGCTAATATGACACTGACAAATGCGCAGCACTGGGCGTGGTTCGTGGCATCTTTGACTCCACACTTGAGGATGGCACTGTCACAACAAAAGCTCTAAACCCAGGAAGAAGCATTGGAAATGGTGATGAGGTTGCATGAAACACTGATACAGGATCCAGGGTTAGGAGTCCAACAAATCCACGTGCAACTACAAACCTATGTTTGGAGATGCAAAGTTTGAAGCAGGATAGGGCACCCCGGCCAGAAGCACGCGAAGAAGTGTGGTGTATAAAATGTAAAGGCTAGGGTCATGATAAGGATCATTGTCTAGTATTCGCAAACTATTTGGCTAGAGGGGGACCGATGCCATTGAGACTGGAAGCACAAGCAGGGCTGAGTGTGGCACCCGTGCTCTGTTGCGCAATTTGTTAGGTGGGAGGAAAGCATGCGACAAACAACTGTCACCTATTGCAGATGTATACCCAAACTCCGCAACAACTATATTGTAATTTTTGTAGATCAATGGGCCATGATGAGCGGACATGTTGGAGATATGAGCTAATGATGGATAGGACCCCAGTGTATCGAATGCAGACAGAAACGTGAGGCCTCGATCCAGCCGCAGCAATTGCATGGGGGGATTTCAAGGGTGAGGTCGAGGACGAGGAGGAATGGGACCCGGACGAGGGTGCAGACAATTAATCTGCTATAATTGCAGAGGACCTGGGCACTACGTGCGTGACTATATGAATCCAACCAGAATATGTTGTCCGTATTGTTATCAGTTTGATCATGAAGTAGTAGATTGTCCAACGTTGATTGCACAGATGCGTGAGAAAGGGGTACTACAGCCTACTCCAACTCAAAATATCCAAATGATGAGGTCTGAACCATGTGAAGAAGACCCCAACGTGAATATGGTGCTTAGAAGTGGCATGACTACAGGGGAAGATAAGGGAAAGCAACCCGAGGATGATACATGGGTTCGCAAGGCTCCTACGAAGGAACCTGAGCTTGACTTGGAATACGCAAGGGAAACGTTTATGGAAGCTAAGAAGAGCTTCAAGGAGGCCTCTACTTCAGGTAGTAAGGATCAACTAGAATCGAGAATGGATCCTTCTATGCTTACTACCTTTTTAGAGACATGCATGAAGCTGCTACGAGACAATAAGGTAGTTAAAGGACTACAAGAGCTAATCACTAGGTGTGCAGGGTCAGGGGAACCATGCGTAGTTCGAAAGATGGGGAAGCATGCTTTGCGCACTGGGAGGGAAATGCGGTTGACAGCACAAATTGGCGAATATGAGATGGATCAGGTAATCCTAGACTGGGATCGGACGCGAACGTGTTACCTAAGCAGACTTGGGAACGCATGGGAAAGCCCTTGTTACAGTGGTCTCCTATTCAATTACGGATGGTGAACCAACAAAATAGCATGCCCATGGGAAGGTTGCAAGGGGTAACAGTGGATACCGAAGGTGCGAGTACGCAAATGGACTTTGAGGTAATAGAGATTGTGGATGACAGTAACCCTTACCCCGCGCTATTAGGGATAGACTGGGCCACGGAAAAGAATGGAGTCATCAACCTGAAGAAGCAGAAAATGACTTTTAAGAAAGAGTCTCTACGCGTAGTAGTTCCGTTGGATCCCGCCGAAGGAGCACGCTACACTAAACCTCTCCGCAAGGATGACAGCGACGATGAGCTGGATTGCATTTACCAGATAACGGCACAAGGCCAAGATCGGGTGAACCTGACTAAAGATGGGAGAATCTCATGGGAGTGCGACAGCTCTTGTACTTCGGACTCAGACGAAGAAATAGAATGCTGGCAGAACCGACTGCACGAAGTAACAACGCTAAATTGCAACATGATGATTAGATCATTGCAGTGCGTGACGACCAAAGCAAGGGAACTACCAATATATGATGGGGACACAGGTGTGGATGAATTCTTAGACAAAGTTAGAAGGTCAGTACCAAAACAGCAGCGATACAGTGCAATGGAATGGGTGTTGCGCGCGACACCCGCACAATGGTGGCAGACACACCAGAAGAATATTGGGAGTTGGCACGAATGCAGAAGAAGGATGCACTTATGGTTTGGAAGTCCCCAGCATCAAACGCGAGCCGAGCAACTAGGGCAAAGCATTTTTCGAACCCACCTGTGTCGATGGGTGCAGTCACGTGCTGGGCAGGTACAACCCAGGCTAAGGATAAAAAATTAGGACCCGACGCAGCAATAAAAAGAGCGACGTACATCGCAAAGACCCCATGATAGAGCATTCACAAGGCTATGCGGGATCATGAAGAGAGTTTACCAGGTGGGACAAACGGATTGGGACCTGCGTGTACCAGTGGTTCGAGGGGCCTATAGGACCATAAGCAAAAGCCGAAGTGCGGAAATTATCTCAATGGTGACAAGAAGAGAGGAAACCAGGAGGGCAGAGAAGAATCCCTGGACTACGGCTCCCACAGTAGGGACAGGATGCGAGGACCTGGGTAAAGGAATTAGGTAGTTGCAAGAAAACCTTCGGCGAGGAAGCATGAAACTTCGTGAACTCGATGATGAGTGGGCACGGCTGAGGAAGAGAAGTATGACATTGGATGAATAAATCCACAAACTAGAAACCAAAGTCGCGCAAGTGGGCCGCAAGAAACTAAGTATGATGAGACTGAGTCCAGCCAGCCCTACTACTGCATTAGAAGGAGTTGCAACCCTGCTATCATGGTTGCAACCACACCTTACTAAACAAGGGAAGGTACCATATAAAGAGGAACATGATGCAAAGGCATGTGAAAGGTGCTCGCAGCCCGGGCTAGCAGGAAAAGCGAAGCCTCGCACCAGGGGTGCGACCACCTGACTATCTGTAGAAGGCACAGTCTCAGCGCTCCAGGCAGTTGAAAGGAAGCGCAGGACTATAAACAAGGCTGTAGGAAATCTGCGTGGAAAGGAGGTTCCGCATAGGGCCCGTCTATCACAAGGCTCACTGTTGTGCTTAGGGGGATGCACTACTGTGTGGATAGGCTAGGGGGTGACCACTGATGTCACTGTTCATGACAAGAAGGCTAATTTAATGAAAAAAGGAGCTGGCGGCGGGCCATTAAGACATGAATTACGAGCTAAATTTGGGGATCTGCCGCCAAGTAGGTACTAATGACTCAGTAATGGAGGGAATGGCTGAATTGAAATCTAAATGTTACTATAAAATTCCGCGGGATAGTTTCGAAGCAACTCTAGGTTGTTTGAGAATTGAGTTAGCACAGAGCAGCGAGCCTTGAGCTATCGTGCCACCCGCAAATACGCAACCGAGTGAATCCAGTATAAACACAATGTTGAGAACCAGAGTGCGAGTTGTTAGCACTTGAAATTTCACCTCAGGCTGAGAAAGGCAAACCTCAAAGCTACATCAAACCATTCAGCCTCGTAGCTAGCCCTACGAGGCAGGAGAAGGCTCTCTCCGGTCTATCTCGTAAAATATTCAATTAGGGAGATGACCAACAAGGTAACACGGATATTAGGCTAGTAAACTGATTAAAAAGGTTGATTTTGGGGTTTTTGGGTTTTTCGTGGCAAATTGAGGAGAGGGCAATTTTGGGTGCGGGGATTGGACACAGTTTCTGCAAGGGGTTCCTTGGGGCGAGGTAGGAGACAGTGTTGATGCCTTTGACTGAAGTGGATGGTCAGGAATGAAAGATGAAGAGCTAAAGAGAGCAAACAATAACTTTGAATTCTCTTTAGACAGGAGAAAACATTGAAATTAAACAAACTTAAAAGCAGAGCATGGCAGGCATGAATTCTTACTTTAACACTTCATTTGTTTAATGTGCAGAAGTAAAAGAAAGGAAATGAATCACATAACAAGCTTACAAGTACGTTGAGAAACACACCATCAACACATGAGTCCACAAGAATCCCAAAGAGGACTGCAAAACCCTGGTCTTCCTTAGCCAAAAATTGCAGAGATACAGTGAATAATACAATGATAGCTGCTCCCTCAAGAGTCCAACCATGAAAAGGAGCAAGAAAGTACATAATATAGATGATCTAACCTCTTTCCCTGCCTCCATGGGTCGAGCTCACTATCCTAGGAGATGTTTCAACCACTTCTAAACTAGACACTAGAAAATAGGCAATCAAAACAACTTGCCTCTATAAACTTGGAAACCAGTTCATACATTCAATTTTTACCCTTTACATGAATGAATCTTCTAGAAGTGTTAAACAAGAGTAAAAGTGTCTTAGAGTTGCAATAATTACATCAAAGATAATCATCTTCCACCCCAAAAAGTCAAACTGGGTCAAAACTGCGTTTTCTGGGCTGAACAAGTCAATTCTGGCAAAAACTGCCTGACGGGTCGCGCCCCCCTGCCTGACGGGTCGCGCCCCTTTGGAGCTTTGTTTGAGGCACTTTCAGGTGGCCAAATTGAGCCAAAATGGGCTTGTTAGAAAGGTATGTGAGTCTACTTTCCAACCCAACTGGAATTTTTGAGTTTGGAGGTAATTTGCCCTGTCAAAACTTCATTCTCCCAAGACTGGTTTCTGCAACTCAAAAAAGGGGCAGAAAGTCAAATTTTGCATGTATTTTGACCTTTTGGAGGCCCAAAACTCCATAAAAACTCAAGTCCATCCACAGGCATATGTAACTTTGCATGAAAAATCCAGAAATGCTGAGTTTTTGCAAAAAGAAGTTGCCCTGATGAAGGGTCGCGCGGGGGGTGAGACCCGTTGAGCAGCCAAAACCTGTAAATTTCCAAAAATTGCCAAAATTACCCAAAATTTTCAGAATTTTTTGGGATTTGAGCTGTGGCTAGGCTAATGAGTGCCATGATCCTTGAGTGAAGCCTCAGCCAAGATACGGAGGGGATTTGGCTTCTTTCTCCGTTTTTGAGCCTCGGTCAACCTCCTTTGAAACACTTTCATTTTGGCTTTGCATACATGCATCCTTGCCCAATAATGATTTTTCATATTCCTCAGTAGCTTTTTCTCTTGGTTGGCCTTAGCCAACAGCCTCTCTAAGTGTGCATTCACCTGGATGAGCATAGACTCTCGGTCAGCAGGCAATGGATCACCGGGTCTTCTTCGGTTCAAGACTCGGTCACTACGAATCCTCCATAACTCATCAAGTACTTTCTCCTCCTCCAACTGTTTGTTCCGCTGCTCCAGGTAAGTGATAGTCCATTGGGCACCCTCAAGTCTCCTCTGCAAAACATCATTTTCAGCCCTGAGATGCTGAATGATCTCCTTTGCCTCTCGGCTAGGAGAACTGGCCTCAAGATCAATCATCTCAGTGTCTGGAACTCCTGATGGACCCTCATGAATCATGGGTTGTTTGCCCCTCTGTGGTACCTGTGCTGGTGAAGAAAGCGAGGCCCCTTCCACCTGATGTGGAGATAACACTCGTTGTGCTGATGACGAAGGCGAGACCCCTTCCACCTGCTGTGGAGATAGTACTTTCCTGGCTGCTGCAAATAAGGCCCTCTGGCCACTCTGATAAGTGAGCTGAGGTGAAGAACTAACATGTCGAGTGACCGGAATATCAGGCTGTTGAGATGGTCCTCCCTCCTCCTGAATGACCTCTGGATGTGGCTGGGGTGGTGCTGTGAAAAACTCACGGGAAATGAACTCCTCCCATGAGATGCCCTGCTGAGTCAACTGATGCAAGACTATGAGCTGAATCAAACCATAATGACATAGGCTCCTGTACTGCTGGGCCGGGGTCTTCCTCTGCAACATGGGCACCATCCTCTGAATGTTTTGAAAGAAGAAAATCGGGATGTTCATCGTCCTTACTCGGGTGAAGTGCATCAAGAGGCGAATGTGATATGAGTACACCTGTGAAAATCTGCCCTCACAGGTAAAATAGTGCATAATAAGCCTCATGATGGGAGCATACTCGCTCCGGAGAAATCTGAATGGAAAAACACCCGCCAAATGTCTCATGAATGGTGGTCGGACATAGGGCTCAAAGTGAACAGTATCTAGCAACTTGCGCTTAGGCCACACCTCACCAACATTCGGTATCCCTGTAGCATGTGAGATCACCTCGGGTGTCAATGTAAAATCTACCCCTGCTAGATTGACATGTCCATCATGCAAATGTAAAACAAAGAGGCGGGCCAACTCTCTGTGATGTTGAATCCGAGAGATCCTCTCACAAAACTGATAACAAGACATGTAATGAAAACAAGTAACTGCCATAGGACAGGCCTGTAATTCTGCCAAAGAGGTGGGCTCCTCTCGCTTATGATGTCCACCCTTACCCCCCTTACAAGGCCTCCTCTGTACCTCAACCTCTGTATATGATGAATGGTCATCACTTTGCTCATAAGTTTCGGTTTCTGACATGGTTTAGGAGCAAAGTGGACAAGCTGAACTGCTGTCTCTGCCTGCAAAAAGTGCTGAACTCTATGCTGTTTCAAGGGGGAAAAAAACATGAGGGAAATGTTAGGGGAGGGATCTTTTAACAAGGAATGGGAATATATAAATATAACAGGGAATTTTTAAGGGAAATGTTGCAAATCATTATGCATATAGGAATACATATTTATAATTGGGAAATCATTTGCAAAGATCATTGCATATGGGAAAAAACATGTATGAAAGTGAACATGGGAATATGCATACATGTATTAATAGGGGAAATAGGGAAACCATGCACAAAACATGTTGACATATTTACCAACACTTTTTGTTATTTACACATGCATATGGTGGAGGGAAACTAGGGTTTTGAATTTTGTTTTTTGATGCTTTGGGAGAGGGGTAGGGTTTTCATTTTTAGTGATTAGGGATGGGGAAAGATTTGCATTTCATTTGTAAAATAATATGGGAAAAGAGATGAACATATAAGTGTGAGTGAAAGGGAAAGGAGGGAAACAAACCAAAGGAAAAAATAGCTTGAAACAACACAAACCCTAGCACAGTTTGCTCATTAACATTGCAGCCATATAATGTCTTTTCACTTGCATGATTTGAGGTTAAAATACAAGCATGAGGGCTTACATTCATCACCAACCACAAAAATGATGTGTAAAGAGCCTACCTCGAACAAATTTGATGACTTGGAGGAAGATTGGGCAATTTGTTTGAAGTTTGCAGCAAGACAGTCCAACGGGTCGCGCACCACGCCCAACGGGTTGCGCCCCTCTGACGGGTCGCGCCCATTGTTTTTTTGAACTGTGGGAGACCCTCTGACGGGTCGCGCGCACCCAACGGGTCGCGCGCACCCAACGGGTCGCGCGCACCCAACGGGTCGCGCACCTGGCTCGACGGGTCGCGCCCCTCTCTGCTACCCGAAATCGCTCTGCCTTTGCTCCTTTCTCTCAATCACTCTCTCAAACCTCTCTTGCAAGCGTTAGGATGCACAATGAGAGTGAAAGGAGGAAATTTGGGCTTTTATAAGTTTCATTTGAAAAAATTTCATTCATAAACCCACTTTCTAAAGTTTATCTTTGACACTTTTATAACACTGACTTTTGGTTTCCTTTATCCTGAATTTGACTCATTGAGTGCTTTGACTTGATTCTTTTTGCAGGTAGATCATCTGAGGGATCTTGGCAAGGGGACCAGGGTTGCATTTTGTCCGCTGAAGACTTTTGAAATTTCATCACTTATTTACAAAAACTGAGAAAATGACCTTGGCTTTAAAAACATAGTTTTTAAATCCAAGGTGAAAGTTCACTGTACAAGATAAAAATATCGAAGAAACATGTTTACAATCCTCCCTCTGGCTTGCTGAGTACTCATGGATTTTCAAAGACATGACCTTGCAGAGATAAATGACCAAAACCCTAGACCTAGGACTTTGACCTCAAGACAAATCAAGACAAGCTTGAAAAACTTAATGACTGATATGACCTGATCCAGCAAAGCCAAGAGGGGTATAAATAGACCAACTCCTCCATCAGGGTTATGGCATGCCTAACGGGATGCAAAATTTGACACTGATGAGACACCTACTAATGCAAATGCAAAGAGCTTTGATCGCAGATGGAGGGCTTTCAAGACCGACACTAACACGAGTTACGGGAGTTAGCCCAGAACCCCGGGTGACCCAGGAGGAGCCTGGGAGGCAGCAGAGGTACCGAAGTCCCCACATACGCCGCAACCACAGAAAAACAAACAGCCAATGGGGCTGGTCCGGGTATCACCACGGAACCCAAGAGTTAGTAAAGTATTGATGATAGAGAAGGGAAAAGTTGTCACCATTGAAAAAAAAAAGGAGGAGGAAGATTTGCAAGCCCTGATAGCCCAAATTGAGGCACAGGATGATGAGGTGGAAAATGTCTCCCAAGTACCTTCAGTGATAGAGTTACCCCCCTACATTCCCCCGTGGAAAGGGACAACCAAGATACCGAAGGACCTGGAGGCCACGAAGAGTGCGCTCTAGACCCCACTTCTTCCGGATGACATAAGGTTTGATGGTCCGCCGCTGGGATGGGTACCGAATATAAAATTTGAAGACTGGGACCTCGCGGATAGTGAGAAGTTCCCACAGTTGGCTACGAAGAAATTACTACAGCATAAATGGTTGTGAGGTGTGGAGAAGGCTAGGTTACTCCATCTGCGGTGGATACCCCACTACCACCACGCACCTATCACAATTTTTGTCATCTGGTAGCTACTGTGTCTAGTACATGATGGGTATCTTTGGCTGGAGGAGTTGATTCCCATCATGGCCAACTTAATTCATCGAATTTCGTGGCTACCCATTAAAGGAAGCAATCCCGCAAACATCGCTAAAAAGAGTAGCGACTTGGGCCTCGCAGAAGCTATGAAGGCCAAATATAAGCTAGAGAAAAGGAAGCGAGGGTACGTAATAGCAAGCATCAAGGATCGAGGGGTGCACGTCGCCACCCAGCTGCTGGCCAGTAAGCTCATGAGGAAATGTCGTGCAGACTATGTGCCAGCATCGGTAATTACGTTGGCGGAGCAGTGTGCAGAAGGGGTCCAGTTCAATTGGGTACAGTTTCTCTGTGATGAATTTCTGACGAATTACGGGGAAGCCCAGGACTCGGGTAAGACCTTCCACTATGCATGGTTTCTCTTATCGATCCTGTTGGTTGCTGGGGAGCTGCTGGAAGATAGCTAGTTTCCCACCATGGAGCGGAACATACCCGAGGCCGTGAGGTATACCTCGCTCTGGGCAACAAAAGACGCAGCAAGGATCTGAGAGATAAAGGTATTTTGGACATTTGTAGAGGTGAGTTTACGAACGTGGATCAACCGTAGGCCGCGCTTGTCCCTGATGGTATATAACACTTTACAGAGTGTGGCAGAATTCAAGGCGGATATGCATAACTTGTATATCCGGGCGCGCAAGGATCCAGCCCGAGCATGGGAAAAGCTGTCATTCATTGCCACAGATGATGCAATCTTCGAAGTAATGGCGTCATGGTCTCTGGAGTGGTGTGCCCTGGACTTGGCAAAATTGGAAAAGATCACGGTGCAACAGAGGAAGAAGGAGACCAAGTTGTGCCTCGCGAAGCTGGCAGAAAGAAAGCATCAGGAACAGGAAGTGGCCATGCAGCAGAAGGCGGCGGAGGCAGCAGCACTAGAACAGATGACACAAACCACAACCGCGCCCACTGAGGAGACCGAGGAAGGCCAGGAAATTTCCACGGAGCAGGACATACAGGGGGAGGTGGAGACACAGGAATGCACAGACCTTACAACAAACTTGACCCAACTCAAGAGGCCGCGCGTCCAGGAGCAGCCACCCGCGCACAAAAAGACAAAGACAACAAAGACCATGGAAGGAACCCTTATTGACAGTAGCAAACCTAGTCGCAATGTCACTAAGGATGCTCTGGCAGAGTTGATGACAGAGCAGACAATTGTGTTGGGGGCGCTCAGGGCACAGTTGCAGGGATTACAGGTGCGGCCCCCAGGAATGATGACACCACACCTTACGGAAAGTGTAGCCGAAGTTGAGCAGATGTTGCATGCACGCACAATGAACACTGTGGTGTTACCAGAAGGTGCCATCTTAGCGGAAGTCGAAGGTGATATGCGGGGCTGGGGGTTGAATTTGGTCGCCCTTCCCAGAGAAACCCTATACCAGCTGCAGGATGGGGCAACTGCTGAGCTTCATGCCAGGGAGAGCCGCACTCTTCACGTCTTGAGTGAGCAGAAGGTAAATTTAGAACAGCTCATCTAGTAGTGTGACAGCATGGTCGCCCAAAACTAGGGACTAGAACAGGTAGTGGAGGAGACCTGTAGTAGCATTGCGAAGTTGGTTGTGCCAGTGGCACTTCCCATCGCAGAAAAAATTCATCAACTGGCAGCTAGAATCTGCAAGGCCCAGGAAGAGGCTGTGAACGTTCAGTTGGAGCTAAACTTGCAGATCGTAGAGCTGCGACTGAAGGCATAGTCCTCTACACCCCAGAAGTCAAAGAACAGTGCCACTGTGCCATTCAATCGGGGTTGAAAGAGATAGAGCATGCTATACAAGACTGCACTAGCTTGTTGGACCAGTCCCTCGTAACGCTCACCTCACTCCAAGAGGACCCAACATTATAGTAGTTAGAGACAGAAGCACGGGGATTGCAGCAGGCCTATGACGATGTTCGGGGAACCGCGCAGACAATCACCCTTACCCAATGATTGGCCAAGATAAGGGAGGCCCGGGATCTGAAACAACAGGTGGACATCGCACGCCAAAAAGAAGCAGGGCTTAAAGCACACATCCAACCTTGGCTCGAAGAAGCATTCACAGTCACCACCGCGATCGAAGGAAAGCTAGCCCAGATACAGGACACATATGCGAAAATACAAGAGGACGCCTCTGACAACGATGCACCAGAGCGTTGTGCACAATTGATACAGTAGACAACAGAGGAATGTGTGACAGACGTCTGCGAAGCACAGAGGTTGTTGGATGGACTCAGAGCGAAGATCGTCGCACTAGCCAAGTGACTCGGGACGAGTCACGATGTTTGTGTTGGGGGCCTGTTGGGAAGCGAATCCCCCACATAAGCGTTTTGGGGCTTTAAGCCCACAATTTTGGGATATTAGTATTGTAAAGGCCCCGCGAAGTGCGTGGAGAGTGAGTTATGATGATTCAAGTCAAAGGGTAGTCCGCCCGAAAATAAGGTAAAATAATAGAGAGTGAGTCAGCCTACCCATGGTCCACGAACCATGGGAATGTATAAAGAGCAAGGCTCTAGGCGTAGAAGGCATTTTTTTGGGAAAATTTTTAGAGAAGATCTAAAGTGTTATGGGTTGTTAACAACGATATTCGCTCTGAGTCTGTAAGTCTGAGTCGAGGGTTGTAGTAGTAGAAGAGGCTCTGTAGCTGTGTGCGCAGAGGCTTGGTAAAGTCCGCAGTTGTGTGCGCAGGGCAGGAAGTGGATTGTATCTGGAGAAAGGCATTAATAAAGATAAGTTGGTTTTGGAATATTGTGTATATGTTCTGTATTCTGGTTTATGCATCTGTTTACGGTTTATGATTGCACGCATGTCTGTTTATGTTAATTGGTAACTGAAAGTATTGTGCCTTCGTAAGTTAATTCAAGATCTACAATAATATTAAGCACAGAAAAGGTAAATTGCATTCGTTCTTGTCTTCCAACCCACACGAAGGTAGATACTCTGAACAGATGGTTGTGCAGAAGTAACGGAGCGCGTAGGATCGGTTCACGAACTTCTAGACCTCATCAAGACATCCCTAGGGTGCGGAGACCTGGTTCTAGCACCCTCCCATACTACCTCGGATGAGACCTCAGTCCGTGCTCCGCGGACTATTGCCGAAAGGGCCGGTAGTTTCAGGATTTGTTTGGCTAAAACATTTCTGAACCTGGGTTAGGCCCCAATAAGCCAACAGTATTATCGCAAGTTTGTGTTGTGGTCCCCAACAACCCCCCCCCTCTTTGTTTGATATTAGCAATAACACAAAGCAAAGGGGGGACCCTGAACAAAAAATCCAAAAAATATTTTTGTTAAAGTTTTTGTATTTTTCTCCCTAAGGCTTGATCGCATCGCGAAGAGAGAGTGAAGTGTTTCCTAAGCGCGAAAAGAAAAGCTGCGAAGAAGCGACGCGAAGTTCATCGCGTCGCATACATTCAAAGCGCTCTTAAAAAGAAAACCTTAAGGAACCGCCGACCGCCGATATGCGACATCGCACATCGCAAGCATCGCATGAAGCAGCATAAGCAATTGAATGAAATCTGCGATATCTGCGATCTGCGATCTGCGATATTAGCGATCTGCGATCTGCGATATCTACGATCTGCGATAACACTTAATGACATTGCAGCCCTCGATACTGTGATACCAATCACAGAAAAGACTCATCGCAAGAATTCTCCGACATACACGGTATACCCAAAATTGAGCGCGTGCCTTAAGGGAAATTAATGACCGCATGCTTGAGTATCCAGAAATGATTGCATCGCATTTATCAAAGAGTCAAGTCATGATGAATGTCAGAATTACGCATTCATTAGAATTTAATGCTTTCATTTCAATCTTTTCGTCATTTCCCTTCTTCTTTGTGTAAACTGCAAGACATGCAACTGATATAAATCTATATGCAGGAAACATCTAAGGAAAAGGGAAAAGCACCAATAAGATAACAGAGAGAAGATGCCTCCACAAATAGATGCCACGTGAGGCAGAACCGCGGATTCCAGAGTATCACCCAACAGGCACTGATGAGAATAGACTATCCAAGACTCAGAGTCAAAGGCGCACAAAAGCAGCGTGTTTGCAAAAGATCCTGAAGCTCAGACTTGGTAAAGCAGAAAGAGAAACGCAAAAGAAGGAGGACGCTCCAAAAAAGCCTGGAACAAAGAACGGAAGCAATTCTCGATACAGGGGGTTGTCCATACAGCGTGACTCCTAACTCATTGAGTCATTCGCACGACCGGAAACCGAAATAGCAACATCAAAATCAGTTCGAAAAGAACCTGGGTTGTGCTAAGTGTACGCACAGCGAATACACCCAGCTAGAGAAAGGTTTTCGAAAATATCTTCTAGTCTGTCAGAAAGAGGTGCCAGCTCTTGCCATTTCTAATTTTCAAGCTCGAACAAAAGGAAAGGACAACCAGCCGACTCTTTCAGGGCGAACAGCGCATTGCTTACAGCACTAAGAAACAGATACAGAAACGGTTAGAAATTAGATTTGATTTTTAGAAGTAAATTTGCTTTTAGTAAAAGGGCGGTCATTTGAAGCCGTTCCCTAAATTTGTGTAATTAAGATTAATTAGTTAGTAGTATTTAACCCTTCTCATGGCATTTGGAGAAGGGTCCGAAAATATGTCAAAAAACTTGTCCTCGGAACATGCACTTTTGCACCCTCGGAGGAGGTTTTTGATGAATGGATGGATCGAGATTTATTTATGTTTGCATTTTAATGTCTGTTACTGATGTTGCACTTCTGTACTCTTAGCAGATATTAGAACAAGTAGAAATAAATCGTTATTGCTTGAAGTTTATTAGTGAAATCAGTCATAAATGGTACTTTTATCTCTTGGCTAATTTCTGCTTATATTCCTAAAGTGATATGCAGCTGAGTTCTTTATATGTTAATGTATGAATGTGTGTATTACCATTTGGCACTTCTGTACGGTGGAGTCATTTGTTTATGCTTGACATATGAATAACTAATTATGCGATATGCTGTTCACAACTGTTTTGCCTAACTTTTTATGCAGAATGGTTTATCTTCATTGATTTATATTCTTATAATAGCTGAATGATCTTTATTACCAGCTATTGTTCGAAATATTTTTAGATCGCATAATGGAAGAAAATACCTCGGGTTAGCGTAGACTAGATGTATTGTTTTTCCATTAGATTACAATAACATAGAGTCAATTTAGAAGTTAGAATTAAATTAGCTTAAAATACCCTTAGATCAATACCATCAAACTCTACACACCCCTCACATTGGGAAACTGGTCCCATTACCCCCAGTCGGACCCGCTACTCCAAACGGGCAAGGAGCCGCCAACCAGGTTCCGGACCGGGTGGGTATCCCCCTTGTTGTCGACCCGATTTCGGGGCCCTCAACATTTCTGGCGCTAGAAGGAGGGCACGAGCTATGAATGGCACATAAATCAAAATCTAAACACCATTCTGAGAGCAAATCACCCTCACCAACTCCCCCGACTTCCCCGGTACGGTTAAACCCGGAACCAGAAGTCGCTCGGGTATCCACCGCTGCTATACACCCTAATACATCAGACCATCTTATCATTGATCCCCCTGAGATTCAAACTTTGATTCGTAAACTCCAGGGATTCTCTATTTTTACTCAGAAGTCTGATAAATCTAAAGGCAGCGTGACTTCGCAGTACAATCCTGCTCATCCCCTGACCAGATTGAAGAGTGAAAAGTTTGGCATCCAGCCAACTGAAATTCCTCTCCCCACTAGGAAAAGAGCAAGGAAAGCACTTCCAGAGTCTGACAGAGAGACTCTTTCATCTACCTCGTCCATTTCAACTCCCTCACTGCGAAGTCAACCACCCACATCCTCACCTCAAATCACTCATCCATCTTCCACAACCCTTCCTCCGCAATCATCGAAGATCGTAAGATCTCCATCTTCTCAGCATCAGAGATCATCTTCTGCACTTGTATCAACTCGCAGCTCAACGATGGCCCAGTCTCCATGGAACAATCCTGGGGCGGTCTTAATGCCTCCACCCCTCAGCCCTATACCGGCCCATCCTGAGAAATGGCTGCCTAAATTCAATCCAGAAGCAGGCATGTTAGCCGAAGAACATATCAATAATTTCATGCTTTCTGTTAATCTTAACGGAGTTACTAACGAGGACGTTGTTTTCCGGCTTTTCCCTTATACAATGCAAGGAACAGCCGGGTCGTGGTACTTTTCGTTACCTTCCGGATCCATCACAAGCTGGGACATTTTTCAAAGTCAGTTCCTCACCAAGTTTGGTGACGACAGATCCACGGCGACATTGATCAATGACCTATCTAATCTTAAGGCTGAGGCTAGAGAACCCATTAAAGACTTTAACTTACGGTTCAATAAGATCCTCAACAAAATCCTCGCTGCTTCACAACCCAGCGAGGAAGTAAGATGTGAATGGTACATCACGGCCTTACCATCTAACTTGGCTATCTTCTTAGATAGGGCAAGCAAGATAAACTTAGTTGAAAACTTAACTGAGGCGTTAGCAGTTGAAAAACGCGTATTAGCCCTTGAAAAGAGATCTGCAATTGAAGAACGTAAATCTAAGAAGATCTCTTTCAAAGAAGACACCAAGAAGAAGCAAACGAAAGATCCTTTCGATATGGAAGGATTACAAAAGGTATTAAAGGCCATGTCCAATGAGATGATTGATATAAGAAAACAAGTAGCAGAAACGTCTTCAAGAAAGCCTTTCAGGACTTTTAAAAGAAACCCTCCCATGGAGACGAAGCCACCCAACGTTGTCTCAAACGTTGAATCTGAAGAAGAAGAAGAAGAGAATATCATCGAGACACAGACCGACGATGAAGAAGTGGTGGAACTGCAAGGAATGTGGGATTTCATCCTCCCACAAGAAGAGGATCAAGAAGCATTTCCGGTTAGCACACGAAGCAAAAATCAACTTGATCCTCCCCAAACTACCCCAAAACAAAAGGGCGCAAGCCCTGCAACAAAAGATAAGGTCGCAACAAAAAAGACAACTGCTAAAGCGACCCAATTTAGCCCAGTCCAATCAGATCAATCGCCTCCATCAAGAACACTGATAGTGTCGGATGAGATGGAGTATAACATCATCAATGACATGAAAAAGACTAGGGCTAATATCACTCTGTACGAGTTGAGCAAATTGAAACATCAACAGAAAATAATGATGAAAGAATTACATGCCGTGCCTACTACACCTTTACCTACAGCTATAGCTTCCCACAATCTGGGAAGGCCTCCAACCAACGCGATCAATAAGATTGATCCAAATGACATCGCCTTGATTGGAGGAAGATCAAGATCTCATACTCCTCCTTTTCTTCTCACATATGAAATCTTCAATAAAAACGTGCACAATTGCTTGATCGATTATGGTGCTTCAACGAATATTTTACCCAGGTCAATATGTGCCAAATTGAATGTGCAACCTCAAAAATCTGCAGTACGTATAGTTCAACTTGATCGATCCCAAGTCGAAGTGATTGGTGAACTTAATCAGGTGACCATAAGATTGTCGTCTAACCCAAAAGTGTGTCAGGTTATCGACATTCTAGTAGTTGATATCCCTGAGTTCTATGGTTTGATTCTTAGCAGGGATTGGTCGGAGAAGCTCCACGGATATTTCTCAACCGACTGGTCGCACATGTGGTTACCATACAATGGTAAACCAAATCAGATAAAGGTTGAACGAGAGTTGCACCAAAAATACATAGTGACGGATTTGGAAGGAGAGAATGAAGCAATAGCATACAACAGCAGCATCATAGGCAACTACTCGGTAGATTCTTTCCTCGGAAATTTCAATGCTCACATATCACCTTACTTAGAGAATTCAGTTTTGTCCCAAGTAGAAAACTTTTCCCAAACTGATAACTCAAAATGTTTTAGTTTCTTAGATAATTCTGTAAATACATCTTTATTTTGGAAATTATATTTTGATGGCTCTAAATCCAACGAGGGAGCAGGAGCAGGATGCGTTCTGATTAGCCCGGACGGGAACAAGATTATGCTCACATGTAGACTTGAGTTCGATTGCACGAACAACACAGCAGAGTACGAAGCCTTGGTTCAAGGCCTATACAAAGCAATCGGATTGAACGTTAAGTATCTTCAGGTCTTTGGAGATTCTGAGATTGTCGTAAAACAGGTACGTAACACCATACATTGCCTGTCTAGTCATTTAAAGCACTATCAATCGTTAGTTCAAGATCTCACTGCACATTTCATAGCATTCAACATCTCGTCAATTCCAAGGATTCAAAACGCGAGCACAGACCTGTTAGCTAACGTAGCCTCTAGACTGATTCCCTCCGAAGATTTTAGCCCAGATAGATTCTCGATAGAATTAATTTTTAAACCGTCCATCCCTGACAACATCACCAACTGGAGAGTGTTCAACGACGATCCAGACATCGTAAGTTTCCTCACCTCTGAAGGATCCTACTCAAACCAGATAATTGACGAAGACTGTCATGATCACCAAATACAACAAAGTAGCACTGATAATGTTATACCCAAATCGGTGGTCAAATTAGAAGACTTATATGATTTGAAAAGTCGGTTCAAAAGGTTGGCTAATGCCAAGCTCTACAGTTCAACTCTGAACTACGAATCAGTGAACCTAGGAACCGACGAGAAGCCGCAAAACGTTAATCTAGGCCAGGGCCTAGCCCCTGAAGAAAAATCAGCATATATCCGCCTTCTGAGACAGTACAAAAACGTTTTTTCCTGGAATTACGATGAGCTGAAGACTTACAACACTTCTATCATTCAACACACTATCCCTATGATTGACAATGAGAAACATGTCCAGCAGAAGCTCAGAAAAATCCACCCCAACTTGGAAAATCAGATAAAGACTGAGCTGAATAAGTTGTTGAGAGCCAGAATAATCTTCCCGGTCAGACATTCCAAATGGGTATCCAATATGGTACCTGTTAGGAAGAAAAACGGAGATATTAGAATCTGTATCGACTTCCAGAATCTCAACAAAGCCTGTCAGAAAGACAATTTTCCCCTCCCACCTATGGAGCAGATATTACAGGCAGTAGCAGGCTCAGAGTTAATGTCTTTTCTGGATGGATTTTCAGGATACAATCAAGTGATGGTACACCCCGATGATCAATTGAAAACCACCTTCCGAACTAAATGGGGTACCTACGCATATCGGAAGATGCCATTCGGTCTGATCAATGTCGGCGCTACCTTTCAGAGAGCCATGGACATCGCATTTAAAGGTTTAGTCAATAAATCGGTAGTGATTTACCTGGACGATATAACAGTGTACTCCAAGAACCGAAACGACCATCTCAAAGATTTGAAACAAATCTTTCAAAGATGTTTAAGGTATGGGATCTCACTTAACCCGAAAAAATCTTTTTTGGCACTAAGTGAAGGGAAATTGCTAGGATTCATAGTGTCAAAGTCTGGTATCCACATTGAACCTGACAGAATCAAAGAAATTTCCTAGATATCCATGCCCCATAACAAAAAGACCATGCAATATTTCCTGGGACAGATCAATTTTGTAAAGAGGTTTGTCCCGGATTTTTCACGTATTATTTCTCCTTTACAAAAAATGATAAAAAAGAATTCAAACTTTAAATGGGGTCTAGACAAGCATGAAGCATTCAACTTGATCAAACAAGCCATCATCAACGTTCCATCTTTGGCAACCCCAAATTTTTCAGAACCTTTTATCTTATACACGTTTTCCTCAGAAAAATCTTATGCCGTGATTTTAACTCAAGAGAATCAAGAAAAGGTAGAAGCTCCAATCGCATTCTTTAGCTCGAACTTACAAGGTGTTGAACTCAATTATTCGGACATAGAGAAACAGGCATATGCTGTTTTCAAAGCAATCAAATATTTCAGACCTTTCTTGCTAAAAGCCCATACCAAAGTCATAGTACCGTTTCCAGCGGTAAGAAACCTCCTGATACAGAAGGATGTGGGCGAGAAGAGAGCGAACTGGATCACCGCCTTACAAGAATACGACCTTGAGCTCAAGCCGGCACACATCGTAAGAGGTCAAGGCTTCTGCAAGATGTTAGCTAGAGCATCGCAAATTCCTCAGAACTCGTCTGAAGAGGTACACACGTATGAGGTAAGCCTAAACGACGCAGAATCATTATATGCTGACACCATTTATTTTCTTAAGAATGGGTATGCTCCATTTCACCTGGATCACACCAAGAAGAGAGCCCTGAGATTGAAAGCTAAACAATACCAGCTCATAAATGACATCCTGTTTAAAAAAAAATATGATTCTGTGCTTCTTAGATGTCTTGAGAAAACTGAAGCCGAAAAGGTTTTGCAGGAACTCCACGATGGACCAGCAAGTGGACACTATGCTGGAGAACCCACCGCACATAAAATCTTACGTGCAAGATATTACTGGCCCACGCTGTTCAAAGACTCATACAATCACGTAAGGAAATGCCAAGTCTGCCAGACTGCTGCAGGGAAACAAAAGAAGTCATCCATGCCACTGCAGCCGGTTAACATCGAGCAGTCGTTCAGTCAATGGGGCCTGTACATAATAGGTGAGATCGTTCCTCACTCTTCTAAACAGCATAGGTATATCCTCACAGCAACTGACTATTTTACCAAATGGGTAGAGGCAGTTCCTCTCAAGACAGCTAATTCTGAAAACATTATTGAATTCATAGATCAGTTTATCATCACTAGGTTTGGATTGCCAACGGCCTTAATTTTTTATAATGCATCATATTTTTCTGGAAATACCATGACTGAATTTGCGCTCAAAAGAGGGTTCAAACTGAAGTATTCTGCCAACTACTATCCGCAAGGTAATGGGTTGGCTAAATCGACAAACAAGAACCTAATCAGGATTATTAAAAACACAGTCGACCAAAACCAAAAGAATTGGCACAAAGCGCTGGTAAACGCCTTATGGGCAGATAGAATTACAAAGAAAGCTTCTATCGGCACTTCTCCCTTTAATTTAGTTTACGGGAGAGAAGCAGTTCTTCCTACTCACTTAGTCATTCCCTCTTTGTCCTTAGTACAATACATTGATGAAGTACCTACTTCCTCCTTACAATTAAGACAAATGGAAATAATCGAACTAGAAGAACGACGAGAACAGGCTAAGAAAACCCATGCTCACCACCAGGCGCTAATAAAATCCTCTTTCGACTCAAACATCATGACCAGAAAAAACTTTCAGATGGGAGATTTAGTTTTAAAATGGGATAAGGCACATGAAGAAAAGGGAAAACATACGAAATTCTAGAAGCTGTGGCTTGGTCCTTTTCAGATTGTAGAGGTCATAGGCCCATCGACTTTTGTGTTGCAGGATTTAACAGGCAGGAGAGATTCTCTGCCTGTGAATGGACAAATTCTCAAAATGTATTTTCCTTAGAAGAGAATTCTTCTAATTTTTGTAGGATAGATTTATTTTTAGTTTTATTTTGTTTTGTTTTTCTCTTTTTTATGAATAAAACCGGTTGTAAATGATCATTTAAAAAGGATTCATGAAAAGAGCACGCCAATTCTCTATCAGATTTTGATTTCGCTTGTACAAATAGCAAAATTTTTGAAAAATCTGAATTTTATTATTAACAAATAGAGTTAACTTCACCTTGATTACGATATTAGTTTCAACCTCAAAAAACTTTGACGAAAGCAACCTTTGGTAAAGAATTGTTTTGTATCAGCACAATGAAAGGTATCATCAATAATAAAATAGGTATTCTCTGCAAAACTGTTGTTTTCAAAAACTCTATTATTGTCGTCCAGAGCTTTCTTAAGGAAAAACATTGACTTCCTCCCTGCTAAAAGGGAATTGCAGCATTCAGAGAAATAATCCAAGCAAAACACTATATCTCAAAGAATAAGAGGTCTCATCACGAGCCGGCTTATCATGATCACAGATATTATAACTTGCTGACTTTGCCAATACTGTCTATCAAAACAGGGCAACGACTTAAGATTGTTGCAATCAAAAGACAAGAGGTCTCATCACGAGCCGGCTTGTTCAGCAAAAGTGTAAATCAAGTGAGTGACTGTGTCATAATTTGGCCACCAAACCAAGACATTGTTCTTTAGAGAATTAAAAAAGGAAAAGTGTGTCAAAAAGGATTTTTCTCTGGACTGTTGCGAGTAACCTCAAGCAGGAAAAAGGATCATTGCTGGATAAAATGGTAACCCTGTTGAGGCTATGGACGCTTGCGGGCAGCATAGGCTCTACCTACGACAAATGAGCATGCTTTTAAGCCGGTACGCACAGAAGACCTTATTTTATCTTTAATCAAGACCAAGTAATGTCTGGTGCGAATGCAAGAAAAAGCCTGAGGAAGCAAGCAATTGGGATATAGGTTGAGACAAAGTATCGTTGACGAGGTGAGGGGTAATCTACTCTATCTGTTCATAACAAAATTTAGACATATAAGAATTTTGTTGTTTCGGAAGTGAACGGTCAATAGAAAAGCAGAGATAACTGGTTCTTCACAGTGAATCGCCATTGTTGTGGTCACCAACAACCCCCCCCTCTTTGTTTGATATTAGCAATAACACCAAGCAAAGGGGGGACCCTGAACAAAAAATCCAAAAAATATTTTTGTTAAAGTTTTTGTATTTTTCTCCCTAAGGCTTGATCGCATCGCGAAGAGAGAGTGAAGAGTTTCCTAAGCGCGAAAAGCAAAGCTGCGAAGAAGCGACGCAAAGTTCATCGCACCGCATACATTCAAAACGCTCTTAAAAAGAAAACCTTAAGGAACTGCCGACCGCCGATATGCGACATCGCACATCGCAAGCGTCGCATGAAGCAGCATAAGCAATTGAATGAAATCTGCGATATCTGCGATCTACGATCTGCGATCTGCGATCTGCGATCTGCGATAACACTTAATGACGTCGCAGCCCTCGATACTGCGATACCAATCGCAGAAAAGACTCATCGCAAGAATTCTCCGACATACACGGTAGACCCAAAATTGAGCGCGCGCCTTAAGGGAAATTAATGACCGCATGCTTGAGTATCCAGAAATGATTGCATCACATTTATCGAAGAGTCAAGTCATGATGAATGTCAGAATTACACATTCATTAGAATTTAATGCTTTCATGTCAATATTTTCGTCATTTCCCTTCTTCTTTGCGTAAACTGCAAGACATGCAACTGATATAAATCTATATGCAGGAAACATCTAAGGAAAAGGGAAAAGCGCCAATAAGATAACAGAGAGAAGATGCCTCCGCAAATGGATGCCGCGTGCAGCAGAACCACGGATTCCAGAGTATCACCCAACAGGCACTGATGAGAATAGACTATCCAAGACTCAGAGTCAAAGGCGCACAAAAGCAGCGTGTTTGCAAAAGATCCTGAAGCTCAGACTTGGTAAAGCAGAAAGAGAAACGCAAAAGAAGGAGGACGCTCCAGAAAAGCTTGGAACAAAGAATGGAAGCAATTCTCGATACAGGGGGTTGTCCATACAGCGTGACTCCTAACTCATTGAGTCATTCGCACGATCGGAAACTGAAATAGCAACAGCAAAATCAGTTCGAAAAGAACCTGGGTTGTGCTAAGTGTACGCACAGCGAATACACCCAGCTAGAGAAAGGTTTTCGAAAATATCTTCTAGTCTGTCAGAAAGAGGTGCCAGCTCTTGCCATTTCTAATTTTCAAGCTCGAACAAAAGGAAAGGACAACCAGCCGACTCTTTCAGGGCGAACAGCGCATTGCTTACAGCACTAAGGAACAGATACAGAAACGGTTAGAAATTAGATTTGATTTTTAGAAGTAAATTTGCTTTTAGTAAAAGGGCGGTCATTTGAAGCCGTTCCCTAAATTTGTGTAATTAAGATTAATTAGTTAGTAGTATTTAACCCTTCTCATGGCATTTGGAGAAGGGTCCGGAAATCTGCCAAAAAACTTGTCCTCAGAACATGCACTTTTGCACCCTCGGAGGAGGTTTTTGATGAATGGATGGATCGAGATTTATTTATGTTTGCATTTTAATGTCTGTTACTGATGTTGCACTTCTGTACTCTTAGTAGATATTAGAACAAGTAGAAATAAATCGTTATTGCTTGAAGTTTATTAGTGAAATCAGTCATAAATGGTACTTTTATCTCTTGGCTAATTTCTGCTTATATTCCTAAAGTGATATGCAGCTGAGTTCTTTATATGTTAATGTATGAATGTGTGTATTACCAATTGGCACTTCTGTACGGTGGAGTCATTTGTTTATGCTTGACATATGAATAACTAATTATGCGATATGCTGTTCACAACTGTTTTGCCTAACTTTTTATGCAGAATGGTTTATCTTCATTGATTTATATTCTTATAATAGCTTAATGATCTTTATTACCAGCTATTGTTCGAAATCTTTTTAGATCGCATAATAGAAGAAAATACCCCGGGTTAGCGTAGACTAGATGTATTGTTTTTCCATTAGATTACAATAACATAGAGTCAATTTAGAAGTTAGAATTAAATTAGCTTAAAATACCCTTAGATCAATACCATCAAACTCTACACACCCCTCACATTGGGAAACTGGTCCCATTACCCCCAGTCGGACCCGCTACTCCAAACGGGCAAGGAGCCGCCAACCAGGTTCCGGACCGGGTGGGTATCCCCCTTGTTGTCGACCCGATTTCGGGGCCCTCAACAGTTTGTTAAGAATTATGGGAGAATAGCAACACCTCCAACAACGTTACTGAAGGAAGATGCATTTTCTTGGACTCCATAAGCAACTAAGGTCTTTGAACATATTAAAGAGCCAATATGCCAAGCATTGGTCTTAGTTATGCTAGACTTGACAAAAACCTTTATTGTGGAATGTGATCCCTCAGGAAATGGAATTGATGTTTTTTTAATGTAAGAAGGAAGACCCATTACTTTTAAAAGTCATCCAATCAAGGGAAAGTATTTACACAAACCTATTTATGAGAAGGAAATGTTGGCAAAACTACATGCACTAATGAAATGATGACCTTGCCTAATGGGAGGACACTTCAAGGTAAAAACACATCATGACAGTCTTAAATACCTTTTGGAACAAAGATTATCTTCAAAAGAGCAGCAAAAATGGGTCACAAAGATGTTGGTTTATGACTTTTAAATCATCTACAAAAAGGGGAAGCAAAATGTTGTTGCAGATGCACTCTCAAGAAAGGATGAGGATGTGGAAGCATTGCTTTGTGTCATTTCTATTATTTCACCTGATTGGATAATTGAAGCAAGGGAGGAATGGAAGAATGACAAAGAGGTGTGGAGACTCATTCAAAAGTTGTAGCAAGATCCTATTACATTTGATACATTTATCTAGAGAATGATTCATTATGGTACACATATCACTTATATCTTTGTAATAATTCTCAACTCAAACAAAATATTCTTTTGGAATTGCACGCCTCGCCTTAGGAGGGCACTCTGGATTTTTAAAAACTTACCACAAGGTCAAGAAGGAATTTTTTTTGGACAACCTTAAATATGATATTCAGAAGTTTGTAGAATAATGTTTGGTTTGCTAACAAAATAAAGCTAAGACAATTACGACCCCGAGTCTATTACAACTTTTAGCCATTCCAAGTCAGTGTTGGGAGGAGGTCTCAATGGATTTTATCACAAGTTTACCTAAGTTTGAAAGTAAAAGGGTCATCATGGTGGTAGTTGATAGGATTACCAAGTATGCACACTTCTGTGCATTATCTCATCCTTTTAAAGCCATTATAGTTGCTACAAAATTTATGGAAACAATTCAAAAGCTACATGGAAACCCATAGATTATTGTAAGTGAAAAAGATCCCATTTTCATAGGAAATTTTTGGATGGAATTATTTTCTTGTCTTGGTACTCAATTAGCTCATAGTTCATCTTATCATCCTTAATCTGACAGACAAACTAAGATAGTGAACATGTAGTATACCTAGGGGGGACAATATGGGGTACAGAGGGAGGTACACAAGGTAATACTTAGATGTAAGGATAATAAATAAAGTGGTTAACTAGCATAATATAAGGGACCACAAGTAGTTAGGAAATAATGTGATAAACCCACAGTATTGGATATATGGTATTGAGAGACCCATGGTTATTACCCATGGTATTGTATGTATGAAGCCTATATAGAGGTTATAGACTCCCCATTGAGGATGTCAAGGATTATTGTATTAACAAGCATATGGCTTGTGGAGTGCTCTCATTCCTTAAGGAGTGATTGTATGGTGTTACCTTACCTCAGGGGTTTTGATATTAATAAAGAATCATTTCTATTTCATATTGTTGGATTGATCTTGATACTTCTTGGGATTATTTGCATTTATTGGGAATATTTTCCATTTTAATATATTTGCAGGTTAGATTTATTACAATGGATGCTTATGTATAAAATTTTCATCCTCCCGTGTGGAATATTCAGCAGGTAAGTTCTTCCACATAATGAGATACTATGAAATTAATTGATTATGTAGCTATCGGGTTCTTATTTCCGTGACTACTTCAGGATTAAGTATGATTTTTCCTTCTTCGTCAAGTTCTGGCAATACTATTTGAACTGGGAGCTTGGCACTGATAACCATGTTTACGAATGAAACATGGAAAACTAGGTGTACTCAGGAAGATGTAAGTAGCTCCAATTTGTATGCCATAGTATCAATCTTTTGCAACACCTTTTAAGGACCATAGTACTTGGGTGATAATTTGTTATCCTTCTTATCTTGCTTAAGGGACATTTGTTTGTATGGTTGTAGTAGTAAAAATACCTAGTCTCCTACATTAAAACTTCTTTCACTACGATGTTGATCTTCCTATTATTTCATTCAATTTTGCGCTAGAGTGAGGTTATCCTTTAAGATGTGTAGAACTTGTTGTTGATGCTCGATGTGATCTTCCACTCCTTGAACTTTAAAATTGTCTCTTAAATATTATGTGATGGACGGTGGATGATATCCACAAACTGCCATAAATGGGGCCATTTTTGTTGTAATATGGAAGGAAGTGTTATACCACCATTTAGCCAAAGGTAACCACTTGACCCATTGTGTATTTATCAGATACAAAGAAACAAATATACCCTTTCAAACATTTGTAATAAATCTGACCTGCAAATGTATTAAAATGGAAAATATGCCCAATAAATGTAAATAATCCCAAGAAATATCAAGATCGATCCAGTAATATGAAATATAAATGCTTCTTTATTAATAACAAAACACTTGAGGTAGGGTAACACCATACAATCACTCCTTAAGGAAGGAGAGCACTCCACAAGCCATATGCTTGTCAATACAATAATCCTTGACATCCTCAATGGGGAGTCTCTAGCCTCTATATAGGCTTCATACATACAATACCATGGGTAATAACTATGGGTCTCTCAATACCATATATCCAATAATATGGGCTTATCACATTATTTCCTAACTACTTACGGTCACTTATATTATGCATGCGAACCACTTTATTTATTAAATATGGCTCATTTATTTATTATCCTTACATCTCATTATTACCTTGGGTACCTCCCTCTATACCCCATATTGTCCCCCCATCTATACTACATGTCACCCCCCTTAAACATGTTTTGTCCCTAAAACATGAGACGAACACAAATAATAAGATCTACTCAAAAGAGTAGTCCACTAGTACCATGCACGTGCATCTAGCCATCCAAGAGAAAGATGAACACTCGATCTAGCCATTTCCTTGCTCACTTGAGATGGAAACTGGTTCTTTTGGTGCCCATGTGGAGATGTGTTGCAGGTAGCTTATGCTGCCTCTCTATGTGTCTTCCAGTTTCCCATATGTTGATTGCTAAGCTTGTGTCATCTTGTGGGTTGTTGTCTAGATGGGTGGTACGGGTGGTGATATGATGAAACTTTAACTAATGGTGTATATTTCTCCAATTCGCTACCTGATGGAGCCTGAGTAGTACCTAGTCCCTGTTGTGGCGTCTGCAGTTGTTGCTTGTCTTCCATTATTACTTCCACCGCAAACTCCTCATCTGATGTGTTATTACGTGTAGAGTTTGTTGCTTGGTCCTCCTTGGACTCTACCTGTTTACTGATGGAAATATCCCGTAATGTAATTTTCTTCTTTTTATACCAGAGCTTCAGGAATTTATTCTACACATTAATATTGATAGTACCAATAGATTCCATCTAAGGGTATCCAAAAACAACATCCACATCAATCGTATCTGAAGCATAAAAATCAGAATGCAGCACATACTTATCCATGGAAATCTTCAAATCTTTATAAACTTGAACATCATCATTATCGATCTGTTTGTTCTTAATGTGTTTTGCTAGAACTTGCAATTTTTTTGCCAAATTAACGTTGATAAAATTATGCTTGCAACTAGGATTGATAGACACAATTATCTTCTTCTTCTGGATACATCCATGAACCTATAATAAAGAGATACCATCAGAAAATAACCCCTTACGTGTCTCATTCCCTTGTTTTCTAGCATGAGACCATATTTCTAAAAGGACTTCTTCTATTTTTTTCATGAGGAAGTCACCACACGGAATCGTCAAGAGAGTACCACCATTTAGTAGCTTCCTCTTTTATATTAAATAATAGACAACTTGTCCAAAATTGTTTGGATCGTGACTTGTGATATTTTATAAATTCTTCAATAGTGGGACCATTATCACGTCCTGTAAAAATCATCTTAGTAGAATCCATAAAGTAGAATGAGAGTTTTGAAAAAATCACCTACTTTATGCTGCAAATTTTAAAAGGTAACAACTTGTTCAATATGGCTCACACTACAACAAAACAGGCAATTTGCGCCAAATTTAGCACCAGATTTTAGTGCATTATTTTCTCAATTGGGATGAGCAGCGTGGCGCTAAATATGGCTCTATTGTACAATTTTTAAAGCGTCCTTTTTTGCACCAAATTTTGCATCTTTTTTACGCCAAATTTTCCATCATTTTTTGCATCATGCTTTGCACCAAGATTTTCATTTGGTTTTACAACAGGTTTTGCTTCTAGTTTTGTGCCATTTTTTTCATCTACTTTTGCATCATTTTTTGCTTCCTCTTTTGTGGCATTCTTTGCTTCTAGTTTTGTGTCATAATTTGCACCGATTTTTACACCATCTTTGGCATTTGATTTAGTGCCTTTTTTTACATCCAGCTTGTGCCAATTTTTGCATCTTGTCTTATGCCATTTTTTGCTTCTAATTTTGTACTTATTTTTACATCTGTTTTTGTGCCAGTTTTTCTCCCTTTTTTTACACCATTTTTTCCGTCCAATTTTGCACCATATGTTGAATCTGATTTAGTGTCAAATTTTGCATGTATTTTTGCATAATTTTTTGCATCCACTTTTGCATTTTATTTATCTCCCTTTTTTGCATCCTATTTTGCACCATATTCTGCATTTAATTTTGCATCATTTGTTTCATCCAATTTAGCATCATTTTTAACACCATTTCTTGCATCCAATTTTGCATCCTTTTGAGCATCTAAATTTGCATCCTATGTTGAACCATATGTTGCATCCCATTTTGTGTCTATTGTTACATTCAATTTTGAGCCACCTTTTTCATCTACTTTTGCATTTGTTTTTGCACCAATTTTTGAATGATTTGTTGCACCTCATTTTACGTCCAATGTTGCATCTCAATTTGCATGCAAATTTGAGCCATTTTTATGCCCATTTTTGCACCATTTTTCTTCTTTTGTGTCCAATTTTGCACCATTTTTTATGTCCAAATTTGCATCCATTTTGGTATCTATTTTTCATCCTTTTTGTCTTCCAAATTTGCATCCTTTTTTCTGCCACATTTTGTGTCCACATTTGCATCTCATTTTGCACCTAGATTTTAGTTTGAGTTTTCATCTAGTTATGCATCATTTTTTACATCCTTGGTTTTACCCTTTTTTAGTCCCATTTTTGTTTTGTGTCTTTTCTTACATCCTTTTTTCATCTCAATTTTACACCATTCTTTGAATCCTCATTTTGGTGTCCATTTTTACATCCCTCTTTGTGCCCAATTCGGTATCCTTTCATATTCCCTATTTTGTTCCCTTCTTTGTGTCTAGTGTTGCACCATTTTTTTATTTTACTTTAAAACCCTTTTTGTTTCATTGTTTTCATCTTCTTTTGATTGCTAGTTTAACATCGAATTCTACTCCCAATTTTTCATCCATGGTTAAATCCACTTTTGGCTTCTTGTTTAGAGTTTTACTTTTATTTCCATTTATGACCCCCTCTATGGGTTCATTTTACTAAGTTCATTTACATAGTGAAATATATTAAAGTTTCTAAATATCATTTTGCTGTAGGATTTAATGCACGGTTAGATGAAAATAAAACCCTCTCAGTTTATCCCGGAAACCTAGGACAAACCAATTAAGAGAAAGGTTGTTCTAAGGCTTAGGATTCTTAGTAGATCAAGATGTAGAGTATAGATTAAGAAAAAGAGAATGAATTCTTGTGAGTCCTCGCATGCAGGTCTTCTTGGAGTTTTTAGTATATCTAGGAAGTGCTCCTAGCTAGCTCCAAAGCTTGGTCCTACACATAAGAGAGAGAATAAAGCAACCTTCACAACATAATAACTTGATAATTGAAACTATCATAAACATATAAATATTATTGAATAAATAAATTCAAACCAAAATTTCATACATCCATTAGTTAAATAGAAGAAGTGAAGAATGAATAGAAACATATGGAAGGAAGAAAAACCGATATATATGAATAAAGGAGTTGGAGGAAAGTTACAACAATCAGATGTAGTTGCAACAACACCTCCCCCAACTCATAGCTCCAAAACTCTCCCTCTCAAGATAGATCTCAGCAACGTGACAATACAAGAATTCCCATCATTTTTTCAATGGCCAAGCATCCAATATATAGGAAAGTGAAGGCTATGAAGATTTCCCAAATTCCTCATTATTTCAATTTGGGAAAAATATTTTGGGTGAATAATGTTTCCTCATATAAAAATGGCCTTTTCCACATTTTAGATGCTTTTGTGCTTAGGAAAAAGCTTCCCGATGCTTTTTGATTCTTTTATTTTTTAGGAAAAAGCTAAAGATGAGGATAAAGAGATCACTTTCCACCATATGAGTTTTCGAGCGTGAACAAGAGTGTCAAATTCAAATTCTAGTTTGCTTATGTTTTAGTTTTTTTTTAATATATATTTAGTTTTAGTATTTTTTTATTTTCTAAAAAAATATATTTAGTTTTTGGTATTTTTTTCTATAAGAAAAATTATATTTTGTTTTTATAGAAATGGATTTTAAAAATTCCATTCATGCTGAATTTGTGATTTTATGATAGGAGTTTAAATTATATATAAAAAAGTAACTCAATGCCATGTGTTGTGTCTTTGACATGGGCGTTATACATCTCTTCCTTGCTAAGTTATAGAATGTGCTTGGGTTTTCTTAATGTAATAAAACTAATTATGTTCTTCATGATATTTTGAAATGTTAATCTTGAACCAGGCTAAAAAAACAAGAAAGTTAAAATAGGTTTGCCTTTGTCCTTTGTAGATATTTGTCCCCATTAACCTTGATCTTAATAGATTAATTGTCTTATGGTGGCCTTGAGTGGTCACTTCCATTAGTTGCATGCTTTATAGTTTTCTGTTAGTGACATTTTTTAGGCTTGATAATATGTTATTTAATTTATCAAAATGTGTTATTGTCCATATTATTGTTAAATATGTTGGCTTTTGAGCATGTTTTAGCAAAACGTTCCCAAAATGTTTATAGATTGTATTTTATAATGCAATGATTCATTGCTTGATGAAATTGTTTTGGATATTTTTTTTAATGATTCATTGATTGATGAAATTGTTATGGATATTTTTTTTAGTATATTAAATTGTATGTGATAAAGTCAAAAGTCACCTCTTTTTTAGATTTTCATTGGTCAATTTCCCTTAAGGCCATCAAGTTCACTATTTGGTCCCAGGTTAAGGAAATATAGGATTCATGAAGTGGAATTGTCCAAGCACTTAAATCTTGAGACATGTTTTTTTTTAGTCACATTATAATTCCTTTCTATGTAAATTCTCATTGAAAATAGTCTCATGGAACATGAGGGGCCTCAATAGTAAAGGAAAACAAAGACTCCTAAAAGAAAAATGGTACGCAAAGCACCCATCAATAATGTTGATATAAGAAGCAAAAATATTAAGTGAGGTTCTACCTCATATAATTAGAAAATGAGGGAGGAATTTCCAAGTAGTAGTGATTGATGCTTAGAGATACTTGGGTGGAATGTTTATTATTTGAAATGATCAAGACAAAAAGGTTACCAATATGTTTACCTCTTTTCGCATTATGACAATACAATTTTAGTTAATTGACATCGAGGACTACTACCATGTATCCAATGTCTATGACTCCAATATCTCAAATGGAAAACCTCTATTTCTCAATTCTATTTCTAACACAAGTAATTTATACTCCCCATCTCCATGGATTATTGGGAGTGACTTCAATATTATCAAGTGTCTCGAGGAAAAGAAAGGATGAATCGCAATGTTTAACAAGATATTTTGTAAGCTATACCATTAAATCCATAAAGTAGCCTCCATTAAAGTTCTCAAGAAACGAGTCTCCAACCCACACATCTGGATCAATGAGATGTAATACATGTGTGTGTGGTGACTAACTTAATACACCACTCTAATAACTCCACAAACTTATGTATTTCACTCCGTCACATAAATTGACAATAGTGTGACATAAGTAAACCAAGAGTATACATGAAAGCCTTAGGTAACAAACATTCCCTACATCCTCAATTAGGTGCTTAAATGATGAAGTGAAAATGCAAGGAGAAAAGAGGAATTCATGATTTAACCATCACAAACATGTGATCAAGTGTGACTAGGAGTGTATATATTCATATATTTTCCAAAGAGGGAGTGAATACATGAGTTACCATTCATTGGCCCTTATTTTTATTTCTTTTTCATTTTCTTAAATATAGGACTTAGGGAATAAGGTTTTGATAATTTTGGCACAACTCGTAGATATAAGATACACATGAATTTTCACTTCAACCTTAGAGTTTAGACTTAGATAAATCAATATAGTGTATCTTTAATGATTTTTGCTTTCACTTTTTGATTTTATTTCATCACAAATGACAAAAGGGGAAATATTTTGCCACAAATCTATGAATGCTTAATCATAAAGGCGTCATGTGATGAAAACAAATTAATGATGTTATTCTCTATGAAAATGATGGGTATTCTTGAGAAAATCTTATGCTTGTGGATGTCTCCTCTCTAGTTGAGAGGAAGTAAGGGTAGACACCATATTATACATGTGTCATGTACTATGGCTAGGACTAACAATCGTAAACCTAGTAAAGACACTAGTAGGGAGAATGGTGGATTGGATAAACATCTGGGACCAATATTCTTTGAGAATTTGGACTTTGACTAGGACTAATGGCCATAATTCAAGTACATTAATCCAAGATAAGAATAGTCATGAGGATTGACATTTCCTAGTGTCAAATATTATGGTAGTGGATTGGGAAATGATCATGTGAGGACATACCTAGTGAACAGCCTGGTGGGGTAAGTGCCTAGAGAGGCAGTGGTGTCCAAATTTATGCATCCCAACGTTGTGCTCTGATCTAATGGAGAGATAAACTTGTTAGTCAAGGCCTTACTATTTTGACAATGTTGGCTATGATGATGTAAATCATCATTGATGCTTATCAATCCAGATCCCTTCTTATATGAATATTTCAACTTGAGAGTACTTTTTTGTCTCATTATGAGTACCTCCCTAGTTTAGAGGGAGGGTCATCATCTTCATTATCGCCATCATCACCACCATCAACGTCATCATTATTGTCATCATTTCATTATCGTCATAATCACCATTCATGTCTTCATCATCATCATCATCATCATCATGATTATGGATATTGTCATCAATTGTTCATAATTATAGGCATCATAAGAAATATCATCAACCTAAAAAATGTTACGAGTGCTCGAAAAGGGTTGTTAGGACACATGATATATGCAAGAAAAATAACAACTTTATTTTTTAGAGATGATCGATGATCATCATCATTACTACCATTATCATCGTCATTATAATTGTCATCATCCCCATCATCATAACTAATATAATTTTTATCATAATTGTTGTCATCTTCATCATGAACATCATAATCATCATTCATTCCATTATTGTTCTTGATGATGACCAAGATGAAAATAATGATAATTATGATCAGATGATGATGACTTGGAAGATGACGCCAAAGATAATTATTATGATTTTGAGTCTTGACCATGACGACATTTAAAAATTGGGAAGAATGGCCAAGGTCATTAGCATCATCATGATCATCATTTTCATTGTAACTCTCATCGTCTTTATCATCATTGTCATTATCATAACAATCACAATTCATGTCATCGTCATCATCTTCATTATCATCATCGTTATAATTATTGACATTGTCATCAGTTGTTCATAATTTTCAATGTCATAAGAAATATCATCAATGCAAAAAATATGATGTGTGTTGGAAAAATGATGCAAAAGTGAACAAAAAAGTGGGGGTAAAAATAGACGTAAATTTGGATGAAGAGTGGACACAACATGAGTAGATGCAAAACAAGACAGAAAAATTGATACAAAAGTGGATGAAAAAATAGATGCAATAGTTGATGCAAACTTGAACACAAAATAGGATTCAAACATGGATGAAAAAGTGGAAGAAAACATGGGCACGATAGTAGGCATAAAACTTAGCATGAATTGTGGTGAATCAAATGTGGATACTACAATGAATGTAAAAAAAAAATGCACGAACTTGAATGCAAAAAGGAAGAAAAATTGGATGAAAAAAGGGATGTAAACATGGGCCAAACATGGGTGCAATAGTGAACACAAAATTAGTTGCAAAATTGGACGAATCAAAAGTGGATGTAAAAGTAGATTCAAAATGGGATGCAAAAAACATAAACAATATTTGATGCAAACTTGGACACAAAAGAGGATGCAAATGTGGATGCAATAGTGGAAGAAAATGTGGGTTGCAACGATAGGCACAAGATATGGCACAAATCATAGAACAAAAAAAGTGGATGAGAAAGTGGATGTAATAATAGACAAAAAAAAAAGATGCAAACTTAGATGCAAGACAAGATGCTATAAGGGATGTAAAAGTGGATGAAAACACGGGTGCAACATGAGAAACAAAATTGGATGAAAAATATGGATGCAATAGAAGTACATGCAAAAGAAGATACAAAATGAGATGCAAAACCCAACACAAAAGTGGATGCAAAAATAGATGCAATGTCTTATGCAAAAGAGGATGCGAAGATGGATGCAAAATTGGAAGAAAACGTGGGTACAATAGTAAGTACAAAACATGGCACAAATTGTGTCACAACAAAAGTGGATGTAATGATAGATACCAAAAAAAAAAGCAAATGAAGATAAAAATAGGATGCAAAAAGAGATGTAAAAGTGAGCGTAAACATGGGTGCAACAATGGATGTAAAATATGATGCAAAAGTTGATGCAACAAAATTCTATGCAAAAGTAGATGCAATACAAGACACAAAACCGGATGCAAATCTTGACACAAAAGTAGATATAAAAAGGGATTAAAAATAGATGTAAAAGTCGATGAAAACCTAGATGTATATGAGGATGCAATCGTGGATGCAAATTTAGAAACAAAAAAGGGTGCAAAGGGAGGTGTCAAACTAGGTGCAAATTATGGCACAAGAAAAATGGATGCAATAGTGGACACAATAACAGATGAAAAAGAGGATGTAAATATGGATGCAAAACAAGATGTAAAAGTTAATGCAACAAAAGTAGATGCAAAAACTAGACACAAACCTCAATTCCAAACTTGGAACAAAGGGGATGCAAAAAATGATTTAAAAAATGATGCAAAAGAGGATGAAAGAGATGATGCAAAAGTTGATGCAAGTTTAGGCGCAAAAAGTGGATGCAATAGAGGATGCAAAAGATGGTGAAACAAAATTAGTTGCCAAACTTGATGCAAAACATGGTGCAAAAGATGGCACAAAACTTGGCATAAAACGTGGCGTAAAACTTGGTGTAAAATCTGGTGCAAAACCTATTACAATACCTGGTGCTAAACTTGATGTAAGACTTGGTGCAAAACTCGGTGAAAACTTTGCATCAAGTTTTGCACCATATTTGATAAATGGACACAAATAACACCAAAAATTGTCTCTAGACGCAAAAAAGGAAGCAAAAAGGGATGCTAATCATAGGGTTTTGTTGTAGTGTCAAAATCCTTATTATAGCTTGTTTTCGGGATTGAAATGACCATTCTACATCTTCTTGTGAGATAGAAATCTTGATTTGGGCACTCTGGAAACTCAGATTCGCACAGCAACTATCCCACCGTCACAAAAAATTCTGAAAAAAGAGTTGATTTTAAATCAACGATATCTCCCTCATCCAGACTCTGATTCGACCGAGTTTTTTTTTTAATTGGGTAATTTTTCAAGAAGAGCTCAGAGCTGCAATTTTTTCTGAAATTCTGCATAAAAACTGCAAAATTTGACTAGAGATCCGTTGTCCACGAATTGTTGTTAGAATAATTTCTGCAACACAGTTGGTTTTAAGTCAACGATATCTCACTCATCTAAACTCCAATTCGGCTAATTTGTTTTTTGAATTTGAGTATTTTTCTGCAAAGAATCCAGATATGCTATTTTTTTCTGTAAATTTTGTACCAAAAGTTTCAAATATGATCTTCAAACTCACCGCCCAAAAAATTCCTGCAAAAAATGAAAACAAATGCTCCCCCTCTTTGCCCAAGAAAGTGCTCTGATACCACTTGTAATAAATCTGGCCTGCAAATATATTAAAATGGAAAATATGCTCAGTAACTGTAAATAATCCCAAGAAACATCAAGATCGATCCAATAGTATTAAATAGAAATGCTTCTTTATTAATATCAAAACCCTTGAGGTAGGGTAACACCATGCAATCACTCTTTAAGGAAGGAGAGCACTCCACAAGCCATATGCTTGTCAATACAATAATCCTTGACATCCTCAATGGGGAGTCTTTAGCCTCTATATAGGCTTCATACATACAATACCATGGGTAATAACCATGGGTTTCTCAATACCATATATCCAATACTATGGGCTTATCACATTATTTCCTAACTGCTTGTGGTCCCTTATATTATGTGGGTTAACCACTTTATTTATTAACTATGACCCATTTATTTATTATCCTTACATCTAATTATTATGTTGGGTACCTCCCTCTGTACTCCATATTGTCCCCCCTCAGTATATTACATCTATAGATACTCAAGTGTTGAGGACAACACTCTTTTGAAGGAGAGGGGCATGTTAGATCCCTATAATACTAGTATAGCCCCTTTATTGTTATTGTTAGTGTAACCCCCTATTTTTATCGTTGTGCCCATGTATCCCCCATATTGTTATTGTTGTGCCCCATAGAAGCCCACTATTGTTATTTTTGTGTCCTTACATTATTATTTTTATGTAGGCTCTGATTATATTGTGACCCCTTAGAATCCTATATATACCAAGGAAATTTTATCATTTGTATCATCCAATAATTGTTCATTTATGTGATGTAACGGAGTTTTCCCCCTCGAAAAGCAAATTTTCAATTTGTTGATCTATCTTTTCTTTTCTTTTGTAATCTGGTTTCATAACATAACTCTTGTTTCCCACTCTTGAGGACAAATCCATGTCTTCTAGGAAATAATTAATTGGCCAATATCATAATTTCTCAATTAAATCTAATCATCTAGATTAGATGTCTAGGACTTATTTATGGGTAATAACACTTCCACAATAAATTGCAACCTTTTTCTCTTCAGCCATTTGTACTCAACAATTAATTTTCCAGATTTATTCATTTACAAAAATAAAACATAATAATTACAAATTTACAATAAATTATTATCAGGTATAGTTTCTGATAATTAAGATGTTCAATTGTCTTACAAAGTAACATAATTTAACCAAAAACACACCTATGCACATTTTAATTACAAAAATGTCAAGCCAAGGGATATCACATCTTTAGAGGAGGTCATTTAATATTGGTAGAATCAATCCTGGAAGCAATCCTAATTTACTAGATATCACTTTTCCCGAGTCTCAAAAGTAGTACGAGAAACCATTAGGAGACTTTGTTACAAATTCATTTCATCTAGAGATGAAATGAACCAAGGTTTAGTATTGCCATCTTGGAAAAATCTAGTCTTACCAAGAACTAATGGAGGATGGTAGCTTAAAAACCCCTTTCTTGTTTTAAAATCTTTAGCTACAAAATATGTGTGGAGGCCAAATCAAGGAACATGCTTGTGGATTTAGTTTGTAAGAGAAAAACATATAACCCTTAATATCTGTGGTGGGATAGGTTAGAAATCCACTCAATCAATTGAGCAATGACTCAAGTAGCTACCTATACATTTCATATAGTTGGAAATTGGAGAATCGAAAATTTGGAAATGGAGATAAAGCTAAAATTGGTCTTGAAAGAGGGGTAGGAAGAAAATGCACACATATGTTGTCCTTTCAAAAGAATAGAAATTAATAAATAAAGGGTACTATATATGAATTAAGAAATAAGGTGTACTATAAACTAAGATAGGATGCTCATAAATTGAGGAAGGACTACAACTTGGTGCCAAGAATGTCTATATTGGAAAAAGATAAGGTTGGGGCAAAATTATGCAAAAGTATGGAATAGGCACATCTTAAAAGATTGTGATGTCACACCCAAAGATGTGGAGGACGAGATGTTTTGGTCATTGAATCATATTAGTGATGATGTTCCCAAAATATGATGCAAAGCATTGATAGAGAAAGGAAGAGAAGGTCATCATTATTGGTGGTGGAAAATAATTTGGAAATTAAAATGCCCTACAAAACAACAAAACCTTCATGGAGTTAATTCCCTACAATAAGACACTTGCATGGTAGGTCCTCTAGACAAGGAATTTCAATGGGTCGGGATAGTGTAGTCAATGTCAATTAGCAAATGAAACTATATACTATATCATCCTAGAATGCCCATTTACCAAGGAGGTACAGGAAGAAGTAGAAAGGATGGTAAGGATATGGAATTTGTGGGAAGGTGAAAGAAATGAAGAGGCTTTTGAAACATAGTGTGCAAGAAAAGAGACACTCAAATTTAGAGCGCTACCACTCAATGACATTCCCACTTAATGAACATAGGGAGTACATTTTTCTAGAAACCTAAAGTTGTTTAAAGACAAAGAAGCCTTACCTCTCAGTTGTGCAGTCTAGGCTATAAATATCATAAATGTCTATCTATAATTGTAGGAAAAAGCAATCTCCAATTCTTATTCTAAAGAGATAATAAACAAAGAGATCCCTTGGACATTTTTTAATGGTATATTGTAAAGGGACCCTCGTAAGGGAAGCTTAAGAAGGAATCTATACTTACCTTCAAATCATAAGATTTCATTTAAAACTATAATTAGTGGAAACCAATAGCTTCCGTGAAATAATGACTCTAAAATTAATGTTGAAACTAGTATAAGAATTTTGTGTAACTCAACTACAAACATCTAGTGACTCAACATTGGTCATTTAATGAATGTAAACAAATTACTCTGAATAATTTTACTTTACAACTTTTATATGATAAAATTCTTAATATGCTTATATATTTTTCATATACATATATGTGTCATACTCACATAGATAAAAACACACTTGTAGATGCACTTTCAAAAATTGGGGTTAAGATGGAATGGAAAACTAAGATTATCTATAGACACTAACCTAGATACAAATGGACCTTAGATCTAAGTTCTAATTTTTAAGATATCTTAGTTTCGTTTTCTGTTTTTGTTAGGAAAACAATAATTTTCGTTTTCTGTTTTTGTTAGGAAAACAATAATTTTTTTCAAAGACTACATTTTTTTAATGAATGGTATTAAACTATGACTATAAATTATTTGTTAAGAAACTACACATCTTTCTTATACCAAGGTATCATAAATGGCTCTCAAATAAAATTTCATATATAACTAACCTAATTGAATTTGGAATGTGTAACGAAATATATTCAGGTCCATGTATGGAGTTTCCAATATCTTAATCCTGTGGGCCAAGGTTTTCATTCACAGAATTCGTGCACGTGAATGTAGTAGACTGGTTCGACACGGCATTCAGGTCTTCCACCACATCTCATCATGAAAGGTCATTTTGTAGAATTCAGGTCTTCCACCACATTTTAAATTCGAGAAAAAAATTTAAAAACTAATTAACTTATAACTTTATTTTAAATTATTATTTTTATTAGTTCTAAATGGCCAGCTCAAAATTTGTGAGAAATAGTTAAGTGTATGTTGAGTTTCTTTAGAATACCAAAAAAATATTATTCTTATTAATAATAGTAAAATTAATATATAAGTTAAATATATATACATTTAAAAAACATGTAACAAGATTCTTAATTATGGAAATTTATTCTCACTTTACCATGGAGATTCTTAAGTGTAAATAGGTTTTGTTACAATACCATGGGTCAATATCATGGCTTATCAATATCACATGCCCAAAAAACCATAACTCACTTCATATGATACTTGTTCATATGGCATTTCTTTTAATTAATCAATTAATTAAAAGGGTGAAAAGAACATAACTAATCTAGAGATAAATCTCAACTTTTGTTTTCCATATACTAATAGTAATATTTTAAAATATTCTATTAAAGTTAAATCTTACTATTCACCTAATTATTGATAATTATATTAAAATTATAAAAAAAAAATTATTCCAAATAAATATTTCTATCAATATAATTATTGTATTTATTTATATAAAAATATCTATTAATGTGATTAATGTATTGAATTTATATAATTTTTTCAAAATCTATATAATTTATTTCAATCTATTTTGATTATTAAAAAAAAAAAAACTTATTCATAAAAATCCTTATAATTTATTGAATTCTACTTATTTATTTAATAAATTTACTACTAAAATTCAACGTAATATTGTATTTAATTTATATATAGTTTTCAAATTCATTATAATTTATTTTAAATTTTTATAACTTTCAAAAATTTATAAAATTATTTTTGATTCAAAGGTGTCCTATCATATTTTATCTCCATCTCATGAGGGAAAACAATATTTAATTCTTCTACTATATTTTATTCCAATTTCATTATAAAAGAAAACGGTCTAGAATGAGCATAAAAATATTGTCTCTTTATTGTGTATTGATTTTAAGTTTTTAATTAGAAAAGATAATAAATTAAGTTTTGCATAAAAATATTCTCTTTATTGTGTATAGACTTTTCCAAGATTGTAAATTTTATTATCACTTTTTCCGGATTTTAAATTTTATTCTAAAAATTTTATTATAAAAAAATGAATTAAATTTTATTTTATTTTGAATTTTATAAAATATTTAAATTTCTCATTATATTTTTATTTAATTCCATTATAATATTTAACTTTTTAACTATCTTATTTCAAAATTTTCAATTTATTCAAAATCTCAAAGTAATTTTAAAATTTTATGAATCTCATGATAACTTTAATTTTTTTATTTTATATCACATTTAAGATTTTTACTACATTTTTTTCTAATTTTATTATAATATTCAAGTCTTCCACTACATTAAGTCTTTTACTAAGGTTTCTTCTAATTTGATTATAGTATTCAATGCTTCCACCACTTTAAGTCTTTCACTACATTTTCTTCTAATTTCATTATAATATTCAAGTCTTCCACTACTTTAAATCTTTTACAAGGTTTCTTCTAATTTCATTATAGTATTCAAAGCTTCCACTATTTTAAATTTTTCACTACATTTTCTTCTAATTTCATTATAATATTCAAGTCTTCCACCACATTTTATTTCAATCTCATCCTAAAAGAGAAATGGCATTTTATTTCAATCTCATCATGAAAGGGGTTAGACTTTAACATGAAAATGTTATCTCTAGTTTATTAGTATGTATAGATTTAAAATATATATATATATATATATATATATATATATATATATATAATCTAGATTCTACATCACATTTGAGTATTCTATTATATTTTATTCTACTTTCATCGTTAAAAGGAATTAGATTTTACAAAACATTTAAGTACTTATTACATTTTAATAAGATTCTAAAATATTCAAGTACTTTATTACATTTTATTATAATCTTATTATTAAATGAAATTAACATATTAAATCTTTCATTACATTTTCTTCTAATTTCTAAAAAGGGGTGTGACCCCCTTGGAAGAAACGCATCATTGTTGTGTCAAAAGATAGCAACATATCATGTATCGTGTATCAATCGTGATTCGAACCTGGGTGAGGAGTCATTAATGAACCGTCCCAACCATCCGAGATAATGTCCGCATATTTTTTTTTTCATTATAGTATTGAAGTCTTTCACTACATTTTATGCCAATCTCATCGTGAAAGGGAAATGGCTTTCAAATTTCATTATAGTATTGAAGTCTTTCACTACATTTTATGCCAATCCCATCCTGAAAGGGAAATGTCTAGACTTTAACATGAAAATGTTATCTCTAATTTATTATTATGTATAGACTTTAAAAAAAATATAATCTGGATTCTACATCACATTTCAGTATTCCATTATGTTTTATTCTGCTTTCATTGTTAAAAAAATAGATTTTATAAAACATTCAAGTACTTATTACATTTTAAAAGAGTAAAAGATTCTAAAATATTCAAGTACTTTATTACATTTGATTATAATCTTATTATTAAATATAATTAAGATATTAATTCTTTCACTACATTTTCTTCTAATTTCATTATAGTATTCAAGTCTCCCACTATATATTATTCCAATCTTATACTACTAGATTCTACACCACATTTCAATATTCCATTATGTTTTATTCTGCTTTCATTGTTAAAAAAATAGATTTTATAAAACATTCAAGTACTTATTACATTTTAAAAGAGTAAAAGATTCTAAAATATTAAAATACTTTATTACATTTTATTATAATCTTATTATTAAATATAATTAAGATATTAATTCTTTCACTACATTTTCTTCTAATTTCATTAGAGTATTCAAGTCTCCCACTATATATTATTCCAATATAATTTATTCAAGTCTCCCACTATATATTATTCCAATCTTATCATGAAAGTGAAATGGATAGACTTTAACATTTTCTTCTAATTTCATTATAGTATTCAAGTCTCCCACTATATATTATTCCAATCTTATCATGAAAATGAAATGGGTAGACTTTAACATCAAAATGTTATCTTTAGTTTATTATTATGTATAGAATTCAAAAAAAAATCTGAATTCTACATCCCATTTAAGTATTCCATTACATTTTATTCTATTTCTATTAAAAAGAATTAGATTTTATAAAGCATTCAAAAACTTATTACATTTTAATAAGATTCTAAAATATTCATTATAATTTTATTATTAAATAAAATTAAAATACATTTACTTTTAATTGTATAAAATAAATCATAATAATACAATATGTTTAAATACAATCAAATTGATATACTTAAATGAGTCTCCAATTTTATAAAGAAATGGATCTCATTATATCAAATTGATACTTTATAGTAGTATTATTATTTATGATATTGAAGAAAAAATATCATTATATCAATTTGATACTTTATAATGCTATTGTTATTTATTATTATTGAAGAAATACACTGAAGTGAACATGGCACATTTATTTAGGATAATATTTATAGTAATTATATTTTAGTTAATTGAAAGGAGTTACATATAAGTAAACGTTTTTGAATTTGATTATTTAAAATATAATTGAGAAAGATATTTGATATATCATTGTATATAGTTTTAAATGATAATATAAAGCTGTGTATTGATGAAATTATATATATTTTAGATTAATATTAAATTTTTGCTTTAGACAATATAGGAAGGTTCATGAGTGAGAAATTTTATACACCAAAGGTAGGAAAAATTTTAATTAAATGTGATTATATTAGTTTTTGAAAGCAAAAGAATAAAAGTAAAGTAAAATAAGGTTTAGTATCTTTAAAAATTTGAGGGGTAAAAAAATGAATAATTTATTAATATTTACATATATGCGGTGAAATAAATTAGCTTAGATCCATCTTAATTTTGAATTTATTAGGAGGGATCAAATATCTTGAGATGCAAGTCTCTTTGTCACATGCTCCATAAAAATAAAAGAATTCACATAATTCATAACGTCTTTTTATTATTATTATTTCCAAGTTACTTAAGCATATATCCTTAGGGTTAACATGTGTCTTTTTGTTTTTTTAATAATCTGACCTTCTTAATTTCTTATCTATAATATATGTTTAGAGATTTGCGAACAATACAAAGCTATTTCTCTATTTGCGTCTCTTAGAGGTAAGCATCTCATGTGCTAGTTAAACTATAGAACTTAAGTTAAATTGTCGAAGGGTTATTTGAAGTCTCTCGACTTACCTACAATACTTTCTTCATTAATTGCTCATCGGTTGCATTGGACACTTGGCCATGGATATACCCTTCATCCTTCCACTGCTTAATCCGAAAACTCATATTTCAACTAAGTGTTTAAGGGTAACCAACCCGCTCTCCGCTGAGTTGCCCGAACGGTCATTATGTTGTTTCGTTGAGGGTATCCAGGTGTACTAGGGTTTGGAGATATCCTCCTCCAACCTACGTTCACAGGTATGCTTACAAAATCATATCATTCCACTTTGAGTTTAGATCGCATCTTATTATTTCTACAGTTTCATATGAATTTAATATCGTTCTATAATTAGTGATTGGGTTCTTCTTCCCAAGATAAAAGAGACTATATGCATAGGTAAGAAAATCCCCTTGAATCAAGTTCCTTTCTTTTAAAACCCCTAGTTCCATACAAATTGCTAATGAAAGTGATGTTTTTCTCCCAGTGAGTTGGTAGTGAGCACTCTCTCACTTTTTAGCAGGTATTAACCCTCTACGCCAACCCTCCTTTCTATATTTTTTCTTTCTTTCTTTGGTCTAAGGTTGTAACTACCTCGTGTTTTCTGGCTTTATGTAGGTTGAGATTCCTCTAGCTTTATCATTCTTTAGGGTTTCTTCTCTATTGAGCTCACAGTTGGACTTACTTAAATTTTTGTTTCTCCAAGTTATGCTTATAAGCCTTCTTGTTTCAGCACAGGGTTTCCAAAATTATTTTGTACCTTTCCGGTAATGCTTCCTAGGTTCTTGGGTATTAACTTGAATTAGAAATTTCCATGTCTCTTATGTGGATGAGAAGGAAGAACGATTTGGTTTAACCCAAACCAAGGGTTCAAGTCAAATTTGTTGTTAATATACTCATGTATAAAATGGTCATGACGCCTCTATAAATAACATAAATTGTGCAACACTTCCAATAAGTTGAGTTACAATTTATCCTAAGAATTACTGCCTTACTACTATCATTCAAGAATTTATAGTAATTTATGTTTGAGTTTCACATGCTCCTTTTCCTGGTCCCATGTGTTTATAATTCCAGTACTACACTTTCTTTCTTAGAAAGAGCTCGAAGCGTTCTTGTTGTGCAACAACTTGTTTGTTTATTTACCGTTTACATGTATAAGTGTTTCAAATGAATGTAATTCTTGTTATGAGCATATATAATTATTTGGCTTTGCTCGATGTTTTACCTTCATGTACATATTCTTCCATGTATAGGTTCTAGATTATATAACGACATTGTTTACCTGTAGTTTGTTTTTCGTTATAATTTTTAATAATGGCACCTATTAACCAGTAAAGTTCAAGCACATAATTTTTGTTCTTTACATTTCCTATTTTAATGTTTACCATGCCTGGTAGAAAAGAGGGACCTTAAATTCTTGGGACCTACTCTCTACCCATATGGTACAAGATCATAACACCTACAGCGATCTAGACTACTCCTTGAATGACTCTCAGTTTGTTCCTATGGGGTTTAACCAGTACCCTCTTATTGTTTCTATTATTTATCAGTGTCTAAAAAAAAAACTTTAAATTCTCGGGCAAGTTCCCTATTCCTTCTAGCTGTAATTACTGGGTCGCTTGTTTATCCTTCTTTTTATATTTTTTCGATACTATGTAAATATTTCTTTCTCATTCCAGATAAAAAGAAAAATAAAATATATATTGGAAGATCTTTTAGTACAGAGGGCACACCATTTTCTTTAATTACAATGTTTATTATTTACACATAATCATAAGGAATGTATTGATCATAAAGATAGAAAGAAAAATTTACAGAAGACCTCTGCTTCCTACAAATATCCATATACATTCCATAAAAGAAATATTTATCCTTCAACATTTATTAAACTTGAATAGGTTCTGGAAAATAGTTGCACTTATTTACACTAATTCATTCAGTCAGTAAATTAAACTGGGAAGAAAACTCCACCACCCAACTAGTGATATTGGAAATTATGTCCAAGTATCTCCCCCCCCCCCCGAGCCTCCTTAATTTCCAAAGTAATTAATTGATATGTTATTGGGCCTCAAGACTTCCAATCTAGTCCATAACTTTTAGGTTTCAGGGCTTCCACTAGCTCTTGTCAAACTCAAGAACACTCTTCAGAAGTGCACCTGCTTCACCTTGGCAGCTACCAGTCCAAGTTTTTCTTCTCTCCTTTCAGTTGCCTTAGGTATCTCTTCCCTCTGTTGCCTCTCTTGGATTTTTTCCAAAATTGAGATGTTTTAATCTTTAAGGGAGGATGAAGTAATTGTCTCAACTACTTGTAAATTAAAGATTTTATTTTTAGGGTCTTCTCTCGTAATTCCATGACTTAGAATAAAAAAATTTTAAAGAAATCAAAATTAAAATAAACTTTAACATCTAAAGTTCATTTACTAGACTTTCACCTAGTCTAGAATTTACCAATTATTGCACAGTAAAAAGTAAATGACAAATATTTACATGAATAGGGGGTGTTACATCTCCTCCCCCTTGTGCAAAACACCATCCTTGTTTTTCATTCTTGCCCTTGGAATAGGTCAGAGTATGCTTCCCACATAAAGATTTCATCTTCCTAGGTGGCCTCTTTCGGGCTAAAGTGCCTTCGCTGCACTTTAACCTAGGTGATAACTCACCTATGTAACATTGTTTCTCTCTAATCGAGAATACATAAAGGCTCTACCAGGAACTCTCTGTTTGGTTTGACATGTTCTGCATCATAAAATTATCATTAATTTACACTAATATTCAACAAACATTATTAATTAACAAAAAATAGATATTAGATCCTTACCTGCACATCTTACTAGTTAATAATATGTCTAGAGCCATACACATTTTCCTTCAACAAAGATACGTAAAACACATTATGGACTTGCATATGGCTAGGTAATGCACGCTGATATGCAGCAGGTCTAATTCTTTCCTGGATTTGGAATGCTCCACAATATTGAGGGGCTAATTTTTTACATCCACTCCATCGTAGAGTGATTTTCTTGGGTTTCACTCGAACATATACATGGTCTCCTACCTGAAATTATTTATATGCCCTTTTCTTATATGTATATGGTTTATGTCTATCTTGGGATGATTTCAAGTTTTGCCGAACTTTTTTCATGTTTTGTTCCAATTCTGCTGGTATGTCAGGTCCTAATACTAACTTATCTTCAAGGTTGTTCTAGTTAACCTATGTTTTTCACCTCCTTCCATATAAGACTTCAAAAGGACTCATATTTACTTAGTCACTTGTTGCAATGCATACATTCTTAACATGTCCTCTAGTACCTAGTTTACCTGCTCAATCTACCAATCTGTCTGTGGGTGATATGTGGTCCTCAATTGAACCTATGTGCCCAAACTAGTAAAAAGAGTTTTCCAAAATGTTGATGTGAACTTCACATCTCTATCAGAAATCATCACCTTTGGCATCCCATGTAACTTGAAGATTTATCGCATAAATATGTCTGCAATTTGCACAATTTTGTATGTAGATTGAATATGGATGAAATGGGCTACCTTACTCAGTTTATCTACCACCACCATGATTGAGTCATTTTGTTTCTTAGTTTTAGGCAAACCTGTTATAAAATATAACGTAATAACTTCCCATTTCCATTTTGGAATGGATAGTAAGTGGAGCAAACTGACTGGATGTTGATGTTCAACCTTAACTTGCTGACATTCCAGACAATTAGCTAAATATTCAGTGATGTCCTTCCTCATTCCGGGCAAAAGATAATACTTTTTTATGGCATAAAATAATTTTTTTGATATTCAAGATGGTCAACATAAGGACTTCTATGAAATTCATCCAATATTAATTGCCTAAAAATCATTTGATTAGGGACATATATCCTTCCCCTAAAATTAAATCCATTTTCTTTATTTATGCCATATCCAGTTTGATATTCATAGTTGTTTACTTGTTTAGTTTGTTTCCATAAAATCATTTTTTCTGGATCTTTAACCAAGACTTATTCAAACTGTTATGAAAAATTAAATTCCACTTGATTATAGGATATTTCATATATATGATGTGATTTCCTACTTAATACATCAGCCACATGGTTTTCTCTTCCTTTTAAATGTCTAATATCAAAGTCAAATTCACTAAGAAAGGTTGTTCATCTGGCTTGTCGTGCGTTGAGGTTAGGTTTCTTAAAGAAACTAGTTAGACTGTTATGGTCATTCATCAACACAAAAATTTTACCCAATAAATAATGTCTCCATACCTTCAAGGCATGTACCACCACAATTAAATCTAGGTCGTAAGCAAAGTATCTATGTTCATGCTCTTTTAATTTTTTGGATTCATAGGTGATTACCTTTCCCTCTTGCATCAATACTCCTCCCACTCCTTCTTGAAATGCATCAATGTAGACGACGAACTCCTTCTCTGGGTATACAATCTTTAATACTAGGGCTATGGTCAGTAGATGTTTCAATTGTTCAAAGCTATGTTGGGAGTCAGTTGTCCATTTGAAAACTCTTCCTTTCTTCTGCAGTGAATTTATAAGATAAGCCATTCTATAAAATCCCTCAATAAAACGATGGTAATATCCTGCTAAACCCATAAAATATAGAATATCAACAACATTATTAGGAACAAGCCACTCCATAATACTTTTGATTTTCTCAGGGTCAACAACTATCCCTTATACAAAAATTATATGTCCTATGTATTGTATATGATCCTTATAAATGTCACACTTACGGTATTTGGCCTGCAATTGGTGTTCTCGTAGTGTTTGTAAGACTATCTGTAGATGTTTCTTATGCTCTTCTAGATTCCTTGAATATATAATAATATCATTAATAAAAATTAGGACAAATTTATCAATATAAGGGAGGAAAATACCATTCATAAAGCTCATGAATTTGTCGGGGCATTGGTAATCCCAAACGGCATAACCACAAACTCGTAATGACCATAACGAGTTCTAAAATTTTTCTTAGGAATGTATTGTTCCTTTATCCTTATCTTATGATAACCTAATCGCAAATCGATCTTAGAAAATATCGTAGCACCTTTAACTTGATAAAATAAATCATCGATTCTTGGCAATGGATATTTTTTCTTAATGGTCAACTTGTTAAGTTGCCTGTAGTTAATGCAAAGTCTCATAGTACCATCCTTCTTCTTAACAAACAACATAGGGGCTCCCCAAGGTGATACACTTGGGCGAATGTATCCCTTATCAAGTAGTTCTTGTAACTGCATCTTTAGCTCGGTTAGTTCAGGTATGCTCATTTGATAAGGGGTTTTTGACATAGGTGAAACCCCTGGAATTAATTCTATGGTAAAGTATATGTCTCGCTTGGGAGGTAGCCCCAAAATTTCTTCCAGAAACACATCAGCAAAATCTTGAATAACTGGAAAAATTTCTAAGGTGGTTTTCTTATCTTTTGAATTGGTATATCCTACTTGAACAACATAGATTTGGCATCCTTTCCTAATACATTTTCCTAGTTGGGAAGTGGTAATTGGTCACAACTTTATGGGTCTCCTCACCCCTTGAATCTCTTGTTTGGCACCCTCTTCAGTGAGATAAATGTTGGTTTGGCCTTTGCAGTTCACTAAGGACCAACGCTCTTCTAACTAGTCCAATATGTCAATTAAGATATTGTAAGACCCTATGGGTAACACATTCATATTTACACTAATTTGTTGGCATGCTATCTCAATAGGAAAATTATCTACTTTTGCTGACACTCTTCTTTTTTCCCCAGTGGCCAGCTGCACCAACCAAGGATTTTTAAATTTATGGGTCTGTAGATGACACATTTCTGCTATCTTAGGACTGATATAACTTAAGCTTGATCCTGGATCTATCAAAATAGACACATCATGGTTATACATCTTACCTTCAAATTCGATCATATTAGGTTGGTATTCTACTTGATGATTGTCCAAAGTAGAGTTAATTTTAGGTATACTTCTAGCCACCTCACCAATTGTAGAAGCCTCTTGAATATTAGCACTCTTCTCCGTTCTGGTGTGGTGGGGACATTTTTTGTAATAATGAGGCTCCCCACAACCCTGACACTATAATGGAGGTCTCTACGATTGACTGACCTCTGGTTTACTGGACACTTCTCCTTGTATAGGTTCATTTTGTAATATGAATTTCTATTGATTCTTTACAGGAGGTCTATTATGCTATCTTTTATGTAGATTTTTGGTGTTTCCAATTTTTGTATTTTTAATACTCTGGGGTTTTTTTGTCCTTTCTTATTTAACCAACTCTTATTTCCCTCCCCATTTTTCTTCATCTGTTGATAGCATATCCATGCCTCCCTAATGACCTCATCCATAGTTTTAGGATTATCAAATTCGAAGTGTTCCTTCATAAATGATGGTAGGTTTCCCATAAAATGTTGTACCATGGCATTTTCCTCACATATGTAAGGCACATATCTCAATAGGGATGTGAACTTAGTCATGAATTCATAGATAGATAGTTTCCCCAAACAGAGGTTGTGGAATTCCTTTGTCTATCATCATAGAATTACTTAGTCAAGTACTTTTCCTTGAAATACTTCTGAAATTATTCCCATGTCACACCTTTCTCATCAATCGCATGAACAACTTTAACCTCGTCCCACCACACAGTGACCTTTCCCTAAAGCTGGTAAATCACTAGTCTTGCGTTCAAGTTATCATCATACTCGTAAATCTGAAAATATTTGTTCATATTAATTTGCCAAGCTTCAACGATTTCTTCTATTTCTCCCTCAAAGTTTGGGGGATTAATTTTCTTGAATTCCCCTTTCAGTTCTGTTTTATGTTTCATGTTTTTCTTATGGTCTGAGGCATTATCATATTCTTCCTCATTTTCACCTTTATCCCCCTTTTTTTTTCTGAGTATAGCTCCCCACTGGCATATTTTCATCTCTCTTCCTTTCCTCCTCATCCATGTCTTCATTACCAGGCTTGTTATGGAGTTCCTATGATTATGCCGATCAAAGAGGCCTTTTAGAATTCGTTGTTGGTCTCGCATTAGCCTCTCATTCTCAGCCCGTAGATGAGCCATCTCAGCCCCTAGTTGTTGAATTTTTTTTAACAGCATAATGGTGGGCTTTTGGTGTTCTCTTCCTAATTGGACCCACATTTTCGGATTAGCTATCGAAATTGGTATAAGGCTAGATTCTACAGATGGCCTTAATGGTTGTGTACTTCCAACTCCTCTCCTCATTGTGCCTTCTCTATGAACACAATATATATTTTTTATTTAATTTCCCAAATAAGCCACAGTATTGCAATGTGCCTCCGATACCACTTGTCACATGTTCCAAAAAAATACAAGCATTCACATAACTCATAATGTTTATTCTTTTTAGTTTTACATTATACTACCAAGTTACTTAAGCATATATCATTAGGTGTTTACATGTGTACTTTTTTTTAATAATCTAACCTTCCTCGTTTCTTATCTATAATATATGTTTATAGATTTGCAAACAACACAAAGGTATTTTTGTGTTAGAGTCTCTTAGAGGTAGGCATTTCATGAGCTAGTTAAACTATAAAACTTAAGTTAAATTGCCCAGGGTTATTTGAAAGTCTCTCAACCTAACTACAATACTTTCTTCATTAATTGTTCACTGATTGCATTGGACACTTGGCCATGGATCTACCCTTCATCCTTCCACCGCTTGATCCGACGACTCAAATTCCAACTAAGCGGTTAAGGGTAACCAACCCACTCTTCGTTGAGATTCACGACCGGTCATTCTATTATTCCACGGAGAGTATCTGGGTTTTGCAACTAAACTTAACACTATTAGGTTTTGGATCTATCCTTCTCCAACCTACATTCACAGGTATGTTTACGGAATCACATCATTCCACTTTGTGTTTCTCGCATCTTGTTATTTCTATAGTCTCATATGAGTTTAATATTATTCTATAGGTAGCAACACGGTTCCACTTCCTTCCTATTGGTTAAGATAAAGGAGCGGCGACCATATGCATAGGTAAGAGAACCCCCTTGAATCAAGTTCATTTCTTTTAAAACCCTTAGGTCCATACAAATTGTTAACATGAGTGATGTTTTTCTCCCAGTGAGTCATCGGGGAGCACTCTCTAATTCTTTAGCAGGTAATAACCTCTACGCCAATCCTCCTTTCTATATATTTTTTTCTTTCTTTGGTGTAAAGGTGTAACTACCCGTGTTTTTTTGGCTTTATGCAAGTGGAGATTATTCTAGCTTTACTGTCCTTCAATGTTTCTTCTCTATTGGGCTCACGGTTGGACTTACTTAAATTTTCTTTTCTCCAATATCTGCTTATAACCTTTCTCATTTTGGCACAAGGTTTCCAAAATTATTTTGTACCTTTCCGGCCATGCTTCCTAAGTTCTTGGGTATTAACTTTTATTAGGAATTTCCATGTCTCTTATGTGGATGAGGTGGAATGGTTTGCTTTAACACGAGCCAAGGGTTTCACATCAAATTTGTTGTTTTGTTTTTTAGAATGGGAGGGGCTAGTTCCCAGAAGAAGCGATATTGGGCCCTCTTTTTTGTACATATATTACATATCAGTCAACGCTGACATCTGTCACATCATATTACATCCATCAATATTGCCATATGCTCACGAAGATACGTCGCGCAGCATCACAATCGGGGATCGAACGCGGTCGAGGTGCGAGAAAACCGACTGCCCCGACCGCTGAACCATGCACTCATGTGCAATCAAATATGTCGTTATTATACTCGTGTATTGAATTACCATGACACCTCGGTAAATAACTTGAATTACAGAACACTTCTTATAAGTTGAGTTACCGTTTATCCTAACAAATATTGTTGGACTAATGTCGTTTAAGAATTTATATTAATTTATGTTTTAGTTCCACATGCTTTTTTCCCCATATCATGTGTTTATAATTCCAGTACTACACTTTCATTCCTAGAAAAAGCTCCGAGCGTTCTTGTTGTGCAACGACTTGCTTTTTTATTTACCATTTACATGTATAGGTGTTTCAAATGAATCTAGTTCTTGTTATGAGTATATATAATTATCTAGCTTTGCTTCGTGTTTTACATTCATGTACATCTTCTTCCGTGTATAGGTTATTATATAGTGACATTATTTACCTATAGGTTTTTTTCATTATTATTCCTAATAATGGCACCTATTAACCGGTAGTTTTCAAGCACATAATTTAAGTTCTTTGCATTTCTTATTTTAATGTTTACTGTGCTCGGTAGAAAAGCATGACCTGAAATTGTTAGGACCTGATCTCTGCCCATGTGGTATAGGATCATAACACCTACAAGGGTCTGGAATACTCCTCCAACGAGTCTCGATTTGTTCATATGGAGTTTAACCAATACCCTCTTACCATTTCTATTATTTATCACTGTCTAAAAAAAGAGATTTGTTCATTTGGAGTTTAACCAATACCCTCTTACCATTTCTATTATTTATCATTATCTCAAAAAAAAAAAAAAAAAAAATCTCGTTCCCTATTCCTTCTAACTATAATTACTCGATCGCTTGTTTATCCCGAGTTTTATATGTTTTCGGTACTATGTCAATCTTTCTTTCTCATTCCAGATAAAAAGAAAAACAAAATATATATTGGGAGACCTTTTAGTAAGAGGGCATGCCCTTTTCTTTAATTGCAATTTTTATTTTTTACGCAATCATAAGGAATGTTTTGATCATACAGATAGAAAGAATGTTTTGATCATACAGATAGAAAGAAAAATTTGCAGAGGTTCTCTGCTTCCTACAGATATTCACATGCATTCCATAAAGAAATTTTTATCCTCCCACATTTATTAAACTTGAATAAATTTTGGAAAATAAGTGTATTTATCTACTGGAAAATAAATGCACTTATCTACATTAGTTCACCTAGTTAAGAAATTAAATTGGGAAGAAGACTCCACCACCCAACTAGTGAGATTGGCAACTACCTCCAAGTTTCCTCCTGAGCCTCCTTAATTTCCAAAGTAGTCAAAGGACAATAATATGTTCTTGGGCCTCAACGCTTCTTGTGCAGTCTAGAACTTTTAGGTTTCAAGGCTTCCACGGGCTCTTGTCAGCCCAAGAACATAATATGTTCTTGGGCCTCAATGCTTCCAGTCCAATCTAGAACTTTTAGGTTTCAGGGCTTCCACTGTCTCTTGTCTAGTGCAAGAACACCCTTCAGTAGTGCACCTACTTCATCTTGGCAACATTGTGTCCAAGGTTTTATTCTCTCCTTTCAATTGCCTCAACATCTCTTCCCTCTCTTCCTCTCTTGGTTTTTTTCCAAAATTGAGATGTTTTAATATCTAAGGGAGAGGAAGTAATTGTTTTCTTTTTAGGGTCATCTCAAGTAATTCGACTGTAACATTTTTTTAAAAGAAAACAAAATAAAAATAAACTTTAATATCCAAAGTTTCTTTACTAGGCTTTCACCTTGTCTAGAATTTAGGAAGTCTTGTATAGTAAAAAGTAAATGACAAGTATTTACAAAATATCTAAGGAAGAGGAAGTAATTGTTTTCTTTTTAGGGTCATCTCAGGTAATTCGATTGTAACGTTTTTTATTAGAAAACAAAATAAAAATAAATTTTAATATCCAAAGTTTCTTTACTAGGCTTTCACCTTGTCTAGAATTTACGAAGTCTTGTATAGTAAAAAGTAAATGACAAGTATTTACAAAATCAGGGAGTGTTACACTTTTTCACTGTGAAAAGAGATTTGATCCCTCTCTACACTTAGTAGATTTAGAATTATGGATCTAGACTAATTATTTTCCTCTTTAAATATACCTTCACTACTGAACAAAAATTAATAAAAATGTTAGTAACTTAAAAATTTTATTCTTAAGTAATTTTTTATTTTAATCCAAAACTATTTTTATTTTATTTAGTTTAATTTATAAAAAATTATATTACAACATTTTTACCATATTATAATGAAAAACTTTCAGTAAAAAAAAAAAAATATATATATATATATATAAAATAATAAAAAATAAAAAATTATAATTAAAACATTATATTAATAAATAAATTCAATTTGATATTAATATGAGGCACCACTCGACGGCCTTGCTCCTGACGGAATCGGCCCCTGCTGAACTGGGCGCGGCCAGTGCATTTGCTGGACTGATCGGGACAGCGGATCAGGATCTGTTCTGAATCGGATTGTTGGGGATTGACCAGATTAGATGCATGGGGCTTCTGCCCTGATCCCAGCTCTTTTCGAATGGCGAAAGAAGGTGAGCCCCTGCCTTCAAACCTAGATTCCTTCCGAGCCCTGGTTGCTGCATCTGAAAAGCGACCGATCTCGCTCTCGCAACAAAAGTTTGTGAAAAAGCTGGACAGCATCCCCTCGGTGTCTCTTCCGGCAGAAGAAGCATGCAGAACAGCGTTAAATCTAGCTGAAAGGGGTCTTATTGGCCAGTTCACAGGGCTATGGCCATCCCCGAAGGCAGTAGATGAATGGGTCAACCGAAATTGGATCCCGCTGGTCAAGGAAGGTATAAAAAGTCATTTTGTAGGCAAAGGGTTTTTTGTATTCGTGTTTGATAGCGAAGAAGATCGAAGCTTGATCTTCAGAAACGGACCTTATTTTATGGGGCCACGAGGGTTATACTTGAACAAATGGCATCCGGATTTTGATCCTGCTCAAGATGTTCCCACAGCGGTTCCAGTTTGGGTGCGCCTCCCACATCTCCCTCTTCATTGTTGGAGTCAGAGTTCGCTGAAATCCATTGGCAATGCCCTAGGCAGATATATAGATCAGGCTCTGAGAAAGGACCAGTTTTCGTGTGCCCGTATCTGCGTGGAAGTTGATCTAGAGGTCGGGCTCCCTGAAGCCATCAAACTAACAGTGGCAGACTGGTCGCACATTCAAGAACTAGACTATGAACAGTTGCCTTTTAAATGTCGACATTGCCACGAATACGGGCATTTTGTAAGGTATTGCAAAAAAAAATAGAGGAAACAGCAGAAAAAGAAAAAGGTGATCAATGGAAGCAAGCAAAGAGAACAGCGAGTAGCAGGCAGAACAATAAAAACAAAGCAAAAGAGACAGTGAACAAATCAGGGCATGAAGACACAAATAATCAAAACAGTGGAAGCAGAGAAGCTGAAAGCAGTGCTGGAGACAAAAACCCCTTCGAATCCCTCACTCCACCGGAAGATCTGCTAGAGGCCGAACCGGAAGATCCACCTCAGAAGAACAATGAAGATATACAAGAGCCAGGTAATACTCCAAATCCGAATCCCAGCAACACTCCTTCTCCTTCTTATGCAGACATAATAAAACAAAAGAAGAAAAACCAAGAATACGCGGGTTCATCTGATGAAGAAATACTTGAAAGGCCACTAAAAAAAGTGGGTAGAAGAACAAACAGGGAAACCAGCAAAGAAGAATCAGAAAGGCAGAAAACCCTAGGCAGTCAAGCCACCATAGAAATGACCATCGGGAGAAATACAAGACCAAGGGCGTCCAAACCGGGAGGCCCCCCCTTATCAAGCGGTAAATGATGCAGTTGATCTCCTGGAATTGTAGGGGGCTGGGTAATCCCAATAAGGCAAAGGCTATCAAAGACTTACTGAAGATGGAAACCGTAGACATCCTAATGCTCCAGGAGACTAAGATAGAAGGGGAAGCCCTTCTAAACACCAACACGTTGAAATGGAAATATGACTCAGGAAAGACTGTCAGTGCAAGGGGTTCGGCCGGTGGAATAGGCACGTTCTGGTCAAAAAACTCATTCACTTTGGAACGATCCATAGAGACCCAACATTGGATCCACACAGATCTGCGCCACACCGTAAGCAATCTCTCCTTAGCTCTTTTTAACTTGTATGTTCCTGTCCATTACGAAGAAAAGAGAGAGTGTTGGAGGACACTAATGGACTATATAGAACAGATCAACCCAACAAACATAGTCATTGGAGGTGATCTGAATATCATCCTAGATCCCAAAGAAAAAAGAGGAGGGATTTATTCTAGGGACCCCTTCATCAACACTGTGGGCAATCTGATTTTACAGTGGGACTTAGTTGATTTCAAACCTATAAAAGGCAAATACACCTGGTCCAATAATAGAACAGGAGAAAATCAAATCTCAGCTAGGTTGGATAGGTTTCTTATCAGTAGTACATTAATGCTGGATAACAGAATGGTTTTCTCCAAGATCCTCCCCAAGCTTACATCAGACCACAAGCCAATTCTACTATGTATAAAAGAAGAAGAAGATCTCGGCCCTCTTCCTTTCCGCTTCAGCCCTCTCTGGGCAGGCAAAGACGGATTCTACGAAACAGTTCAAACGGCCTGGAGGATAGTTGTTCACGGATCCCCAAGTTATGTGTGGGAACAAAAAATAAAAAATACAAAAAAAGCTCTGAAAGACTAGATAAAAAAATCTATGCAAACCCCAACTAGCCAAAGGAAGGAAGCAGTTCTTCAGTTGGAAAGAGTCCAATTCGAAATGGAGGAGAAAGATCCCTCTCCTACAGATTTAGTCATTGAAAAAACTGCCCAAAGGAACGCATACTGTTGTTTCAGAACTGAAGAAGAATACTGGCGCCTAAAGTCCAGAAGTTTGTGGCTCAAATCTGGAGATAGGAACACCAAATACTTTCATAGACAGTGCAGGGCACGAGTTTCCCGCAATCACATAGCAGAGATAACTAGCACAACCAGACAGGTGTATAATGGATTTTCACAAATCAAAGAAGTAGCGGTCACTCACTTTCAGAATCTTTTAAGTGCGGAAAGAAATGGAAATGAGGAGGACGCAGAGGAGTTCCTCACAACCATCCCAAACCTAGTCAATGAGGAGGACAACGACTCTCTGTTGAGCCCAGTCACGGAAGAGGATATAACTAATGTAGTTTGGTCCATGGAACCGGATAAAGCTCCAGGACCCGATGGGTTCTCAGTTCACTTCTACAGAATTTGTTGGGAAATCATCAAAAACGACCTATTCAGAATGATAAGAGGAATCCTGAGGAAGGCAAAAGTAGGCGGAGGAATAAACTCTACCTTTCTCGCCTTAATTCCCAAGGAAACAAACCCAAGATCCTTTGACAGATATAGGCCGATTTCTCTCTGCAATTCATCTTATAAGATTGTGGCCAAGCTGCTGGCCAACAGAATCAAGCCTCTTCTCCCAAAGCTCATCTCTCAGGCACAAGGAGGATTCGTAAAAGGCAGACAAATTCTGGACAATGTCATCCAGATCCAAGAAGCTCTCCATTCCAGTCTAACTCGGAAAGAACAAGGTATGATTATTAAATTGGATATGTGCAATGCCTTTGATCGTGTTAATCGCTCCTTTTTGTTCAGGGTTCTAGCAGCTTTTGGCTTTAAACAGCATTTCATAAACCTCATCAAGGCTTGTACAGAAAACGTTTGGATCGCCCCAATGGTGAATGGCAGACCAACCGAATTTTTGCAAGCAACCAGGGGATTGAGGCAGGGCTGCCCTCTTTCGCCCTTTCTCTACATCTTGATGGCAGATGTTCTAAGCCGTAAGCTAACTCAAGAGAAACAAATTGGAACCATTCCTGGGATAAGGATTGTTCAAGGCATAGCCCCGGTGAATCATGCGCTATTCGCTGATGATTCAATTCTGCTGGGGGGCGCATCCATGAGAATTGCAATCGCTTTTAAAACCATTCTTCAACAATACTGCAACATCACCGGTGCACTAGTCAGCGAAAGGAAAAGCGCAGTATACAGTTGGAACATCGATCAGCACGCTATAGACAGAATTGCCAACGTACTGGGGTTCAAAGGATATGCTCTGTGGGAAAAAATAAAATATCTCGGCTTACCATTGACGAGGGGCTCTAATCGAAATCAATTGTGGGAAGAGGTGATATCCAAATATAAAAAAAAGATAACAGCGTGGGGCGGAGTATGGCTCACCACTGGAGGCAAACTCACCCTCATCCGATCCGTGCTCTCCGCCCTGCCTACATATCAAGCCTCGTTGTTGTTGGCTCCAAAACAAATCACCGATCAAATAACCAGCATCATTCGAAATTTTCTCTGGAACGGAGGGAAAGGAAACAGAGATCGCTTCCACCTCATCAAATGGGAAACAGTGAAGCGCCCAATAGCAGAAGGCGGACTTCAAATCCGCGATCCCCAACATGCAAATTTGGCATTGGGCTGCAAACTCCTGTGGCAATTAACCACAGAGCCATCGCACCCAACCAGTCAGTTGCTGAACCTTAAATAATTACAAAAGCAATCAATCTCAACATTCATTCCAGCGCAATCCCCAAGAGGAACGCAGGCCTGGAGGCTTTGTTGTAGAGGGATCGATTTCTTCAGAAATCATTTATACAAAATCCCAGGAAACGGCAAAAATTCGCTTCTATGGAAAGATCGAATTATGAACCATTCCCCTCTCTCAACCATCAACGAAATCGCAGAGTTGAGAGCTTGGTTAATCTCTAAAGGAGTAAGGAAAATTGAGGATATAGCAGAGTGGGACTTCAATGGCAACTGGCAGCGTTGGTCATTGCCAATCATCCCAACCCACTTAAAAGAACAGTCAAAAATTCTGTTAGAGGCAATAACAAATTTTACACCAGTGCATAAGGAAGAGGAAGATCAATGGGGATGGGGAAAAACAGGAGAGTACACGGTCAAACAAGGCTATTTTCAAATGCAAGGTAAAAAGGAGTCACAGCACCTGGAATCAGTTTGGAAACAGATTTGGGAAAATTTCAGCATCCCCAAGATCAACTTCTTCAGCTGGACCTTATTCCACAATAAAATCTTGACCGGAGACAATCTGTGTAAAAGAAACATTGCAGGCCCGCATCGTTGTGCCCTCTGCAAGAACGCTCCAGAAACCTCAGTCCATTTGTTTATTGACTATGAGTACGCACAGAAAGTGTGGAACAGCTTCTTGACATGGCTAAATGTGAGACCCCCATCACACTGCCAGATCACAGAAATGTTTCTGTCTTGGAAAACTCAGTACCCTCACAGCATCAACGAAAAATCTCTTTGGCACAAGTTGTGGATTGCTGCACCGAAATATGTATGTTGGAAGTTGTGGCTTTCCAGGAACGAATCTGTCTTCAACCAAAAAGACATCAATGCAGAAGCTGTAGCAAGGCAGGCCAAGGATCTTCTTTTAGAAACTCTGAGACAAACTAGTGTCAAAGATAGCACCCTTAGAAATGAAGAAAAGGCTTGGCTGGAAGGCTTTTCATCCATGCCAATTACTCCAGCCATCATCCGCCCAATCCACAAGGAAAACTGGCAGTTTAGAGACAACTCGGACAACCTTCAGAATTGGTGGAAGTCACAAGGTAAATGCACAATATTCTTCGATGGGGCTTCGAAAGGAAATCCAGGCAGGTCAGGAGCAGGGGGAGTCATCTACTTTCAGAATGGCAGAAAAGAGGAATTCAGTGGGGGACTTGGGCTAAAAACCAACAATCAAGCGGAAGCACTCAGTCTATTAAAAGCTTGTCAATTGGCCAGAAAAGGAAATGCAAGTGAAATTATAGTTTTTGGAGATTCATAACTGCTGATAAGGTCTCTAATAAATAAGAAAGGCCTCAAAGATCCAGTCCTAAACAAGCAGCTAGCAAGAGTAAACAGATTTATGAAGGAATTCTCATCAGCACAGCTCTTCCATATCCTCAGAGATTTAAACACTGAAGCAGACAAGTTAGCTAATGCAGGATGCACTCTTGAAAAAAGTATGATCAGCATAAATGCAGGGCACTAAAAATGGCAATCATTCCCTAAAATAGCTAGGAGGACTAGAAAAAACAGAGAAAAGCAATGAGAGTGAATTGTAATTCTTGCTCTGGCTTTGGCCATTCATAAATAAAAATACTCGGTTCAGTTAAAAATAAAAATAAAAAAAAAAATTCAATTTCTTCGAAACTCCTACTCAAATGCTCTTTTTTTCTATGCTCGTGCTGTGAAAGCACTACCACATGTAGGCACTTTAATTTTACATATATAATTAATATTTCAATATTTCACATAAATTTTAATTGCTTACGTATAATACGTATTATCTGCTCTTGAATTATTTATATATAAAATGTGATTAAGTACAATTTTAGTTGTTTAACTTTTTTATTTTTTTTCTTTAAATAAAAATTATATAAATTATTATTTCAAATAAAATAAATATATATATATATATATATATGAGTCATAAATTTTAATTACTTACGTATAATACGTATTATCTGCTCTTGAATTATTTATATATAAAATGTGATTAAGTACAATTTTAGTTGTTTAACTTTTTGGGTTATTTTTTTCTTTAAATAAAAATTATATATATATATGAGTCCCATTACTCTCGTTATTGACTTATAATAAGGATGAGTCCCATTTTACTCTCGTTATTGAGTTATTATCAACCTACAAATAGGGATAGGACACAGTCATAAATATGCATGTAACGTAATAATCATAACTATCTCTATTTACATAGAGAAGGGTATGTTTTCCTAAATATGGATACATCAGGATATCGAATACTTCGTAAATGGTGTAAATGCATAATATTATATGTCCATATATTTGTGCAAGGAATAAAATGGCATTGATTATGGTGATTTTTAAATGAAAAAGGTTAATTATATAAAGTAATTAAGTTAAATATTTTAATAAAAAATTATAATATTGTAGGTTTTTTAATGGTGGGAAAATTTATTATAATTTAGGATATTTATTTTGGTTTGGGGAATGCATGTTCACTTATCACTTTTATTCAAGGAAAAACACGTAACTTGGAATTATTGGTTGGTGGTCAGTAAGGGGATAGACTTTCACTCATGCACGCTGACTCATCGCCGTCATTCAAGGAAAACCACGCCACTTCATTCAAGGAAACCACTGCATTCAAGGAAAACCACGCCACCTGGACTAACCCATTAGTAATCCATAAGAATAAGAGGACAAGTTAGTTTTCACTCCTACCGAATTTTGGATCATTTATTTGTTTCCTTAAGTGTAATCAAGCACAAACATTTTTAGAACATACTCTATACTCATATAATATAATATTGTTAGTTATTTATGATTTATTTTTTAAAAAATATTATTTAAATAATATTTATTTATAATAAAAATCATTATTTATTTAACCCATATTGCTTTTAAAAGATAAATATGTTAAAATCTAAATCTTTTTAATGTTTTAAGTGAATAATTCTCTAATCATAACAAACACGTTTGAATGAGCTTGAGTCCATTGCTAATGCAGCGTAATGTATAAGACTCTATTGAATGTCATATGGGATAGTGAAAACATATTTATTTAAAAAATATATATTATAAAAAATATATATTATAAAAAATATATATTATTAAATAATTTAATAAATAGAAATAGAAACGGAAATTATTAATTTAAATTAATTGGTTTTAAATTATTATAATTATGTGTTTATGGGCTTTGGATAAACAGTGATCAGTTGTTCTATTAAAGTATTTCATGATGTAAAGTTAGTGATCAAGTGTTCCATTAAGATACTCTTTGATGTAAAGTCACTGGTTCAATTCCCTCTTGACTCACCCTTGACCCCTGATCGAGGTAATATAATAGACATAATGAAGATGTAGTCCTGCCAAGCCTACAAAAAATATTTATTATAATTATTCATTGTAATATTTTTAATAAAGGGCTAGTGTAAATTAATGAAAATTGCACTCAAGTATCAATAGCAATGTAAATTTAGAGAACAACATGTTTACTTAGAGGGATGATTCAAGGCATTGAAAAAATGAATTTGAATATGGTGAAAAAAGATAAAATGTAGAAAAATGAATTAGCTTTCTTAATATATAGTTTTTATTTATAGAAATTGTGCATAATTATGTGAATTTTGATTTTTTCTAAGAGTGGTATGTTATTTTTCATGCAAAATATAGTACATATGTTTGAACAAAGAGGTGTTCTTCAACCCACTATAGTAGAGACGTTGTAATGTCCTGTAAACATTTTGACTTGCTCAAATTACACAAAAAAATAAAATAAAATAAATAATAACTATAATTAATAACTAAGTCACCCTATATTCATCTTAACTCTGGATCTATTAAGCCTAAGAGGGATCAAACCTATTTTCACTTTAAAAGAAGTTTGCACCTCAAGATATTTGATCCCTCCGCACTTAGTAAATCCAAAGTTATGATGGATCTAGACTAGTTTAGTTAGTGCTAACTTTGAGTACTTAAATGATGGAATTTCACTATAAAAAAGCTATGCAATTGTAAAGAACCCATTCTTCTTCTTTCCTTGTAAAACATATTTAATTATATTTATGAGTGGTAAACAAAATTACATGTGTAGATGCATAGAACATTCAAATGACTTATAACCCAAGAAAAATGTGCATTTAAGTTCATCACAACAAAAAGAAAAAAGATTGTCTACCACAATCCATTTACTATTACTAGTTGCATGTCCATACAATCAATGTCTCTCTATAGTTCATCCAAAAAGGAACAAATGGTTTATTTCCATACGAAATTCTTTTCAAAGTCGATATTTTACCAACCATAGCAAAAGCATCAAGTTTCTAGAACTTTTAGTTATTTCCAAGGGTTAATAATACATTCTTGTAGCTATCTTGCCTCTTTTTTTGTGACCTTGCATGCACCTCGATCCATATCTAATCCAACATTGGAGAGGGAACCAACTTTTGTGTTCTTGTACTACATGATTAAAAGAGATCTAAGAGAATGTGTCCTTTAAGTTGCATATATTTTGGAATAGAGGTAGAATAGAGTGATTATTCAATTGAGTTATTCCCAACTTCCATTTTATTACTATGTGAGAGTCTCCATATATATGAATTTTTGAGAGATATTGGTTTATTTCCATATGCAAAATTATTTTTAAAGAAAAGAGTTCTATATAGTTGTTTGTGCCTAGTCCAATGTTTGTTGTTATGGTGAAGGGTGAGTAGCGATTTAAATTTAAAATTCCACCAACCCCTCCCACAAAGGGATATCCTTGGGTTGCACCATAAAAAAAAACATAGGGGCAATCTATTTGTGTGATATCTTCTTGAGTAATATCCTCCTAAGTATGGATGTGGACCTTTCTGATTGTGGATTGTTTTATTTCCCTAGTTATAAGAAGATTGTTGGTGGTTGCTCTGATGGGGATTGGATTTTAGTCCTCAAAATTTGCAAAATTCCTTTTAATCCAAATTCCTAAAGTAATTATAAAAGGAAAGGATCTATGCTTTGGGATTTTTGTGACTTGCAACCATATTTTTAAATTTTCTTCACCTAAAATTCCATTGCAAGAAAAGTGGCTTTTCTCTAACTCGCTTATTCTTTCCATATTTGAAGAAAGAGAAATGTATGAAGATATGATTGATTGTTCATCAATTAACCTTACAGAAGGGATGATAGATCGACCCATGAAAGGATCATTTTTGCAAATTATCCCAAGGAGGAGCCTTATTTTTTGCAAGAGCCACATAAATAATTTAGATTTGGGAGGAGAATTCAGTTCCCATAGGATTTCCCACCACCAAGGGAGATCAGGAGGGGAATTTGTTGCAATAAGAGTCATATATCCCACTTTAGTATCATATACCCCCTTTGGATTAAGAGTCCAGATAAGATTATATTTAGTATATATGAAAGTAACATTGGAGAAATTTAATCCTTGAATGTATGTTGACCAATCTTCAATTTTATCTCCTTCTATATGCAAGTTCTTTACAAATATCCATTAATGTTGTCTAAAAATGGCTAGGGTGATTGCTATTTGATTCAAAGTGTACCAACCCTCTTCATTTAGAGAGTGGATAAGGGATTTTGATAGCATATACCAATGTTGACTACCAATCTAAGGGTCTCTACCAATATGGATTTGTCTCCCATTCCCTATCTTCCAACAAAGAATTGATTGATTAAAGGAAAAGTTTTAATAAATGTCTTCCATATGATAGATCCATTTTTTGCATACTTTTGAGAGGATCTGATCCAATCTAGAGTGGATAATGGTCTGATATATTTTTCTTGAGTTATTTGTACCCAAAGTCCCACCCCTTGAATGATCTTCTACACTCCTTCGGTGGCTAGGGCTTGGAGAACCATGTGAGTTTTTTTAATCCTCACCCACCTTGGTCTTTAGGGATGGTTAGATACTTCTAAGATGTGAGAACAAAGGTATTTTTGTCTTCCCTACTTGTCTAGAGAAAATTGATGATGTTTTGTATCAAATTTTTGTATATTCCCAAAAGGATCTAGGTTAATGAAGCCCAGAAGACCAGGATGGCTTCTTGAACCACTTTAAAAAATTCCAATCACTTCCCTTGAGAGCAATTTACTGCACCATATTTAGACTCTCTTTCCTATATTTTCCAAAAGCCATCTCTAGTATGATTTAAGGTATTTTACCAATTTTATAGTGAAACCCATATATTTTAATTGATTGATAACAATAGATAAAGATACACCCATGAAGGATTTTATCCTTTCCAATGTCCTCCAACCATAAATGGATGATTTTGCATTTTTTATATGCATTCTTATTGCATCAATAAATATTGATAGTAGATCTCTTAGAGATATTTTTTTTAAATGAGTAATTTTTATTATAAAATCTGCACTCGGTTGTAGCTAGCTACCTGGGGGATACAGATTTCATTTCTATTACATTGTGCTCAGAAACCAAAACCGAGACTAACAGAGACATGACCTCATAATCAGACTCTAAAGGATTGTGCCACCTCAAAATGACAGTTATGCAAGACTTAACGCCACCCAAGCATAAAATATAGGACATGCCTGACCAAAGACTGAAGAAGGACTAACAAGCCAAATAGACTGATAGATAAAACCAAAACAACATCCACTTAGAAACACATACTCATCTCATGTCGTTTCCATAAGATTACTGCATCAAGCGACTATATTGTACATTACATATGCAAACTAAGCCTTTATCCAAGAGAAATATGAAGATATTGATCCATCTACAACTTAAAAGGGCACTAATCATTGCCAGGTGTAGGAAGGTTGAGTTCGAAGTCCATTTGGCCAGACTCCAGCATCTAAGCTTCTAGAATTGGAGAGTTCTCCACTTAGAACTTTCTAAGAGGCATGATATTGAGAGAAAATAATTTCTGAGGAAGAGGACTCCGTGGGTGATTCTAGCTCCATTGATACTGAGATACCTCCCTCTTGCACCATATGAAAACATCGGCAAAACCAAAGATACCAAAGAATAGATAGGGCAATTGATATGCCCAACCAAATAGTACTACTCTTCCAAGGAGCACGCCACATACTCAATGACACCCAACATAAACTATTACTAGGGGAAGAACCCAATTGGAGCATGTTGTGGCCTTTTGAAATAAAATTCACAATCCATGCTCCAAAAGAAACAACTAAGAGAATTAGAAGAAAAATGTGCCTTGACCCAGGGAGGGAAAATACAGAGTCTTCTAATTGTTTCTGCTCCAACCAACTGCCTTGAATCAGAGAGAGAAATCCACCAATGACCTCCTTTTCTTGGCATACCAAATACACCTTTTGAAATTCTTATTCCCTAGACCAATTTGACCAACAAGATCGCCTATGGCCCAAGAATAGATGGGTATCTACACAGGTGTTCATATAGAACGAATCATATAGGAAAAATCCATAAGGAGAGCACATAAAAACAAATCTGTCCTTACAACTTCATCATTTCCCTTCCAAGTTCGTAGTTCTCTTAGAGATTAAAAGTGGGATATGTTCCCTTAAGAAAAAAATCATAATATCATCTACAAAGAATAAATGTAAGAGTTTTCAACTTGAGAGATAGTAATCCCCTTCTTGATTTTGCATCCATAATTAGTCTTCTTAGACCTTCCACCACTAGGAGGAAGAGAAGACGAGATAGAGGACAACCCTACCTTACACATTTTTTTTGCATGAAATAATGGAGAGGCTAATCTATTAATCGACAAGGCAAAAGAGTCTATGTTGATGTAATTCATCACCCAGTTTACAAACAAGTGGTAGAAGCGTATGTGAATTAGGAGGGTTCTAAGGTAGTTCCAACTTAACTGTGAAATGATTTTGAGAGTTCAACTTTATAGAGAGTGCCTCTTTGTTTCTTAATGTGAATATAATGAAGGCCTTTTTGGGAAAGGACAATTGCATCATGAATCTAATAATTTTGTAGGAAACCAAATTGTTTCTTAGAAACGTGTTCAGACATGATATTCTTGAGTTGAAGGGAAATTTTCTTTGAGACCACCTTGTAGATATAATTACACAAGGATATTAGATGAAAGAAGTTAAAGCGTGTAGGAGAATTTGATTTTGGGATAAGTGTAATAAAGGTGGAATTTAATGTGGAAAGGACTTGTACTAAGGTTGTGTAGTATTCTATTATAGAAAGGAGTTCCTCATCAACAAATTTGTAACATTCAAGGTAAAATTTAATTGGTGGACCATCTGGTCTAGTGATTTTCCCTTTCTGAAAACATAGCAAAATCTTAGAAATTTCTTCTTTCGTGACCTCTTCCACTAAGGAGGTTTAATCATCTTAATTTATGAAAAGAGGAAAAAGGTTAACCACCTTTAGAACTTTCTATATGGTGGTTTTTTTAGGAGAGGGAAATGTTTCCTTGAAGTATTTGTAACCTTCCTTTGGTATAGCTTTGAAGGAGAAGCGAGCCATGAAGTATTTTTTTAATCTCCAAAATAATATTAGTGGATTTATGTTTGTTTACAATCCTATAGAATTACTTTATGTTTTCATCTCTAGCTTGAAGCCAGATGGATCTACTCTTCATCCTCCATTATTTTTCCATTTCCAAGAGCAAGTTATTTCTCTTATTCTGCAATTCCTTTCTCTCAGTATTTTGGCCCATCATAGTTGTCACATTATATTTTTCTCATAGAAAAGATTCAAATGAGCCTCAATGTCTACCAGGGATGTATTTTCTACTTGTTTTCTTTTCCTTTACCCATTTGATAATAAAATATTTTCCCTTTTAAGATTCAGTGGAATTGAATTGGGAGAGACTAAGGGGAAAAGGAGGATATGGGGGTCTAGATGGATTTTAGAGCTTCAATCAGGGGGGGAAGTCAAGCGAAAGAATGATTAAGTTTGAAAGGTCCAAGAGGATTAGAGGGGAAGGGATCTAGGCTTAAGAGAACAGGGTAGTTGTTAGAGTCCCCCAAAACCAAGGATCTTTGACCAAATATTATACCAAATTCAAGGGAGAGCCTCTGAAATAATGAAATGATCTAGTATTTTTTCTATTCAATCGTATCTAGACCTATTGTTTGACCATATGGGAAAGATATTTTGTGGGGAGGATGTCACAAAATCCAAATTACTCAATAATATCAGTAAATAAGTTTGAGGGGGGTCGAGAGGAAGTGTATCCTAACCAAAGTTACATATATCTTGGTTTCTCCTAGAGTGAAATTTAAGTTTCCACCCAAGAGTCCATAAGAGGGAGTATGGAGAAATTTGACTATTGATCTCGACAATTTGTAAAAGGATATTAAGCCCTATGTTAACCCAAAAACCCCTTATTAATCCCTATATATTGAGTAATTACATTTATATTATTATATTTTTATGTAGGCTAGAACCCCTCATGGTCCTATTTTATTATAATTGTACCCTTTGTCTCCTATATATATACTAAGGAGACCTAGCCTTAGTATCATTAAATATTGTCGTATACATTGTATTCATTATGAAATGAGGTTTCCTCCTTCAAGAGGATTGTAATGATTGGTTTTTTATCATTGTTTACGTGCAAGGATCACAACATTTGGTATCAGAACTCATGATCCTAGGGTTTTGTTGCTTCAAACAAGTCATCATGGAATTTTTGTTGTAATTTTTTTTTTACTGGGAGGTTTCATATGGTGAAACTTGGAGAATATTGAGAATACATCTCGAGTAGTTTCTATTTCAAATTTTGGATCTTAGTTCGATATTTTTCCATAGATATGTTCCAGGGAAGTTAGGGTTTTTTAATGCTTCTAAAATTTTGTCTCAAACAGGTCAGTATGGCATTTTCATTGTAGCTTTTTTTGTAAGGCTTCAGAATGTGAAAATTGGACCATATTAAGGGGAAATATCGAGTAATAGTTAGTTCAATTTTCAAAATTTGGTTCACTAAACTTTCATATTTATACCCAATGGAAGTTAAGGTTTTTGCTATATTTTCTTGTTAGTGAATTTTGAAACTGTGAAATCTTTAAGGATTTTAAGAGATATATATAAGTATTGTAGGTACAAGTTTCAAAATTATATTTGAATAATAGGATACATGGCATGATATACAAATTTGCTTGTGGGAAGAGGCGATAAAACAAAAATAAAAATAAATTGGACAGTTATCATAACTTTTGTAGGCACATTAAATTTAGTTCAAACCTTTGGAATTGTAGAAAATACATATTAAAGTATTATAGAAGAATTTTCAAATCCAAAAGGCCTAAAATCTTAGAGATATATCGATAAATCTTCAATCTTTTTTATATTCTCCCAAATTAAGGTATGTAACTTACTAGTGGCCTAACTATTGATTAGAAGATCCATTTTATGTTGTAATAAAGAGGAGTGTTATTATTATTTTCCAATATACCTCCAAAGAAAGCTACACTAATTAAATATATTGAAGCCTCATCCTTGAATCATGAAGAAAGTGAAGACTTATAATTTAAGTTATCTCAACTAGAGAAGAAAATTAATGAAATATATTTTAAAAAGTTGAAAATGGTCGGTTTATCAAGTTCTCAAGAAAAGCTTAAAAGAGAAATGGAAAAGAAGATGAATGAAAATAAGGAAGGAATAGAACAGAATATGAATGAAACTAAGGAAGAAATGGAAAAGAAGATAAATGAAAATAAGAAACAAATGCAAAATGTTAAGTAAGTTATACAAAAATCCAGCAAGGAAGAAATCAAAGGATAATAAAATAACCTATTAGAATATCTCCCTAAAATGGGCATGCAAATCCAAGGAAACTAGGGACATATGGATAAGCATGATGTTAAGAATCAATTTCTTATGGGGAGTATGATATCTCAATTGGAAAGCGCAAAGATTAAATCGTAAAACCATAATCATGAATTTTCCATCCAAGATCCACATCATCAAGGTGTTATGTCAACAACAAGGATCTACTACATCCCAAAGATCGATATGAGGAATTTTGATGCTAATGATTTGATAACATGAATATTTCATATGGCACAATACTTTGATCTACACCAAGTGACATCCTTAAAAAAGGAAAATTTTGCATCCATGTTTTTATAACAAGACCAACATATATGTTATCAATAGCTTTGTGAAAGGAAAAAGGATTATGTTATGTCTTGGTCCATTCTTACAGAGGAATTGGTAGCACATTATGGGGATATTAAAATAAACACATTCTTTAGTCAATTGGTACATCTTCAACAAAACGGTTCAATTACAAAGCACATTCAAAAATTCCAAAAGTTGAGTCTCAAAGTAAAACATGTTTCATAGGATAACTTGTTAGACCTATTTATTGGAAATTTAAAGGAAAACATCTAACATGAGGTGCATCTCTTTGAACATAAATCTCTAGAGAATGCTTTTAGTATGTCCAGGAAAGTTGAAAGTAAAAATATGGCCACTAGAAAATTATCAATGATAACTATAGATAAAAACATGCTTTGTTTCCTAAATTGCCAATGTTGACTCCTCAAAAATGGGATGCAAGAAGAGAAAAGGGACTGTGTTTTAACTGTGACAATAAATATAGTAAAGGGAATAAATGTAGTGAGAATAAATTATTTTACATAGACTGTGAATATGAAGAAGATCAAGGAGTGAAAACTTCACAAGCTCTAGAGCTAGAAGAGACTACTCCAACAATCTATTGTCATGCATTGGTTGTCACCAATATTCCATAGACCCTCAAGATAGAAGGATAAACCAAAAATAAAAAAGGTAACAATATTGATTAATTTAGGTAGTACCCATAACTTCATCAATTACAAATTGGTGAAACTTCTTAATTGCTTTGTATATCTAGCACCATAATTTCAAGTGATGATTGCAAATGTAGGTACCATAAATTGCTCAGGGAAATGCCATAATATTAAGTTGAATATGGGAGAGTATTTAATGGTTATTCCTATGATTGCAATTTTAATGGGTGGTGTTGATGTGTATTAAGGGTCTAATGGTTACAATAATTGGGAACAAATGCTCTTAATTTCCATGATATTCTCATAAGATTTTCGTGAAAAGGGAAGTAAATTGATCTTAGAGGTATCCAAGGGAAACCTAGTAAAGTGATAAACTCTAATAACATGAAAATTTTGCTAAAAAGGGGACACCAAGGTGTAGTTGCACACTTTTTTTTCATTAGATTTTCAAACATATATATCCTCTTCTCTAGTGGATCTTCAAAATGTTATCAAAAATCATGCTAAGGTATTTGGAGAAATGCCTAAGGATCTTACACCTATCCAAGACCATAAACATGTTATTAATTTACAATTTGGAAGTGTACCACCTCACATTAGGCTTACAAATATCCACATTCACAAAAGAGTGAGTTTGAGCATATGGTTCAAGAGATTTTAGAGGCTGACACCGTTCAATCTATCTACAATGCTTGATGAAGGTAATAAAAAAAATGGTTTGTAGGTGTCAAGAGTATAAGCATTCAACAAAATGACAATCAAATATAGGTTTCCTATTCTCGTCGTTGATGAACTTCTTGATGAATTACATGGAGAAATTTTCTTTACTAAGTTGGATCTTTGTTTTGGATATCATCAAATCACAATGAGGCAAGAAGACATTCCCAAAATAGCCTTTAGAACTGATATGAATGGGAAAATTAGTTTTCTTGTGCTAAATTCCTTTTTAGGATATGTAAACGTGCTTAAGGATTCATGAGGTTAATTGCAAGTTTTAACATGAGTTTTTGAATTTTTTTAATGTAAATTTCATGTACAAATTAACATAAACAAATAACTGAACAACAGCGTATAACAAACATGAATATCACCAAAAGAGTATCACAACAACGCATGGTGAAGGAGTTCACCCCGCCTGGGCTACATCTCCTTGGTCCAGCTTCCAATGGCTTGGCCCTCTCTATTATGCTCAAAAGTGTGAATACATTAGTTTACAATGCTCACATAGCTCTAAAACATGTTCCAATGGATCCAGAATGCCCAAAAATTCTTGTCTAGCCTCTTTATGTTCTTGGTTTGGTAAAAAACTGAAGAAGCCATGGCTTCCCCAAGTCTTTCTATTAATCGCACCTTAATTTCACCAAAATCCGACACCATCCTAAAAATTTGCCTCGAATTCCGTTAATCGAGCATCAATTTCGCCTAATTCCGAGCGAAATTGTCAGACAGATTAAATGCCCTATAAGGCCTTAAATCCAAAAATTTTGGGCCACATGGGGGCCACGTGCCTGGGGCTAAGGCCAACGGCCCACCCCCACCGTTCGGGCCCCCACCCCACTCTATCATGGTCCCATGGGATGGCATGCGCCAAAGGGTTGGCTCCCGTGGCTAGCCCTTCCCCTAGACGGCACAACACTTAATCATTAAATATGTGTCGGCAACCATATGTAATAAGAAATAATGTATGGTGTATTGGTAGGAGGCTTGGACTTGTTGCTTGCAGGTCACGGGTTCGACCCCCGCCCGCTGCTGCTTGGACCTTAACTCGATTTTTGGTGGCCCTCGGGCTTTCACATGGCAGCCCATGGCTGGGCCACGTGGTGGCCCTTGGTTGTGCCACGTGGCAGCCTATGATTGGCCACTAACCAAAAACACCCAAATCAGAACCAATAAAATTATGCCACTTGATACCACACCATTCATCGAAGGTAAAATCGTCACTTGCACAGTCACCCTGCCATGTACACATGTCCAATCAGTGCCATGTCAGTAGTATGGACAGCTGATTGGGATGTTTACAATTTTTTTTAAATTTGTCTATTTAGGAAAATGAATAGAACATGTTTATGGGAGCATATGGAGTCCGTTTCGTGCGAAACGAGTTGTGTCAAATTCAGGATGACAAGCACTACATTTTCGTTCAGGTTTCACACCGATCCGACAACTTCAAATTTTGAGAAAATTTTTGAGCACCTGATCAAGAACGCATGAAGATCATTATGAGTTTTTGGTTACACCATTTGGACCTACAAATTCACCTTCAACATATCAAAGTTAGATGAATTTTATTTTCAGACCCTTAGAAAAATTGTGCTAGTATTTTTTGTTGACATACTAATCTATAGAAAATATTGGGAGGAGCATGTACAACATCTTGATATGGTCTTGACACTATTGGAAGAGAAACAATTATATGAAAATCCTTCCAAGTGTGCCTTTGGGATTCAAGAAGTGGAATGTTTGGGTCATATTGTATCACATGATGGTGTCAAGGTGGATCCTAACAAAGTCAAATCTATGATGGAATGGTCAATCCTCAATACCTTGAGGAAACTCAGAGGATTCTTAGGATTGATAAGATATCATCACAAGTTTGTCAAGACTTGTGGTCAGTAGCAGCACCTCTAACAAAATTATTGAAGAAGGAAGAATTTTATTGGACTAAATAAGTAACCAAAGTGTTCAACGAACTTAAAGAGGCTATGTGTACAACTCTCGTCTTGTTGGGACTTGACTTCACAAAGATATTCATTATGGAGTGTGATGTCTCAGGTCATGGCATTGGTGCAATTTTGACACAAGAAGGAAGGTCCCTTGTTAATTTTTCATCTCGGTCACAAATTCCAACCATGGGACGAGATTCCTCTTTTCAAGAGGACCAATTTTGACTATTGAAACACTCAAATTGGACAAGGGAAAGTGTATTTTAGAATTAAATCCCACATGTGCACATTTGATTCTATCGACCCTAAAGAAAATTGGACACTCTTGGAAGCCTATAAATACAAGTGACCTCAACCTCATTTGGTGATCATAATGAAGCATTCTTCTATTATCTTCTTTGGTTTTTCCTCACACAAGCCTAAGGAAGTTTGTAGAAATTTAGTTTGTATAGGTCCAAGATTACAAGGTTCGAAGCTCACACATGTTTTAGGGTTTTTGGGTCACAACTATAGGTTTGTCATAGGAATATTTCAGCTATAATTGCATGCATGCAGCCCCATAAGGGGTTGAAGGGTTTCAACTGCACACATGACTCTCTCTCCATGCAATTGGGACCTAGCATTTGTTTTGTAGTTGACTAAAGATTTGACGCAGAGTTTGGTAATTGACCGCAAATAATGACAATTGATAGCAAGATTCTGAAGTAGGGTTTTGATTATTAGCATTGTTGGCTTTATCTCATGGGTGTTGTTTAGATTATTTTGCTGGATAGGTTTATGGTTGAAGATATGGATCATTGTAATCTCTTTTTTTGAATAATTCAATGACAATCTAATAAGAAGAATAATTTGAAAGTGTTTCCACCGTAGTGGGTTTTTCACTGGTCTCTGGCCAATCCTGGTGTCTCTATGTGTGAATCCTTTTCTTCTATTGTTCCTTTACATTCCGATGTATTGATGATGATGTTGTTATTTCTATATAATTGCATATGTTTTTTAATAATGTCGTAAATTGAATAATGATATGATGTTATGGGGTTAATTTAATGTATAAATGAAGAAGTGTAATTATCTAAAGCAAAGAACAATATAGCCCTATGAAAATTTATTGTGGTATCAGAGTTGGGCTAAAGAAAATTCATTGAAGATCATCCCTATGAAGACACTTTTGATGGAAGCAAGGGAATATGGAGGAGACCTAAGAGAATACTAGGGTTGGAAGAAAATCCTAGGAAATTTGGTTATTATGGTTTGATGTATATTATGAGGTTAGGGTTTGGAATAAACACTAGATTATGGAAAAGACTTGAGATATGAAATATAGAAATCTTAGCATGATCAATGTGAATATGTTCTAGTACTTGTGACAAATATGATGTAACCATCGTCTCATTTAGGTTTGGTTACTGATGAAGTTGGTTGAAATATAATGAAGTCTACAATGTTATATCGACAATGGTTAGTCATGACTCTTGAAGGTTGGTTAAGAAGGGAGATGATCACCTCTCATTAAAGACAAGTACTCTTTCAATTTATGTTACTCCTTTAGGTTTTTACTTTTGATATGATTATTGAGTATACTTGCTACATGTATATTTGAGTATTTGGATATTTATAAACTCCTAATGAGATGTGATAAGTGGATCCTTCTTCATGATCATCTAAGGTGTAGAAAAATATGCCTAGTGCAAGAAGAGAAGAGCTTGTGCTGGAAAAGGAAAAGAGGCACTTGATGAAAATTTGACAAAGTGCTCCAGCTGTCAATGTCAAGGTGCATGGGTAGCTGAATACTGCAAGGTATGTATGGTGTATTTTTTTAATGTTTCAGCTACAATATTGTATGGCAAGGTAAGCCCTAAGGTATGATGAGAATATCACATTCATGAATGACTCATAATGCATATGAAAGTAAGTTTGATTTATGGTACTTATGATGAGATGATGCACTTGATATTTGACAAGTATCTTACATTCTATTAAGTCATAGTAAATCTACTTAGAAACATTGATTTTTGATATACTAATATACTTGATATTTGTCTAGCATATTTTGTTCTAAACATTATCGATTTCATGATGGATTTCATAAAGAAGGCTAGCACATTGATTCTTATATATGGTAGCTTAATATTATTGATATTGCTTGTGATAAGCATGAAAACCTTGATAATAGAAGTATAACAATAAGATTGATATTCAGGATCTTCTTATTGACCATGGTTAGGTTTTGATAAGCTTAGTAATTATGACATATGGTAAAATTGGATGCCATGTCTTGATGATTGGATAATATAATAAAGAAGTGATGAAGTGATTATGATCCTTGAAGTATGATGATACACTTGCTAGCTTCCCTAATCATATGAATCTAACCCTTGATGAAAGTATGATGTCATGTTCTTATGTGGTGATGAAGTAGTTGATGCTAACATGTTATGACCATGATGAATATGTTTTAGAACTTGACATAGTTTGACTTCATGATCTAACGGTTTTGTTGATGCATGACAAGTATTATGATAGACAAGTTGATGTTTTGAATCATGATGACTGAAGTGGCTTCCCATTCAGAGGGAGAAACTCTCCATAATATCCCTACACCTATTATCATTTGAATGAAATGTATAAAAGATTCTTTATTATTGAAGTAATATTTCTGACATAAATAGAAAAATATCTGATGTATTTTGTTTGCAACAAGTTCTAGTCTGAGATGAAATTGTTTCTCTTAGTCTAAGCCCCAACTGCACAGAAGAAGGCTTAAGAGTGAAGTTATAAGCATCCCAACTGCATGGAATAAGTCCTACGGGTTTGGTTGTGCCTATAGGTCACAAACCTTAAAGCCTTATGCACGAGATCAGAAGTGCAACAGTATTATGACAGTCCTACAGATATGGAGGAGACAATAGAAAGTCTTATGAGCAGGGAATTTTGAATATCTAACTTACTATAAAGAATATGAATGTGTTGACTAAAATTGTGTTTTTAGGGGACTGAAATATGCATATTAGTATGTTAGTTTGATTTAATAATTGAAGCTAGTATATGACAATATTTGATAACAATTGCAAGGGTTTGACAAGATTTGGATTATTGGCTTAATTTAGTATATATGACCAATATTCGCTTGGATAATTTATGATTCCTTAGAACTTTGACATGATTCCTGATAGTTAATAGATATATTTTGGGTTATGGATTGATTGAACTCACTGTGATAACAAATTAGGGTATTGATTTTATAATTAATGATTTTCCTTAATGAGAGTGTTATGTGGGCATAGTGACTTTCAGTGACTAATATTGGTATTCAATAGTGATTTTGTATTGACATCATTGGATTTGGCACATTGGTTTAGGTATAAACGGTTGTGATTCAGTATGCAACGATTTTATGAATTGTAGAAACTTATATGACTTGTCCTCAAAGTATGCATTTATAATTAGTGACATAAATGATGATCATAAGGATGGCTTGATAAAGTTTGATTGTAAATGCTTGGTAAATAAAATATTTTTGTAACTTGGTATTTGGATGAAAGCTTCTCCTAACACCTGGCCCAAAGAGTTTATTACAGTGTTATTGGAAGAAACTTTTATGACTTTGATATTAGCTTTGATATGGCATCTAAGGCTTGATAATATGACTTAGTTATTTGATTGAACAATATTGATTTGTGTGAGGTTGAGCATATTTCTTTGGTCGAGTGTCATGTTTGTAGAAAAAATTATATGAAACAAGTTTCCCAAGCGTAGTATGTCCGCATTGATAGTTATCTAGTGTAGTCAGGACGATGTTCCAATCCAAACGTCTACTTGAAAAGTGGTCCAAGGTATGACTTTGATTTTGGTTTTATATGTTGGTGGTCTATTCTTGACAAGTAATGAATCTTTGATGATCAAAGTAAGAGGCAGTTGGCCTATGAAGTTAGAAATGAAGAATCTTGGCATAATATATCGTGTAGCTATTGAAGAGATTTTCGAAAATGGAAATGCAAATCCTTGGACACTCTGATGGAATGGAATTTTAAGAAGTTATGAAGAGATATTGTTGAACTTGACTTGGCGACTGATAGTTGATTGAAGCATTGATGTTCCTTGTGAACAATTGTCCATATATATGTGTTTTTCATATAACAACGTGAGTGTATTCATGGTTGAGCCACTTCATACACATTACGTTGCCACTGAGCACCCTTCGAGATATTTGCATGGGACGATAAATTTTTGGTCTGAGATATTCTTCCTATGATATTGGATTGGATCGATGTATTGATGTTGTTTGGGATCATTATTGATAAAATGATCACATCTAGGTATTTCCTTAGTATGAGATCTGCCATGATATTTTTGGATGAGAATGTTATGCTCTTGACCTGTGAGAAGATGTCAGAATACCAAATATACGAAGAAATACAACCCAGAACATAGAACACAAATGAGAAAACAAAAAATATTTATTATTCAGTGATGAAAGCAATGTTCACTTGCCTCTTTGAGGGGGAAACATCCAACAAAGCTGAGTTCGATTACAAAATAAGACATGACTCTCCTTAGTGGGGAGTCTCTAACCCTTATATAGGATTCATACATGCAATACCATGGGTCAGTACCATGGTTCTCTCAATACCATCTATCTAATACCATGGCCCATTTGCAACTAACTGTGGTCCCTTTCTTTAAATGCGGGTCAACCACTTACAATTATTAATACGAGCTTTATTGACTATTTAACTAACTACAAATATGACTAGACCCTATTACATAAATAAGGGGGTTAGGGCTGGACCCTAACATGCCCTCCCCCATAAAAATAGCCTTGTCCTCAAGGCTGAAGCTATAGAAACTTCTGAAGAATAGTGGTTGGTTCCCATGTCACATCTTCTGGAGAGGTGTCTTTCCACTGGACGAGGAACTCCTTGATCGTGCGGCTACGCAGATGCCATTCTCGCGTGTCGAGGACCTGTTCAGGTTGGAGCCAGAGTGAACCCTCTTCATCCAATTCAAGTAGACTGGTTTGAATTATGCAATTGTTCCCCACCACTTCCTTAAGGCATGATACATGGAAGATGGGATGGATTTTTGTAGTTGGTGGCAAGGCTAGCTTGTAGGCCACTTCTCCAATGCGCTGAAGTATTTGATAAGCTCCGTAGAATTTTGGAGCTAATTTCTGACAGCCCTTTTCTTTAAGTGATGTTTGCTTGTATGGTTGTAGCCTCAAGAATACTTGATCCCCTTCTTGAAATGTGCGCTCTGAGCGATGTTGGTCTGCATGTTGCTTCATGCGATTCTGAGCTTGATGGAGGTTATCTTTGAGACGGGCTAGCATGGTTGCACGGTTCTATAGGAGTTGATCCATTTCTTGCACCTTAGAGCATCCACGGATATAAGAAGTAGGTGAAGGTGGGAAGTGACCATACACTACTTCATATGGAGTCATCTTGGTGGTGGCATGATAATTAGTATTATGCCACCATTTAGCTAGAGGTAACCATTGTACCCATTGATGTTGCTTTTCAAAAGTGAAGCACCTTAGGTAGGTCTCCAAACATTTGTTTACTGCTTCAGTTTGACCATCAGTTTGGGGATGATAGGAAGTACTTAGTTCGAGTTAGATGCCTTGTAGCTTGAAAAGTTCTTGCCAAAAGTTACTAGTGAAATTCGAGTCACAATCAGACACAATGGAAGTGGGCATGCCATGCAGTTTGAAGATCTGGTCCATGGAAGCTTGGGCCACCAAAGTGGGGGTAAATGGGTGGGGTAGGGTGCAAAAATGAGCATATTCAAAAATTCTATCCACAACCACCATGATGATTGACTTGTTGCTTGACTTCAAAAGACCAGTAATGAAATCCATAAAAACATCTGTTCAGATTGAGGCAGGGATCGACAATGGTTGTAAGGTGCTTGGAGACTTGACTGTTTATCCTTTGTGGCATTGACACACATCACATTCAGCTACAAAAGTAAGAATGTCAGTTTTCATGCCCATCCAAAAGAAGGAACGATGAGTGCGAGCATAAGTCTTCTAAAAGCCTGCATGGCCTGTGGTGGGAGATGAGTGCAACTCTGCCAAAATGCACATTTTTAGGGTGGATGTCGATGATATCACTACTTTATCCTTGTAGCGAAGAATATCATCCTTCCAAGAGTAGCCCATTGTGGAATTAGGATCTACTCTCAAGTTATTAATGATTTGGGACAGAAAGGGATGTGAAAACCATTCCTTGTAGGCTTCTTCAATCCAATTTGGAATGGGAAGAGAGATTGATAGCAGGGTGCTGTCATCCTCAAATTGGCGTGGTAAAGCATCCGCTACTACATTTGCGCGCCCTTTCTTGTAAATTATCTCATAATCATATCCAAGCATTTTGTCCAACCATTTATTTTAATGGGGCGAGGATAGACGTTGCTCCAAAAAATATTTGAGGCTTTGAAGGTCAGTGCGGATTTGGAAATGCTGCCCCAATAAGTATGGTCACCAGGTATCTGCTGCATGTAATATGGCCATCATCTCCTTCTCATAGGTAGATTGTCCTAGATGTTTCCCACTTAGTTTTTGGCTGGTGAAAGCCAAGGGTCGACCTTCCTGCGTTAAGACAGCCCCAATACCCATGCCTGAAGCATCACATTCAATCACAAAAGATTTGGTGAAGTCAGGTAGTGCCAATACGGGAGTGGAACACATGACCTGTTTGAGAGCCATAAACGTCCGTTGTGCTTCATCAGTCCATAGGAATGAATTTTTCTTGAGAAGGTTAATGAGGGGTCTAGCAGTGCGACCATAATTGTGGAAAAATTTGTGATAGTAACCTCTGAGACCCAAGAATCCCCTCAAACTCTTCAAGGTCTTTGGTTGGGCCAATCCTATATTGCCTGGATCTTTTTAGGATCCACCCTGACACCTTCACAACCCATAATATGGCCCAAATACTCGGCTTCTTCCATGCCAAAAGAGCACTTGGACAATTTGACAAATAATTTATGCTTCCGGAGAAGTTGCAAGAGGAGGTCTACATGCTGAAGATGTTTTTCCCAGGTGAGGTTGTAGATGAGAATGTCATCAAAGAAAATGAGGACAAATTTTCTGAGATATGGTTTGAGCAGGTGATTCATGAGGCTTTGAAAAGTGGATGGAGCATTACAGAGACCAAATGGCATGACCAAGAATTCATAATGGCCTTCATGAGTTCAGAAAGCAGTCTTGGGAATGTCTACTTCTTTCATGCGTATTTGGTGATAGCTCGAACGAAGATCTAGCTTAGTAAAGAATTGAGCACCATTTAGTTCATCCAGCAAATCATCAACAACCAGGATAGGGAATTTATCTTTGACTGTGAGCTTGTTGAGGGCCCTGAAGTCTGGACACATGTGCCATTCCCCATATTTCTTGAGCACCATGACCACTAGTGATGAATAAGGATTGATGCTAGGACGAATGACACCAGCTTCCAGGAGTTCCTAAATGATTTTTTCAATTTCATTCTTTTGGGCAAAAGGATATCTATATGGGCGCACATTCTGCAGTTGTGCCCCTAGGACTAAAGTGATGTTATTATCATGTTCCCATCTAGAGGGTGGAAGCTCTTTAGGTTTGTCAAAGACCTGTTGGTGGTGGTTTAAGACCTGTTGCATCTCAGGATGAATATGAAGAGTAGTGGGCTCGATGGCCTGGATGGAATTAAATTGGGTGATAACTCCATGATGGCCCTTTTTCAACAACTTTTCCATTCGATGCGAGCTGATGATAGAAGGAGCACCTGCCTAGAGTCCACGGAGGGTATGCATGTGGTCATTCTGCTTAAAACTCATATATAACTCCTGGAAATCCATTGTGATTGGGCCTAGTGTGTGAAGCCATTCAACACCCAAGACAATGTCACAACCACCCATGTTGATGGAAAACATGTGGGTATTTAGGTGGTAATCTCCCATCTAAAGTTTGATATTTTCGTAGCGGCCTTCACATTTCATTGTCCCCCCATCAGCAATCTGGACCTGGAAATTAGAGACTACCCTGACAAAACAATGAACAGCTTCGGTGACTCGTTGATGGATAAAGTTATGAGTGCTGCCACTATCAATCAATACTACTACAAGGCAATGTTTAATAAAACCTCTTATTTTGAGAGTTTGGGGCGCAGAAATGCCTGCAAAAGCATGTAGCAAGATCATTGGTTCTTCTGGTGTAGCTGGGAGCTCATTGTCATGCCGGGTGTCCTCATCTTCCTCCTCTGGTCCCTCAAGGGGTGAGGCTTCCTCAGATGAGCTGTGATCATTAACATCAATTTGAAAGAATTTTGGTTCCTTGCATTTATGCCCCGGGGAGTATTTGTCATCACAGTAGTAACACAATCCTTTTTTTCTTCGTTTAGCCATTTCTGCGGGGGACGCCTTTTGAACCTTAAGTGGTTGGGTAGTGCCCTGAGCCTGGGTGGGGCATCCCTTGGCTATGAAATTTGGACGAGGTGACTGGGAAGCTAAAGCACATTCCACTTCGATAGCCTTGTTGCAAGCGTCCATCTAGGTGGGTGGGTGGTGCATCCGGACATGGGCTTGGATGGCTTCTTTAAGACCACTTATAAAACATTCCAAGTAGAATGCATCTCCTAGACCTTCTGTGTAGATGGCCAATGTCTCAAAGGTTGTAATGTAGTCTTTTACTATGCCTATTTGTCGGAGCTTAGTAATACGACCCAAAAAATCAGATTCGCGGTCAAAGTGGTCACAAATGGATTTTGCTAACACCTGCCAAGTAATGTTCCCGGGATAGAATTTCTGATGCCAGTGGCACCATTTCCGTCTCTCTTGGTCCAAGTAAAGGCCTCCCGCACGTAGTTTAGTTTCATTATCTACGATATGATTCAGAGTGAAATATTGGTCCATTTGTGCTACCCATACTGTCGAATTAGAGCCATAAAATTTGTACATGTCTAGGTTGGGTGGTCAAGGGTGGGAATGTTGGTGATTTCCATGGAAGTGAAGATGATGGCTAGATTCGCCTTCGAGGTCTTCATTAAAATCATGTGCCTCCGATTGCAACGCCAACTTTCCCCTTGTGAATGTGTCCATGAATTGCTGCATCTGGTTCGCTAAAAAATCCAACTGTTTTTCAAGGCTCTCGATCTTCTCGTTGGTCATGGCTTGAGCTCTAGTTTCTACCATACACAGATCTTGGTCACTTGTCGTCACTTTGAAAAAATTTGGGACCACCCGAAAATTGAAGCTAACAAGTGAATGGTACCACCTCGATCAGCTCGTCATCCTGATTCTTATGGGCTAAGTCTCTTATAAGCGTCCCAGGAAGGCCTTAAACTCTCTTTTTTTTTACTCTGAAAGGAGTTTTACTCCCCGCTTATCAATACTGCAATGGCCAATTTCCAAAAAACTTAATCTTGCCCAATGTCCTGTGAGAATCACCCTAGGGTATAGGAGCCACAAGCCTCCCTACACAAATGGTCAGATCTACCTGTGAAACCCTTACTATTGAATGTGAGTTGGATTGCGGCGGTGACAGAACCCCAACTACTAGATCTGAATGGTACTGTGGCGGTGGACCCTCAGCTAGTGTTTCTAATTGTTTTAGTGGCGATAGAACCCCAACTGTTAGATATGATCTGGCAAAGAGGATAATGGGCGATCTTCAGAGAGATGAGGGAATTATGGTCTCAAGGAGTGTCAGGTGCTATAGATCGTAATATACATAAGGGTCCAACATTAATACTCGACCCAATCTTTCAGGGCACTAACTAAGGAGGATCAATTGTACCCTTAGCCATACTACCCGACTTACGCACGAGTAATCTCCTCGAGTGCTACTCTTAGTGTATTGTAGCAGCAAGATGGCTAACAGTTTATCTAAGGCGAGGTTTCAGGTGACCCTAGGGGGCTTCTGATATACCTAGAGGGTATGTGGAAGATAGTCCATGCATGATTCTATCTAATGCGCTACTACACGAAGGGGTACCCACAAGGGTTACAAGGGAGTCAAACAAGCGTGACCACCTCTTGTATTTCCTGTGTGCATGCCTCCCCAAATCCACAGGTTTATGCGCTCAACAACAGATCCTGTGGTTTAAAGACGTTGAAATACGTCTCTAGCCTAAAAAAAAAAATGCCAAAAATGGAGATACCACCGGCCCTGTAAAGCACTCTGATACCACTTGTTATGCTCTTGACCTACGAGAAGATGCTATAATATCAAATATATGAAGAAATACAACCCAGAACACTGAACAAAAATGAGAAAACAACAAATATTTTATTATTCAGTGATGAAAGCAATGTTCACTTGCCTCTTCGAGGGGGCAACCTCCAACAGAGCAGAGCTTGATTAAAAAATAAGACATGACGCTCCTCAATGGGGAGTCTCTATCCTTTATATAAGATTCATACATGCAATACCATGGGTCAATACCATGGTTCTCTTAATACCATCTATCTAATACCATGGCCTATTTGCAACTAAATGTGGTCCCTTTCTTTAAATGTGGGTCAACCACTTACAATTATTAATACGAGCTTTATTGACTATTTAACTAACTATAACTATGACTCGACCCTATTACATAAATAAGGGGCTTAGGGTTGGACCCTAACAGAGAAGTTCGTAGCTTTAAGCACGACCGAGGTTGGATACGATCTTGTCAGCATGGCTAGCTGTAAGGCAGGTTGGAGAATCTCTTTGGAGAGTTGTTTGAGTAGGTTTTGGATATGATAGGGATACATTGCAATAATATTGAGTGTGAAACGATTGGTGGAGAATCCCATTTATCGTTGCGACTGAGATGTCTTCATATATTGAGTCAATGCTGCTATATAAAACAAGATTAGGCTTTGATTGCCACCTCTGTGAGAAGGAAAATGAATAAGGTATCTTTTTTGTGATATATATTTTGTTCTAATATAATATTTTATTTGATGTCTTGCATGAATAGGATATTGTTTCTATTTAAACATTATGATTGAACTCTTCAGTGAGTTGTTTAAGTGAGGAATTGAGATGTAGGGGTCCCGGGGCTGAGGGATATTTGGAAAATAGGGTCGTAGATGTTGCTCCTCGATATATCACCCATATGGTCAGAGATGTTAGCTCGCTTATCTTGGTATATGGAGAGAATACCCCAGGGCATCATACCCACAAGTTGGGCTTGATGGGAATACTACTACCTGTTTGGCCAATGGGTTAAGAGAGTGCTTGGAGGTGTACAACCCAAGTTGATTATAATGCAGTTTTTCTACCACATGAATCTTGAGGGTCATTGTTGGGAAGATCATTGATCAATAGTATGGGTTAAGATGTGCTCCCCTATGTGATAACTCATATTTCTCAATATGGGGTAGAAGATGTTTTTCTCCTCCATGAGATTCTAGGTTGAGATGTGTTCCCTGATGTTGTTTCAAGTTGAGATGTGTTCCCCTATGTTGTTTCAAGTTGAGATGTGCTCCATGATATTCTTTTGGATTGAGATGTGCTCTCCAACCTTATAGAGGGTAGTAGATAAGGCTCCCATATGATGTCAAATTCTTCTTCTTTTAGATTGGAGAATATTCAACATATAAGCAGGGACAATCAAGAGATAAGTGGGAATAAGCAGAGATTAGGAGAGATGAGCAGTGATTCCATTTGATGATGAGATACTTGAGATAGGATATGATTTGATGACATGATTCTTTTAATGATTACATATGTAGTTGGAATTTCTCCCTAGCAAAGAGGGAGTGTTAATTTGGAAGCTCGGTGATAAGTTCCAACCATGGGATAAGATTCCTCTTTTCAAGAGGACCAATTTTGACTATTAAAGCACTCAAATTGGATAGGGGAAAGTGTATTTTTTAATTAAATCCCACATGTGCACATTTGATTATGTTGGACCTAAAGAAAATTGGACACTCTTGGAAGACTATTGATACAAGTGACCTTAACCTCATTTTGTGATCATCATGAAGAATTCTTTTATTCTTTTCTTTGGTTTTGGTTCATACATATCTGAGATTACAAGTTCTAAAGCTCACACGTGTTTTAGGGTTTTTGGGTCACAACCATAGGCTTTTCACAGGAAGAAGCATGCAGGCCTATGCGTTCAGTTGAAGGGTTTTAGTCGCACAACTCTCTCGCCAAGCGGTTGGGACCTAGGGCTTGGTTTTGGAGTTGATCGAAAAAAATTTCAGTTGACCACAGAGTTCAATAGTTGATCACAGCCAGTGACAATTGATCGCAGGCTTCTAAAGTAGGGTTTTGATTATTAGCATTGTTGGTTTTATCTCATGGATGTTTTTTAGATTATTTTTCTAGATGGGTTTATGGTTGAATATATGGATCATTTTACTCTCTTTTGTTGAATCATTCCATGACAATCTAATAAGAAGAATAATTTGAAACGTTTTTACCCGTACTGGTTTTTTCCCTGGTCTTTAACTAATCTTGGTGTTTCTATGTGTGAATTATTTTCTTCGATTGTCCCTTTACATTCTGTTGCATTGATGATGATGTTGTTATTTCTATATAATTACATATGTTGTTGATTAATGTTGTAAAATTGAATAGTACTATGATGCTATGGGGTGAATTTAATGTGTAAATGAAGAAATTCAATTATCTAAAGCAAAGAACAATATAGCCCTAAGAAAAATAAACACCCCTTACATTTGAAAGTAGAAAACTTAAAGGAAATAACTTACTTAGACTCATATAGGAAATGAAATGTTGTCCATACTACATGTAGTTAATAAAGGGCATCTATACCTAATAAGAAGGCACATATGTTGTTGAATTATGTTGTAAAATTGAATAGTACTATGATGCTATGGGGTGAATTTAATGTGTAAATGAAGAAATTCAATTATCTAAAGCAAAGAACAATACAGCCCTAAGAAAAATAAACACCCCTTACATTTGAAAGTAGAAAACTTAAAGGAAATAACTTACTTAGACTCATATAGGAAATGAAATGTTGTCCATACTACATGTAGTTAATAAAGGGCATCTATACCTAATAAGAAGGCACTTCAATGTAAAAACTAACCATGACAATTTGAATTAATTCTTTGGAGCAAAGACTATCTTCAGAAGAGAAACATAAACAGTTCACAAAGTTGTTGGGTTATGACTTCAAAACTATTTACAGAAAGGGAAAACAAAATATTGTGGCAAATGCACTCTCAAGGAAAGAGGAAAACACAAATAGTTTACTATGTGTTATTTCCATTCCACAATCTGACTAGGTGGAAGAAGCATAGATAGAATGACATCAAGATGAGAATATTGCAATATCATTCAACAATTACAAGAGGAATCTGATGTATTATCAAAATTTACGTGGACAAATGATATGTTATGGTATAAATATCGCTTATTCTTATGCAATAATTCTCGACTCAAATAGAAATTCATTTTGGAATTACACACTTTTCCTATAGGAGGTCATCCAAGGTTCTTGAAGACACCATAGGATCAAGAAATAATTTTTTTGGAAAGGTCTTAAAGCAAAAGTGCAAAATCTTATGTTAGAATGTATAGTATGTGAACAAAATAAAGGAGAGACTATCAAGACCCTAGGGTTCCTTCAACCATTAGACATACCAAGGTAGTGTTGAGAAGAAATTTAAATGGATTTTATTACAAGTTTACCCAAATTTGAAGGAAAGGGTGTCATTATGGTAGTGGTAGATCGAATGAAAAAGAATGCTCACTTTTTATCTCTTTCTCATCCTTTTAAATCAAGTACTATGGAAAAAGAATTCATGGAAATAATCCAAAAGCTATATGGAATACCAAATATTATTGTAAGTGGATGGTATCCAATTTTCACTATAAATTTTTGAACTAAATTATTTTCTTATTTGGGTACTCAATGGCTCACAACTCATGTTACCATCCTCAATATTATGGGAAAAATGAGACCCTGAATACATTTTTAGAAGGATATATATTTTGATTTGCATTTTATAAATAAAAATGATGGGTCAAATGATTCCCTTGGTAGAATGGTGTGACAACACATCCTTCCATTCTTCGTAAAAAAATGTCACCATTTATGGCACTTTACGAATATCATCATCCATTCATCACATCACCCTTGAAAGGGACTATAAATGCTTAAGCAAGAGAGGACCACACACAACACCAACAAGAGGTTCTCAAACTATTGAATGAAAAATTGGTTATGGAACAAAATAGGATGAAACAACAAGAACTTCAACATCACAGTGAAAGAGAATTTGAAGTGGGGTAATTGGGTATCTGTGAGACTATAATCATATAAACATATTTCCCTTAAGCAAAATAAAAGGACAATAAATTATCTTTGAGGTATTATGGCCCCTATAAGGTGTTGTATAGGATTGGAAGTATGGCTTACAAATTGGAGTTTCCTCCACCTTCATGTGTATATCAAATCTTCCATGTTTCTTACTTAAAGAAGGTATTAGGTGACAAGATCCCAGTCTAAACTATTCTACCATAGATTAATGAACAAGGGAAAATAATACTAGAACCACAAAACTTTTTGGAAACAAGGACTAAGCAGTTGAGAAATCGAGCAATTATTGGGTACCTCATCAAAGGGAAGAACCTACCAGTGGAGGAAGCAACATGGGTAAATGAGTTGTTCATTCAAAAACATCCATATATAGTCAAGTTTTAAGGACAACACTTCTTTGAAGGGGAAAGGAATGTTAAGCCCTATATAAGTTCCATGTTAACCCAAAAACCTATTATTGAGCCCTATATATTGAGTAATTACATTTATATTGTTATATTATTATGTAGGATAGAACCCCTTATGGTCCCATTTTATTATAATTGTACCCTTTGTCTCCTATATATACTAAGGATACCTAGTCTTAGGATCATGAAACATTGTCTTGTACATTGTATTCATTGTAAAAGGAGGCTTCTCAATCAAAGACGGTTGTAATTATTGGTTTCTTATCAATTTTTAGGTGCAATGATCATAATAGAGGCCCGTACACATTAGTGTAGAGGAGGGATTTATCCAATTCTATAGAAAAAAATCAATGGCAAGCCCTAATTTGAAGGACCATGCCCAAATCAGTTGAATCCACCTAATGTCCCATCCAAATACAACACCCCTAATCTCCTATTTGAATCTAGAGTGAGAAAATTTGAGGAGGGTAAAACCACTCTGAGAACTGAAATGGATTTAGTTTCTTCCATCATAGTATCCTATCTGAATAGGATATAAGGGGAGTGCAGGTCCACCAGAAATTTGATAGCCAAATTTTTGGTGGGGTTCGCTAATCCCCTGCACTTTAAGGATAGAAGCTTAGAAGCTTTGTTTAGAAACATATGTAGGGCCAGACTCTCTAAGAGCCCGAATAATTGATTTTCTTTTTCCAATTTTGATTTCTGTGTGAGCCAGGTTTCAAGTGATATAAAGGAATGATTTTTGGCATCTACTTGAGTATTTTATAGTCACCCCTAGGGAAGAGCCCAGGCCTCCCCCTAGTTTAGGAAGAAATGATTCTGAAGAATCAAAGGAAAGGGAAGTAAGGGGTTGTGCATATGAGCGTAGATTTTAGCTGGGGGAAAGAGAAAGAGAGTCAAGAAGAGGAATCAAACTAGAGGGAAAGAGAAATGAAACATGACTAATCACTTAGGTTGGAAGAGGGGATAAAAGGGGGTTAATGGATGTAGAGAATAGAGGGGAGGAAAACAATAAAACCAAGTTTTGTAGCTTCATTAGGGATCATCTCCAAAGGAAGGAGGAGAGCAAAAATAAGAATTTAAAGACTTCAAAAAACATCAAAATATAAAAATTTAGCATCATGTGTGACTAGTATCATACATTTGGAGGTTTGGACCTCCTTTGGAGAAAAATTTTGAAGCCCAAATTTTGTGCCAACATTTGGAGAAGGGACAACTAGTTCAAAGGAGGTCTCTAGTAATGAAGAAACCTTCTTAATCTAGATTGTGGGTGAAAAAAATTCTTGAGTTTGAGTGGATTGTCCTTCTTTTTATTGTTAGGGAGGAGGGGAGACCACATATAGTGTGTCTTTTTTGATCCATCTTCTGTATGACTTCCCAATTATACAATCCTTGCTTATATGGTTGTGGGTACAGAAACAATTGCACTTGTATAGGACCCCCTCATAATCGAAAATTTTTGTATGCTTCAATGACCATGAGATGATGGATATAGAAGTTGGAAGCCATTTTGGGAGATTCATATCCATCGAAATTTGAGCCATGCCCATACATCTTGTTTGTTGGAAAGAGTAATCGGCTTCACAAAAAAAAAACCAAGAGTATTCCCAATTTCCTTAAATATGTCTTTGGACAAAAATATTAGGGGTAATCCATGAAGCCAAACTCATATGTGCATCAACAACTTTTTTTTTGCATCAAAATAAATTATCTTAAGTTTCAAGTATAGAGCCTAAGATCCTCAAAACCATCTTCCATTCAGGAGTTTTTTGTGCATCCTCTTCTTTATTTGTAAGCCACCCCATCCAACCTTTGGCTAAATATCAATAATTTTGGAACACAACCAAGAAGTGATATAAAGTTTTGTTCCATCCACCTCCATAGAGTAACCATAGACATCCTTCTAGTACCAAAATTCCCCATGACCGCTTCCTTTTCCATACTAAAAATCTCATTCAACTTCACATCCTATCCTAGAACAAGAGAAGGATCCTCAATATTTATTTTATGAATTTTCTCTTATTTTTAGGTGTTTTGTTGATAGGTGGAGGTAAGAGAAATTAGAATGTATGGTTTTGATCACCTCTGCTTAGCATGTCCTAAGTGAGAAAGCTACATAGGAAACTAGGAGATGGCTTAGAAGGTTGAAAGAAAAAGAGAAGGTATAGCGAGGGAGGCTTACAATGTGATTTCCAAAGGGGGGTTTGAGTAGAATCTAGAAGTGGGTGAGGATAGGGGGGTGCAACTAACCAACAAGAGGGGTTCAGGAAAGGGAAACGGCTAGGGATTTTACTTGCTAAGGGGAATATTTGGAGAAGAGCCTGCAATGATTATAGGAGGCTAGGTAGAAATCGAGGGCAGTACCTCCTTCCCCTCCCTTCATCCTTCACTTATAGATTTTATCGATGCCTTCCTCTCTGAAAAGCCATTATTTTTTAAATGTGTGTCAAGTTCCATCCCAAGCTATGAAATCAAGGATACAGATCTCTAGATAGTTTGTCCCTTGAGGGGGTCTTAAGAAAGTTCCATCTCACCCTCAAACATTGTACAAACCATGGTTATTACATAATAAAGAGTGCAACAGGAAAAATGAGGGTAGGGCCCAAGGCCCTTTCACCCTGGAACTTGATTTATCGCATGTCTCAAACCCAAAAAAAAAGCCTTAGATTAAAACACATTTTTCTTATGCGCCATATTTTTTTAATTTATAATATTTATCTTATATCTTTTTAAATTATGAAATTCATTATATACTTTAAATCACAAGGCCTTTTGTTAGTGATAAGGTTCCTAACATTCTCAAAAAAAAAAAAAAGATTGTATGTCTTACTAACTACTAGTGCACCATATAATATTTTTTTCAAATGGTTAAAGAAAAAAACTATATGGGAAATAAAAGTGGGTTGTTTTATAACACTGTGATATATGTCAAGACAAAAATATATTAAAAATTGTACACAATATATAGATAGATAACTAGATAAATAGATATGGAATTTGCAAAGTTGACTATATATGTGTATGTGGTTTCATGCAAAATGGATTTGTATGACATATAAAAAAATAACATTGAAAATAGAGATATCGAGAGGCTTTCTAAAAAAATGAGGTTTCCATATATTTGCATCCCAACCTATCAGGTTTTTCGTCTTGAACCTATATTTCAAGCAACCATCTCATAACACATGTAAGCTTCCCACATAAAAAAATTGAATTCAAAAGAGCACATAAACATTCCTAGAGTTGGGAATGTGTACATGTTCCTATAGGTATAAAATATTACAAAGGGGAAAAGGTTGAGGTGTGTGAGGGTTGGGGGGAGGGGTAAGAGGAGAAAGGGAGGGATAAAGGGTCGAAGGGGGAGAGTGTTGTGGGAGACATAGGGGTAGAAAGGGAGGGAGGGTGTGAGAGAGTGGAAAGGAGGGATAAAGTGAAAGAGAGGGAAGGGAGAAGAGACAAAGAGAGGGGGAGAGAGAGGGATATCATAAGTGTGTGTGAGAGAGAGAGAGATAGAGAGGGAGATGGGGGGGGGGGAGAGAGATATCATAAGTGGGAGAGAAAGAGAGAGGGATTTGAGGGGGGCGGGGGGGAGTGATGAAGTGTGGAAGTGTGTGGGTGAGAGAAAGAGGGAGAGGGACATGGAGGGAGAAAGAGAGGAGGGAGACAATAGAGAGGGATGGTGGGAGGGAGACAAGGAGAGTGAGGAAGAGGGAGGAAGGGTTAGAGAGAGAGAGAGAGAGAGAGAGAGAGAGAGAGATCGCAAGAGGGGTGATAGGTGGTGTGGCAAAGAGAGGGAATAGGGGTTATTTTTCCCTAGAGACAACCTCTGGTTGTAGGAGGTCGGTTCCCAAGACATTCACTAAAGTTGATGGAAAATTTTAAAATACTATCCGAGAAAGGATCATAAAGGATGTAATGAACATTTTATTTCAAAAACCTATTATTTAAAATAGAATGACCAAACCAATAAGGATTGTAGAGCTTTAAATTTTAGAGATGGCCAAAGGAAAAAGAGAAGGAACAAAGTTTAATAACTTATGCACTTAGGAATTTGAGCTTTAACCATGTATAAGAGAATGATGAAAGAAATGGGACATGTGAATGAATTCCTATAATGGTGAAGCACCCATTAAGGGATTCAAATGCAAACATGAGTGCCATTTCTGAAGGTAAATTCATAATCCTGACTTAAAAAACCTGTTGCTACATACACTCATATCAACAAAAGAAAAACATGAATAGAATGGTAAAGACATGAAGAGAAAACAACACTACAATTTACCAATGTTGGAACCAAACTAGCATCTCACTAACAAAATTATTTAGAGATTTCAACATTAACATCCTTTTCCAATTCTCAACTCTCGAATCCTTACACAATGTTTGTTTTATAGTTTCCGTTCTTGATCAGTTACAAAATTGATTTATAAAGAAGTATAAACTATTTATTTTTTAGAGAACTTACAATAATAGATATTACAAAACTAATAATTTAATATCACATATAATATATATAATATTAAAAAGAAACTATTCCCTTTACAAAATAAAGTACCCCTTTAAAAAGCATATGCATTATTAAATGTTTTCTACCGAAGCCACAAATTTATCAGTTTTCTATCAGAATCCAATCAAACAAATTTGAAAAGATCAGAATGCTGGAGGATTTGAATAGTTTTCTTTTATAGTGAGAATGAATTTAGCAGTAACCAAGATTTTCAAAAATTTCTACTAGATTTTATCATAATCCTACGAGAAATTCCATTATTTTCTAGGCTGACTTGTGGATTTTTAAGACCTCTTTATCAAATTGCATTGTGGGCTTTAACGTTGCTATAAAAAATATAAAACGAAATTTAAAATGACAACTGGTCATGCGGGCCCAACTTTCACCATACACATGTCATGAAACCACCAATGGTTTTGTGGGAAACTAGGAATAGCTTTACAACAAGTCCTTGTGGTGGTTGTGGTACTGTGGGGGGTACCCGTAAGAATGAATCTTACCCTTAGATTTTCAAATGAGTGGTTTTTCTATTCAACCCATTCAGACGGGTGCCTATCAATTAAACTTTCATTTTGTAGGCCCATAGTAAATCCATTGTTTTGGGCACAAACCATTCTAGATCATGGGCCACTTTAATACTTGCAGAAGGTGTAAGAGCGCTCAAACTTTGATTCTGATGTTTTAATATAACAAGATTGTTTTATTCTTTGTCAACATCGATGTGAAGTATTTTCAATCACAGTATTCTCATTCAGCAACTTTGGAAATCTATAAATAATGTACTCTTCTCCTACTTCTATTGATCAACTTCATCTCTTACTCTATCCTAAAGATCTATAAGACACAACTTCCACTCTTCTATTTGTAGCTTTGATACAAGATTAGGTCTTATTCGTTTCCTATCTAGTTTTACAGTCAACAATCGCTATATCTTTTCCAGACTCTGGATCCATTTTTGTTGAGAACATCCATTCCCTCCTCAAATAACTAATCCTTAACATCATATCCTATAGACAACAAAGTTGCATTATTGCTAGCATGCAAAGTTGTTGACCAAAGATATGTTTGACTTCTTTCCAAATGGAAGAAATTCAAAAAGAGGACCATGGTCCACAGAAGAGCGCGGTATGTAGATCACTCTGCCCAAGATGTCACTCATTGGTATTGGTCCCAATAATCAACTATCTGCAACCTCCTTCAAAATTAAGGATTTATTATAAAAAACAACCACACACTAATAATTTTCCAGCACAAAAGGTTCATCCTTCTCATCAGTAGACACCATTTCATCCCCTTCTACTGCAACCAATATTCAAACAATGCAATTATCCAGATTTTGAGGATCTTTCAATTAAAAACATTACCAACAAAAACTCTCTTTGGATCTATAGTGGGTAGCCTTAGAACAAGCAAAGTCCCACCCTAACCTGAGAAAGTCGGGCCATCTCTTTCCCTTTGTTAAAATGCACATATGTCAATTTTCCTTTAAACAAATTCTTCCATACATTTCCGTTCACTTGCTTATCCATAATTGACCTATTTGGTAGTTTTTCAAGTTGAGGGAAAACAAGTACTCTATCATGTGGGCAATATAGCGAAGCCATATAGAGAGGAAAGACATTTCTTGTTTTGTGGCAGTAATCCTCCTCCTTGAGGACACATCACGACCCCAAAATGGAAATGAAATCCAATTATAGACCTTCCACCAATATAAGGTTGGAGTTGATGCACTCAAATTATGAGAAAAAACATCAATAACAGTTAGATATACTCCATCAACATCAACTCCCTCATTTAAAGGTAAAACAAGTGATTGATCCCATGAAAGTCCAATCTCATATTAACAAGGAATGTTTAATTTTCTTCCTTTTAAGAACAATTAGTTGGAACAAATAAAGGATTTCTTTGTAATCTTGAAATCAAAATACTTTGGAGACATTTGTTCCTTGTTGACTTCCTTAAAATTACTCTTCACTTCTATTCATTTATAAGGCATTTGATACCTAGTCTCACTGCAATGGTATTTTTCATCACTCTTCTCAGAATAAGAACACAGGATGCAGGGCCCTTAGGAAGAGCAGTCGAAAGTATCATTCTCCCTTGTATTCAATGTTTACTCCGCTAATTCTCGCTTTTCAAGGCTGGAACATTCTGTTGCTGGTGGCCATATGTATGCTACAGAGCACAGTAGAATTGTCAAAAGCTTCAAAATATCCATAATTTCCATCCTGAGATTGGTGATCAATTTATTCCAACACGCATATAACAAGGACCATAAACACAAGAACTCTCTTTGTATAATCACAAAGGTGTTGTTGAGGATACCTTGTGTTTTTCACTTGTTTCCATCAATAATATAACTTAGTACACCTTTCCTCCATTCATTCTCATGACTTGAATAGAATAAAGCAATGCCAAATGACTTAAAGGGTTCAACAATGGACTCAAATGATGCAAGGAGTATCCAAGGAAAAATATCCTTCTTCAGAACTATGTGATAAAAGAAACTTCCCAAACTATCATAGTCTATTACTTGAACAATAATTATTCCTTTGTAAGCTTCTCAATATAAAGTGAGATTGATTCTCAATCTATATTTCTATATGCACATCTCAATCCAAACAAAAACAAAGCACTTTATTTGAGTGGGTAGATATAAATATGTATAAGCAGTTCCTAACATAAACTCAATATCTACCATTTTCTGCACACCATCAATCATACCAATATGAGGGAGGTCTTAGTATTATTGAAAAGTGCACCATCCATTATCAATACCATTACAAGGGAGGGCATAAATGTGACCTAAATAACTCATGAATAAAATGGATCCCATAGCAAAGCACACATTCCAGCAACTGAAGCTATAAATATTAAATAGGTCTGCCCTGCGCAATCTTCACCAAATTGACATCAAAACTCTCTCAAAACAAACAAGAACTCTCATAAGGAAACAATGACTTGTTTGGTCGGAGAAACACTTTAATAACACGGCTCCATTAGGGGAATTTTGAGGTCTAAAATGGGTCTCCTAAGGAAATTATAAAATAATAGTGGAAATAATAAAATAAGATTAGATGGCATCATCAAATTGTAGAGGGAAAAAAAGAGAAAACTATTTTTTCAACTCGCATTTTCAACTTATCTCCCTATGGGTTTACTCAAATTTCAAGCGGAAACATTCGATGGATGTAGAATTTTCTTCTTCATCCAAGGAGTATCCATGTTCCATACTTTTGATGGACCCTACTACACGAAAAATGATAAATACATGAAAAATGTTACTACAATCACGTTTTTCGTGTAGCAGGGTTCATCGAAAGTATGGAACATGGGTGCTCCTTGGATGAGGAATCAATTTTTTCATCCAAAGAGTACTCTCACTTGAAATTTTAGTAAAAACTTAGGGAGATAAGTTGAAAATACGAGTTGAAAAAGTAGTTTTATTATTTTATTATTTTTTAATCTTTTTACTTTTTTACTTCAAAAATGGTGAATCATCCCCCATGGTTGAAATCATCATCTTGAATCTTATTGGTTCTTATAAAGTTTATTTTGGTTGTAAAATTTTTTTAGGAAGCCCATTTTAGACCTCAAAATTCCCTTAATGCAATTGTTATTCACATATGCGCTAGCCCCACAAAATATGTGCACCCATAATTTATCCACTGGTCAACACCAGTGCCTCGAACATACTTACTGTTGAACCGTGATTTATCTTGTGATGTTGATGTTACTATGCCTTCGCCCTCAAGGCCACCTCAACGTCCCGTGCTTACGCCAATCAGTAAACTTGCCTCTTGCCGGGTGTGAGGACGCGTTCCAGTTGTGGGATCAGGGCATGAAACTTGCATTTATCGCAATTCTCCCTATCTCTTGTGTCACGCTTCACCTTCATGAATTCCTTGTCCTCAGACCCTGCGTGGTGGTTCTCTTTTCTTGATCTGGGGTTGGGAAATATACCGCCCTCTTCGTCAAATGTGATCTTTGTGGCAGATTTATGCAGGGTTTGCAATACTAGTCCCAAGATGATATGAGACCTGCAATAACACAAGAATTTGTTCCCAGAAACAATCCCCACGAAACCCCTTTCCCAAAGAAGATTAAAATTGCACCAGCTAGGGTGATCATGATGATCACCGAAGTTGGGTTGCTGGCTAGGGTGAGACTGGCTCTCCCCGAATCTAGTGAGAGGATCTCGCCTGAAATTCTCAGAGACGAAAAGCTTTCCTAAGCTCTGGATCAAAATCACCAGAGAAAGATTCAAAATTCTTCATGCCCTTTTCTTGATTTCCTTCCTCCTTTTAAAGCGCTTGAACACCCAAGAAACTACTAGAAAACACTAGGGGCGTTTATTTCCCTATGGTTTATTTCCCAGGGTGAATACCATATGCTGTCCCATTATTTATTTATTATTTTTATTTTTTTGGTTAAGTCAAATTTTGAAATTCAATCAGTTGGGGATATTACAACCTTCCAACAGAGAGAAACTAAATGTGATGAATAAGGGATATCTTTGGCTCAACCATTATATTGTATGGATCTAACTTGATTCTCTATGCATTTGCATTGTAGTTCTTGAAGTGTGACTACTTTGATTATCCTTGCAACACATGACACATCAAGGTGTTGGGTATGAAGGCTCATAGCCAAGATTATTACAATGATCATTTACAACTCCCCTTTGATTGAATGACTACCATGAAGATAATGTAAAGCCACCATTACACTTTGCTCCACACCTAAATGCAAGGTATGGCAGTAAATAATATTTTTAAAGAAAATCTATATGACAATGATTCTACCACTACAAATTTCCAACATTGATTGCACTGATGAAATTGAATAGTTGAATGAGTAGGCACACTAAGTCATACAACCAAAATGTGTTGCATGGGGCTGAGGTAATTCCACAAGAGTATAAAAGAAATGTGAAGATAGTTAAATGAAAATATTTACAAAAGCTACCCATGAGTATACATATTCTCCCATTGCAGCAAGTCAAAGCTTTTAAATTTTGGCTCTTGCAAAATCATGCTACAATAGGGGGAAATGAGGATAGAAGGGGAGAGAGAGAGAGATAGAAAGAGAGAGAGAGAGAGATAGATGGATGGGGGAAAGGAGAGAGGGGAAGATAGAGAGAGATATAAAGGGAGAGAGAGGGGAGAGTGAAAGAGAGAATAGGAAAGTGGGTGTGAGAGATAGAATTTGGATAGGGGATTTTTGTGGAGGGATTAATGGATGGAGGGAGGTTTGTAAAAAGAGAGGAAGGAAGTAGGAGGAAGGTAGAGAGAGATGGGGAGAGAGGTCGGGAAAAGAGAGAGATTGAGTGAAATAAATATGGAAAAAATAACACATGAACACATAGAGTAGAGGGTGGGGGAGTAGGAGAGGGAGAGGGAGAGAGAGAAAGGGGGAACATGTGAGAGAGAGAAGAAGAGAGGAATGGATATAGATGCATGGCTAGAGAGGAGAGAGAGAGGAAAGAAGAGAGAGACAATGCAAGAGAGAGAGAGAGAGAAGGGGGGAGGGGAGAAACAAAAAGAAGGGAGTGAGGATTGGAGAGAGAGAACAAAAGAGTAAGAGGGAGAGACAGTAGAACTAGAGGGGGATTTTTTTGAAGGAGGGACTAAGGAAGGGAGGTAGGAATAGGGAAAGAGAGGAAGGGAAAGGGGAGAAGGTGGAGAGAGGGGTTATAGAGAGAGAGAGAGAGAGAGAGAGAGAGAGAGAGAGAGAGGATGCCATTTTAAAGAGTTAGGGGGGAGGTTAGAGAGATTTTATGCCATTTTAGAAAGTTAGCATGAAAGTGAGAGACATTGTCACTTTTAGGTTGCTACACACAAAGAGAGAGAGAGAGGTGAAAAATGTGTGCACATGCTTTAGGAATGCATACATATTCATAATAGTGCTTACACATTCTTAAGTGAAATATGTGTGCACTTGTACCAACGAACAACAAGTGAGGAATGATAAGGGATGAAGGAAGCTCATTAATGGTTAGGAATGATAATCTCAATTCAAATTTAATTACTTCAACTTCTTGAACCAAAAATGACTATGTTACTCTATCATGTTTTTGAAACCATATCCCTAAGTTCGCTTTAATACTATGTAAAAAAAAATATTTCATAGTGTTGATATGCTTATATCTACCTTGACACGCTAGGATATACTTTCAAAGCCTAAAGCTATATAAACACACAATACTATTGTTGTCAATCACAACCAACCTGTTATAGACATATTTGGGCACATCAACCCAAACTTATATGTCGATGTATTAGGGCTCATCAACCCCTAAAATAGTTGTTTCATACCCTAAAGGAACATGGTCATATAAATACATCATTCCCCAAAAGTTCCATCTGAGAAACCGTCCAGAAACTGCCTAAATTGAACTATACTGACTGCTACACTGCCAAGGTGCGATGCATACTGTTTAGGCCTTCTATAGGGTGCGATGGGTGAGGATGGACAAATGTCCGGGACATTTGTCAATTGATTGTTCATGAAATCTTCCAGAACTTTCTCCTATGCCACTTGCCTCTCTGAATTCGCCCAAGGATGAATAAGGGATCTAAGAAATCTCCAATCCCTTCTCTTGTGGAACCCATTGTAACAAGTGGAATGACACTAATCAAACCCCATGGATGACTCACACCCTTGCACACATCTATAAATGGATCCCTCATCTAAGAGATCTGGAGGCTGGAATATTGTGAATTGCAAGGAAGTGCTGATAGTTTGTAATTGAGGAAAGAGCATTGTATTGTTGGAGTGATCTTGCTATTTCATGAGGTGAAGAAGGATTGAAGCTGGGAGGATGATGCTGGATCAGACAACTGGGTTGTAATTCTCCCTTCTATTAATAAAGTTCTTCAAGTTTTCTTCCATATGATTGTGCAATTGTGAATGTTATCATTTGTGAATGCTATCATTTGTTCATTATATATCTGATTATGTAATGTTTATGTTGTAATAGATCATGATGCTTTGACGGTTCTTTGTTGTTGTACTTGTGCAGGTACTCTCCAAGCATAATAAGTATAGAGAGGAGTTGCAGGCTCTGTCAAAGGGGAGAGAGATCAAGCAATTGATTAAGCGGAAGTTCCAGGTTGGTTCCATTAACTTTCTCTTATCTGTTACACATAGAAGAAATTGTTGAATTGCTTTAAACTGTTGTTTCTAGGGTAGTTGCCAAACCTAGAGGGCTAGCATTCTTTAGGAATACTAGTTTTCCCAGAAACACAACCCAAATTATAATAACATTATTGTTCTTGATTTAGAATTTTGTGATCCATATTGATTATGAGATTGTCTTTCGGATTAATCACATCATTAAGTTATGGTTGACGTTTTGAACCTTTAACCTAAGGATAAACCACATTAGATGGTTCGAAACATCAACCATAACTTAATGACGAGATTAATCTGAAAGACAATCTCATAAACATTATTATTAGTCACACAGTTTAATTAATTTAATCTTCATATAACTATAAACTACACATTAATATTTAAAACATATTAAAATAACATTTACACTACACAACCAATTCAATTAAAACTATTTAATAAGTATATGGTCAACCATTTAAAATAAAACAAATCACATTAAAAAGGCACATTCATATATGATTTAGCTATAGATAAAAATTTACTTCTACAATATATAACACTAATAACACTAATACTTGTATAAAACAAGTATATTGTATAATACTTATATAAAACAAGCATTATGGATAGCATCACAAAATAATGCACTCAAACACAAATTAAAAGGCTATAAACTTAAATTAGTTATTAAATATGACAAATAATTTACCATAAAAATACAATAACTCGACGAATAACGTACAAGAAAAATACAATAGCTCAATACAACACTATGTACAATGTGACAAAAACACTCTACAAGAAACTACTTTTATAATTCTTTGGCCACATATTTACTTCTAGTTTATCACTAAGGTTCTTATTAGAGACTTAATCTTCACATCCACTCATGAGTTTGCATCCATCGTAAGGTTTTATTAGAGACTTAATTTTCACACCCACTCATGAGTTTGCATCCAACTACGTGTCGACCATGCAAGTAACTTTTACCATCTTTACAAGTCATATTTATACTAAGGATCAAATTTTAATTTGATTAATGATGAGAGTAGACTTGGCCTCCACCATCCCACAATTGGCCAACATCTTACCATGCATACATTTTAGTTGGCATCATTTTTTTAGAATATGATAACAACCCATATTTCAAAAGTCACATTATCAACTATGACCCACTTGCAAGTAGAATATTTTTTCCTACTATTACGTAGAATATTTTTTTTGTAAAGATAGAATATAAATATATAATAGAATAGGGTGGGACTATTTGCAAATCAATTACAAACACCAAAATTTTAGAGATCAAAGTTGGTGATGGGACTTGCATTCATGTTGCTTGTATCCTCCTACAGTACGGGCGTATGGGCGATGCTTCAAGAGATTTGAATACAGGTGTGACTACTTGCAAATCGATTCCAAACACCAAAACTCTAGAGGTCGGAGTTGGTGATGGGACTTGCATTCATATTGTTTGTATCATCCTACACTACGGGTGTATGGGTGATGCATCAAGAGATTTGAATATAGGTGGGACTACTTGCAAATCAATTCCAAACACCAAAACTCCAAAGGTCAGAGTTGGTGATGGGACTTGCATCCATATTGCTTGTATCCTCCTACACTACGGGGGTATAGGTGATGCCTCCAAAGATTTGAAGACGGGTGGGACTACTTGCAAATTGATTCCAAACACCAAAACTCCATAGGTCGGAGTTGGTGATGATATTTGCATTCATATTGCTTGTATACTCCTACACTACGGGCGTATGGGTGACGTCTCCAGAGATTTGAACCATTGTTCTAAGAAACGGCGGTTTCGAAACAGAAACGCCCTGGTTGATCCGAGTCAATAGCAAAAATTATGACCCGGCCCTTGAAACGGTTCAGTTGGCCGAGTCATGGGTGACTCGGCCAACTCGGCCGTTTCCGTTATGACTCGGCCGAGTCACAAACAAACGGCCCAGGCACACGTAAACAGCGTTTTATTATTTTTTTAATGGATTTTTTTGGTGTTTTTTGATTGGTTTGGATGTCAAGTAGTTATATGAATTTGCTAAATGATTTTTGGGGTCCATTTCCCCCACCCCAAACCCTATTTAACACACCCAAGTGCTCTCATTCACTCACAGCAATCTTATGCATTTGAGTGAGAGTCTTCTTTGAGAGTTAGTGAGCAGTTCTTGAGCTTGTTTTGGAGCAGCAGTGAGGAGTCTTGGAGGAGCATTATAGCTGGAGTGAGGAGCTTCTTGGGCAGCCATTTGGAGCAGCATTGAGGAGTTGATTCTTGGAGCAAGGTTGAGGAGGCAGTTTGTGCCTGGAGGTATTTTTTTTCACCTCTATAAATCTGTTTTTGCTTAGTAAATTTTAGGTGCATATCTAGAAATCTTAGAGAGTGTTTTTTGTCAAATAAATGAACATTGAATCAAGGTTTTTTTTTTTCATTTTCATATTGTTTGCTTCCATTTCCTAGTCAAAAAATGGCACCTAGAGCAAAAGATCCTGCTTGGGCATATGTTGAAATGGTTGATAGTCAAATGCAATGCAAATTTTGCCATAGGAAAATTAAGGAAGGTCCTGGGGGCATTAATAGGCTGAAACAACACTTGGTAGGGATCAGAGGCCAAATTACCCCATGTACCTCACCAGAAATTGGGGAGATTAGGAAGAATTTGTTGGCCAGCTTTGAGAAATTTAAAGAAGATAAGGCTAGGCAAAGAGACATACAGGCTGAAATTGGGAGGAAGAGGGAGATACAAAAAATGATAGCTGCCAACCCCAATTATGATTTTGAGGGTTCTTCCTCTATCCCTCGAACTGATACATCCAACCCTTTCCGATATGTTCCTCCCTCTTTTGCTTCTGTTCAAGATAAGGGAAAGGGCAGAATGAAAAAGGGCGATGTGACTATCAAAAGTTATTTCACTCCCTCCTCTCCATCAGATGCACATGGTCCTGAAGTTAGTAAAACTCAAATGCAACCCACTTTAGATGACCATTGGAAGAAAGAATTGAGGGAGACTGCTTGTGAGTACATAGCTAGATGGTGGTATGATGCTGATATCCCCTTTAATGCTGCTCGTTCACCATATTATGAGCCTATGTTTGATGCCATACATGCTGCTGGAAAAGGCTTCAAAGGCCCCACTATGCATGAGCTAAGGGGGTTTCGTTTGCAGAAAGAAATTCAATCCATTAATGAGTATTTGCAAGAGTTCAGGGACTCATGGGCAAGAACAGGGTGTACCATCATGTCAGATGGATGGACTGATCAAAGAAACCGTACCATCATAAACTTTCTTGTCTTCTGCCCACAAGGAACCATGTTTTTAAAATCAGTTGATGCATTTGATAAGGTAAAAGATGGCCACTTGTTGTTTCAGCTATTGGATCAATTTGTTGAAGAGGTGGGGGTGGCTAATGTTGTTCAAATCATCACAGATAATGCCTCTAACTATGTTCTTGCTGGTAAACTGTTAGAGGAAAAACACAAGACCATCTTTTGGACCCCATGCGCTGCACATTGCATAGACCTCATGCTTGAGGATATTGGAAAATTAGATTGGGTCAAAAACACTATAGATCATGCCAAAAGCATAACAAAATTTATCTACAATCATACATTGGTTTTGAGCCTCATGAGGAAACACACTGGGGGCAAGGATATTATTAGCCTGCCATCACTAGATTTGCTACACATTTTTTGACATTGCAATCTATGCTTTCCCAACATAAAAACTTGCAAAAGATGTTTTCTTGCTGGTAAACTGTTAGAGGAAAAACACAAGACCATCTTTTGGACCCCATGCGCTGCACATTGCATAGACCTCATGCTTGAGGATATTGGAAAATTAGATTGGGTCAAAAACACTATAGATCATGCCAAAAGCATAACAAAATTTATCTACAATCATACATTGGTTTTGAGCCTCATGAGGAAACACACTGAGGGCAAGGATATTATTAGGCCTGCCATCACTAGATTTGCTACACATTTTTTGACATTGCAATCTATGCTTTCTCAACATAAAAACTTGCAAAAGATGTTTTCTAGTGATGAATGGAATCAAAGCAATTGGTCTAACAAACCAGAAAGCAAAGAATTGAAAAGGAAAGTCCATGAAGAAACTTTTTGGAGAAAGACAGCAGAGATTGTGAAGCTTGTTGAGCCACTAGTTAAGGTGTTGCGGTTGGTGGATGGGGAAAGGTTGGCTATGGGCTTCATTTATGAGGCTATGGATCAAGCAAATGAGCAAATAAAGATGATATACAAGGATAGAGTGGCAAAGTATGGGCCCATTTGGGCAATCATTGATGAAAGATGGAACAATCAACTCCATCGCGCTATACATACAGCTTGGTATTTTTTGAACCCACGGTATCATTATAAAGCTAAGGAGTCAGGAGCTTTGAGGGGGGAGGTCAGAGATGGACTGATTGATTGCATTGATCGCATGATCCCATTGGAGTCTGATCAGCTGGAGATACACCGACAGGACAATATCTTCAGCAATGCAGCAGGTACCTTTGGAAAGAACCTAGCAAAGATTGCAAGAGAAGCAGATGAGCCAGGTAAACAAAAATTTCAAATTTCAAATTCTTGATAGTTTTACTTTTTTTTTTAAAGTTTGTTAAATCATTTATAATTTGAAAGTTAGATATAATTTGTAATTTTGTTGAGCTAAATCATAACACTCCTATGTTTTTTGCAGCACAATGGTGGGAGGCCTTTGGTGGCCATTGCCCTGAATTGCAAAGGTTTGCAATTCGTATTTTGAGTCAAACTTGCAGTGCATCTAGGTGTGAGCGCAATTGCTCTGTCTTTGAGAGGATTCACACAAAGAAGAGAAACCGTTTGGATCAAAAACAGTTAAATGATCTAGTTTATGTTCAATACAACCTTCGGCTCAGATGAAACCATTTGCTGAACAAAAGACCTGATTCAAATCCCATTGTGTTGGAAGACATTGATCCAACATCAGATTGGGTAGTGGAGAGTCGTCCAGCAAAGTTTGATCCTGATGAGGATCTTGATGTAGATTTAGATATGGAGACATCAGTTGAACTTGGACATGTTGTTCAACTTCAGCCTGTTCAGTTGAATGCAGATCCCAATCCACCAGCCTCAGTGTCACAGCCAGCAAGGACTCCAGTTGTAGGTGCTTCCTCTGCTCAGCCACGACAGAAGCGCAACCGCATATCTACTCTATCTCAGCTTGCATCTGCTGCAGTTGCACAACCTGCTAGTGGTACCACTTCTACAATTGCAGTTGGAGATGATGATGAGGAGGAGGAGCCATGGGGCCCCCTGTCTGACTCTGATGATGATGATCCAGAGATTGATCGACATGATCTTGGCTCCTCTGACAGTAGCTACTAGCCAGTAGTACTGTAGTACTAGTATTGGAGTCTGGTCACCGTCACAGTTTACTTTTGTTGTAGAGGCCATTTCTAGCCTCCTTGGTTATGTGTTTTTTGTTTTGAGTCTTTGATCATGTATGACAGTTGACTATGTATTGCCATTGGGTACCATTTTGATATAATGGATTGGTTCATGAGCCTACTTAGATCATATGTTGTCTTCCATCTATGTTATAATGTTGTGTGTTTGGAAACATGAATGAAAATCTTTAAAATTATGTTTAAAATCTTTAAAATTATGTTTTTTTATAAAAAAAAATAAATATTTAATGTATTTTTTACAATGACCGAGTCATTGAAATCGAGCCGGTCGAGTCATTACCGTTTCGGAGTCGGAGTCAGAGTCGATCCTCGGCCGAGTCGGAGTCGGAGTCGGAGTCTTAAAACTATGATTTGAACACAGGTGGGACTACTTGCAAATCAATTCGAAACATTAAAACTCCAAAGGTCAGAGTTGGTAGTGGGACTTGCATTCATATTGCTTGTATCCTCCTACACTACGGACGTATGGGTAACACCTCCACAGATTTGAACACGGGTGGGACTACTTGCCAATTGATTCCAAACACCAAAACTCCAGAGACCAAAGTTGTTGATGGGATTTGCATTCATATTGCTTGTATCCTCCTACACTACGGGTGTGTGGGTAACACCTCCAGAAATTTGAACACAGGTGGGACTATTTGCAAATCGATTCCAACACCAAAACCCCAGAGACTAGAGTTGGTAGTGAGAGTTGCATTCATATTATTTGTATCCTCCTACACTATAGACGTATGAGTGAAACTTTCACTAGTTTCAATCCCACTTCTTCACCCCTGTGAGCATCACCCGATGCAATGAGTGCTAAGTGAACTATTCAAAAATCATGAGAAATTAGTCAGTTACGACTACCTCTCATGGAAATGGTCATACGTTTGAATGACTTACTTAACGCAGTTGAATCCCAAAAATGATATCTAATATAATGCACTGCGTAAATCCCCCATACTTAAACCTCCAAATATTTAAACACCGAAGAAAATAAAACCCTCTTTAAATCAATCAACATACTTTAATTATATATTTCGAAAGTCACATTATCAATGACCCATTTGCACGTCGAATAATTTTTTTGGAAGGATTGATATGATAGAATGAGGCGTTTTTTTAACGTCAATCGGCATACTTTAGCTATATATATTTTTTATTTTTTCAATCAACATACTTTAATTATATATTTCGAAAGTCACATTATCAATGACCCATTTGCACGTCGAATAATTTTTTTGGAAGGATTGATATGATAGAATGAGGCGTTTTTTTAACGTCAATTGGCATACTTTAGCTATATATATTTTTTATTTTTTCATTTTATTTTTTCATGATGCTCTGATAAGATCTTTGGAAGACATTAATGTTACATCAATTGGGTTTCTTTGTTCAAATGGCAGACTTCAGTTTTATTATTATATTTTTTTTAATGACAATTTGAGGATAAGATTTTTAGAAGATAGTATTATATTTTTTTAATGACGATTTGAGGATAAGATTTTTAGAAGATAGTAATGTCACATCAATTGGATTGTTTGCAATGGGCATCCTCTAGTTATATAAACTGCTTTTTTTGTGACGACTTGACTATAACATTTTTGTCTTTTTTCCAATGACGATTTTGACGATAAGATTTATAAGATTTTTCGAAGATAGTAATGTTACATTAATTATAATTTTTAAATATTGAAATGAATTTAATATTTTGAAATTTTTTTAAAATATATAAATTATTTAAATTTAACAATTTTAAAGTTGTAGTTTATTTATTATAAGTTTTAGATTTGCTTAAAATTTGATAAGAATGTGTTAAAATTTGCGAGTCATCGGTCTTCAGTTAGGTAGCCCGTGCTATCCTTACGGCGCGTGTTCGTTGACAATTTGGCTTTCGCAGCGTCTTCCAAGAAGTTTCACGATAGAGAAAAAAAAGGAAAAGAAAATAAAAAACATAGACTGCCCCCTCCCTCTCTGAATGATGTTTTTTACATATGTGTAATATAACATATTTGCACTTCCATCGCTCATGTTCCCCTGCAGGCTGCGATTTCCACAGGAGCTGCTTTCGAAAAGAGTGCTTTGTTTTTCGATTTGCAGTATCAAGCTGAAAATTCTGAATCCGTTTGAAGGACAATTGTGATTTCACTGTAAAAAAAACATGGGAGCCTATTTCCAAGCTCTCTTTGGGATATGGGTACTGGCTGCGACTTCCTCCTTCTCTGTTTATTGCCTTGCCAGTTTCTACACTTCTGAAACCGCTGTGACCGTAGGATGGGATGATCCACCAGCCTACAAGTCCACTTACAGTCGGTATAAAGAGATAGAGAAGGAATGTAGCCCTGTTTTGGCAGAGGCTTCAGAGCTGCATCCAGAGCAGAACCCGTTATATATGATTGAGCAGGACCTCTCTTTTGTAAATGGGGATTGGAAGCAACACAAGGGGTCTGCTCCTCTTCTGCCATTCACCACAATTGAGTCCAATTACACCGTCCCCAAAATTGAGTCCAATTACACCGTCCCCGGAAACTATTCGCCTATCAATCTGGTTTCATTCTGGATTACAGATGTGGATCAAAAGAAGGTCTCTAGCAAAATGCTGAATGTGAGCGGTATTTTAAAGTTGGCCATATCCACAAGTCGAGGCATCAGACGCAGACGCGGACGCAAAGATTTTAGGATTCGTCCTGGTTTCACTTCTCTTACCATTCAGCTCGAAGGAGTCTACTTTGAAGAATCAAAAAACTCAAAAGAAGAACGAGTGTTGTGTATGTTGGGCAGTACCCATCTACCCTCCCGTGGGAACTGGGAAGAGTGCTGTAGATCCTTGGGATTGGTTAAATAAATCAGAATTACAGTCCCCCACTCTGTTAGCAGATGATAGAATTTTGCTGCAATTGCGCTATCCAAGCAAGCTTTCTCTGACTAGCAGGGAGATTCGAGGAACACTCAGAAGCCTCAATCGACACTCTAGTTCAATCTATTTTGATGAAATTGACATCTCTTCGCAGTTGGCTACTGATTCGAATTATGAATTTGATTCTGACAGCCTGGTGGCAAAGGCTTGTGCTCCTCACCAATATCCAGATAAATTCCAGTCAAAAGGTATTGAAGTATACCGAGGGAAGCAATTTTGTTCAGCTGTAAAGCAACTGATGGATGGTCAGATTTTGGATGTGGTTCCCTCTTGGAATTGTAGTGGCACAGATGCTTATTGTAACAAGTTGGGCCCTTTCATTATGGATAATAAATTGCATGAACCTAAGGGCGGTTTTGATAACATAAAGCTTTGTGTGCAGCGTTTGATGTGTACAGAGCTATCTAATTCAAGTATTGCAAATGTTAGTGCGGTTTTTCGAGCTGTGCCTCCTTCACAGGATCAGTATTTGGCATGTGAAAGAACAGGGCTTAATGGCTTAACATTGACTGCAGAGGGAAAATGGAACTCATCTTCTGGTCAGTTGTGTATGGTGGGATGCCTTGGATCCATCAAGAATAGCGGTGCCTGTAATTCTCGAATCTGTATGTACATCCCCCTTTCACTTTCATTAAAACAAAGAAGTGTAATTGCTGGTAGCATTGAGAAAACTGCAAACCCCTTTTATCCTCTGTCATTTGAGCTTATACATCATCGATATTTGCCACGGGATGTGGTAAACAATATGTCGTATGAATACAACAAGACCAAATTGGCCCAGATGGAGAGAAATACGAGTGGAGGTTTTGGCAAATCATTCTTGAAGTATCCCCAGAAAAAACTGGGTAGAACAAGACAGAAATTCTCTGATCTAGGCAAGGATCTCTCAGTGCATTCACAGGGTATTTTTGACCTGCTTTCCAGAGGGAACTTTGTCAGGAGTTTCATAGACTTGGATGTTATAGCCATTGAGGAAATTGTGGGAGTTGGTTGGGACAACGGCTCAAACTTTTCTTTCATATCTGAGGAGGTTCCGGAATCGCCTCATTCAAAAGGACCAGAGCAGGAGAAGTCCTTGAAAGTTGCTGCACAGCTGAAAATGGAAGGAAACCTTTCAAATCTTTTTCTTGAGGGTCTCTATGATCCAAGAGTGGGTAAAATGCACCTTATAGGATGCAGGGATGTTCGAAGGGATTTTCGAGCTCCATGGTGGAGAGTTTTGCATGAAACAGGGGATCTGCAGGATGGTTTTGATTGCCTCATTGAAGTGAACGTGGAATATCCACCTACAAATGCCAGGTGGTTCAGAAATCCAACTGTGAAGCTTTCTGTGAAAAGCCAACGAGCTGTTGTCGACCGACTTTTTTTCAAGCAGATCAAAATCGAGACTCTTCCCATTCTATATTGGAGTCAGACAGAAGAGATTATCTCTCGCAAAACTGTCGAAGGCGGGTTGCGTATATTGACACTATCCATGATGATTGGGTGCATTGTAAGCCAGTTATTCTACAGTCGAGAGAAGACAGAAGTATCTCCGTACATCTCTCTTGTCATGCTGGGACTTCAGGCCATCGGATATAGTATTCCTCTCATAACAGGTGCAGATGCCTTGTTCGAGAGTACGAAATCTGAAGCCCAGGACAATTATATTTTCTATTCGATTCAGAGACAAGGGTCTGACAAGATTGAGTACATGGTTAAACTGCTACTGTTCATTGCATGTCTATTGACACTAAGATTGTGCCAAAAGGTTTGGAAATCTCGTATTCGTTTGCTGACAAGGAGTACTTCAGAGCCATGGAGAGTACCAAGTGATAAACGAGTGCTTTCCATTTCTTCTGCTATACATGCTATGGGTTTTTTAATTGTGCTGATTGTTCATAATATGAAGACCAGTAGCCGCCCAATTCAGTATTCAGCAAGCCATGTACACAACCAAGTTGACTGGGAGACTGAACTTCAGGAGTATGTGGGTCTGGTACAGGATTTCTTCCTGCTTCCTCAAATTATCGGTAACATTCTTTGGCATTTCGAAGGAAAACCACTTAGGAAACTATATTACATTGGTATCACTGTTCTGCGGCTCCTTCCTCACATCTATGATTACTTTAGATCTCCAGTTTTCAATCCTTACTATACAGATGGATATGAATATGCAAGTCGAGTTTTCAAATCTTCCTTTGCAAATCCTGCCTCAGATTTCTATTCTAAGTTTGGAGATATTTCTATTCCAGTGACTGCTATGGTGCTTGCAATTGTGATTTTCATCCAGCAAAGATGGAATAAGCATGCGCTGAGTCAGGCATTGAGATTAATATCAAGTAAGATATCAGTCCCTGGATCAAGGATGTACGAGATGCTGCCATCGAAGACATTTGAATCTGAACTTGTTTCTGGTAGCACAGAGAGAAGCCATGTGCATTCTACAGCCGAGGATGAGTGAGGAATATCGCCTGTAAGGTGGTTTATAAATAAAGAGAATTGAAATCCATAATATAAGAAAAGAAAATAGCATATATTCCTACAAATAATAGGAGACTCTAATCTTTTCGTATTGCAGAGTGAACAACTTTAAGTATTAAAGAGAGGTAAGAACCTAATTCTTATCTGTTTTCTTCCACTATGTATTCAGGGAACCTAACTGCAAGGTGTAATGAAGATAATCAGTGTATCCTCTCTCTTGTTGTATTTCTGATAATGTTAATATTTAGTAAACCAGTGTTGTTTTAACCTGTGATTTAAGTCCAGTTTTGTATGAAGAACTGTGAAGAGACTTGAAGTCTGACTATGAAGACTGATGACAGCAGTGAAACAGTTTCTGTGCATTGAGACGAAGCATTGTTAATATTATGCATATGCATTGGCCTATTGTATGCAGTACACATTTATAAAACGTGTGACAATCTTAAGAAACAGCCTAGCGTAATTCTTTCTTAACAGTCACAATAACGGAGAATTAAATTTACATATATGGAAACTGTGAAATGCTAAGAGCACAGTTCGTTCTTCTAAATTTATGTCACAATAAAAGTCTGACTATGAAGACTGATGACGGTAGTGAAACGGTTTCTGTGCATTGAGACGAAGCATTGTTAATATTATGCATATGCATTGGCCTATTGTATGCAGTACACATTTATAAAACGTGTGACAATCTTAAGTAACAGCCTAGCATAATTCTTTCTTAACAGTCACAATAAAGGAGAATTAAATTTACATATATGGAAACTGTGAAATGCTAAGAGCACAGTTAGTTCTTCTAAATTTATGTCACAATAAAGGAGAATTAAATTTACATATATGGAAACTGTCAAATGCTAAAAGCAGAGTTAGTTCTTCTAGATTTATGAACTGTAAGGAGAGCACTCATTATCAAATTCAAGGGTCGAAGTAATACTCGGCCAATTCCAGTAAAAAGAGTTATCACAGTGCACATATATATATATATATATATATATATATATTCATAACTTAACCAAACGAAAACAATAAATCCATGTACAGGCTTTGTAGAGTCCATTGAAACCGAAACAGACAAGCTTCGATATCGAAAGCCGAACAAAATCAAAAGAGCGTTAAACCATGAAAAGTTAAGTGCGTTCATCGACACTGTATTCAAACCCTCGAAATACTTACAAACCAAAATTAAAAACCCTTCGGAAATAAACCAAAGTCAAACCCTCGGCAAGACCAAATCTACATATAATTATGTCGTAAAGAACTTCGAACAAATCAGTTCGCCGAGTACCCAAAACCCTTTTTAAACACAAAATATTCAAATGCAAACTATGACCAGCTTGTAGGCTATGCGTAAATACACGCTTTCACTTAGAAAAGCCAGGGTAGCATCCAGTGGAGTGGTTACAAGCATAGCTTCTTTATAGCTTCTTTAGACACGAAAACATTTGAGAAAGACAAACCGCCATTGGCTTCGGCAATGAGACCAACCTGAAAACAAGAAGACGGTAACCATGAATAATGAGGAATCATTTGAGCCCATCACGTCCACAAGAGGATGGTTTCGGCAAAGCTTGATAGCTGCAAATGCACAGAGAACAACATTAAAAGAGAACCCTTAACATTAAAATTAAATTAGTACTCAGAGGAACTATAAGATACCTAAGAAAAGGCAATATTGGAATGTTGAAGGCCGCCTGCGCTAGAAACCCATATTTCGAGTTAGCAGTTCTTCGAATTAGGAAAAATGGAAAACCAAAAACAAACCCTGCTATAACTGTTATTACCTCCTCGAGCTCAATGATCTCTGAATTCATCTTCATCGGGATAGGTAAGCCGGCAGAAACATGCATTCTCTACACAATGGACCGAAGAGCAGAGTAACTTGTCTGGGCACTTTCGAAGTAGAGTTGGAAGCTGGAAGAAAGTATCCAAATCAAGGAGGAAAGAAAAATTTGCAGGGTACCTGCAAGATAGGATTTAACGTAGCTCTCCATCAAAATAAGAATGGGCAGACTAAAACCCTCCCTGTTGCAGTGAAGGCTTGGTCCTGTTGCAGAGCAGAGAACTGAAGAAATCACATAACCCAAATGAATCCACTTGTGGCATGATGTTGAGGGAGCAGTTACGAATTTAAACCCAGAGCGTCGAGGACCGTCAGATCGCCAAAGCCAGATCGAAGGGAGCAAGCCACGCCAGGTGTCTCAAGCTGCCAGATCCTTCTGGTGTCCGACACTGTAATATTAAATGGATAAGCAGCATGTATTATGTGTTGTACTGCAGAATTTATTTTCCTTAAGAATTCCATTAAAACTAGAGTGTGGAGACTGTCAGGTCCATTTTTAATTCCAATGCATACACGAAATAATATCTGAAGGTTTAATAAATATTTTCGCATGGTTAAGGTTTGGTATTTGTAAAGTTCTTTTAGTTAATATTTTTTTATTATAATATGGTTTCAAGTGGTATTAGAGCTAAGTTCGCACAATGAGATTATAAACAACTAAGTAAATGTGAATGTGAACACAGAGATCAACACTAAGGAGCAAAGTGCAAAGGGGTCTTAGACCACTGAACCAGGCAGAAGTAACTTATGTAGGGGCCAACCTTAACATGTGGATACAACTAGGAGAAGAATCTCGACAAGCCAATGTTGCCGTACTTGAAACTGTTCAACAATTACATGCTGAGATGATAAACTTGAGGACAGATAATGAACGGTTGTGGCAAGAGAAAGAGAGAATCCTTAAAAAAAATTCCAATTGACAGAATCAACGGGGTCTAGACCCCAGTGTTGGTAATGGGGAGAAAACCACAATGGTCCACCAAGGGAAAATAATGTTGAGTTGGGAGAAAGACATGAGGAAGATGAAGAAGGATGTTTTGATAATTTTTCCGACCAAGGAAAACAAAAACACAGAAATTGGAGTTACAAGGGGGATTTAAAAAGATAAAACGATCACTCTTTGAAGGAGAGTCCGAGGAAGCAGCGAAAGCATGGTTAATTGACATGAGTAAATACTTTCATATTTATGACTACAATGGTAAACTTAAGGCATGACTAGCAGTTATCAATTAAGAAGTAAGGCCACCCTTTGGTGGGAGGAAGTCACAATTGTGAGAAAATTTGACGAAGAGCAAGTTACATGGAAAGAATTTCAAAAGCATTTTAAGGATAAATACTTAACTGAGCGTTATTATGATGAAAAAACAAAGGAGTTCCATGATTTAAGGTTGGGAGCCTTGACCATAGATGAATATGTGAAACGATTTACCTCCCTATTACAGTATGTACTATATATGTAGTTAGAAAAGGCGAAGATTCAACGTTTTATTAATAGCCTACCCAACTTTATGAAGGAAAAGTTGGAATTTGATTACCCAAGAACAATGGATGATGCAGTGCGAAAAGCCTATATATGTTATCAACAAATGAAACAGAAGAGTGAGGGATCAAAAGGAGGATTGGGTCGGAGGGGGAGAAATTTACCCCCAAACAGACAAACAAAAACTACTAATGGAAGGAATGTACAACAAAGACCCTTCAGTAAATTTCCAGCAAGGAATCAATCAAAGGTCCCAGCATCCATTGAAAATAGACAGTCGGAGGGGATTAATAAACCTGTTAATGATCAGCAACAGAAACAGCCCCTGCAATGTTGGGGATGTGGAGAACCCCATTATTACAAAAACTTCCCACATAGGGCCAAAACAGAACAACTTTCAAATATGCAAGAAGCTTCCATGGTTGGGGAGGTGGCAAGGAGTATGCCCAAAATTAATGTTGCACTTGATGACCATCAAGCAGAGTACCAACCCACCATGATTGAGTGTGAAGGTATGATCGCTAATCAACCTGTCTCTATTTTGTTTGATCCGGGTGCTAGCCTAAGCTATGTTAGTCCTAAGGTTGTAGAGAGATGCCAACTGCAAAGAAGTAGGTTTCAAAAACCTTGGTTAGTTCAACTAGCCACAGGGGCAAAGAGAAGGGTAACTGCAAAAACAGAGTGTTGTCCTGTAACTATTTCAGGACAACCAATTTATGTTGATCTAAATATACTCCCTTTGGGTTCGTATGATGTACTGATAGGGATGGATTGGTTGGAAGGACGTTGGTCCTTAGTTGATTGCAAGGAAAAATTTGTTAGTTACCTTACTAAGTCGGGGCAGAGCAAGGAAATATAAGGAATCAAGAAAAATATTAAGTTGTGTCCTATTACTGCTAGCCAACTGGGGAAATGCATTAGGAAGGGTTGTCAGATTTATGTTGTCCAAGTAGGATACACAAATTCCAAGAGTAAAATGACCTCCTTGGAAAATATTCTTGTCATTCAAGACTTTGTTGATGTGTTTCCTGAATCCATTCCTAGATTACCACCTAAACGTGATATTGATTTTACAATTGAATTAGTCCCTGGTGCAACTCATGTTTCCAGAACTCCTTATCGCATGAGCATACTTGAGTTAATAGAACTCAAAATGCAGCTTCATGAACTACTTGATAAAGGTTAAATTTGCCCCAATGTGTCCCCCTAGGGAGCTCCCATACTGTTCATACAGAAAAAGGACAGAACTTTAAGGCTATGCATTGATTATCGTCAGTTGAATAAACTGACTATAAAAAAAAATACCCTTTACCACGCATTGATGATTTATTTGATCAAGTTCAAGGAGCTAGTGTGTTCTAAAAAATTGATCTAAGGTCCGACTACCATCAAATAAGGATAAAGGAAGAAGATATTTGTAAAACTGCATTTCGAACTCGTTATGGTCATTACGAGTTCATAGTATTACCCTTCGGCCTTACAAATGCCCCAGCTACTTTTATGAGTCTGATGCACGGTATTTTCCAGCCATACTTAGATAAGTTTGTGCTGATTTTTATTGACGACATATTGATTTACTCTAAGAATTAGGTGGAGCATGAAAATCATTTGAGAATGGTGTTGCAAACTCTGTGGGACAATCAGTTATACGCTAAGTATAGAAAGTGTGACTTCTACAAAATCTAGATACAGTATCTGGGTCATGTCATATCAGCAGAGGGTATAGCGGTGGATCCGGAAAAGATTAAAACTATTATGGAATGGGCCACCCCGAAGAATGTTGTTGATATTAGATCATTCTTGGGCTTAGCTGGTTATTACCATCGGTTCATTAAAGGATTCTAAAAAATTTCCTTTCTTATGACCTCATTATAGAAAAAGGGTGAACTTTCTGATGGACAACTGAATGCCAGCAAAGCTTTGAATGATTAAAACAATTACTTACTACTGCACCTGTACTAAAAGTAGCAGACCCAGAAGTGAAAGTTATAGCTTATGAATCCCACAAATTGAAAGAATATGAGCAGCGATATTCTACCTACGATCTTGAATTAACGGCAGTAGTGCATGCACTTAAAATGTGGCGACACTACTTATTGGGAAATAAATTTATGCTATTAACAGATCATAGTAGTCTTACAAATTTCTTTAACCAATCCAGCTTAAATGCCCGACAGAGCAGATGGACAACATTTTTGAGCGAATTTGCCTTTGAAGTGAAGCACCTTAAGGGAAAGGAAAATAGGATAGCCGACGCATTAAGTAGAAAATTGCATTGTATTTATGAAGTGCAATTCAGTCAGGTACGATCAAACCTCCCTGATATAATTAAGGAAGCATCCCTTAAGGATCCAGAGTATGCCTTTCTTTGGCAACAGGCAATTGAGGCCCAAAGGAAGGGGGGAAATCTGAATATGGTATAAATCTGGATAAAATGCTAACTTTCAGAAACCGAATTTATGTTCCTAATCAAAATTCTGTCAAACAATTGATATTGGATGAATTTCACAGGAAACCTTATGTTGCCCACCCAAGGTACCAAAAATTACTTTCTGCCATTAGGAAAGGTTATTTCTGGCTAGGTTTAAGAAAATATATCACTGAGTGCCTATCTAAATGTTTGGAGTGTCTGTTGGTGAAGGCAGAGCATCAACATCCCGCTAGACTACTACAACCATTGCCCATTCCTGAGTGGAAATGGGAGACAATTACTCTGGACTTCATCACTAGTTTACCTCGCACCAAGAAGTAGCACGACTCAATTATGGTGGTGGTTGACAAGCTAAGAAAAACCACTCATTTCATACTGGTAAAATCCACTTACAAAACTATTGAAATTGCAGACATATTTATGAGGGAAATTTTCTGATTGCACAGAATATCGAAGGTGGTAATTTCTGATAGGGATGTAAAATTTACATCCACTTTTTGGAAAACACTCTTTTCTGGATTGGGTACCCAAATTCAATTTAGCACTGCATACCACCCGCAGACAGATGGTCAGACGGAGCAAGTGAATCAAATTTTGGATGATATGTTAAGAATGTTGTGATGCAACAGCTGCATAAGTGGGAAGATTACCTCCATTTAGTGGAGTTTGCTTATAATAACAGATGCCACGAGTCATTGGGCATGAGCCCCTTTGAGGTGTAATCTGGAAGAAAGTGCATGGTGCCCATAGATTGGAATAGTCCTGTCAATAGACTAACATCTGGTCTTGACAAGTTAGCCAAGATGGAAGAGACAGTTAAGAAAATCCGTTAGAATTTAAACGCTGCCCAGGATAGACAAAAGGTTTATGCTAAAAAAAAGAACATATAGAGAATTTCAAGTAGAGGGCATATGTACTTGATAGTAAAGCCTCGAAAAATCACTTTGGAATGGAGTGGTTGTGCTAAGTTAGCACCCTGGTACTGTGGACCTTTTCAAGTTTTGGAACGGGTTGGACCTGTAGTGTACAAACTCACATTACCAAGCCATATCCGGGCCCACAATGTCTTCCATTTCTCCTTGTTAAAAAAGTATGTGTACGACCCTCAGCATATAATTAACTCGGAAAATCTACAGGTAATAAGTTAATAGAAAAATAATGTATAATTTGTTGTTTTGAAAAAATTCTAACAACAGGTTGTAAAATGTGCAGGTCGAATCGGAAGGAGAGTTTCTGGAAGAACCTCTTTGTATTCTTGGTCGGAGATAAGCCACCTTGCGGAAACAATCCATCACCCAGGTTAAAGTGCAATGGAAGCACTTTGGCCCAAAAGAGGCCACGTGGGAAGAAGAGGATTTTATGTGGAAAGCTTATCTGGCGTTATTTCCATAAATTAGGAAGAACACCAAGAATTGTGTTCCTCACAGGGGGGGAAGATGTAACACCCCATGTTGCATAGACATTTAATTTGGCTACCATGTTTTACTTATTACTTTATATTTTTATTTTGTCATCAAATACTTGACATGGAATATTAAAGAACTATGGCTGGAAGGCCAGAACATATTTTACTATTTGATTAATGAATAATTAAGAGTTAAAGTATTTTGACAAGAACTGAAAGAAACAATTGTTAACCTCCTGAGACAGTTAAAAGTGGTTACTCATCTGTCTCCTCAAAAGAGGAATTCAAGGAAGGCCTAGGGGGTTGGAGAAGACAAAAAGAAAAGAATATTAGATGGGTGAAGGGAGCAGGGAATTGCTACCCAGAATTCCTTGAGTTGGGTGCAATAAACCAGTGGGAAAACCTTGAGTACAGTTAGAGAGGTATGTGACATGAGGTTGGACCATGAGTCTCGATGCCCAAGATACCTGAGTGCAATAGACTCATTTTACTATTTAGAGGAAGAGCTCAGGGAAGAGTCTAGAAGTAATTTCGAGACTCATGGCTGGGTGGCGAGACCTCCCTGGAAAGGAGCTACATAATTATAAGGCGGTGAACAAATAAGTAATCAAACCCTTTAAGTTAGTGATCATTGAATAAAATGATTCTACAGTGATTGATGGATAATAAAAGGATTTTGTTTATGCTAGTTAAGTTTAAACTGTTTGTTTTGTATTTTAAGCTAGTAAGAAATAACTTACATATTTAACCAGAGAATTATTATTAGTCTGAATGTAGAACAACTTATGTATTTAGGCAAAGAATTAAGCTATATCTAAATAGAGAATTGTTCCTATTACACAGAGAACAAAGAGCAGATATATATAAATCTTTAAACAGAGAACTGTTAACAATATGTTCAACCGAGAATAGCCTAAATGCTGAGACAGAGCATTGTTAATATTATGCATATGCATTGGCCTACTGTATGCAATACACCTTTATAAAACATGTGACAATCTTAAGTAACAACCTAGCATAATTCTTTCTTAACAGTCACAATAACGGAGAATTAAATTTACATATATGGAAACTGTCAAATGCTAAGAGCACAGTTAGTTCTTCTAAATTTATTAACTGTAAGGAGAACACTCATTATCAAATTCAGGGGTCGAAGTAATACTCGGTCAATTCCAATAAAACGAGTTATCACAGTCCATATATATATATATATATATATATATATAACTTAAACATACCAAAACAATAAATCCATGTACAAGTTGTGTAGAGTCCATTGAAACCGAAACCTACAAGCTTCCATATCAGAAACCGAAAAAAATCATAAGAGCATTTAAACCATGAAAAGATAAATGTGTTCATCGACACTATATTCAAACACTCGAATTACTTACAAACCAAAATTGCATACCCTTCGGAAATAAACCAAAGTCAAACCCTTGGAAAGGTTAAATCTACATATAATTATGCCGTGAAGAACTTGGAACAACTCGGTTCGCCGAGTACCCAAAACCCTTTTTAAACACAAAGTATTCAAATGCAAACTATGGCCAGCTTGTAGCATCTTCCTAAATACATGCTTTCACCTAGAAAATCTAGGGTAGCATCCAGTTGAGTGGTTACAATCATAGCCACTTTATACACGAAAATATTTGGGAAAGACAAACCACGATTGGTTTAAGTAATGAAACCAACCTAAAAACAAGAAGACGGTAACCATGAATAATGAGGAAGCATTTGAGCCCAGCACGTCCACAAGAGGATGGTTTCGGCAAAGCTTGATACTTGCAAATGCACAGAGAACAACATTAAAATAGAACCCTTAACATTAAACTTAAATTAGTACTCAAAGGAACTATAATATACCTGAGAAAAGGTAGTATCGGAATTTTGAAGGCCACCTACGCCAGAAACCACTATTTCAAGTTAGCAACAGTTCGAATTAGGAAAAATGAAAAACAAAAAACAAACTCTGCTATAACTTTTATTACCTCCTCGAGCTCGATGATCTCCAAATTCATATTCATATGGATGGGTAAGCTGACGGAAACATGCATTCCCTGCAAAATGGACTAAATGAGTAGAGTAACCTGTCTGGGCACTTTCAAAATACAGTTGGAAGCTGGAAGAAAGTACCCAAATCAAGGAGGAAAGAAAAAGTTGCAGGGTACCTGCAAGATAGGGTTTGGCATAGCTCTCCATGAAAATAAGAATGGGTAGATTAAAACCCTCCCTGTTGCAATGAAGGCTTGGTCCAGTTGTAGAGCAGAGAACAAGAGAAATCACATAACCCAAATGAATCCACTTGTGGCAGGATGTTGAGGGAGTGGTTACGACGTTAAACCCTGGGCACTGAGGACCATCAAATCGCCAAAGTTGGATTGAAGGGAGCAAGCCACGCCAGGTGTCTCGAGCTACCAGATCAATCTAGTGTCGGACACTGTAATATTAAATGCATAAGAAACATGTATTATGTGTTGTACTGTCGAATTTAATTTCCTTAAGAATGCCATTAAAACTATAGTGTGGAGACTTTCAGGTCCATTTATAATTCCAATGCATACACGAAATAATATCTGAAGGTTTAATAAATATTATAGCATGTTGGTGAAGGCAGAGCACCAACATCCCGCTAGACTACTGCAACCATTGCCCATTCCTGAGTGGAAATGGGAGACAATTACTCTGGACTTCATCACTAGTTTACGTCGTACCAAGAAGTAGCACGACTCAATTATGGTGGTGGTTAACAAGCTAAGAAAAACCACTCATTCATACTGGTAAAATCCACTTACAAAACTATTGAAATTGCATACATATTTATGAGGGAAATTTTCTGATTGCACAGAATATCGAAGGTGGTAATTTCTGATAGGGATGTAAAATTTACATCCACTTTTTGGAAAACACTCTTTTCTGGATTGGGTACGCAAATTCAATTTAGCACCGCATACCACCCGCAGACGGATGGTCAGACGGAGCAAGTGAATCAAATTCTGGATGATATGTTAAGAATGTTGTGATGCAATAGCTGCATAAGTGGGAAGATTACCTCCATTTAGTGGAGTTTGCTTATAATAACAGATGCCACGAGTCATTGGGCATGAGCCCCTTTGAGGTGTAATCTGGAAGAAAGTGCATGGTGCCCATAGATTGGAATAGTCCTGTCAATAGACTAACATCTGGTCTTGACAAGTTAGCTGAGATGGAAGAGACATTTAAGAAAATCCGTCAGAATTTAAACGCTGCCTAGGATAGACAAAAGGTTTATGCTAAAAAAAAAGAACATATAGAGAATTTCAAGTAGAGGGCATATGTACTTGAGAGTAAAGCCTCGAAAATCACTTTGGAATGGAGTGGTTGTGCTAAGTTAGCACCCTGGTACTGTGGACCTTTTCAAGTTTTGGAACGGGTTGGACCTGTAGTGTACCAACTCACATTACCAAGCCATATCTGGGCCCACAATGTCTTCCATTTCTCCTTGTTAAAAAAGTATGTGTACGACCCTCAACATATAATTAACTCGGAAAATCTACAGGTAATAAGTTAATAGAAAAAATAATGTATAATTTGTTGTTTTGAAAAATTTCTGACAACAGGTTGTAAAATGTGCAGGTCGAACCGGAAGGAGAGTTTTTGGAAGAACCTCTTTGTATTCTTGGTCGGAGATAAGCCACCTTGCGGAAACGATCCATCACCCAGGTTAAAGTGCAATGGAAGCACTTTGGACCAAAAGAGGCCACGTGGGAAGAAGAGGATTTTATGTGGAAAGCTTATCTGGCGTTATTTCCATAAATAATGAAGAACACCAAGGATTGTGTTCCTCACGGGGGGGAAGATGTAACACACCATGTTGCATAGACATTTAAATTGGCTACCATGTTTTACTTATTACTTTATATTTTTACTTTGTCCTCAAATACTTGACACAGAATATTAAAGAACTATGGCTGGAAGGCCAGAACATATTTTACTATTTGATTAATGAATAATTAAGAGTTAAAGTATTTTGACAAGAACTGAAAGAAACAATTGTTAACCTCCTGAGACAGTTAAAAGTGGTTACTCATCTGTCTCCTCAAAGGAGGAATTCAAGGAAGGCCTAGGGGGTTGGAGAAGACAAAAAGAAAAGAATATTAGATGGGTGAAGGGAGCAGGGAATTGCTACCCAGAATTCCTTGACTTGGGAGCAATAAACCAGTGGGAAAACCTTGAGTACAGTTAGAGAGGTATGTGACATGAGGCTGGACCATGAGTCTCGATGCCCAAGATACCTGATTGCAATAGACTCATTTTACTATTTAGAGGAAGAGCTCGGGGAAGAGTATAGAAGTAATTTCGAGACTCATGGCTGGGTGGCGAGACCTCCCTGGAAAGGAACTACATAACTATAAGGCGGTGAACAAATAAGTAATCAAACCCTTTAACTTAGTGATCATTGAAGAAAATGATTCTACAGTGATTGATGGATAATAACAGGATTGTGCTTATGCTAGTTAATCTGAAACTGTATGTTTTGTATTTTAAGCTAGTAAGAAATAGCTTACATATTTAACCAGAGAATTATTATTATTCTGAATGTAGAACAACTTATGTATTTAGGCAAAGAATTAAGCTATATCTAAATAGAGAATTGTTCCCATTACACAGAGAACAGAGAGCCGATATATATAAATCTTTAAACAGAGAACTGTTAACAATATGTTCAACCGAGAATAGCCTAAATGCTAAGATAGAGCATTGTTAATATTTTGCATATGCATTGGCCTACCCTATGCAATACACCTTTATAAAACATGTGAGCAATCTTAAGTAACAACCTAGCATAATTCTTTCTTAACAGTGACAATAACGAAGAATTAAGTCTACATATATGGAAACTTTCAAATGCTAAGGGCATAGTTATTTCTTCTAAATTTATTAACTGTAAGGAGAACACTCATTATCAAATTCAAGGGTTGAAGTAATACTCGGCCAATTCCAATAAAACGATTTATCACAGTCCATATATATATATATATATATATATATATATATAACTTAAACAGACCAAAACAATAAATCCATGTACAGGTTGTGTAGAGTCCATTGAAACCGAAACATACAAGCTTCCATATCAGAAACCGAAAAAAATCATAAGAGCATTTAAACCATGAAAAGATAAATGTGTTCATCGACACTATATTCAAACCCTCGAAATACTTACAAACCAAAATTACATACCCTTCGGAAATAAACCAATGTCAAACCCTTGGCAAGGCTAAATCTACATATAATTATGCCGTGAAGAACTTGGAACAACTCGGTTCGCCAAGTACCCAAAACCCTTTTTAAACACAAAGTATTCAAATGAAAACTATGGCCAGCTTGTAGCATCTTCCTAAATACACGCTTTCACCCAGAAAATCTAGGGTAGCATCCAGTGGAGCGGTTACAATCATAGCCTCTTTATACACGAAAATATTTGAGAAAGACAAACCACGATTGGTTTAAGTAATGAAACCAACCTAAAAACAAGAAGACGGTAACCATGAATAATGAGGAAGCATTTGAGCCATCACGTCCACAAGAGGATGGTTTCAGCAAAGCTTGATACTTGCAAATGCACAGAGAACAACATTAAAATAGAACCCTTAACATTAAACTTAAATTAGTACTCAAAGGAACTATAATATACCTGAGAAAAGGTAGTATCGGAATTTTGAAGGCCACCTACGCCAGAAACCACTATTTCAAGTTAGCAACAGTTCGAATTAGGAAAAATGGAAAACAAAAAACAAACCCTGCTATAACTATTATTACCTCCTCGAGCTCGATGATCTCCAAATTCATCTTCATCTGGATGGGTAAGCTGACGGAAACATGCATTCCCTGCACAGTGGACTGAATGAGTAGAGTAACGTGTCTGGGCACTTTCGAAATAGAGTTGGAAGCTGGAAGTAAGTATCCAAATCAAGGAGGAAAGAAAAAGTTGCAGGGTACCTGCAAGATAGGGTTTGGCACAACTCTCCATCAAAATAAGAATGGGTAGACTAAAACCCTCCCTGTTGCAGTGAAGGCTTGGTCCAGTTGTAGAGCAGAGAACCAGAGAAATCACATAACCCAAATGAATCCACTTGTGGCAGGATGTTGAGGGAGTGGTTACGACGTTAAACCATGGGCACTGAGGACCATCGAATTGCCAAAGTTGGATTTAAGGGAGCAAGCCACGCCAGGTGTCTCGAGCTACCAGATCAATCTAGTGTCGGGCACTGTAATATTAAATGCATAAGAAACATGTATTATGTGTTGTACTGCTGAATTTATTTTCCTTAAGAATGCCATTAAAACTATAGTGTGGAGACTGTCAGGTCCATTTATAATTCCAATGCATACACGAAATAATATCTGAAGGTTTAATAAATATTATAGCATGGTTAAGGTTTGGTATTTCTAAAGTTTTTTTTCGTTAATATTTGCTATTGTAATATGTGTTACACTCATATTAAGTAACATGAGATAGGATTGTCTTGATGGTAAGATTTTTTTCTTTAAATTTTTATTTGGTATTTTTATATTGTACATAATTGACATTTATAAAGCCCAAATTGTTGCAAAAAAATTATATTTATTAAGTAGAGATAGGGATTACAAAAGTGCATTTTAAGGGATTTGACCTCTCTTTCTATTTAGTAGATATAAAGATAACATGTGGTAATATCAAAATTTTATATCATTATTATTATGTATATGTGTTTTAAATGCATTTGATTCTTAGAAATTTACTAAATATCATTTATAATTGAAACACCATTATCAAGAAGACCACCTTAAAATTTGTATGAATAATAAAACAAATAGTAATGAGTTAATAATGTTGAGTGATTAATAATGTCAATATTAATAAATTAATAAGATGTATAGACCACTAATAGATAACATATTGATTTAGTCAATCTATCCTCAACGTTGATTTACTCAACCTATCTCTTTTTCTTTCCAATATTAATAGTTTCTTTCTCTAATATGAATCCTCATGTCTTCATGAGTCTTCAGGAAGAACCCCACTCATGACACTGATATAAGATGACCACCATAAATAATATTTATATAGAATTAGGAAATATCATCCATTGAGAACTCTAACACCTAGGGATGTAGTAGGAATTTCAAGAGATTGTTTCTTCCTTTGGGTTTTGACTTGATAAACTTGGAATTTCGAGCTCATGTGAACTTTTTATTTGAAGTTGGAGAAGTGGGACCTTTTTTTCCCATGCATCCAAGCACCCCACCTTCCATCCCATATGCAAGGTTTATATATTTTTTAGGACTCAAGGTCATCCAACAACAAAACTTGAAGTCATTACGAGAACATACTCGATACAAGCTCAACATGACACTTGTTGGAATTGAACCTAGATGTGAGGGATAATAATCATTCCTCCAACTACCCAAGATAAACTCAATTGAAAAGAGAGAAGTGGGACTTAACCTTTCAATTAAAATTCTCTCCACTAGGCCTCTATAGTTAGAGATGTGGGAATTATGCAACCTTTTTCTTCGTAATTAAAATTCTGGAGCATGTGTAAGAATTTTCCTTTAGTTCTTTGTAATGACTTGAGACTAGTATTTAATTGATTAGTTATTCATTGTATTACTACTAAATTGCTTTGCCAAGTGTAATGATTTCTGTACAATTCTATCCAATCAATTGTTTCAAAATTCTAAGCATCTTCTTGGGGTAACTCAATTGGCAATGGTCGTAGAAATGAAGGTCCGCTTCGGATAGCTCAATTGGAAATGGACCTGGAAATGAAGTCTCACTGAACCAAAAGTCTTGGGTTAAAATATTGTGATATCACCCGATTGGGGTGAGAAGTTGGACATGATGAAGATGTAGTCTTACCATGCTTACAAAAAAAAATTCTAAGAAAACATTTTTCATTCAGCCTTTATTCCCTATATAAACATGAAAATCAATGCATATGATAGTATAATCAGATTTATGCACTCCACAAACACTAAAATCAATGCACTATGCCAAAAGCGACATGGTAAACATCTTAGTAAAAAATTATCAACTTTATGTGTTATCTACCATATTTCCTAGACTTGGTGAGATTATTCAAAAGGAAAATTATCATAGAGATACTAAGCATAATAAATTTCAGAGTTATCCCATATGGTCCAAGATCTAGCACCAAAAATTATGGCCTAAAATTGTTGACTTCTTATGTAATAACCATACCAATTTATAATGTAAATATATGTACCTTGATATTAGGCTAGTGAGTCAGAAATGGAGTCATTTTGCAAGCCTCTCTCTATATGTGTGTGTGTGTGTGTGCATGCACGTGCGTTTGTTTTATATTTTGGGGCCAATGTGGCCAAGAATATATGTCAGTTTTGCTTATGTGGCTAGAGGGCTAGGATTGTAAATAAGATGTAATTGATGTACATATTTTTATAATAAAATAATATAAAATATGTTAGCTGTAGAGCCCACTCCATGGTAAAGAGTATCGAGGGTGTGCAGCTCCATGGTGACAAAAGGAAACAGTGTTGGATGGAAATTGGTGGTGATAGGGACACCTGGGGTCCACGTGTCTTCGGTGTTCCACATGGATGGGAGAGGCCACACATTGATTGGCAATTAATATGGAAATACATTATTAAACATAAAACACATCATTATGCACAAATAAATAACATGTATAGTAAATAAGGCACATAAATAAAATGTGCATCGGAATTATAAACATTATAAACATTTGTACATAAATCTCATAACTAGGGTTTCAACATAAACTATATAAACAATGTGACACATAAAATATAAAAATTATCTTTAAAAAATAAATCAACTGACTACGGGTTCTCCACATTTCACCTTGCCATAGATCACATGGTTCATGGATTTCAACCATGGGTTACTCCCGAGCGAGGGCTACAACTCCACAGGCCATACCTCTATGGCCAAGCTGCCAACCCAAAAATCATGTTGTTCCAAGGCTTTAGGCACCCTCCATACCATCAAATTTCAAGGTACTAACCCAACAGTCATGTTGCTATGGGGATTTTCAAGCACCCTCTTGGCCACAAACTGAAACAACTCCCAACTGGTATCATAACCCAAGCTCATTTCTCACCAACTGGTTGTTCAAGACCAAAAGTCCAAATCATCATTTGATAAGTAATCATAATCATATTAGTCATCATCATAATCATTAAGATGCCTCTAGTCATGTGTGCTTGTGTGTGTGCGTGCGCGTGTGTGTATACACACTTGCCTACAGGTATCCTAATGATTATGTTGATGACGTTGGCCCCAAAATATATGACATAAATGCATAGGCAAACAAGCCATAAAATAACTTTGGTTCACCAGCCTAACTGTAATTTACATCTATCTCACTAGCCTAATATCATTATACATTTATCTCATGTAGCCTTTATGCACTCCACAAACACTAAAATCAATACACTATACCAAAAGCGACGTGGTAAACATCTTAGTAAAAAATTATCAACTTTATGTGTTATCCACCATATTGCCTAGACATGGTGAGAGTATTCAAAAGGAAAATTACCATAGAGAGACTAAGCACAATAAATTTCAGAGTTATCCCATATGGTCCAAGATCTAGCACCAAAAATTATGGCCTAAAATTGTTGACTTCTTATGTAATATACCTACCAATTTATGATGTAAATATATGTATCTTGATATTAGGCTAGTGAGCCGAAGCCAAAGTCATTTTGCAATCCTCTATATCTATATATGTGTTTGTGCATGTGTTTTATATTTTGGGGCCAATGTGCCCAAGCATATATGTAAGTTTTGGTTATGTGGCCAGAGGGCTATGATTGTAAATAAGATGTAAGTGATGTACATATTTTTATAATAAAATAATATAAAATGTGTTATTTGCATAGCCCACTCCATGGTAAAGAGTATGGAGGGTGTTCTACTCCATGGTGACAAAAGAAAATGGTGTTGGATGGAAAGTGGTGGTGATAGGGACACATGGGGCCCACGTAGATTTGGTGTTCCACGTGGCTTAGAGAGGCCACATAGTTATTAACAATTATTACAGAAAAGCATTATTAAACATAAAACACATCATTATGCACAAATAAATAACATGTATAGTAAATAAGGCACATAATTAAAATGCACATTGGAATTATCAACATTATAAACATTTGTACATAAATATGATAACTAGGGTTTCAACATAAATTATATAAACAATGTGACACGTAAAATGTTAAAATTATCTTTGAAAAATAAACTGATTGACTACGGGTTCTCCACATTTCACCATGTCATAGATAACATGGTTCATGGATTTCAACCATGGGTCACCACCGAGTGAGGGATACAACTCCATAAGCATTAGTAAACTCGAAACAACCATACCTCCATGGCCAAGGTGCCAACCCAAAAATCATGTTGTTCTAGGGCTTCAGGCACCCTCCATACCATTAACTTCCAAGGTGCTAACCCAACAATGATGTTGTTATGGGGCTATTTAGGCACCCTCCTGGCCACAAACTGAAACAACTCCCAACTAGTATCATAACCCAAGCTCAATTCTCACCAACTGGTTGTTCACAAACAAAAGTCCAAACCATCACCTGACAAGTCATCATAATCATATTAGTCATCATCATAATCATCAATATGCCTCTAGGCATGTGTGTGTGTGTGTGGGCATGCGCACGCGTGTATACACAATTTCATATAGGTATTCTGATGATTATGTTGATGAAGTTGGCCTCAAAATATATAACACAAATGCATAGGCATACATGCCATAAAATAACTCTGGTTCACCAGCCTAACCGTAATATACATCTATCTCACTAGCCTAATATCATTATACATTTATTTTGATCACCACAAAAGGGCATGGGTATTATATTCCTCCCCCCCTTAATTAATGCATTGTCCTAAGTGCATCATATGTCCATAATCTAAATTTGTTGTTGCAAAGTGACTTGAGCTCCCACTTTGTAGCTACAAATCCATGTCCTTACACATGGCTTCATGTTGCAACATCCTCCACTCTCAATTCCAATTGTGTGATCCAGACTTATACAGGAACACAACATAATACAGATACAAACATAAACATTGAGATGCAACAAAAATAAAACTTCATTTCATTATTATCAAAGAACTAAAATATGCTTACATACAGAATGGAAATAAACTAGCTCGGGCAACGGTAGCTTGTATTTTAGAAGATATGTGGCGGCTAGATGCCTTTGAACTGTGTTACAATGAGGGTCGGTGGAATTTTTATCATTAAGAAACAATGAGAAACCCTAAACATCCAAAAACCTAACACTAGAGATGAAGCGACAAAAGATTGTGGGCCCCGTTGGGGTAAGTTGGAATGTCAGCTTCCTAGGGTCGTAACTATGGCATACGATCTCTATTTGACTATCATAATACCTCATGTAGAATATATTAAAGAGGAGGCTGGAAAAAAATAGTTAAACAAAGTTGACACTTTTTCGATCTCTATATTTTCCCTAAAAACATATTTTAGTCCCTCAACACGACTCTGGAAGTTTAGGACCCAAAAAATTGACAAAAATAGTAAGTTATGCTGCAATTAAGGAAACTAAAAAGAAACAATGACAAGGGTCCAAATGGAATAGTTGGGTGGCCACCAATAGCCACCTGGATTAGTCCTCCCCCCTTAGGAATAAATGGTCCCCGCTATGTTGAGTGCCTCCATGACAGGGAGAAACTTTTGCTGAACTTGGTCCCTAGTGAGCCACTTGCCTTGGTGCAAGAGTTAGCCAACTTTGAAAACCCGATACAATTGGATCTTCTGCTGGCGAGTGCTCTTGATATGTGTGTCCATGATCCGATAAGTTGTGGCTTGTTCCTTGCAGTCTGGTTTAGCTTTGTTAGTATGAGGTGTTTTGCAATTTCTGATGAGTCCAATAACGGTGGAAAGTATGGTCAAAGGTGGTCCACATTGAACACCAGGTGTAGGCCAAGGAATGGGGGAATGTTGAGCTCAAAATCATTGTCTCCACCAACCTTAGTGATGGTGTAAGGCCCATATTGGAGCGAGCGAAGCTTGCGGTGTGCTCCAACGAGACACTCCTTCTGTAATTGTAACTAAACATTGTCGTGCACCTATAACTTGTGTGGCACTCGATGTTGACCATGACACTGCTTTTACTTAGCATTGGCTTCAAGGATAATTTTAGGGGCGAATGTTCGCCCTTTGGCGAAATTAAGGGGTTTTAAATTTTTAGTGGGCGAATATTTTGTATCATAGTACATTTTTACAAATCACCTCAAATAGCCCACCTTATTTTAAGGGAGAGGGTAAAAAAGGTAAATTTAGCCCTTGAAATTAGGACTTACAAACTTCCATTCGCCCATTTTCAAGAATAGGTTTTATTTAAGTGAATCCATTCGCCCATTTTCAAGAATAGGTTTTATTTAAGTGAATCCTATGGGCCAAATACCATATTTATAAAAGAGGTATGGTAAATTAATAAAAATATAAATAAATGAGAGGTATGGTAAATAAATAAAACATTTTTTATATTTACTCCATAAGTCACCTTATATACATGTAAGGGTGTAAACAAATAGGTTTTATTTAAGTGAATCCTATGGGCCAAATACCATATTTATAAAAGAGGTATGGTAAATTAATAAAAATATAAATAAATGAGAGGTATGGTAAATAAATAAAACATTTTTTATATTTACTCCATAAGTCACCTTATATACATGTAAGGGTGTAAACAAATAAAAATATAAGTAAAGTGGAAGTATGGTAAATAAATAAAACGTCTTTTTATACTTACTCAAAAGGTATGGTAAATAAATAAAAATATAAATAAACTAGACGTATGTTTTTATATTTAGTCCATAACCCTCGTTCTATTTATGAAGGCTCAAGAAAGAGGTTTTATTTAAGTGAATCCTATGGGCCAAATACCATATTTGTAAAAGAGGTATGGTAAATTAATAAAAATATAAATAAAGGAGAGGTATGGTAAACAAATAAAACATTTTTTTATATTTACTCCATAAGTCACCTTATATTTACCAACACTCAAAAAATGGGTTATATTTAGGTGAAACCTATGGCAAAAATACTATGGGACAAATACCATGGACTAGATTGTTATTAATACCATGCAAAAAACCATTATTAACCCTAATATTAAAATTAATAAAAATAAAAATGGCACATGGTATTGACCCATGGTCTTCACCAAAATGGCACATGGTATTGACCCATGGTATTCACCTGGAATGTAGCCTATTTAAATGGGGGAATTAAACGAGCATGTAGCCTATGCTAAGATTCACTAGGACTTTACAAAGTTTTATTATTTAGTGAAAGACTCGCCAAGATCTTACAAGATTTTATAATTGAGTAAAATATTCGCCATGCCTGGTGAGAGATTCGCCAAAAAATTATATATACATATTATATTATTGATAAAATCGCCTTCCATTTTTCCTATATACCATGGAGATTCGCCCATTTATTATATTTATAAATTTAGGGGGGGTTCTTAAAATTTTCTCTGATTGGCTTTGTCCAATATGTCATGGACCTACTAGAGGATGATCTGAATGCGCTTAATGAAGCTCTTAGCCGTGTAAGTTTCAGCTTGGACATGAGACGAATCTACCTGAGTAGCTGCAAATGGTATGGCTACATAAATGGGACATAGTGATTGGAATTCCAATCCCACCTGAAAAAGGGTCTATCCAATTGATTTGTGGAGATATCTGTTGTAATTGTGTTGGATATAGTGGATGCTTTCATCCTATTGTCACTCACTGCAAAAAAAAAAAAATTGGTTGTCAAAAGGGTGCAAAAGAGCAGAAAATTTTAAATCCATATTAAAAGTCGCATAAGCACTCGAAACCATATCAAACCATCTCCATTGGATGGAGATCGGAATAAGATTTCCAATGGTGTGTGGAAGTCCAAAAATGGACTTCTATATTAGAAGATATGGATAGTTAAAGTTTAAGGGATTTTGGCACCTTTGAAAGGGAGAAAGAAGAGAAAATCAGAGGTCCTGACACATCAGTGATTGGAATATCAGAGGTCCTGCATGTAGGAGGTCTCGCACATCAAAGGTCTCGACACATCGGTGATTGCAATATTATAGGTCCTGCACATCAAAGGTCCCGCATCATAGACACATTGGCGATCAGAGATCTAGAGCGATATTGACGATCGACAGTTGGAATTTTCAAAGTAACAATATTGAGAAAGTTGTGATTGGAGAATGATGATAGTGTTAAATTGTCGGGATTATGACTTTAGTGTTGAAGCGTCAGGAAAGTAAGAAGAAGAGTTAAAAAAGGATTATAGCGAAAAACCAGAGTAGGTTCGGGCCTTTTCTCTCTCTTCTAATGGGACATGTGGTAATGTAAGATTAGTTCTGATAAAGAACATGTGGTGAATAGATACGAGCTCTGATAAGGGACACGTGGAGGTATGTGATTGGTTCCGATAAGGACATGGGGCAACTAACGTCAACATGACGTGGCTATATGAAAGGACATGTGTCATGCAATTTTGGCATTTTAAGGGGCTCTGATACAAGGGATGGCACGCAGTCACATAAAGAGTCAAAGGACCAAGGGATAAGCACTGAGGGTGATCGAAGATTAACGATCGACGAAATATCACATCACTCCAAGTTAAATCCCCGATTTGAAAACACCACTTGAGGGGATAAAACAAAGGAGCTCATCTAATCAGAGATCAATAATTGGTAGATTTAAATGTCACGACACTATGAAGTTGCGATATGGGACTTCTCTGAAATTACATTGTGGCGACATTACAAGGCATATTAGGCTTCGATAGTGCAATAAATGGATGTTTAAAGTAATGGATGAGTCGGAAGTTGTTATTTTATGACACCACCAAGGCCACCACACTTGATCACTCTTGGCTACAGATAGTGTGGAGTTCAAGCGTTAAAGAGGAAAGCGACGGGCGAACTGGTCGAATCATTGAGGCAGAGACCTGGCCTTAGCAAGGGCCATAACAGGGACAAAAGAGAGATATTTTCCTCTCCATAATTCAATTTTCCTTATTACTTTTTATTCTTTATTTCTATGTATTTCCAAGAACATAATCAAATCTAATTGTAATCATTGTGGGAAGCAGAGATATCACACACCAAGACATCTAGTTGATCAGATAGCTGGAGCTTTGGCTGAGATATTGTTTAACTATTAATTCAAAGCTCCCCCTCTCATTATAAATAGGGGGAAGAAACACTTAATAGAGGTTCTGGAATTTTGTACCCGAGGGGTACAAATTTTGTGATTCCACTTTTGGTTCTATTTTCCTGTTCATGAGGGACTTGAGAGATACATTGATTAATGTAAATGGATTGGTGAATTGGACTCATTTTGAAGTATGAATGAAACTCTTTGGTGATTCCAATCAGAGCAATGTGTAGTATGTTTCCCCTTTGTTTATCACTTCATGTATGTTTTTCTCCCTCTGAAATAATGTAATGAAGTTATTGGTTTCACTCTTATTCATGGTTGTATATATTGTTGCTAAGCAGTAACAATATCTGTGGTAATTACATATTTACTTGCGTTATTCGATAGCCTACAACACCTATGTGAGCACAAATTTACATATCATAATTAGTGACAAATGTATTCATGATGTATAGATCTTAGGACCTTAATTAGTGCTCCACCATTTCTACCATTCCACCTCTTCAGTCTTCCATACTTCTATTGAATATTGTTGCTGAGGATTTTGTGTTCTTTCTAGCCCTCTGCATCAACTTCCCTCTGTTCCTTCCTCATGTTCACCTTTACTACAATGTTAATATTAAGGCTACTTATTATTGTGTTTCAGCCACTAGAATAAGACATTCTTATTTGAGACTGACCCCCTAAGCATTTAGATCTATGTATTTTCTTGAGTTCACCTTTATGAAGGATTATTTAACAAAGCCCCCATTTTATTATATTTTTAACTACGTGACAATTTGGAGTGCAACATAAAGTCCCACTAATAATCTGAAAAAGCACTCCTTTATTTAAGATGTCCTAGGCACTGGTCTACAGTCAACCCAAAGGTTGTCTTTAGGAAGTTTTCTATATCTCTTGAAGCACGTGTGCTATAGGTGCTAGAAAAAGTGACTACACATCCCATGTGCATGGATGCTTCGAGTTATACATGTGAAAAATGTGCACTATCATCCCGTTGACGACCTTTGTTTGGCCTTCAGTTTGTGGGTGGAAGGTCACGGACTTAGTGAGCTTGGTTGTAACAACCCCGAAATAAAAGTGTCAAAGTGTCGGATTCCTTCATGACAGTTCACCTTCAGTTGTTCCACATTCTTCTTCTCTTCCACAGCAACAAAAACAGATTGTGAAATGCCAACACTGTGACCGAGTTGGCCATATGAAAGATCCTTGTTTTTATCTTCACCCATGTAAGCATTGTCATAAAACCAGTCATTCTTCAAGCAGATGCTTCAAAAACAATCCTCCTGCAAGAACAAAGATTCATCTTGGATGGATAGCTTCTTGGCAATGGGCATCAACAACCAAGAAGATATTTCAATCATATGTCCGAAGTTGTTCTAGAGTATTGAACAGTCTTGCAGTTGAGTTTTCTCCATCATCTCACCTTGTATCTGACCGGGGGAGCGGGGGGAATGATGGTCATCTACAAGCTTCAAAGCCACATCAAGTGAGCTTGAGCCACAACTTGTCATACCAGATTCATAGTTGTAGTCAGAGACAAAGATGCCCCTGATCATGCCTTCAGTTGGGACACTTCCTCTAGCAGAAGACTTCAGCGTCTTGCCAATTTTGGAAGAGTTCGAAGAATTGCATTAAGCATTCTAGAGTTGTTGGTCTTGCCAATATTAAGAATGGATAAAATATTGTCTTTTTAAATTATATTTTAAGGGATGCTCCATGTGACAACACCATTCAGAGTCCCAATCTCTTGAGCACCATAACCATTTTGAGCACCAACGTTATTGATATTAAAATATTATTAAAACCTAAGTAATAATTTTACACGTCATGGCTAAATAAGACTTATAAGGCGATCTTATGGCGTGCATGCTGAGTATTCCAAGACGAAACCGGTGTACCAACGTATGAAAACCTGAAATCCGTGAAGGCAACACATCACTTTGAATAATTCATTTTTATATTTATATAGTTTTTAATTTATTATTTTAGTTTAATAATTCTAATTAAAACTATATATCAAATATTCACTTTATAATATTTAATAATAGTTGCTTTGACATATACCATTTTTTTTTTCAAATTTAAATATTATTTTTCTGTATTTAATTTAAAAACCTTATAAAAATTGTTTTTTCAATAGATTAGACTATTAAAAATTGAATTTTAATAGAATTCATTTTAATATGATAATTTTTTATCAACCCTACAAAATTTTATAAAAAAATTGAAAACTAAAAAAATCAAATTCATGAAAAAAAACCAATTACAATATAAACTTGTGTATCAACAAGTATAAAAATGCACTTAAACACAAATTTAAAAGACTATAAACTTAAATTAATTATTAAATATGACAAATAATTTACAATAAAGATGGAATAACTCGACTCCTCGATGGGGGTGATGGGTTGATCAATAGATGGGCAGATAGGCCGACATATGATGTACGCTTGACATCCACGCACTTAAGGCCAAATGTTTAAGTTTCATTATGGTGGTATGCACAAGTGTTAATCCCTGACATGCATGTTCTCTGTTCGCAGGCATTGATATTATAAACCCTGTATCCCTTGAGGTTCCGCACAATGAGTTGCAATGGGCGGTGAAGGTTTGGTGTATTGTGTATTGGAGGGTCGAGATCTAGAACACCCAACATCATGCATGGCTCTGACTTAGCAATGGCGAGGAGGAGTGATTTGAGTTGGCCTGCGACGTGCCTCCTCTTTGGGGTGGCCCGTGGGATCCTAGTACATTGCTGACAATCGAGGATAAGCTCTACGACCAGAGTGCTTGCCTCCTCATCTCTGGTTTCTTGTCTTGGCGAGAGGAATTGGCTTGGTCGTGGCTCTCTTTCTGCTAGGAATTGGGAGAGGGGCAACCTCATAATAACTCTGAGTGTTGATGTTCTGGTGCTCAGTCTCTTGGTCTTTGGTTGCTCCATGGGGTCAAAGTTTTGAGCATCTCTTATTGCTCTCCTCTGGAGCAAGGTCTGTGTGCAGAGGTTGGGAGGCGACATAAAAGACCAAGGCACTTGATAGCCTGCGTCCTTGGGTTCGCGGTGGTAATTTCCGGTATCGGTTTTCCCTCTCCCCTGCCTATTCCTATTTGGTTTTTCTTTCCTTTGAGCGCCCTTTGCAGGTTTAGCGAGCAGCCTTGGGGGCTTAGGCTCATGCACACAGTTCATGTTAGCCATTTTCGGTTTGATAGTATGCCCCATCAAAGGGGTCGTCCGTGACATGGGGGAGGGGCTCCTCGCCCTAAAGGCCGTCAAGCCAATGATTCTGAAAACCAATCCTCTTAAGATACAGGTCGGGTCTCTAGCCGCCAGCCTGCTCCCCAGGATGAATTGTTTCTCTAGACACCTTGGACTTAATCACTAATCAGTTGCACCATATACAACTGAATATCGACATTATGAGGTAATAACGCTACGAGGATCGGAATAAGCTAGTGGCCTACATCAACGATGTGCAACATGTTTAAACTGAAATCTTGGACAATGTGGAAAGTATGCGTCGTCACCGCCGCCACGCCAATGAGCATCTTTGCTCTCAAGAGGCACGAGTCAAGCATATTGACTTCCATATACATGAACAGGCTGCCATCTTTATTCCACCCCCTACTTTTCCACCAAACCAACCTCCTTGAGAGGTCTCTTTTCTTGGTTATGTATTTCAATTTTGATGTTAGTATGGTATGGCCTTCTAACCTAACGGAAATAAATGTAAATGATGATTGTAGTTAGTTTGTCCCTAGCTTTCTGGTGCCAAAGCCTAACTGGCATATTAGCGGGCGCTAAAGCTTGGCTGACATGTTAGAATAAGATCATAGGGAAAAATTTTATACTCAAATTTCCTCTAATAATATAATACAAACTTTTTACTGATAAAAAAGTACAATAACTCGACGAATAATGTACAACAAAAATACAATAATTCAATACAACACTATATGTTACAAAAACAATCTACAAGAAACTACTTTTGATAATTCTTTGGCCACATATTTACTTCGAGTTTATCACTAAGGTTCTTATTAAACTTAATCTTCACACCCACTCATGAGTTTGCATCCAACGACGTGTCGACTATGCAATTAACTTTTACCATCTTCTTTACAAGTCATATTTATACTAAGGATCAAATTTATACAATTGGCCAACATCTTAACCATGTCCACCATACATATATATTTTAGTTGCCATCAGTGTTTTAGAATATGATAACATCTCATATTTCAAAAGTCACATTATCAACTATTACCCACTTGCAAGTAGAATGATTTTTTTCAAACTATGACCCACTAGCATGTAGAATTATTTTTTTTATAAGAAGGATTGAATATAAACACATGATTTTTTTCAAACTATGACCCACCAGCATGTAGAATTATTTTTGTTAGAAGGATTCAATAGAATGAGGTGTGAATTGCAATACTTTAGTTATTGGTTGAAATTCGGGTAAAAGAATTTCAAAAAATCTTGTAGAGGCAAGGTTTGAATCATGTTTTTGATAGTAGAATTGGATTCAGCACCATCAAAAACGTTTAGGACACCTAAAGTTTTGAAGTTTAACAATTATAACTTGGATTTACAAAAATCTTTGCCAAATTTTCTCTAAATATAACCGAAATTTCCATAACTTTCTGAGCAACTCCTTCGCATCGTTAAACTACGCATTTAATTGACATATTTTATTTTTATTTTTCCATGATTATCGGAATGCATTAATGTTACATCAAATTGGATTTCTTTGGTTAAAGGGCAGACTTCAGTTACATTATTATAATTTTTTAATGATGATTTGAGGATAAGAGTTTTAGAAGACAGTAATGTCACATCAATTGGATTATTTGTCAATTGGCTTCCTCTAGTTATATAAATTGGTTTTTCGTGACGACTTGACTATACGATTTTTGCTCTTTTTTTACAATGACGACTTTGACTATAAGATACTGTTTTTTCGTAACGACTTGACTATAAGATTTTTGTTTTTTACAATGACGGCTTTGAGTATAAGATTTTTGGAAGATAGTAATGTTACATTAATTGTAATTTTAAATATTAAAATAAATTTAATATTTTGAATATTTTTAGGAATGTATATTTTAAATATTGAAATTAATTTAATATTTTGATTTTTTTTTAAGAAATGTATAAATTATTTAGATTTAACAATTTTAAATTATAATGGTTTAAAATTTTAATGTTCTGGTTTATTTATTATAGGTTGTGGATTTGTTTAAAAAATAATAGAAATTGGTTGAAATTGTGAATTTTTCACTTATAAAAAGATTTTAATTTATTATAGGTTGTGGTTTTGTTAAAGAAATAATAGAAATTTGTTGAAATTGTGAATTTTTCACTTAAAAAAGATTTTAAATTCATATCTATTTTGAAAAACACATTTTAAAAAACAACAAAATTACAATTTAATCAATTTTTTTTAATAAAAAAAACTATAAAAATATAAAAGAATTGCTCAGGAACCATATGTTAATATGGGTAAGACTACTTGTAAATTGATTCCAAATACCAAAATTCCAAAAACTAGAGTTGGTGATGAGACTTATATTCATATTTCTTGTATCTTCCTACACTACTAGCATATGAGTGATGCAAGAGAAAAAAAAAAAATAGCTGCGCTATATCGAGCTTGTCAAATTCTTCTGAAACGTGGGCCAGCCACTACGGAGATAAGCCTGTGTCGTAGCGCAAGAGTCTAACGTAGCAATGTCATGTTATGTTTTTAACCATTATTGAGTGATTTTTAATTAATTTTAAAATTTTAATTTATATAAATATTATTAATTTTAATAAATTAAATAAATATATATATTTTTTTCAAATAAAAATTACTGATATTTAAGGTTATTTACATTCATGCACACTTCCACAAAAGAAATTAATGTTAACTAAGGTTATTTACATCCATGCACGATAAGAGCTAACTAACCTGCCCAGTCTGAAATATATGTCCCACCAACTACATTTACTGCATTAAATATGTACGTCAGAATAGTTAAGTCAGATTGTTCTGACCTGAGGATGTCAGAAAAGTTGAGTCAGATTGGTCTAGCCTAAGGATGTCGGAAAGATGTATGGGTCATATGGTTGAATCTGCATGCGCTATCAAATCAAGCTTTGGAGTATGTATGTGAACCAGCCACCATAGAGGCATTAAATGCCCTATGGCAAGCTGGTTAGCTCTTGCCAATATATATATTGGTAATTAGTTCAAGAGGACCATGTCTTCTCCTAAGTAAATGTGAGAGTACATTTTGGAATGTGAGATGAATATATATATATTGGTAATTAGTTGGAGAGGAGCATGTCTTCTCTCAAGTAAATGTGAGAGCACATTTGGGAATGTGAGATGAATATATATATTGGTAATTAGTTGGAGAGGACCATGTCTTCTCCCAAGTAAATGTGAGAGTACATTTGGGAATGTGAGATGAATATATAATTTGGAATAGTGGAAGGAGACCATATCCTATCCAAGATTCAATTTGAGAAGACAAGTTGGGAATTTGAATAATAGCAATAATGAATTTTATATTAGTAAATAAAATTTATAGTTTCCCAAGTGAAGGTATTCACCAATATTTCTCAATATTTTTAAGTAATGTAAACATTAATAAAATTTTCATGTTAAGATTAAATGGGGCATTACATTCCTATTTAACTTACTACCTAGATTTGTTTCTTCATCTTGTCCTGAAGATGAACCACACTAGTTGGTTCGAAACGCGTTGACCAAAATCTTCAATGTGATTTCTTCTGAAAATGTTTTATATATTCAAGTATAAAGCTTGTAAAGATGTCCTGTTGAGCCAGAAACACAGAGGATTGAACTCAAACAGAATCCAAATGAACTAAATTACAATATTAACTTTGGACAATTCCAGATTCTAATATGAATACAAAACCCTGAAAACAAAAATTGTACACCGAACAAGAAGGAAGGTAGTTGAGACTAGGGTAGCCAAAAGGGATTCAAATACCGGTCTAGTCTCCCTCTTAACTAATCCATATAATAGTATTAAAATATACAAGGAAGCATAGAAATGTAAATGTACAAGAAGGCATAGAGATAATCTTAAGATCATAGCCATACACCTTAAGCAACATGGAATCAAAATCTTAGTATATTAGACTGTCACAACAAATATATGATACTCTCATAGGGCCACATGGCCATTAACCAACTAATATTGATTGAAACCTCAATTGCTAAATTCATAACCTTAATATACTACCTCCATACCTTTAATGGATGAAATAGAGCAGACAGTTCCAAATCATAGGCAGAGCATCATTGTTCATGTTCTTTCAACTTTCGAGACTCATAAGAAATCACCTTCCCATCTTGTGTTAATATCGGCCCCACACCTTCTATACATGCATCTGTGAAAATGACAAATTCCTTATTTGGGTCAGCAATCCTTAATACCGGGGTAGTGGTTAATAAATGTTTTAACTTCTCGAATCTCTACTCACATTCATTGGTCCATTTAAACATCCTTCCCTTGTTTTGTAAGGAGGTGATGGGATATGAAATTCGAGAGAAATTCTCAATGAAATGGCTATAATACCCCACCAAACCCACAAAGGATGGTATATCAGCCACATTTTTGGGAATTGGACATTCTATAATAGTCCTGATTTTCTCAGGATTAATAGTTATACCTTCAACTGTAATAACATGTCCCAACTACTGAATTTGTTCTTTGTAAAAATCACACTTGCTAAACGTTTCATACAACTTATGATTTCTTTACATTTGTGATACTATCTATAAGTGTTCCTTATGTTCTTCTACATGCTTGGAGTAAATCAAAATATCGTCTATAAATATTAGAACAAATTTATCCAAGAAAGGGTGGAAAATTCCATGCATCAAACTCATGGATGTCACGAGTGTGTTAGTTAATCTAAAGGGTAGGACTACAAATTCATAGTGGCCGCACCGATTTCGAAAGGTTGTTTTACAAATATCTTCTTCCTTTACCTGGATCTGATGATATCCAAACCGTAAATCAATCTTGGAGAAAATGGTTGCACCCTTGACCTAATCAAACAGGTCATGCATTTGACGTAGAGGGTATTTGTTTTTAATAATTAACGTATTAAGTTTCTTGTAGTCAATACACAATCGTAGTGTACCATCTTTCTTTCTTACAAACAATACTGGATCTCCCCGGGGTGACACATTGGGGCAAATATACCCTTTATTGAGTAATTCCTGCAATTGCATTTAAGTTCAGTTAACTCTGGAATACTCATAAGGTAAGGGGCTTTGGACACTAGTGCTACCCCAGGGATTAATATAATTGTAAAATCAATATCTTGCTTTGGAGGTAGCCCTATAATATTTTCAAGAAATACATTTATAAATTTCTGAATTACCGGTATGTTTTCGAGAGAAGAAATTTTCTCTTTGGAATTGGAATACCCAACTTGGACAACATAAATCATACAACCCTTTCTAATACATTTACTTAGTTTGGAGGCAGTGATGGGACCCAACCTTGTGAGATTTTTTACTCCTTGGGTTTCTTGTCGAGTACCGTCCTCAACAAGGTAATTGATGGTATTGTCTTTACAATTTACTAAGGACCAGTGGCTTTCTGACCAGTCCATTCCAATTAACAAATCATATGAACCTAAAGGTAGTATGTTCATATCTATTTTTGTAAATTGGCCACCTATGTCCATAGAACAATTTAGAACTTTGGCAGTTACGCTTCTCTTAGCTCCTGTAGCCAGTTGTACTAACCAGGGGTTTTTAAATTTATGTGTTTGCAAACAACATCTTTCTACCACTTTGGGACTAACATAACTCAATCTTGCACCCGAATCTACCAGAATAGATATAGATTAAGTATTTAATTTACCTTCCAATTCTATCATAGTAGGTTGGTAACTAGTTTGTCCTTCTTCCAATGCAGCGTTGATCTGGGGCATGCTCCTTGCCACCTCTCCAACCATGGATTCCTATTGTATATTAGCAACTGGTTAAGGTTAGGTATGTGGAGGATGATTCTTGTAATAATGAGGTTCCCCACATCCCCATCACTGCAAGGGGGGTTTCTATCCTTGACTGGGTTCCAAGTTGTTGGATGCTTCCATCATCTTATTATCTCCTTTCCACCCGATCTTTTATTACCTCCTTCCAAGTTGTTTACTTGATAAATTTCTTTGTATATTCTTGAAGTTTGTGGGTTTTGTTTCTTGGAAATGATGATAATTCTTTTGTCCTTTCTTTTGAGACCACATTTTTCCCTAATCTCCCTTCTGCTTGACCTGCTGATTACACATTCAAGCCTTTTGAATGGCTTCGTCCATAGTCTTAGGACTATAAAACTCTATTCTTTCCTTCATATATGCAGGTAAAATACTCACAAAGAGTTGTACCTTAGATTTCTCCTCTCTGATATATGGCACGTACCTTAATAAAGATGTAAATTTTGTCACATATTTGTCAATTGTCAATTGCCGCAAATTCACATCATGAAATTCTTTGGCTTTCTCATCACACAATCGCTTCGTCGAGTTTTTATTTATAAAATGTTTCTGGAATTCGTCCCATGTTACATCCTAGTCCTCTATTCCATGCACGATTTTAACTTCCTCCCACCATAAGGTAGCCTTACCTTGAAGTTGATAAATGGTCAATATAGCCTTAAGGTGACTGCCATATTCATAAACTTGGAAATATGTGTTCATATTATTAATCCAAGCTTCTGCAACTTCCTCTGCCTCCCCATCGAAGAATGGAGGTTTAATTTTTCTAAATTCTCCTTGCAGTTCCAATTTCCGTTTCTTTGTCTTCCTAGGTTCGACAAAATTACCAGATTCTTCCTCACGGTCCATTCTATTTTTGTCAAATTTTTGGGTATGGATCCCTTCTGGAGTATTTTCACTTGGATGTTCATGTTCTTCTTCATCACAGGTTCTATGCTCAAGATTGGGTCGAGAGGTTTGATGATTCTATTTGTCTAAGAAGCTCTTAAGAATTATTTCCCACTCTCGCATTAACCTTTCACTATCTGTCCTAAGGTGCACCATTTTAGATTGTACTTGTTGAATGGTTTCAAGAAACCTATTTTTTTGTTGTTGCTATTCTACACCCAGTTGCATTGACAATTTCAGATTCACTTCAGGGTTCGGCATCGAGCCTGTTCCTCGACCTCCAAATCCTCTTCTAATTGTGGTTTTTCTACCTTCTTACTTCCTTCTCTATGCACAATTCAAAACATTTACTATTATCATCATTGCCCATTCAGACCACATTATTGGGAACTGAGCTCTGGTACCACTTGTCACATCCATAAATCAATTACGTTAATCTGCATAAAAGAAATTATAATTATTACCCCACCTAACACACATGTCCTTAACCACGGCTTATCAAACATAATTACATAGATTTTTATTGTACATTTTATAATATATAATTCGTAGCACAGAGGTTGACATTGGTTACTATATGTAAGTGATTTTCATTATCGTGGCATTGGCACTTTAACCATTGCATATCCATGTCTTGATTTTTTACGGGTGACCATCTGGCCCTAGGCTCTAGAATTCTCGATCGTGATCTGGATTCCTCTCGAACGTTGATTTGCTGACTCTAAATCGCACGATTGATTTGATCGAGGGTTCCTTTTGGTAACCACTCGACCTAATCATGTCCTCAACATTCCATTTGCATCATTTGTTCAGGAAGGGTTTCTCTTTCCATATGCTTCTGGCGACAGCAATCCTGTAATACTTCCAACAACTGACACCACTTGTAGTGTTGACTGTCAAGCTCTTGCTTCGTTTTCCCACCTCTCCAAGGGGTTTTCAACACTGGAAAACAACCTCACAAGTAAGTGACGACACACATTAAATTGGGTTTGTTATTATTTTTTGTTATGCTTCCCAATTTTCTATGGTTGGTTCTCTAACTTTCCTTTGTCGTGGTTTCTTGCAGGTGGAGGAGCATCGGCCTAGTTCTTTATCTTGCATGCAGACTCAAAACAATAGGGTTTTGTCATGGTGGGTAAAATCTTTGTGCGATTTCGGTTTCAATTCTTATTAATATCTTTGGTTTCCAATTAACTAAATCTTGGGCATTCCAGTTTCTTTGGTAGGTTACTCAGTAGCTCAACATGTTGCTTGTTGGTCTCCAACCTATGTTGCTACCTCAAGGGTGGTACCACAAGTGTATTCCTAGTTATAGGGGTAATTTAATGCTCGAATTAGTCTCAGTGTTATTACTTGTGTTGTTCTGACAACCTGTGTTGTTCTCCCAAAAATGAGTTTGAAGCACATTATAACCGATAATAACTAGGAAGGTGATTGATGTGCCAACCAAAGTTGCAATTTGAAGTTTGGAGAGTTGATGGTTAATGGCCAATTAAGACCATCCTCCACCCTTTAGTGGATTAAGCATGAATCCTATGTTCAAATATCAAAAAAATTGAAGGGGTGTGCTAGTGAACTTGGCACCCCCACGTTGTTAATGCATGCATACTCAAGCTTTTGTATGTGCCTCCATTCCCTTCAGACATGTCACAATTATGCTACAATCATTCTTAGTAGTGGACTTAGGATAAACGTCAATGAGGGAGTTATGAAATAGTACCTTGATGCGATTTGGGAGCAGTGTGGGATCACTCAAATGGTGAGAACATAGACTAATCCACCGTAGGTAATGGAAGATTTTAATGTGCATTCAAATTAATGTCATATTTAGAGGGATGGATATGTTTCTAGTCTTAGCTTTTGGAAGGATTCCCAAAGCCTTTAGTTCATAATTGGAATTTTCTTCAAGAATTAGCCAGTGAAGAGAGTGCTTTATTTGTTTCTCGGGGAGACTTCAGTCGTGGGTCTACAGTGATATGACTCTCTGTGTAATCTCAAGGTTGATCTCATTATGTTCAAGTTACGAGATGATGAACACACTACCTCTGCCTCCACAATCATTGACCTTTGGCTAGAAGCGAGAGGAAAATTGGATAAACATGAGGAAGAAATCAAACCCCTTTATTAGCATGCTGAAGAATTGAAATCTTTGGTCGATAGTTTGGTCTTAAATATGAAAGATTCAATTAGTTTCAGCAACTCTAATATCAAGTATTCAGACTTGACTAATCTAGTGGATCGAGGGAAATATGTTGTAATCAAGGACTATATTTTGAAGTAGGCTATATGTACTGCAAGTTTTGTTTAAATTTGGGTTCTATTGAAAGGTATTCACTTCCAAAAACTTGTATATGCTTAATATAGGTTGTATTCCTCTTGGGAGGACAATTTTTGTTCAAGAATCTAAAGTTGGAAGGATACCATAATGTAACTCTTGATATACAACTGTGATCGAACACAAATTTGGCAATTAATAAAAATATTTCCATAACTATATAAAAAAAATTAAAAATTATTTATTTTGAATTAATTTTAATCCATTCAATCTTTTATATATAAGGAAATGAGTTAACAAATTATATTGAAAAATATCTTCCACTAATAAAGGCTATGGCTTATGTATCACAAAAGTACCATTATAAGTGGCCATATTCTATACATACATACACAACAATGAACAACATATGAAGATCGTGTACTCTTGAAAATATCTAAATAAATTTAGAAGGATTGAATATAAACACATACGAGAGAACGAGGCGTTTTTTAGGCCGATAGGCCTTCCTTTGAAAGGGACCTTTCGTCATCCTTCTCATTCTCACGCTGACACCTGGCGGACTGGACAATTAGCTTCGTCGTTGTTCAGGCTTGATTCTCATGTGACACCTGGCGGAGTGGGCATTTTTTCCCGTATTTGTTCAGGAAACGACTTAGCGGGTTTTTACGACACCTCATTACCTGCATATCGGCCTCCCTGCAAAGAAGGGGCGGAGGTATTCATGGATGCCGCCTCACTGACTGAGCCTTGGCATAGCTGGACGATGCGCCCGCGCCTGGTGGAACAAAAAACACCCCGTTCAACGACAAGTCTCAATTTGATCTTCAATTTCGGAGACCGTTTCCTGCTCTTCTTCCATATCCATCCATTTTTTGCTCTTCATGTTTTTTCCACGCCCTCTGCAATAATGTTTTTGTGCTTTTCCACTCACTGCTGCAATAATGTCTCCAGCTTTTGCTGTGTTATCTGTCCAGCTTTTGTTGTGTTATCTGTTGTGCACTACTTACCTATCACTGTTTACACATCCGTTTACTGTTCACAAATTGCTCGTGCTCAATTTTCAGGTCAGTGCTCTCAAACATGGGTTTTCTAATCCCATTCTCTCTCATTTTGCTTCTAACATTTTAATTTTATTCCAGTGTTTTCTTAGTGTTCTCTTCTGTGTTTTTCACTGGCAGGGACAGAGCTGTTTCCAAGTTCAGAAATTGTTCGCCTAGGTTCCCAGGTTCTCAGAATTCTGTTATTCGAGTGTTTTCTTAGTGTTCTCTTCTGTGTTTTTCACTGGCGGGGACAGAGTTGTTTCCAGGTTGAAAAATTGTTCGCCCAGGTTCCCAGGTTCTCAGAATTCTTCTGTTTACCTTGCAGGTTAGTGCTCTCAAGCGCAAATGACGTGCCTGTGTTTCTTTCTATTGTTCCTGTCCATGGTTTTTGGACCAATTTGGTGATTACATAAGCTTTATTGTCTCGGATGCTTCTTTACCTATTCTAAAATAAACTATATAATGTATTGATTTAATCTGATTCCTCAAAGCATCAGATGGAAAGTTCTCTTATTTTTACAATTAGGTTATTTCTATTTTTCTCTCAACCTATGCTGTTTCTTTCATGGTTCTATTTCCAAACACTACGGAGACTTTAAAAAGGATTGTTTAATCAATAAGTGTGAGTATGTGAACTGAAAAAATTATGCGGTCGATAAAACTGTAATTCGTGAGGTGGATAAAGTGTTAAAATCTGTCAAATTCACCTAAGAGTTACCTGGCATTGTCCATCAAGGTACATAGCATCTATGGATTGTCAAGATTGCCAGGATTAAAAGCAGTGACATATACGGTAGTTAACAATGTCGATGGCATGAATGTGGTACCATATCGTTGAGGGGTTTTGAACCTGGTTTCCTTTTTGTGCTTTCAATGAAATGCATATCCCATGAAATCCACGTGACAATTCCTTCATTCCGAGGATGGTATATAGGGTATTCTGGTCAATTGCAGTTTGGGCAATCTAACCGCTCAGGAACATTGAGTGAGGTCCACAATATTAATATTAACAAAGGTAGCCAGCCCAGGGACTTGATCCTGAGACCACCAACTTGTAAGTTCAAAGCACTCAGCCATTCAATCTAACCCATGAGCTTATTTTGAACCTAATTTTTATCACTAAAAAGGATTTAAGGTAATAGCTTGAATACAGTGTGCTTGGCATCAGATGGCAAGTTCTCTTATTTTTACAATTAGGTTCTTTCTATTCTTCTCTCAACCTTTTTCTTTATACACTGCACGATTGTCCACTGATGGATGGTGTTCCTTCAGTAGGGATACACTAGCTGATTAGTTATTCTAATATAAGCTGTAAGAAGGATGCCCTCTTGAGTTGCGTAGATGACAGTCTTATAACAGAATTACTGCAAGTCTACAATGCTCCGTTAATATAATGGATGCTTTTTTACAACGTTATGACAAAATTACTGGAAGTCTGCAATGATCCGTTATTAAGTGGGTTTTGGACGCTGGTGATTCTCTACAATATTAGGTCATCCATACAAAGGATACATAACAAAACATTAACTACACAAGAGAATAGACAGTCTCCATGCCTTTACCGTTGAGGCAACCACATGTGTTGCAATCCTTGATGTGCAGAGTCCTAATACCAACTTGCTATAGCCATGTTCAACAGCAACCTGCAGGAAATTTTGAAAATATATCAGAAGTGGCTAAGATTCGAGACGTATTGAATGGTCCTCAGCTTGTAGTACTTGTAAAGATGGGAATGTATGGCATTTCTAGAATTACCTTCTGTAAAACTTGCATTCTAGGTAACCTAGCAGATCTTCCTTTCCAGTTGTGTCATGCACACTTCCTAACAAATCCAACAGCTTTTCTTTGGAATCTGCAGAATCAGACCAGATGCTTTCAATTGGGACAATATGCATTTTCTCTCCTGGATTTGCTTTACCAGAAACAGTGACTCGTGATCCTTATTCAATCACCACACTCTCAAAGGAGATCAAAAGCACTAATATTCATGCTTCTAAGTTCTAACACAAGATAAAATAAAACTGACATCTCGTACAATATGAGCCAACTTCAATGTTCATCTTTGTTGAAGTGGGTTTTGGAAGCGAATCCAAATGCCCTTAATGTATGTAGGATATTATTAAGAAAACCTTGGTACTATTCGCCTTGCAGGCATGTAAAGGACAGACTCAGTATTGCATTTCTAAATTTGCACCTTCTGTTCTATTTAGGTTTGAAGCTATTTTGCGTAGACACCGCCTTCTTAAATGAAAGGTTACTTGTTAGAAAATAGTTGAGGATAAATTTTGTGTAGAAACTGTTGAACTTTCCATAAGATAGCAAAACAGTGAACACTTTGCAGAAAGCGAAATTCAAGGAAAATCATTCTCACACATGTAGTGGCAATTTAACTAAGTACCTTGAAATTAAGAGTTATTTGAGGAAACATTTTGCATGTAATGCTCTGTATCGGTGAGAATATGTTTTCACTTATGCAATAAGTAATGTGTGGAGCTGATTTGGAGGACTCTGTGTGTCACTAGGACGAACAAAATAATACCCATGGTGCCTTGATTTCCAGTGTATATGCCTGTAGCCATGCTAGAACTTTTACTTTGACATCGAGTTGATGTAATTCCATGTTTATTAGGCACCGATATGTTCTCACCATGGCTTGGGAGGTCTGTACTAGCTGCTTAAATTTTTTTGAACATTACCTGCAGGCTGCTCCCTATTTTGTTCAGAGGCATATTTTTATGTTTTTCCAGGACACAACTAGGGCTAGAATTTGGGCACCTAACAAATATGGTGTATATGCTTTTGAAACCTAAAAGTATCCAAATCAAAACCATTGGGCTATGGTTGCAGTTGCACGAGTCGCAATGCAAACAGATATGGCAGACAACATTTGTAAATGGATAAACAAGAGATTTTTCTTCCAACTTTCCCCCTTACAGTACGGGGCTTAAGTTGAAACGATTTTAAGTAGTTTCAATATCAACACATGAACTTCGAGTTTCACTGATTTCAATTCTCTTGCCTACTACATAAGTTCTTGAATGGTGTCTTCTTGCGTAAACATTAGATGCATGCATGCTAAGCCTACAAGCATGAGTAAGATATATATTCATAATCCTTTATGATACATTTTTTATTTTCACTTTTTTATTTTCACAGCTTCAACTGATATCCTAGAGGATAACATCCCCAGAATGTTTTTCAGCCATCCTTCCGAGTCTATAATTAACTCAGTAGCTTCAACATTACCAAAATATCCTGCATGGAGAAGCTGAAACCTTCATATATTGTTCTTGGCAAAAATTAATCTACAGAATAGACTGTTATGGCATCATATTTAAGTTGTGATTTGGGAGCTATCATAGTGCCTTCATGCACCACTTTGTGGAAGCATAGATTCATTGACTGGAGAATACCCTTCCTGTTTGAAAGATAATTGTTGTGCATACAAAACATATGCTCTTACAACTTTTCAATAGCATAAGGTGTGCACTTCTAGGTATACAAACTGTTTACAATGCACCCATTTTCTCATTGTGCATGGGGAGTTCAACACTTGCTGCTTATGGTTTTTTTATCATCCTCACTTAACACCTGTTCTGTCAGCGCAATTGTTAAGCACTCACCCCTACTTTCCTCTGTGGTGAACATGTCTCCAACATCAACATTTGCTGGTTTCCAAGGAGAACACAGTCCGTAGTAGGGGCATGTTCTCATGATCTATCTATTTATTGGGCTGAGGCTCCTCCCTATTTCTCTTCAACACATGTCATTCACCTCTGAATTCTGCATGTGTGGTGCATAAGAAACTGACATACTAACAATACCATTAGACAAAACATGGCGTGAGCACACATTTTTAGAGCAAATTTCCATTGTCCACACCTAAGGATAGGTAGGAGGCGAGGTCATCGGAAGCCCTTCATTTCAGTGCATGAAATTACATAAGTTAGTAAGGCTAAAATTATATTGAAACTGCCCACATCATTTCCCCTTTCACATCATACTCCATTTGCCTCTTGTTAACTTTGTACAAAAAGAAAATGGGAATTGATTTACTCCTCTTTTCCAGATCGCTGCATTTAGATGGATTGGCCAAGCTGCAAATAAATATAAACTGCCCATCAACAGTTAGCTTTCTTAGATTAGATTCTGCATTCATGTCACATCTTCTTTGACTAGAATTCTGTATTGTGGTGAAATTCATGAATTGTAGGTACTCCTATCACGGGAAAAAGAAACCTCTTGTTCTATTATGGAGACAACCTTGACACCGAATGCCATTCCTCTATTGCTGAATGGTTGCACCGAGATTCAACCACTACTTCAGATAATCGATGTAGGTTCCGTTACCTCATTGAAAACAACATCCTCGCACTTCCACATTACTCTATCTGATGGAGCACATCAACATAAGACTTTGCTACCATCCGCATATGGCCCACAAGTTGTCTTTGGAGACATCCAAATTGGCTCAATAATTCTGCTCAAAAAAGCAGCTTGCACAGTGCTCCAAAACTCCTCGTAAGGCCCACCATTTGAAATCACCCTCTTTTACTTTTTCCCGCTTAGCCGTTTTTTGCATCAAAAGAAGGAAAATGGAATCTTTATTAATTCATTTCTTACTTGTTTACATAAGGTCCATCTGAGTCGTTGAGCTTGAAGTTGTGAAGCACTCAGCAGCGTTGATGAAGGACACATCGACACTGCAACATGCACAGGCGGGTTCAGCCCAATTTAGCTCTTCGTCAGCTGAAGATACCTTGCCCTCTGTAGTTACTCCACCAACTGCGGCAACAAATACAACAATTCCATTCATGGCACTCAACCCTTACCGAAAGTATTGGTCTATCCAAGGTAGAGCATCTGCAAAGACATCATTGAAGGCATACAACAATGTGCGAGGCTCAGGAAAAGTTTTCAGATTTGACCTTATCAACCGTGATAAGGAAGAGATCCACCTTTCTGCATTTGCTGAACTGGCCGAATCTCTTTACAATCTAATTCAGGTTGGGCAACTATACATTGTATCAAATGGCACAGTGAGAGAAGCAAATCCAAACTACAACCACCTCAAGAACAAATGGGATATTTACTTGTCTGCTGCTTCCACTATCAATCCATGTCCTACAGATGATCCAACGTTTCCCTACCAAAGCTTTCACTTCAAGAATATTGCTGAAGTAAAAAATGCAACTCCAAATACAAATGTAGATGTCATTGGTGTTGTTACTTCCACGTCACCTGCATCAACAATTCGACGAAAAGATGGAAGTGAGACATTAAGGAAAACACTCATACTAAAGGACAGTTCGGGTTTTAGCATTGATGTAACATTATGGGGAGACCACTGTGACTATATCGGACAACATCTTTCTGAATTCTACTCTTTCGACAACCCACCAATTCTTGCAATCAAAGGAGGCTGCGTGTCTGAATTTAATGGCACCACAATAGGGACGATACCAACGAGCACTCTCACAATAAATCCACAGGTTGAAGAAACTCAGCAACTACATGCATGGTTCCGTGAAACCGGCTATAGCTCTTCTTCTCCATCTTTGAGTAGAAACTATGGTGTTGCTTTGAAACGTGCCCTGCCACGAAAGACGTTTCATGAAATTGCTGGCATGCAGCCCTCTAATAAAGCAATCTGGGTTTCAGTTCAAGCAATAATTACTGCTCTTCATATGGATGACTTCTACTTTCTAGCATGTCCACTAGATTTCAATGGAAAACAATGCATGAAGAAGGTTGTGGAGCATTCTAACAATCTTTGGCATTGTACAAAATGTAACGGTGACTTCCCAGAATGTGACTACCGTTACAAACTTAAAATTGAGCTACATGACCACACCGGGAATCTACAGAACGTCACAGTTTTCAATGATGCAGGGAACGAGCTCATGGGCATCACGGAAAAATACGTGTTCCTAATTTCTATCGAACCAACTGATCTACAGGAAATTTGTGGCCAAATTTCAGGACACCGCTTCCAGCTAACACTTTCCATTAAAACATATTACTTCAATGGTGTTCAACACTTGCAACCAATACTGATCAATTCAGAGGAAATTCAATATGCATCTGCATGCAAGGAAGCGCTCACTGACATTCAAGCACTGTCCGCTTCAAAACGACCTATTGTTCGCCGCCTTTGAACTTTTTCTTAGGGCTTCATCTACCACCCCTGTTTGTACATAAACAAACATTTCCACACAACTAATTGTCTCATCTTTGTAAATTACACACCCATGTTATTATGATGAAAACTGTAGTTTTCAGTGCAAATACTCTCTTCCAGTCATTCCAACATATGTATGTTTGCCATTTACATTTTACGTAATATAAATATCAACATTTGTAAAGAGTCACTACATATGTTTCTCGTTCGTTGTCTACATGCTACACATTGATCCCTTGCTTGCTAAGCTATTCATTTTATCGCTCAAACATGTCAAACAAAATTTTTTTGAAGAAAAGGGAACGAAATATTTTTAATCTTGTTTCTCTCCTCTCAATGATAGATACTGAAATAACATATGATTTCATAGCATTCCTAATTGCATGTTTTCCCTTCTACCTAATCTACCTATCTTCACCGATGTTGAACTAAAAAAAATTTAAATCTATGTTCAAAATATAATGTTCCAATTTCACAATGGATGTGCACCCAATAAAATGAGATACCAAACATGCACTACTTGTTTACGAAAACTAACAACTATTACTTGTACTTGTTTAGATATGCCACCAAACAATCAACTTGCGGCCAAAAACAAGCGACGGCGTATTCTTTATGCACAACAAAAGGATCGAATAAATGCACGACGTCGACTACTTTATGAACAACACAACAACCCTACTACTTCCTCTACATCCCTTCCCACCTCAAATGCTCTCCCACCTATACAAACCAACCCAGCACACGTTCATCATATCCAATATAACCCTCCCCTTAACGAAGAACACCGTCGCTTTCGAGAAAGGATTGATGGACTTTCTACCTTGCATGTTTGCACAACATGCAAGGAAGCATACCCAGGAATGAAAACAAAGCTCTTCCACAATAGACTCTCTTGTTTTCGTTGTGCATCATCTAAATCTACCAATCGTTTTTCTGAACTAAACAACATGGACCCTGGAGAACAACCCTGTGTCCTTCACCAATTAACCCAAGTTGAAGAAATGCTCATCGCACGTGTCAACCCCATTCTACAAGTCACTCATTCCCGTGGTGGTCAATATAAATATAGTGGCCATACAATTAGCTTCCCTCAAGATATCACCAATATTGCCAAATACTTACCCCGGATGCTCTCTGACTTAGACATCCTCATTGTGAAAAGGCAAAATCCATCTGAAAAGGCTTACGAATTCTACGTTTGCAAATCACGTGTCCTTGCAGCCCTTGAATACAAAATAAAATATGACCCTTACTACCGTGATGTTCAATTGAATTCATCTACAATTTCTACGCTGCCAGATCTCCCTACAGACATTTCTTCTCTTCTCCACAGTGTAACCACCTCCTCTTTTGAACCCCATTAAACCACTACTGATTCCACTTATAATCCTGATGATGTCATTCTACCTCCATTAGAAATCCAACCCTCTTCTTTCGTTCCAGTCCTCCCAAATTCATGTACTGAGCGTGACCACATTTGTAACTATTTGCACTCGACCCATTCAAGTTCAACAAGCTCTATCGATTGGCCTCCAATATCTCCAACCGCTATAAATGAATACAACACCATCGGCCTCCTTGCCATGGCATTCCCCACACTCTTCCCTACAGGCATTGCAATGATCATGCAACCAAGACTTACAAAAGTTGAAATGCATGAATATGCTTTGCACTTGCTTCACTACCATGATAACCGCTTTGTCCAACACCCAAGATTCCGCTACTATCTTTATAACATTCTAATGCGCCACCGTAGCCAAGCAATAGCCAGTGTTTTCGTGAAGAAGTACATTGAGAACAACTTGCCAACAATGGTATCAGACCTACGCCAGTGTCTTCATGACTCTCCGGATTCAAGATTTCCAGAGCAAATAATGAGGTTTGGGTCAGCTCTACGAGGAACACAGTCTTTCTGGAACAAACGCCGATCTGAGCTGACTGACATGATCACGCAAATAGGAAGCCCAACATTCTTCTTCACTCTCAGTGCAGCTGATACTAAATGGCATGACTTGCACACGATCATGCCCACAAGTGTTCCTTCCACTTTAGTCAACCCCTTCAAATGGAAAATCCAAAACATAATTAAAAACCCATATCTAACAGCCCAATATATGCATTGTAGATTTACAATTTTCCTTGAAGAAATCCTTCAAAAAGGCCTGCATGCAACCGACCACTGGTGCAGGTATTATTTAATATCCATATCCCTCTACATTAATTTTATACATTGCATATACATGTATTAATTGAATGTACCCTTCATGTTATATTCAGATACGAATGGCAACATAGAGGATCCACACACATTCATGGCTTCCTTTGGCTACAAAATGCACCAGACATGGACACACTTGATTGGGACAATGCATTAGAAGTTGCTAATGCACAGAAATATTTCGACCACTACGTAACTTCTTGGAATCCACGTCAGGCAGAACACCGAACTATTCCGCTTCACCAGTCAACAATTCATAACCCGTGTCTCCTTGACACAGCAACAATATTCGCATCCAATCAATTTGAAGACTACACAGAGCTTGTCAACTGCGTTCAATGTCATACAAAGTGTCATGAATCTTCCTGTCTTCGTAAGAAAGACAATGTGCTTAGCTGCCGATATGGAGTACCGTTGGAATTGAAGTCCACTTCTTCACTCTTTATTGATGATAAGGGTCATAAAACCTATGTCCCTGCTCGCAATGATGAAAGATTGAATATTCACAACGCCGATCTACTCTCTATTTGGAGAGAAAATGTTGATTGCCAACCAGTCCTTTCTCGCCATGCTGTATTGAAATATATTTCAAAATATGCAACAAAAGCGGAGACAAGATCTGAGAGCTACCGTCAAATGCTATCGCGACTATCACAAAGTGCCCTTCCAGAAGCACCTACTAGTGGTGTCATCCGGAAACTCCTTACAGAAACCATTGCAGATAGAGACATTGGTGCACAAGAAATATGCCATATGTTACAAAAGCTACCTCTCTCTCTTTGCAGCCATACATTCCGTTCTTTGAATGTCAATAGGGTTGTTTTCAAACGTGTTTCGCAAGATACTGAAAATCCTGGTTCGACACCAAACTTTATCGTTGCGTATATGAACAGGCCTGCCTCACTAGAACCACTGCCCCTCCTTGAAGCTGCTCGCTCGTGGTCATATTCTGCCCAGCGGAGAAGAAACCACTGGAAATACATATTCCCCCCAATGATTGTACATGTCTTGCCCCATTACAATGTCATTCCTTCCTCTACTAATCCTTCTTATGCCACCTTTTGTTGGAGTGAATTACTCTTGTATTTCCCCTTCTGAACACTCCCTGATGATATCGGTTCAACTGATGCAGAAATTATTGCACACTGGGAACAAAAAAAAGGTGCATATACACCATGGCATGTCCATCGCGAACCCGAAAACCCACAAAGCCCACCTACTGAAGATCAACCTACCCCACACACCCCCCCTGATTCCATGCAGATGAATGAATGGCAAATCCTCTCTCAACTACACCCAGGTTACAATATTGCAATTGATGACCTCGACATGATTGGCTACCGCGACTTCGATGTCAACCACAATTGGTCACAAAATGCTTTCCCTCCCCCCTTGCAAGAAACTGCCATCAATTTCATTGAATTCAACCGCTCACCCATTCAAAACCAACATCATTCATTTTCCAATCTTCCCCATGAACATTATCCCCTACCCAAAGCATAGCTTTCACCGCTGTTTTTTCACACTTCAAAACCCCTTCGCCAAAATCCCCACGGAAGATCATCGTACAAGGAACAGTTGGCACAGGAAAATCCCATTTGATTAAATGCCTTCACCAAGCATTTGTGGAAAACTCGCCAGCCAACAAAAACCCTTTATTGTTACTTGCACCAACCGGCGTTGTAGCTTTCAACATAAATGCCCTCACAATTCACTCTGCCCTTCATATCCCTATCCAGACAATGCATCCTCTCAAAGGCCAGCCGCTCCTACACCTGCAACAGCAACTCCGTCATGTAGAATACATCCTCATTGACGAAATGAGCTTCATTGGTCCGAAAATGCTTTCTCGCATTGACGATCGTCTAAGAGAGGCATTCCCTCTTCATCGGAATACACCATTTGGTAATCGCTCAATTATCCTTGTCGGAGATTTAGGCCAACTACCACCTATAAAAGACATTCCTTTATATGCTGGGACATCGCGTGGCACTGCACTTTGGCGCAGCTTCGACATATTCATAACACTTTCAACCGTTTTCCGTCAACAAGGAGCTAGCTCGTCCCAGGTTTCTTTCCGGCAAATACTTGCAAATCTTAGGAATGGAATATCTACACTTGAAGATTGGCAACATCTAATGTCAAGAACAAGTTCATCTCTTACACATGAAGAGAAATGCACATTCGACGAGTCCATGCACCTATTCGCAACAAACAACGCAGTTGTCTTCCATAATAAGAAAATGCTCAAACAATTGAACATCCCAGTAGCACTTTGCTCTGCGGAACAACAAAGACAGAAAACTCCTACAACAGAAGATGAGCACCTACCTGCAAAGGTGCTCTTATGCAGTGAACAAAAAGTTATGCTCACCAGCAACTTATGGGTACATGCAGGCCTTGTCAATGGCGCGCTTGGGAAGGTCATCTCAATATTTTATTCAACTGACTCAAAGCCCCTAGCATTACCATCCTTTGTGGTTGTTGACTTTCAACAATACAGAGGAACACCGTGGGACATTTCACACCCAACATATGTACCCATTCCTCCCATCACAAGGGGTGCACGCCGTCAGATACCACTTCAAATGGCATGGGCTTTAACGATACACAAGTCACAAGGAATGACATTAGACAAAGCAATAGTGGACATCGGCACCAGAGAATGCCAAGGGCTAACATTCACTGCAATTTCAAGAGTGCGGTCACTAGCAGACATACACATCAATCCAACATTCCCATTCTCCCGCATTGCACAAATGCACAAGAATCCATATCTTAAGCGTAGACAGCAAGAGGAATCATTCCTTGCATCAAAATCTATCCAGGATAATACACTTTAGCCAATCATACAACCTGCCTTCCAGAATTACCCACATGGTAAACACCACTCACTACATAACGAAGTTTCACATAGATTTCTTGCTATTACATTTAATTTCATATGATTTTATACTCATTTGGAATCGTTTAATTTATTTCGAATATTCAAACAAAATCGTCAAACATATTCATTGTCACTTACAGTGTTTCCTTTTTGGATGCCAACAGGTATGAATACATGCTACCTACGACAGTTGTACGAGTGTTGCGAAGAAATCCAGCAACAAGAACTTACATTACAAGATATGCAGACAAGGATCCTGCCACAACAATCCATCCCACTTTACCGTTTGCACCCAGCAATTACGTTGTTAAAGAATATAAGGAAACTACTTAAGATTACAATTCACATCCATGAAAGGGATGCACACAGGTAGATGCGACATCAACTGCAAGAACAACTCGCACAAGATGGCACCACAATAAACACTAACTGGTGTTGCCGATGCCATGGCCCATCATGCATATATGATTAGCGGCTCATTCTCAATTACATCTCTACATAATGCTTTTATTGTACATATGCTTAGAAGCCAACGAATACTTTCATTGTATATATCTTTACTTATATCTGGCATGTTTAGTTATATCTTAATAGAACTGTTCTCTGTTGTATGAACAAAGAGTATTCAAGTACGTGGTCCACTGCTCTTTGTTTTGGGTTTTATGATTCAACCAACAACTTTTTTTATAAAGAAACACGTTTCTCACTTTAGATAGGTCGATGTTTACAACAACCTAGTGAAAAAGTAGTAAGGGCATTTATCCACATGCAGTAAAAATGAATGGAATATAAATTCATTCATTGCAGCCACCATAATAAAGAAATAAACTAAACCTTGATGTCCAAAATCACAATCCTAAAATAATCTGATAGCCCTGCATTAAAAATCATTTAAATGATACAAAAAAGTGGAAGGGATGTTGTTGTCATATCATCTAACAGTTGTATGGAGAATGGTCATATGATATTTCTTCTTATCAACTGCAATGTCCATGTTCACAAAAGCACATACAGCAAATCATAGCTGTAGGTTATGATTTGCAGTGTCTGAATGATATACTACTCCATAATCAACGAGAAGATCCACAAGGAGAGGTGGTTAAGGCATCATGGCTTCAACTAGACACAATGTTGTGAAAAGTCAAAGACGATATGGACCCATAGGTTGCTGCCACGTATTGATACTTACAATTTTCTGATCAGTAACATATGACTTATCTAAAAAAATTTAACATCTGTTATCACATCATCAACAATCCACTAATGGTGTTCAAAAGGACATACCAGTAACCATAAGGTTTTTTTGAGCCTTTTGTATCATCATTTATCCTTTGGAATAATCCAGATCTCCCCTTGCCATTTCATCTTCTACAAAATACGATAATGAGAGTGCTGGGTTTCTTTTTTGAAATATAAAACTAGCCCATTCTGTAATACTAATTATAATATGAGTTAAACACAATTTTTACTCTTTTCTAGATATCAACGACAATATTCAGAAACCATTACATTCAGCGAAGCTTCTTCTTTAATATGGTAAGTGGAAGAGGTTAATTATAAAATGTTAACAATATCCATCAACACTGCGTTTCATTTGGTTTTTGTGTTAATTTCCAAGCATCTGTTAATGCTCCTTGTCATCCGTTGCAGCTTGAGATCAATCTACTAACATAGAATTTTGATACCGCTTAGATTTAATACAGCATAAAACTAGAGTGTATAGGGAATATGTTTCTGCTGCTTGTAGGAATGTATCCCATAGGAAAACTGCCTAGGACTCTAGAAGCAGTTACACTAAAAATTAACTCACAGGTGTGTGTGTGTATTGCATAAAGCAAGGTAGACTGACAAGCGAACTATAATAATATGAGACTGATAACCAGAGTCTGCTTGCCACCCTTTCCTCTCAGTCCAGATTGCAGAACTCTGCATCAACGAAGGCATGTTCCAGACAGAATGTATATAATTGATGGAGGTGGCATGTTACCTTCTGGGCTATGAAAGTTGTTTGAACTTTCTCCTCAATGATAAATTGATTTCCCTACAACCACCTTCCATTTCCAACACCAAAACAGTCCGATTCTTTGCAAACAATTAGCAGGAAAGACTGAACTGGAAATTATTTCATAACTGAATACAATACAGTGGTAATCTATCTTTGAATGGCATTCAACTGCTAGAGACCTTAAAAAATATAGTAACCTCCTATGAACCTTCACCCAAACATCATCCAACTGAATCTACTAGACATACAATGTACTGATCATTTGCAACAACCATCCCTTGTAATTTTTTCTTCATTTCTTCCAATAAGAATATTAAACATCTCAAAACTATGTTACCAGAAACAGTAAACAGGAAACAAAATGAGACAAACAATGGAATTTAGAGGTTTCGCATTCAAAAAATGAGGAGAGAGAAAAAATAAGAAAATATAAAGAAAACATAAAAAAAACATTCATTTATATAGCAAACATTCATTTACGTAGCTGAAAATGTAATAATCCCATTTATGATTTACCCCTAATGAATTAGTGTGTATGGCCAGACCCTGGGCCGAAAGGGCAGATCCAAACCTGGGTTGCATCATCAATGTTAACATTTAGGCCCAACATTACAGAGTATCAGCACTTAGTACCATTTTTGTCAAATGACCCAACCTTCCTTGGACAATGATAGATTGGGGTTCTCCATTGACACATACCATGTTTTGTTAATTAAACGTGCCAAAGTTTTGAAACTAACTAACAAGCGTGTCCTCAAGTTGTCTAAGCAGATTCGAAAGATGGGTATTAGCATATGCAGATCAAATTAAACTTACTATATTAATATCTTGATGCTTCATATTCTAGGACTGCGGTATTCTAACGTATTATTTTAGTACTTAGAAGTGCATTTCAAGAAGATATAACGAAGAGCAATTACTTACGTGTATTTTTTTCAGTAAACGTCTGCCTTGCAATTTTGAGATGCAGGACTGCAAATTCACATTTTTGGAGTTGATTGGGTTTATCTCTTATGTTTTTGTTATGTTTTCTTGTTGGGATTTTGGAATCAACTGAGTGGGCTTTTTGTCCATTATTTCGCTCTCTTTAAAAAGACTTCTATGAACCCTTTCTCATCCAATTGCACAAGACTATTTTTTGGTTCATCTATATAAATGATATTAAATGAATTTTATGAAAAGCATCTTACAATTAGTTAATGTTTTAGTTATAGTGTGAACCACCAATGTAAGTGATTTGTTTTAATATTTGCAAATCTAATTCGCCGCTTTTCAATTACCATGTAAAACACTGTAATTTACTTTTCCGCTGGTACACGCTGGTCATCGTGGTTAGTGCCTTCGTCACTACTGAGCTTTATATATGCTTGCCTATCTATAGAGGTTTCCTCCTTTTACTAATCCTATCGGCCTCTCTTTGTACCTTTTGGGACAATTGCTAGTTTTAGGTCAATTGGAATACTGTAGTTCTTTATTTCGGAAGCCACATTATCAATGATCCACTTGCACGTAGAATGCTTTTTTTAAGGGTTGAATAGAAACACATATGATAGGACGAGGGTTTTTTTAGGAGTCGTCTAATCAGGTAGAGGTATTGTTTGGACAGTTAAAATCGGTTGAAATTTGGGTAAAAGAATTTCAAATTTTTTTGTAGATGCAAGGTTTGAATTGTGTTTTTGATGGTAGAAATGGATTCAGCGCCATCAAAAACGTCTAAGACACCTAAAATTTTGAAGTTTAACAACTATAATTTGGATTTACAAAAATCCTTGCCAGATTTTCTCTGAATATAACCGAAATTCTCATAACTTTCTGAGCAACTACTTCACCTCTTTAGACTACGCATTTTTTAAGTTCAATTGGCATACTTTTTATTTTTACTTTAGTTATATATTTTATTTTTATTTTTTCATGATTATCGGAAGAAATTAATGTTACATGAAATTGGATTTCTTTGTTAAAAGGGCAGACTTCAGTTACATTATTATAATTTTTTAATGATGATTTGATGATAAGAGTTTTAGAAGACAGTAATGTCACATCAATTGATTGTTTGTCAATTGGCATCAGCTAGTTATATAAATTGTTTTTTCGTGACGACTTGACGATAAAATTTTTACTTTTTTACAATGACGGCTTTGACTATAAGATATTGTTTTTTCGTAACGACTTGACTATAAGATTTTTGTTTTTTTACAATGACGGCTTTGAGTATAAGATTTTTGGAAGATAGTAATGTTACATTAATTGTAATTTTAAATATTAAAATAAATTTAATATTTTGAATATTTTTAGAAATATATATTTTGAATATTTTTAGAAATATATATTTTAAATATTGAAATTAATTTAATATTTTGATTTTTTTAAGAACTGTATACATTATTTAGATTTAACCATTTTAAATTATAATGGTTTAAAATTTTAATGTTATAATTTAAAATTTTAATGTTCTGCTTTATTTATTATAGGTTGTGGATTTGTTCAAAAATTAATAGAAATTTGTTGAAATTCTGAATTTTTCACAATATTTATAAAAAGATTTTAAATTTACATTTATTTTGAAAAACACATTTCAAAAAACAACAAAATTACAATTTAATCATTTTTTTTTTTAAATCAAAAAACTACAAAATATAAAAGAATTGTTCATGAACCATATGTTAATATGGGTAAGACTACTTGCAAATTGATTTCAAACACCAAAACTCCAAAAACTAGAGTTGGTGATGAGAATTATATTCATATTGCTTGTATCTTCCTACACTACTAGCATATGAGTGATGCAAGAGAAAAAAATAGTTGCGCTATACCGAGCTTGTCAAATTCTTCTGAAACGTGGGCCAGCCACTATGGAGATAAGCCCGTGTCGTAGCGCGGGAGTCTGACGTAGCAATGTCATGCTATGTTTTTAACCATTATAGAGTGATTTTTAATTAATTTAAAATTTTTAATTTATATAAATATTATTAATTTTAATAAATTAAATAAATATATTATTTTTTTTCAAATAAAAATTATTGATATTTAAGGTTATTTACATTCATGCACACTTCCACAAAAGAAATTAATGTTAACTAAGGTTATTTATATCCATGCACGGAAAGAGCTAACCAGCCTGCTGAGTCTGAAAGATATGTCCCACCAACTACATTTACTGCATTAACTATGTACGTCAGAACAATTAAGTCAGATTGGTCTGACTTGAGGACATCAGAAAAGTTGAGTAAGATTGGTCTAGCCTGAGGACGTCGGAAAGATGTATGGGTCATATGGTTGAATCCACATGCGCTGTCAAATCAAGCTATGGAGTATGTATGTGAACCAGCCACCATAGAGGCAGTATGGCAGGCTGACTAGCTCTTGCCAATATATATATATATATATATATATATATATATATATATATATTGGTAATTAGTTCGAGAGGGCCATGTCTTCTCCCAAGTAAATGTGAGAGTACATTTGGGCATGTGAGATATATATATATATATATATATAGTTGGAGAGGAGCATGTCTTCTCCCAAGTAAATGTGAGAGCACATTTGGGAATGTGAGATGAATATATATATTGGTAATTAGTTGGAGAGGACCATGTTTTCTCCCAAGTAAATGTGAAAGTACATTTGGGAATGTGAGATGAATATATATATATTGGTAATTAGTTGGAGAGGATCATGTCTTCTCCCAAGTAAATATGAGAGTACATTTGGGAATGTGAGATGAATATATAATTTGGAATAGTGGAAGGAGACCATATTCTATCCAAGAATCAATTTGAGAAGACGAGTTAGGAATTTGAATAATAGCAATAATGAATTTTATATTAGTAAATAAAATTTATAGTTTCCCAAATGAAGGTATTCACCAATACTTCTCAATATTTTTAAGTAATGTAAACATTAATAAAATTTGCATGTTAAGATTAAATGGGGCAATACATTCCTATTTAACTTACTACCTAGATTTGCTTCCTCATCTTGTCGTGAAGATGAACCACACTAGTTGGTTCAAAACGCGTTGACCAAAATCTTCAATGTGATTTCTTCTGAAAATGTTTATATATTCAAGTATAAATCTTGTAAATATGTCTTGTTGAGCCAGAAACACAGAGGATTGAACTCAAACAGAATCCAGATTAACTAAATTACAATATTAACTTTGGACAGTTCTAGATTCTAATATGAATACAAAACCCTGAAAACAAAAATTTTACACCGAACAAGAAGGGAGGGAGTTGAGACCAGGGCAACCAAAAGGGATTCAGCTACCGGCCTAGTCTCCCTCTTAACTAATCCATATAATAGTATTAAAATATACAAGGAAGCATAGAAATGTAAATGTACAAGAAAGCATAATCTTAAGATCATAGCCATACACCTTAAGCAACATGGAATCAAAATCTCAGTGTATTAGACTGTCACAGCAAATATATGATACTCTCACAGGCATTAACCAACTGATATTGATTGAAACCTCAATTGCTAAATTCATAACCTTAAGATACTGCCTCCATACCTTTAATGGATGAAATAGAGTAGATAGTTCCAAATCATAGGCAGAGCATTGTTGTTCATGCTCTTTCAACTTTCGAGACTCATAAGCAATCACCTTCCCATCTTGTGTTAATACCGCCCCCACACCTTCTATACATGCATCTATGAAAATGACAAATTCCTTATTTGGGTCAGCAATCCTTAATACGGGGGTAGTGGTTAATAAATGTTTTAACTTCTCGAATCTCTGCTCACATTCATTGGTCCATTTAAACATCCTTCCCTTGTTTTCTAAGGAGGCGATGGGATATGAAATTTGAGAGAAATTCTCAATGAAAGGGTTGTAATACCCCACCAAACCCATAAAAGATGGTATATCAGCCACGTTTTTGGGAACTAGACATTCTATAATAGTCTTCATTTTCTCAGGATTAACAGTTATACCTTCAACTGTAATAACATGTCCCAACTACTGAATTTGTTCTTTGTAAAAATCACACTTGCTAAACTTTGCATACAACTAATGATTTCTTTACATTTGTGATACTATCTGTAAGTGTTCCTTATGTTCTTCTACATACTTGGAGTAAATCAAAATATCGTCTATAAATATTAGAACAAATTTATCCAAGAAAGGGTGGAAAATGCCATGCATCAAACTCATGAATGTCATGAGTGTGTTAGTTAATCCAAAAGGTAGGACTACAAATTCATAGTGGTCGTACCGATTTCGAAAGGTTGTTTTACAAATATCTTCTTCCTTTACCCGGATCTGATGATATCCCAACTGTAAATCAATCTTGGAGAAGATGGTTGCACCCTTGACCTAATCAAACAGGTCATGAATTTGAGGTAGAGGGTATTTGTTTTTAATAGTTAACTTATTAAGTTTCTTGTAGTCAATACACAATCGCAGTGTACCATCTTTCTTTCTTACAAACAATACTGGATCTCCCCAGGGTGACACACTGGGGCAAATATACCCTTTATTGAGTAATTCCTGCAATTGCATTTTAAGTTCAGTTAACTCTGGAATACTCATACGGTAAGGGGCTTTGGACACTAGTGCTACCCAGGGATTAATACAATTGTAAAATCAATATCTCGCTTCGGAGGTAGCCCTATAATATTTTCAGGAAATACATTTGTAAATTTCTGAATTACCGGTATGTTTTCCAGAGTAGAAATTTTCTCTTTGGAATTGGAATACCCAACTTGGACAACATAAATCATACAACCCTTTCTAATACATTTACTTAGTTGGGAGGCAGTGATGGGACACAACCTCATGAGCTTTTTGACTCCTTGGATTTCTTGCCGAGTACCGTCCTCAACAAGGTAATTGATGGTATTGTCCTTACAATTTACTAAGGACCAGTGGCTTTCTGACCAGTCCATTCCAATTAACAAATCATATGAACCTAAAGGTAGTACGTTCATATCTATTTTTGTAAATTGGCCACCTATGTCCACAGAACAATTCAGAACTTTGGCAGTTACGCTTCTCTTAGCTCCTGTAGCCAGTTGTACTAACCAGGGGTTTTTAAATTTATGTGTTTGCAAACAACATCTTTCTACCACTTTGGGACTAACATAACTCAAGCTTGCACCCGAATCTACCAGAATAGATATAGATTGAGTAGTTAACTTACCTTCCAATTCTATCATAGTAGGTTGGTAATTAGCTTGTCCTTCTTCCAATGTAGCGTTGATCTGGGGCATGCTCCTTGCCACCTCTCCAACCATGGATTCCTCTTGTATATTAGCAACTGGTTCAGGTCAGGTATGTTGAGGATAATTCTTGTAATAATGAGGTTCCCCACAGCCCCATCACTACAAGGGGGGTTTCTGTCCTTGACTCGGTTCCGAGTTGCTGGATGCTTCCGTCAACTTATTATCTCCTTTCCACCTGATCTTTTGTTGACTCCTTCCAAGTTGTTTACTTGATAAATTTCTTTGTATATTCTTGAAATTTGTGGGTTTCGTTCCTCGGAAATGATGATAATTCTTTTGTCCTTTCTTTTGAGACCACATTTTCCCCTAATCTCCCTTCTGCTTGACCTGCTGATAACACATTCAAGCCTTTTGAATGGCTTCGTCCATAGTCTTAGGACTATCAAACTCTATTCTTTCCTTCATATATGTAGGTAAAATACTCAGAAAGAGTTGTACCTTAGATTTCTCCTCTTTGATATATGGCACGTACCTTAATAAATATGTAAATTTTGTCACATATTCGTCCATTGTCAATTGCCCCAAATTCACATCATGAAATTCTTTGGCTTTCTCATCACAGAGTCGCTCTGTCAGGTTTTTATTTATAAAATGTTTCTGGAATTCATCCCATGTTACATCTTAGTCCTCTATTCCATGCACGATTTTAACTTCCTCCCACCATAAGGTGGCCTTACCCTGAAGTTGATAAATGGCCAATCTAGCCTTAAGGTGACTGCCATATTCATAAACTTGGAAATATGTGTTCATGTTAATAATCCAAGCTTCTGCAACTTCCTCTGCCTCCCCATTGAAGAATTGAGGTTTAATTTTTCTAAATTCTCCTTGCAGTTCCAGTTTCGGTTTCTTGGTCTTCCTAGGTTTGGACACATTACCAGATTCTTCCTCATGGTCCATTCTATTTTTGTCAAATTTTTGGGTATGGATCCCTTTTGGAGTATTTTCACTTGGATGTTGATGTTCTTCTTCATCACAGGTTCTATGCTCAAGACTAGGTCGAGAGGTTTGATGATTCTCTTTGTTTAAGAGGCTCTTAAGAATTATTTCCCGCTCTCGCATTAACCTTTCACTATCTGTCCTAAGGTGCACCATTTTAGATTGTAGTTGTTGAATGGTTTCAAGCAACCTATTTTTTTGTTGTTGCTATTCTACACCCAACTGCATTGAAAATTTCGGATTCGTTTCAGGGTTCGGCATCGAGCCTGTTCCTCGATCTCCAAATCCTCTTCTCATCGCGGTCTGTCTACCAGCTTACTTCCTTCTCTGTGCACAATTCAAATAATTTACTATTATCATCATTTCCCATTCAAACCACATTATTGGGACCTGAGCTATGATACCACTTTTCACATCCAAAAATCAATTATGTTAATCTGCATAAAAGAAATTATAATTATTACCCTACCTAACACACATGTCCTTAACCACGGCTTATCAAACATTATTACATAGATTTTTATTGTACATTTTATAATATATAATTCGTAGCACAGAGGTTGACATTGATTACTATATGTAAGTGATTTTCATTCTCGTGGCGTTGGCACTTTAACGATTACATATCCATGTCTTGATTTTTTACAGGTGGCCATCTGGCCCTAGGCTCTAGAATTCTCGGTGATGATCTGGATTCCTCTCGAACATTGATTTGCTGACTCTAAATCGCACGGTTGGATTTGATCGAGGGTTCCTTTTGGTAACTGCTCAACCTAACCCCGTCCTCAGCATTCCATTTGCATCGTTTGTTCAGGAAGGGTTTCTCTTTGCATATGCTTCTGGCGATGGCAATCCTGTAATACTTCCAACAACCGATACCACTTGTAGTGTTGACTGTCAAGCTCTTGCTTCGTTTTCCCACCTCTCCGAGGGGTTTTCAACACTGGAAAACAACCTCAGAGGTAAGTGACGACACACATTAATTTAGTTTTGTTATTATTTTTTGTTATGCTTCCAAATTTTCTATGGTTGGGTCTTTAACTTGCCTTTGTTGTGGTTTCTTGCAGGTCGAGGAGCATCGACCTAGTTCTTTATCTTGCATGCAGACTCAAAACAACAGTGTTTTGTCATGGTGGGTAAAATATTTGTGCAATTTCGGTTTCAATTCTTATTAATATCTTTGGTTGCCAATTAACTAAATCTTGGGCATTCCAGTTTCCCTGGTAGGTTACTCAGTAGCTCGACATGTTGCTTGTTGGTCTCCAACCTATGTTGCTACCTCAAGGGTGGTACCACAGGCGTATTCCTAGTTATAGGGGTAATGTAATGCTTGAATTAGACTCGGTGTTATTACTTGTGTTGTTCTGACAACCTAACTTATATTACTATTTTCTTAGGGTTTGAAAGAATGCCTTTCTTTTAAAAGGGGTGATAGCCTCCAATACTAACTTATTAATGTTTTCCCTCTTTCGTTAATTTTGAGGACTCTGCTTCTACAGTGCTTAATACGTTTAAGCTTATAGTTTTTGTTTTCTGCACTAATGCTTTCCCTAGTTCTTGAATTCGAAATTATGGCGATGAATTTAGCAATTGAGGTTTCAATCGATATCATTTGGTTAATGGCCATGCAGCCCTATATATATTTTCTGCGACAGTCTAATATACTATGAGATTTTGATTCCATGTTGCCTAAGATGTATGACTATGATCTTAAGATTATCTCAATGCTTTCATGTACATTTACATTTCTATGCTTCCTTGTATATCTTAATACTATTATATGGATTAGTTAAGAGGGAGACTAGAACGGCAACCGAATCCATTTTGGCCGCCCTGGTCTCTACTACCTCCCTTCTTGTTCGGTGTACAATATGCGTTTTCAGGGTTTTGTATTCATATTAGAATCTGGAATTGTCTAGAGTCAATATTATAATTTAGTTAATCTGGATTCCATTTGAGTTCAATCCTTTGTATTTTTGGATCAACAAGACATTTTTACAAGATTTATACTATTGAAATAATTACCAATTTTCAATTTAGTTCTCGCTTAATTTCCAGTCGATGTATAATTATTTTTGACAACTAATTCAAGAGTTTAGAATAGATTTTTATTAAATTAGATGCTTATTTCGGTCCTATTGTTTTGGTCTATCCTTTCTTTCCATAGATTGCAACTAAATGTACATCACAGATTGATGTATCTTTATGAAATAACAGTAACAAGTAAGACCATAAATTTGACTACTCCATGTAGATTCCATTTTCCATCTACAGGCTACTAAGCTTTCTATAATTCTAGTTACAGTATAATCCTTCAGACTAACTACTATTTCCTTGCAACATGACTTTCCACAGTGGTATTGGCTAAACAATAAATAATACAATCATCACATTTCATTCACAGACTATAAGATTTATTTCCTAATTAAGTAAATATATATATATATATATTTGCACAAATACTTATCTGTAAATTTTCAATCTCTCAAATTCCACAGGGCTGAGACCGTTCCTCCCAATCTTGAGAAGGGAAATTACGTATGCTTCTTCCCCCCAAGCTTCTGCTCTAGACAGTAGATTCAGTTATTGTCTAATGGAAGACCTCAAGACCTTAGTCCAGTTTGTCCTTTCCGGTCTCTGTCTAATGGAAGACCTCAAGACCTTAGTCCAGTTTGTCCTTTTCGGTCTCTATCTAATGGAAGACCTCAAGACCTTAGTCCAGTTTTTCCTTTTCAGTCTCTTAACAAAGTCTGCCCACAAGTCTTCACCAGCTCGTGACCACTCTAATTGGTAACATACTTCCTATGTTTCTCAATCTCTCTTTTCTCCCCTTTCTCCACAATGAAATATAGAACCCATTTCTTTCCACTAATAATCTCTTTTATCTCCACGGGAGAGGGGTGTAACTGTTTCTTCTAATTGTCTAGAGGTTAGAGTTTGTTAACCGGTCTTCCCTGCAACATTTTTTTCACATCGTTTCCCCCAACTCCTCGACACACACGACCCACCTTCATGAAAACACCTTGAGATGTGTAGGGTACCACCATGCGTCTCCAAACATGTAGGTACTATTTATGTTCGGTGGCTTCGGCGGTGGATGCAGATACAATATTGGCTTAGAAAATGTGGTGAAACTGCGCAGTGAAGCTCATTATTCTTTATAGAGCAAGAGCAGGTGCGGTGCAAGTAATTCCACTTTTTGATTCTTTTTCCGAAGAGGAGGACGAACAAGATTGTTATACTTCCCCAATACATGGGAATCTGGAACGCGGAGCAGCCGTTGGTGCTCGAGCTTGGCATTGGCTAGTCGCGAAGGTAAGGCAAGCTACACATTTCGATTTTCTGAGAGATAATTTACAGGGTGATCGACGCAAATTTCTAAATTTTCATGTTGCCCTCCCTCTTATATTTCATTTCAAAATTTGAAATTTCCCGCTTGGCTAGCCCAGTCTGAAATATATGGTTAACTATGTACGTCAGAACAGTTAAGTCAGATTGGTCTGACATGAGGATGTTGGAAAAGTTGAGTCAGATTGGTCTAGCCTGATGGAGTATGTATGTAAACCAGCCACCATAGGGCAGGCAGGCTGGTTAGCTCTGGCCGAGAAGAATCAAATCATCAACTATATAATGATTCCCCATCTCACAACCCACATTATAACTTAGCTTGTAAGTGATATGCTTGCGTATAGAATGATCTTTTGTAATAATCTTTTGAAAAATAAAGTGTGGGATAGACATACTTCAAAAAAAGGTTGATTTGGGTGGAGCCAAATGACATAAATTTTTTTTTTAAATAATAATATTGTATTGTTTAAATTATATTTTTAAATATAAAAATTATTTTTAATTTTTTAAAATTATAAATTATATAAATTCAAAAAAATTAAATTATATAGAGGAGGAATGACCTGTTATAGAGTTTTTGTGAACCCTACGTTTCGGACTACCAAGTGAGTCCATCATCAGGGGATGCGTCAATAGATATTCTCGAGATCTTAATGATGTATCCAAGAGCTATAATTAGGGTATATATATATATATATAATATAAATATATAAGAAAATATCTCAAAAAAAAGAAAAAAAAAGAGTAATAAGAAAATTAGGTGGGCTATCATTTAATTAATTAATTAATTAATTTTATTATTTTGTTTATTAATGATAATTTTTATATGAAAATAATTATCTAAGTAATTGGTTTAATTTATTTGTTAATTTGTCCAATAAAATTAATTAATTTGTTTGATTAATAAAATTAATTCATTTAATTATTTTTACGTTATTAATCTATTAATTGGATTTAAATGATTCATTAATTAATAAGTTTAAAGTGATAAATTAATAATTAATTTTGTTGTTAATTGATTTAATTATTATTTTTTATTACTTTTATGTAAAATATTATATATATATATAGAGAGAGAGAGAGAGAGAGAGAGAGAGGTTAATTCATTAATATGTTTAACTAATTAACTAATGTGTTTGATTAATAAATTAAAAAAAAGAGATTTGATTAATAAATTAAAAAAATAGATTGATTAATTTTATTATTTATTATTTGTTAATTTGATTTATTTGATTAATTAATTAATTAATTAATTATTATTATTATTATTATTTTATTATTATTATTTGATTAATTGGTTTGGTGAATTATTTTGTTATAGTATTATCTAAGATTTTTAGAGTTAATTTTTAATTGTTTAGATTTGAGTAATTACACCATATGCATTTTCATCGTTATTTTATAATGTTATCACATGATTATATGTGAAGTAATAAATTACTAATTTATGTATGTATGATTATTGTTCCATTGTTCACATAGGATGTTATATAATTGATGTTTTTTTGTTAATTATCATTTTATTTATTTATAATTTTAATTTTAATTATTATTATTATTATTATTATTATTATTATTATTTATTTTTTTAAGGGAGGAGGGAATAGGTAATTTTTAAGGGATAAGAGTTAATTACTGATTTTTTAAAATTTCAAGTAAAGGTTTCCAGGTGTTGCTTAGTTTTAATCCATCGTCCCGGTTCAGGTTGTTCTTCCTTTTTTCTATTTAAATGGCTTCTTTGATTTTCCTTTTAAATAGTGGTCTTCTTTTCTAACTAGTTTGACTGCAGATGTAATGAGAGGAAGAGTGAACATGTTCTGCTAAGGCTGATTTAGAGGTCCTTTCTCTTCTTAAGTCAGCAGTGTGTTCTTTAATTCTAATATTAAGAGACCTACCTGTTTCACCTATGTATTCCTTACCGCATGATCAAGGAATCACATAAACACCTTTTTGAAGTTTAGGGTTTATGGGATCCTTGACTGAGTTGAATAATTGTTTGATGGTGTTAGCAGGGGTGAATGCTACGTTAATGTTATGTTGATTAAGAATTTTAGAGATTTTGTGAGTGGTGCCTTTTATGAATGGAAGGGAGATCTTAGGAGTTGATAAATTTTGATTTTTAATATCATTGTTCTTCTTATTTAGGGATAGTTGCATGGCTTTCTTGATGGTATTTCTATTGTAGCCATTTAGTTCAAACACCTTGTGAAGATGGTTGAGTTCATCATTTAAATGGCCAGGATCAGATATTCTGGTTGACCTAGTGGTTAAGGTCCTAATGATGCCAATCTTCTGTTTAGGGTGGTGATGGGGATTCGCATGCAGATATCCTTCTGTATGGGTTTTCTTTCTATAGACTTGGAAACCAAGAGACCCATCTCTTTTAGTTAGAAGGATATCAAGAAAGGGAAGTTGGTTGTTATTTTCAATTTCAATAGTGAATTTTATATGGTTAGAGAGGCTGTTTAAGTGATTGAGGAACATGTCTAGTTTTTCTTTTCAATAACTCCACTTGGCAAATATGTCGTCTACAAACCTTTTCCATTCTTCACGGATGTATGGAAATGACGTAAGAGTCTTCTTTTCAAAGTGCTCCATAAAGATATTGGCAATTATGGGGGATAGAGGAGAGCCCATAGCCACACCATGAGTTTGTTCATAAATTTTACCTTTGAAACTGAAGTAAGAGGATCTCAAACACAACTCCAGAAGATCCACAGTTTCTTTGTCAGTGATGTCTCACATGATTTCAATAGCTTCATCAACGGGAATCATGGTATAAAGGGATACAATATCAAAGCTAACCATAAGATCTTCGTCTTTCATTTTTATGTTATTAATCCATTGAACAAAAGAATAGGAGTCTTTAATATATGAAGGGGTATTACGAGACAAGGGTCATGGAGGTGTTTTGCCTAAGTAGGGGGCTATGGCTATAGGTCTATGTTAGGATCGACCCTCATAGGTCATCACATGTATGGATTCATTATTTAACAAAATTAAATTATAATTTTCATAATTTTTAAATTAAAAATAAAATTTAATATCTAAATAAAATATTCTTGTAACAAATTAATTTAAAAATACTAAAAACTTTAAATTACAATTTTCACGAAAAATGAACGGAGTAGTCTAACAAGGCGGAGGAACTGTCTGGTTTCGTCGCCGCCCAGAAAAACGTCTGGCTCCACCCATCGGTAATTCCTTCGCCCTCCATCACCTTTCGCAAGCTCCACCACCCTCATTTCCCGACCGTTTCGTTCCTTTCGCAAGCTCCGCCACCCTCATTTCCCGACCGCTTCGTTCCAATCTGTCAGACGGTGGATAAGACTGCACGATACTCATTCAATGTAACTTGGGTGCCCAAAATTTCAAAATTCAAATGTTATTTCTGCGCCCAAGGTGCCCACAAAATTTCAATTGAAAATTCTTCGAGCAGAGATGGATTTATATGAATCGTTCATATCTCTTGGCCGAATCATAGGAGGGGTGGGCTCGCTCTTGTCTTCGATCCCTACTTCAGGCTCTCGAACTTGGGGCGGCATGATGTCTGCGTGTTGGCAGTGGGAATAGTTTGGCACATTCACAGTCAGAGGAGCTCCTGCGCTTACCTGGTGGTGTTCAGCTGCTACAAGCTCTTGCGCTTACCTGGTGGCGTTTAGCTGCTACAAGCCCCCAAAAGACCGAAAAATGAACACAGAGCTCTCTGAATACGTCATTTGCAAGAGCCATCTGATGCCAGAGTCGCTGAAATTTGTGGTAAACCTTCACATAATATCAGGCCTCAGGCAGGAGTCCTACACGCCCAATTCTTTCTTCTAGGGTGACATTGTGTCGTCAATGGCCGAAGGGTGGCTAGAGATGCAGGAGGCCTTTGTTTCTACACTCAACAGATTGTTCATAAACAACGGCCTCCTGATTTATCGTAACTGATTGGCAAAGGCATAACCGTTCCATATATAAATTTATCGCCTTCTCCGACGACGGACTATTGTTCGAGAACCAACAAGATGGAAATACTACACGAGAGTGCATCTAGACACCATTTAGACTCCACAAATCTTGGACAGAAAATAACGATATGGATGGAGGCGGTTCTGATGGCGCCTTCAATTTGAGGAGTCAAGTAGTCTCCCACCTGCAATTCCTCTTTGTCAAGGAAAGGTTGCATTCCATGTGAAAGAAGTCCATGGTAAATATAGCTAGCAAAGGTATTTTTGACATCAGGGCCTCTGTGACTGATGAATACATTGTAATGGAAACCACCATTAGCGGATGACCTGGACGTGGAAGGCTCGTAGTCATTGACTTTGAAGGGGGGGTGGATGTTTGCGGATCTGTCATTGAGTAGGAATATAAACTTACACGAACCAAATATAAAGAGAAGGATGATACAAATAAATTTCAATTCTGAGCTCAAATCCAAAAACCGAGACGAATCGAATATAAACTAAAGGATGATGCAAAATCAATTTCAATTGTATTATGTATTGACAAAAATAAACGAAAGGATGATACCTTGACACCGGCTGTTGACATAAATGATGAAGGGTGGTTTTCTTCTTTTACTTTCTTTAATTAGGGTTGTGTTATTCAGCATTTGAAAATGACGCGAGCAGTGATGTTGAAGATAATGCGCTGAGAGTTTCCTTCCTCCTCACCAATCTCATTTCTAGCATCTACAAACTCCTCCCTGAACCCTAGGGTTTTTCTCATTTTCTTTGTATCACGCAAGTCTTCCTCGGGGAAAGACTTCCTCTCCACCTGTCATTTCATCCATCAAAGTAAACTAAATAAAAGCAACCAAAAAAGTCGGTGGATACTCTTTTGGTTTTTCTTGGTCATTTCTTGCAAATCTGCTAAAAAACAATTAATATAATTGAAGTGGTTGAGAGGTTAATGATGGAGATCGGATTTTTGAGCAAGACAAGGAGGTTGATCCTAACAAAAGCTGGCATTGTCCTTAAGGCCAAGTTCCTATCATTCGCTCAGCTTGCCTTGTGCTACTAGAGCTTCTATCTTTACAGTGAAGTTGTCTGGAAGATGCTGATGTCCCGCGAGATGAGAGCCAATTTTCTTCAAGAAGTGCTTGTGGAAGGGATAAAACAGGTCTTTTCATTCCCCCCTATGATTCTATTCTTTCATTTTTTTTCTCCCCCACACCCTCTGCACAATTTTTGGCCATTCATTCCTTCTTTGTAATATTGAGATGAGTAGCAGTGCATACAAGTTCTATACATATTCATTCCAATCCATCATGTCTGCTACTATCCTTGCAAAGCTCTTAGTCTGTTGATATTCTTCTTGTGGATAAAACTCATGATGATCAGAGATCAGTTTTATGTAATTTTTGTGTAGTACGCAGTGCTGCTCATGTCATATCAAAGCTTTCTTAGAATAGGTTATTATTCTTTGTGCCTATGAGGCTGGTACATATAATAAATGCATATAAATATATATCAAGTTATTTTGTAGTTACATGAAATAAGTATTCTCCTGTGTTTGACTTTGTCATTCTGTATATATCAAGAAAAAACGCAACAGCTTGTGTCCTTTGTTTAGATTGCAATTTTGTTTCTACCATTCATATATATATATAAAATCTTAAAAACCATTTCTATTATCAAATTTTATGAGGCAAAGTTTAATTGTTTTATGTTTTTTCTTTTTTTTGAATCTCATGATATAATTTTGGTAAGATTAATAGTGTAATAAGTATTCCCCTGTGTTTGACTCTGTCATTCAGTATATATCTAGACAAAAAAGCATAGCTTGTGTTCTGTGTTTAGATTTTGCCATTTATATTTCTATATTTTTATATATATATATTAAGAACCAATCTATGATCAAATTTTATAATTTTATAAGACAAAGTTTATTATTTTTTGGTTGGCAGAAAATCTTCATAGGAATTAATTTTTTGGTAAGATTATGGTGCCAAAGTTTATTGGTAAAAATTTAATAGTGTATATAGATACTAAATCTTAAAAATTTAATCCATTATTCAAAATTATAATCAAT